>OW679196.1:146454325-146567451 GCA_940337035.1 Agriotes lineatus | reverse complement strand
TTTCGCAAATATTCTTTTTATCAAGGCAAATGCTGTACTAATAATAATTTTCATATGAAAAAACTCTCAATAAAATCAGAATAATAAAAATATGTATCATTCATACGGGGCTAATACAAAATTTTCCAAAAAAGAATCAAAATTCGAATAGGAGCTTTGTATTTGAGCATAACTTTTGATTCTAAACAACTTTTCTCGATAAAATTTTGCAATATTTTTTGAAGCAAGTAACAACTTTATTCTTGAACGAATTTCATAATTTTTGTCCTGACCTGTATGCTGTTTAATTTGGAGCCATTCTAAATGCATCTGATATGGTTATAGAACATGCACTAACTTGTGGCAGTATTTAAATTTCGGTTGTAAGCTAATAAAAAAATGTTCAATTTGTTGCACACTTAATGAACCACACTGTATTTATCATTGTTCAAAATTTGTAGATGAATTTGTTGTTACCTAGGCAACTTTAAAGCACTAGTGTTTTAAAAGCCTTATTTTGCACGCTTTTTAGTTTCAAAAACAGAGATTATGATTCAGGTATAAGAAAAAACAACATTACAGTTTTTTAAATATAAGTTATACATCTGTAAACTTTAAGTTGTCTGTAATAGTTAGTAAGTTCTAAAATAAAAGGAACACTTTCCTGTAATATTTTAATAGTTATTTAACAAACAAGTATGTTAATGAGAGCGATTAATAATTGAGACATTTTAACGCTCGAGCACGAGATTATTAATCGCCGATTAACATACGAGTTAGTTACAATATTTTTCCGTTGAGCATATATTATTAATTTGAAGAAAATCTAATTTTATTCCATGAAAAGAATTTGACACTTACACCCGTATGCATAGTCGTTCGCCGGCGACTCGCCGGAGTTTCGTTATGAATAGTATGTTGGCGGTACTGTAAGTTTATGTCAAATTCGAAGGTAGTAAAGTACGTTTTTTTTCTATAATAATTTTCAAGGTCAACTTTCTAGGGGATAAGTTGCATTCCTGCAGGGTCCCTAGTTTTAATAATGTTGGTACATAGATTTTTAGTTCTTTCTTTCCACTAAAAAAATGATTTGTCATTTTGACAGATATGTCATAATTTAATATCGCTTGCTTCATTTTTGCATTTAAAATATTTTTTGGTTTTCTTTTTTTATCCGATTTTATTGATGATGATGATGATTCCATGTTAAAAAAAGAAATTTCTCAAGAGTTCAAATTAAGAAACTTTGACATCCAAAATTGACACATAACCATAATTTTGAAAAAGTTCTACCAACACGAGGTATAAAAATTTTCTAGCGTTTTAATCACATATCTACCAACATTGTAACACTTTGACAGTTATTATAGAAAAAAAACGTACTATAGGTCAGGTTTTGCGTCATCTGTGTCAAAACTGACGGAAAATTTAACCTAATAACCTCGAATTTGACATAGACGTACAGTGCCGCCAACATACTGTTCATAACGAAACTCCGGCGAGCCGCTGGTGAACGACCGTGCATACGGGTGTCAAAGTTTTGACATTAATGGTACCGGGTGACCATAAATGGTTGTATTTTTTTTCTTAGGTTGGCACTGTTTATGTTGGTGGCGCTGTAAGTCTCTGTCAAATTCGAGGTTAGCAGGTTAAGTTTTTGCGTCAGTTTTGACACAAACACTTACGTTAATTACTATTACCTGCAAATGGAGGCAAAATTTGGTCCGGGCCAACGAAAATTCGTTTTTAAAAAGTAAAACTATTACAGAAATCGCACATGGACTTTATTGTAAGCAGCGAGCGTACAAAAGACAAGATACCTAGCTAAAACAGATGTATTTATAATCTTGCAGTGCTGATATCGCGCGGACGTGCCTTATCTTGCGGTAGTCAGCAGGTTGGTAACCTTAACTCCTCCGTTGTTCTAGCAAGAACTATGGTCTAAACCAGAGTTCGACGAAAAGCGGATATTCGGGACCTCCTGAAGTTGCTTCGTTGACAACGATGTTGTTTCGCTTTGGGACCTGTTAAACTTATTTACACAAAAATATTTGTACAGCATATATACGGCCATCATTACTATTAAAATATACAATACAATAGTATAAACGCTAATTTTGTTATAATGAATCGAAACATCGTCAATACTATTTAATTGATTTTTCTGCTCATCCAATGAGTTATAAATTTTATTAATGCCATCTAAATTGATAGTTTCTAACTGTAAAGGTTTAAAATTTAAAGTATCAGTTGCCATATTAGTTTCAACAGAGCGTAAATTTGGCAATTCAATATTATAAAATTCTAACTTAAAGTTCTCATATGTTTTCAGAAGCGTGTCCTCTATTTGAACATCACATGCACTATTTAGTTCTAACACATAACTGCCTTTTAGCACCACATTGATTTTAGATTTTTTACAAATTTGTTTAGCCACTATACTTCTGGGTGTGATGATGATCCACTTGGCCTTTTCTAATGGTTGAATTTTCACTCTGGATATGTTGACGGGTACCTGAAGACATTTGGTTGTGTTTTCTGAATATTTGAGTAATTGGATCTCGCACGGAGCTTCCGTTTTGATTTCCGTGGTACGAAGTTCATGACATATGAATTCTTCGGGTCCTACCTCTTGACATTCGTTGTCGAAATATGCATAGCTTTGCTCGTTATATAGGAGGAATTTCGAAATAGGTATTATAGTTTTAAATATTTTGGCAGATGGGACTGGCAAGGAATATAGATGATAATAATCATAGCTTTCAGCTTTAACAATTGGAATTTCTAAAATAAAGACGATTTGATTTCCTTTACTGTAACTTTTAATTTCTATAATTTTTTCATATAACAAAATATTCTTCACAACTGGTTCGAAAGGAAGTTTATGTTTTTCAATCTTCGTGTTAATACCTGACAGCTCCGAAAGTAAATCTTCAGGTTCAACTAAAGAGTTGTGGAATGTATTCAATTTTGAAAAACTGATTGCTACTTCAATTCTCTCTAACATATCGTAAATAATTTGGAAGCTAATTGCAAATTGCGAGAATAAAGAATGTAAAAGAAAATAACTGTGCGTATCGATCGCTGGCAAATGTGTAGTTTTGATGACCTGCTCTAACTGTAAGATTCGAGATTGTAGCATCATTTGATTATGAGCAAGCCCTTCAGTACTATTTTTAAATTTTAAAATTGATTTTTGGAGTAAAGTAATTTGCTCCTTAATTAACGTTTTCATTTGTTTTTGATTATCAGAAAGTATAGTTATGGCTTTATCGTATCTTTCTGCATCGGTATGATCTAAATTTCCTGTTATTGACTTTATTATTGATCCCAATCCATCGATAAGGCTGCGTTTAGATTTTTGCATAGCAAGTGGGTTAAGCTGATAAATTTGACTTTTAATTTTACTTTCTAATAAATTTACAAGACTATATGAATTATAATATTCTCTTTCATAGCTAGGTTTCTGAGTTGCATTTTTAATTGTGCTTTTAATTTGAGAAAAAGACCTTTGAAGTACATTAAATTCCTCTATTATTTTAGAACTATCATATACCTGTATAAAAGACCAATAATTAACTTTGTTCTGAGCGTTTCCCAATTTTAATGGAAGAAGTCCAGGATTACTATTGAGGTTGTGGAATTTTGGAAGATCTAATTTCGCTGCGACGATACAGATGGCAAATCTGTAACGATAGAAGGTTTTCTAAGTTCCTTTATATGAACTACTTCTTTTTTATTTTTATTAAGTTTATTAGTAATTTCTACTCTATTTCTTTCTAACATTTTTGTGATTTGGTATGGTCCTAAAAATTTGCGATTCTTTTTATTCCTACAATCGGGGTTTTGCTTATATACAGTTTTCCCTAAAGAAAATTCATTATTTGAGTTTCCCTGTGAATTTAACTTGGAAACTACCTTTTCCTTATCTGCTTGTAACTTTTCCCTAACTTTTTGGTATACATGTTCCAATCTTTGTTTGTGATTTTCGGCGTATTCCGTATAGAATGAAGTGGGTATAAACATTTCATTTGGATTTCCAGAATTTGTATGTCCGAATGTTAATTCGAAAGGTGTGTAATTTGTTGCGCTGTGAATTGAATTATTATAGCCAATAATTGCATAGTCCATTAGGTTATCATTTTCATTCGCGTGGATTTCTTTTAAGATCCTTAAGTGTTCGATAATCGTAGAATGAAATCTTTCAACAATGGAGTTAGATTCATGATGGGCTACGGTTGTAAAATGAACGTTAATTTTATGTAATTTCAATATTTCCTTAACAGTTTCATTATTAAACTCTGTGCCTTTATCGACAACTAAGGTTTGAGGTACTCCAAAAGATGCAAAATATTTTATTAAAGCATTACTAATATGAATAGCTGTTTTTCCTTGGATAAATAGAGCTTGTGCAAATTTTGAGAATGAGTCGACTAAAGTTAAGTAGTTTCGGTTATCAAATGTAAAAACATCCATATGAACAATTTGAAATGGTTTAGTTGCTGTTTCTGTTAACATTAAGGGTACATAGGGTTTCTTTCTAGCATATTTTGCACGTTGGCAAATATCGCAAGAGTTAATATAATTTGAAATTGTGAGTTTCATGTTTTTCCAATAATAATTTCGTTTTAAGTATTCTAACGTTTCATTAATACCTCTGTGGTTCGCTTTTCCTTCATGATGGTTCTTAACTAATAAAATTTGTTCTTCCTGATCTGTAACAGTGTTGACTCGTTTAAGACATCTAATTAATTTTGGTCCGCGTTCTGAGAACTGTTTCAAATAAACTCTACAAAAATCTTTATATAATGAGTCTTTATGAAAATATAAACAGTAAACCTTTTTTGGGTCAGTATTTTCCTTTAAAAATTGAAAAATTAAATGTTCATTACTAACTTCTGGAATTTTGATGGTTATTACTTTTTGACTGTCATACGTTTCGCGTTTGATTTCTAATTTATGATATACGTTTGGGAATACTAAAATTTGGTTTGTTTTATTATTAATTATTTCGTCATAAATTTTGATTCCATCATTTGTAGTTTCATTAAAATTTGAATGCTGTGTAAACGTATCAGAATTATTGTCGATTCCGTCAGGGGGTTGTATTTGTATATCCGAGATTATTTTGATTTTTGGGTTTTCATGTATATTAGTCGAAGTTTGGGGTTCGTCATCTATCATATCTTGAGTATAATCTTGTAGAAATTCGGAAACATCTCTATTTAATTTATCAGGTGTTAAATTTTGCATATAGTCTTCGAGAAAGTCTGAAATATCTTTATTTACTTCGCCGGGATTATTAACTAGGGATTCGTTTTCTAAAGCGTTAATACTAATTCGTGAAAGACAATCTGCAATTTTATTAAGTGTACCTTTTTTATAGTAAATTTCATAATCGTACTCTTCTAATTTAAGTCGCCATCTTACTAATTTCGAATTTGGTTCCTTCAAACTAAACAGCCACTGCAATGGTCTGTGGTCTGTATAAATCGTGAACTTTCGTCCGTACAAATATGGCCTAAAATGCTTACAAGCCCATACTATGGCAAGAAGTTCTTTTTCGATGGTTGAATATTTTGTTTCGGATTCATTTAGCGTTCGGGAAGCATACGCTATTGGTTTGTCGTTCAGAATTTGTCCTTGAGAAAGAACTGCTCCAATTGCAAAATTACTTGCATCTGTGGTCAGAATGAAAGGTTTAGAAAAATCTGGGTATTGCAAAATAGGGTCATTAATTAAAATTTTGGTACAAGTCCTAAAGCATTCGACGAATTCTTTGTCGTGAATAATTTTACTGTTTTTCTTTAAACATTTCGTCATTGGTTTCGTAATTTTGGCAAAGTCCTTAATAAAGCGTCTGTAGTATCCTAAAAGTCCAAGAAAGCTTTTTATGTCTTTCTGTGTTTTAGGAATAGGGAAATTTTTTATAGCTGCAATTTTGTCAGGGTTTGGTTTTACTCCTTCAGGGGTTATGATATGTCCTAAATACTGAACTGATTTTTGTAAAAATTCAGATTTATCAAGTTGAACTTTGAGATTACTTTTTCTTAGTCTATCAAATACCGATTTAAGTCGTTCTAAGTGTTCTTGAAGAGATGAACTAAAAATAATAATGTCATCTAAATAAACAAGACAACATGTATCTTGCAATCCTCTTAATACATTGTCCATGACACGTTGAAAACTGGAGGGTGCGTTTTTTAAACCCATAGCCATTCTTTTAAACTGGTAATGTCCACCATCAGTAGTAAATGCTGTTTTTTGAATATCATCCGGATCTACTTCTATTTGGTAATAACCACTGGCCAAATCAAGAGTAGTAAAATAATTAGCTCTGCCTAATTTATCGAGAATATCCGTAATATTTGGAAGGGGGTATCTGTCGTCTATGGTCTTTTCGTTTAACTTTCTGTAATCAATGACAAGTCTCCATTTTTTCTTACCCGACGCATCTAACTTTTTTGGAACAATCCAAATTGGACTGGACCAAGGTGAAACACTGTCCTCAATTATTCCTTGATCTAACATTTTTTGAATTTGAGTTTTTACTTCGTTTTTGTGAATTTCTGGATAACGATAAGATTTTGTAAATATTGGAGTGTCGTCTTTCAACTTAATTTTGTGTTTAACTTCGTTAGTAAAACTTAAAGGTATTTCTTCGCTATGAAATATATCTCTATAATCAAAACAAAGTTTCCTAATCGCGTCTTTTTCTTCTCGGTTGCAGTGATCTAGTCTCAAGTTTTTTAGATTTCGTTTTAAAGCATTATCAAAATTTTCATTTGGAGATCGATCGATTTCCATTTTCTCTACAAAATTAACTTCTAGTAAATTTTGGGGTTCAATATCCAAAGGTTCAAACATTTTTAAATTTACTGGATTTTCGTTAGAATTAATGATAGTGGTATGAGCGAAATTATTTGATACCGTTACTAAAGCTTGCGGCATTTCTATTCCTTTTCCGAATTTTGTGTGACTTAAAATACCTATACCGACTTTTTGCTTGACAGGAATTTTTACTCTTTGATTAACTAGTGGGGGTATATTAATTGAAAATTCTGCTAGCTCACTCGCTTCGTTTTTAGCTGTCTCAATTTCGGTTTCATATACGATTGGAATTTTTGCACTAGGGGTTGTCAATTCTCTAGTCCTAACATTAATATTTGCGTTTAATTGTTCAAGTAAATCAATGCCTATAAGTCCGTCATATTTTGAACTGAATTTAAAAAGATAAAATTTATGAGTTTCGTCTACATTAAAAATATCGAAAACTGGAATTTCCATTACTTCATCGTGATAACTAATATCATGAGCAGTTTGAATGTTAAATGGTTCTTCATAGATATAATTTGAATAAAATTTGTATGCTAGTTCTGGGTTAATTAAACTCCTTGTACTACCAGTATCTATAAGAAAATTTGCGTTATGACTGGGAATATAAACATACGGTAAATTTGCTTTAACTAAATTTAATTGTATCAGGTTGGGTTGGTTTGTAGGGCGTCTAACTGAAAATTTGGGTTACCAGTTTCCTGAAAGGTATTGTTATCGTCTGAAAATTGATTTTCGTATTGATTTGGTTCATCCACGTAATATTCGGAATAATCACCAATATACTCATTATCAAAGGTTCCGGGGTTTTCATAGTATTGTGATTCGACTACATAATTTTGACCGTCTGAAGTGTATTCGACATTTTGATTTTCGTTAATAGCTTGTTGATAAAGTTCCGTTGATGTAAATGTTGGCTTTGGTCTTAAACTTGAATTTCCAGAAGATGTGTCCATCGGTTCTGGTTTAAAATTATTACTTTGATTTTTTGAACGAATAGAAGATTGTACAGGATTACGACTAAAATTGAATTGATTTTGACGTTGCTGAAAATAAGGTTGACGTTGTGTGGGAAAATTATTATTTGGGCGCCAATTGGGCTGAGTACCAAATGTTGTCGATCTTTGAGGTAAATTGTTTTGTGAAAATACTGGACGTTGCGGTAAACTTTGAATGGGTTGTATATTTGATTGAAATCTTGGCCAGGAATAATTTGTAAAATTATTTGGAGGCAATGGTCGCATGTAATTTTGATATCCGTGAGGTTTAACCGGTGTAAGTTTTTGAGATGGTCTATATAAATTTTGAGTGTTCAAAGAATTAGATTTTTGTGTGGCGTATAGAAAATTTTCCTCTTCTATTACTAAACTCATCGCTTTTTCAAGACTGTCTGGGTTTCTTAACCTAACGTTAGTTTGCAATTGTCCTGTTAGTCCTCTAATAAATGTTTTTAAAGCCAAATCGTTATAACTTGCAAGGTGAATAGGTTTTTCTGTAGCGGCCATGTTTAAACTATTTAATTTTGAAATTAATAAACTTCGCGCGTCTTGACATCGCATTCCAAAATTATAGGGTGATTCATTTTTATGGGGCCTTAATGCTAGTAAATCTTGAATCAAGCAATCAATATTTCGCTGATCACCAAAACTAAGAGTAAGGGCATTTTTTATTTCATTCCAGGATTCTAATTCTGTTCGCGATCCTATTAACATTAAAGCGCGTCCTGTAAGTTTTCCCAGGATGGCTCTTAATAAGAAATTGTTAAGTGCGACATTGGTTTCCTTGGCAAAAGCAGAAATCAGGTTTTCGCAATTGTCTATAAATATACTCAATGTGTGAGGGTTTCCATCATAATTAACTATTGAATCTAAATGTAATCGAAGTAATTGGTAATCTACACCTACTGCACCAGTATTAGCAATGTTATTTGTATTCATTCTGCTTTCTGGTTCTACTAAATTAAAATTGCTTAGTAAATTCGTCAAATCGTCTATTTCTACGTCTGACATAAATTTTAAACAGTTACTTATACTTTAAATATTTTCTTCTAAGTTTATTATCAATCTAACTGAGCGTGTTAAATAGGAAATTGGAAAAAATAGGAACGAGCACTTACATTAGTGTAGTTTTCATTCTGCAAAGCTTGTAAAGCTGGTTTCTTAATTCTACGGCTGGCGTTGGCGATGCTGTCCTTCACCAGGTTGTTTTCTTAATCCTACAGCTGATTTCGGCAATGTGGTCCTCCACCAGATTTTCTTAACTAGGCTGGCGTTGGCGATGCTGTCCGTCACCAGGTTGTTTCCTTAATCCTACAGCTGATTTCGGCGATGTGGTCCTCCACCAGGTTTTCTTAACTAAGACTGGCGTTGGCGATGCTGTCCTCCACCAGGTTGTTTTCTGTGCGAATTCCGTCTTCGTTGCACTGACTTTGCTGGAGCTGAACAACACTTCCGATATACACTCGAATATTGTTCAACACCGAACTTTTATCCGATCAATCGTTAAAACGAAAATCGATGCTCGATGCAGCGATTTCGGATATACTACCGACTACGCCAAATTTGGTCCGGGCCAACGAAAATTCGTTTTTAAAAAGTAAAACTATTACAGAAATCTCACATGGACTTTATTGTAAGCAGCGAGCGTACAAAAGACAAGATACCTAGCTAAAACAGATGTATTTATAATCTTGCAGTGCTGATATCGCGCGGACGTGCCTTATCTTGCGGTAGTCAGCAGGTTGGTAACCTTAACTGGCATTAAAGTCAGATAACTTTCTAAAATAATGAGCGTCAGTGCAGAAAGTGTTCATTCTATTATTCATTCTCTTACTATATTTTAAAGACCGTTATTGATTAAAAATTATAATTATGCAGTTTTAGGGCATATTTTTTCCTATTTCTTGCGAACTGGTATAAAGTAGGTGCTTTGTACAGCAATAGATCAACCAAGGAACATTTCTTAATATGGCGACTTTAGCAAATTGTTTATTATGTGAGCGTAAGTATTTCTTCTTATAATCAAGTCTTGATATTAGGCATTTACGAAAACGTAAGCTGATATAGTTATCATTTACCATTATCGAATTGTCGATACAAGAGTCTGGTTAAATAATTTCAGAACTTACGTGTGTTAGTGCATAAGCAAAAGTTGTGTGTGCCGATGAGTGGCTTGTCACAAGCTAACCCACGTAACCAGGTAGTTGTACTACAGTTTTCAAACTTTGCTGATGCATATTAAGCACTTAGATTTTTGGATTCGGCCGGTATGTTTGGAATGTACTGGTAAAATATTCGTAAATGTCTAGTAACATTTCTATAAGTAGATGACGGAGCAGCATTCGTAATGTGAATATTCTCTTTTTTCAGAAACTTAACAAGACTTCAAGTGTAGCATCTGATGGAATAGAAACGAGGTGTTGTTTGTATAATTCTGCAGTTTGGCGCACGTGCTTGAGGTACATAGATTTAAATGAATTGTCACTAAAATATGGGAAAGAGTCTGACAGACAGACGCACATTAAGGAAAATTATATTATAGGTATTAGTCTGTGTGAAATAAACAAAACTGGGTCAAGTTCAGTATATGGTCCGGTCGTATTTTTCTCTGAATGTAAAAATGTTGTGGGTGCCGCTATCGTCTCGTAATGTTTAAAGTAATGTTATTGCGCTCTCGGCGGTTCAGGTTAGCGGTTTAGGTTAGTTTTTAGGTCTTGATGAATTTTTTGTTAGAGAAAAAAATACGACCGGACCGTATATCTACTAAACTTTTACCACAAAACCTACCCTGCTAACGTTCAATTTGACATAGACTGACAATACATTTTAGTACTGCTAAACATATAACACGAATCACAGGCGACTCTAAGTCAACTTTTCGGCACGGTTGCGCAAAAGGAAATTTACTTTTAAGTTTATTTTTGTTTAATAAGAAATACAGTGAAGTCAGGATATAGTGATTCTGTTTTTGAGTGAATTACTTAGTAGACTGAACACACAAAATCAGTGAAAAACTTTGATACAGCGAAATGTATGTGGTGTGAATATTGAAGATGTACCTTTTGGATTTTCAGAAGTAATACTCTAAGTACTTCGATATTATCGGGTTATATGTCGATAACTTGTTGCACAATAATAAAAGAGTGTCAGTTTGACAGGTTAAATAGTCCGACCGCGTTAGCGGGAGGAGTATTCTGTCAAACTGACACGATTTGTTATTGTGCAGGAAGTTTGAGACGTATAACTTGTTCGAAGTATGCGTTGTATTCGATTTGATTATTTTTTGAGTAAATCTTAATATTAGGATCAAATAAATATTTTAGTGGCAGCCCGATTTGTTTGTATTAACCTAGCTGAACGTCATCTCCATGAAAACAACATCAAGTTGACAAAAGTTATGTATTGCGTCGCCTAGTGAAGTTACTGTAGTATAATCGATTTTGTATAATCGAAATTATACAAGATAACTTAACTAAATCCAGCCTTCTGATTGGTTGAGATCGCTACGAAAAAGATAATCCCCTAAATATATGTGTCATGACTGACTGTAGGTCTCATTTTACACATAATAGTTACAAATATATAGAACATTTTGTATGTTTGATGTTTTTGATTTCTAAATATTTGTTATAACATTTGCTTTGAAAATTATTTATGGTTGGATCTTTGTTATTAAATTGCTTTTTGTAGATACCTGTGGTTTTTTACTTTGGGCACCAAAAAAATTATATTTTTAGTACTAATTTCGATTAACGTAATTTTGTGATTCCTAAGGGCCGGTTGCAGAAAGCAATGTTAAGTCTGGTGTTAGCTAACATCGCGTCAAAGTGAACAAAATCGCATCAAATTTTGTTTACTAATGTACGAGCTAATGTATTAGTTACCATAAGCATTTGAGATTTGATTCGTTTTTGTTCACTTTGACGCGATGTTAGCTAACACCAGACTTAACATTGCTTTCTGCAACCGGCCCTAAGTGTGCCAAACTCAAGTTCAACAGTACATCCTTATCATATCTGATAGTAAGTTAACTTTGAAGTATCTTATATTTTTTTTAATACCCAGGGTGGTAAGAAAAAATAAGAAAAACCAGTAAACATTATTTATTGAAGTAAATTGCTGTGACTTTATATTTGACACCTTCTTTTAATTCTAAGCAACTCTTCCTAATGCAATTTTTGTGTAGTTTCAAATAGAAGAATACTTTATTCTTGAGCCGTAAGAAAGGAGATATTTAATTTTTAGTGTAAGAAGATGCAGGGACTTTTATCAAAGCGACCTCGGTAGGCGAGTGGTGATTGCCGCTGCAGCCGGGGTCACAGTGAAAAGACGAATCACTCGAGCCAGAGTGAGCGAGAGTTCGACTCCCGGAACTGGCACTTAGTTAAGGTTTAGGTTTAAGTGACACCTGCGCCCCCTGATGTAATGCGTAAGCGGTTCTGGGGCAACGGAAGTCGTTAAAAAAAAAGTTATCAAGAGTAACATTTGCTGATAAATGGATAATAAAAAACAACCAGATGCGCCCAAATCTATCACGGTCACTGTATAGGTATTTCCTTATCAACAATTTAAAAACCCCGTTTTTATATTTCTAAAAAACATTATTCTAAATAAGTAGAATTAACATTTCGGTTGTGTAACATACCTGAAAATATCCTGCAAAAAACCTGTGTAATTTGTAAAAAAAGTAGTATTGCGGTTGCTGTGAAATTTAAAAGTCCGTCTATGAAATTATTTACTTCTATTATTTTTATGTCATTGGTGTTTACTTGACATCGTCCAAAAGTGAGCTGAAGGTAATTTAATATGTTAATGTTGTCTATTTTTGTGATAAGCTTCAACTGAATTTTGTTTGGTTATTGAAATGTTTATCCAATACTCAATAGTAATATGGTGTTTTACTAGTTTGTTTTGAACAAGTGAACTGGGCTATTACTAGCTTGTTTACATCATAACCCACATTGCGCATTTACTTTTCACAACTGTCAATACAAAATTTATGTTTTTTAGTATTTATTGAGTTGGATAAATATTTGTATGGTTATTACAAATAATGCACTCAGCCTGACACCTTGAGGGCTGAACTTTTCCTTCGTGAATTATTTATATACAGGCTGTTTCCTAAAAAACGCCGCAACCCATTACTCTGTTGTTTTAAATTTTAGACCCAACAAACTATATATATTCTTAAATGGCAAGACAAGAGCTACCTTTTGACATCGCCCGTTCGTAAATATCTTTCAACTGTTTTGAGCAACGATGTTCAACTATTTGGATTCAGGATGAAATTCTGCATGCAGTAGTATGCTTCATTTGTTTTTTGGACACTTATAAATGTTTAAAATGATTTTTTAATATTGCATGTAGACAGTCGTACAGTATCATAAAATTTTCAAGTGTGCCGTGGAAAACAATCAGAATGTTGAAATATTTTATCTAACACGTCCAGAAAACGAAGAAATTCTGAGGCAGAGGATTATCAATGCTTGTCGCGAAATACCTCCCAATTTGCTATTGAATGCGACCAATGGAGTAACTAGAAGATTTCAGTTGTGTGTTCAACAAGGTGGCGGTCAGTTTAAGCAATACTTGTAGATACGTTTTGTAGTTTTGTTTAAATTTGTTTCCAATAAAATATTTCAACATTCTGATTGTTTTCCACGGCACACTTGAAAATTTATGGTACTGTACGTGCTACATGCAATATTAAAATTTTTTTTTAAACATTTCTAAGTGTCTAAAAAAACAAATGAAGCATACTACTGCATGCAGAATTTCATCCTGAATCGAAATATGTAAGCATATACAGGGTGTTCCATTTAAAATAAAAAAGTTGAACATGGTTGTTCAAAACAGTTGAAAGATATTTACGAACGGGCGATGTCAAAAGGTAGCTCTTGTCTTGCTATTTAAGAATATATAGTCTTACTCTATCTCTGCAGGAAAATATCAACATAAACCTAAGTTTGAACGATTCCTGGAATTTGCTCAAAAACTTATCTTTGGACACTCTCAACCGTCACTCGCCAGCGCAATCAAAACCACCAAATCGGACCAAACCATGGATCACGCAATACACTCTACGCAAAATACATAAAAAACATAAAATCTGGACACTCTACCGCAGAACGAAACTCCCATTCTACTATGAAAAGTATAAAGCCCTCCGAAATGAAATAAATAACACCCTGCAAACGAATCGAAAGCGCTACGAGCAAAATATAGCACAAGCCAGTGGGAAACAGCTATATGCTTATATTCGACCTCAAATGGCCTCTACTGCTGAATACCCAACTGCTCTTCGCTCTGCCAACCATGAGATCATCACTGACTTAGCAAAAATCGCTGATTCCTTCACTAACGAGTTTGAAAAATTTTACGTTATAGAACCGGATGGCCCGCTACCCCCTGTAGATTCAGTCCCTGCAACACACTTTCTTGAAGACATCTCCTTTCAGATTGCTGATATAATTAAAATTTTGAAATCGTTAAATGCAAATTCTAGCTCTGGCCCAGACTTGATACCAACTATCTTGCTGAAAAATTGTGCGAACGAATTAGCACCAGCACTCCTTACAATTTTCCGAAATTCCCTGGACGCGGGCGAACTTCCCTCTGACTGGAAAACGGCTGTGATTAGGCCAATCTTCAAGAAAGGTAACAAACTCGATCCGACGAACTATAGACCTATCAGCTTAACTAGTGCGGTGTGCAAGGTTATGGAAAGACTTATTGCTAACAGGTTACTTGAGTTTGCTAGCCGAACACGTCGCATTCCTCCTCAACAGCACGGCTTCATCCCCAGAAGATCCACCGTAACTAATCTACTCAACACCACACAAAGATGGATACGAGATCTGGACAATGGTAAACCGACAGATGCGATCTACTTAGACTTTGCAAAAGCCTTCGATAGAGTGCCCCACGAACGCCTATTGCACAAACTTCATCACTTTGGTATTCGAGGTAAACTGTTATTGTGGCTTGAATCTTTCCTTACAGGCCGAACATTTCGAGTTAAGATTGGTAGACACGCCTCCACCGCCCGAGCTGCTACGAGTGGCGTCCCTCAAGGATCTGTCCTGGGTCCAATATTGTTCATCCTATATACGAGTGATATAACCTGCGACACGAGAACTAACTTCTCCTTATATGCAGAAGACACTAAAATATTTTCCAACCCCCTCGTAAGCCATCGTGAGTTGCAACAGGACCTAGACAACGTCGTCGATTGGACACGGAAATGGTTGATTCCACTCAACGAATCAAAATGTGCTGTTCTTCACATAGGAAAAAACAATTCGCATCACCAATATTCCATCAACGGACAACTGCTGCAACAAACTAAAAGCATTAAGGATTTGGGTATATTAATACAGGACAATCTGAAATGGGAGGGACATGTAACTTGTACAATTAAAAAGGCAAATAGAGCTCTGTTTTTGCTGAGCAAAGCGTTCAAATCCCTGGATAATGCCTCATTCGCCAAATTGTATCAGACCTATGTCTTACCACTCCTAGAATACGGTTCCTGCGTTTGGAGTCCTTACTATGCAAAAGACATCTCAGCGCTGGAAGGAGTCCAACGAAAAGCTACAAGACTTGTGCGAAATATCAGAAACCTGCCTTATGAAGATCGACTTAGACAACTAAACATTGCTACACTATCCACGAGAAGACAACGTACTGACATCGTCGAAACTTACAAGATCCTTAAAGGTTCTTACGACTCCCCAGAACTTCTTGGTTTCTTCAACATGTCCCTCCCCGGAACTTGAGAGGACATGACATGAAAATCAAGAAGTCCAAGTTTAAACATGACAACCACAAAAACATTCTAGTTAACCGGGTCGTGGAACACTGGAATAGCCTTCCAAGGGAAATGGTTTCAGCGCCCTCTTTATTGCGATTTAAAAATCTATACAATCGTTATTTATCTCAAATATAACTGTGATGGCTACTGTGATATTGGTTGGGATTGTTGCAACGAACTATAAATCTACGAAACGAAATTATATATATTTTATACACATTGTTACACTCATTTTACATATATTTAAACACAAATTTGTTTTCTACTGCTGCCTGTACATTAAATAAATAAATAAATAAATATAGTTTGTTGGGTTTAAACTTTAAAACAACGGAGTTATGGGTTGCGGCGTTTTTTAGGAAACATCCAGTATATAAAAACCAATCGCCGTGTGTTAGTAATGCAAAAGGGAAAGCCGGAAAATTGGAAAATATCGAATGTGTGTTTTTCTTTACGCTGTACGACTTTCTATTTGCAGTCATATTTTTATGATTCTGTGCTTAATGGTTTGAAGGGTTTTCCCCATCATGTCATAATCCAAAACAACGTTTGCCGGGTCAGCTAGTTTGTAATATAACACACTTGAACCGTAAATAACTTTTTTGTTTTACTGTATCACAAAACTATCAATTTCGACAATGTTTGTCGGCCGAAAACACCCACTTTTCTGTACTAGAAATATAATCGTGACCTCCTCGACTATTTCCGACCTCCTCGATTAAACTGGCAGGTTTTTATAAGAAAAAACGCTTCCAAAGCAGTAGAATAAGAAATTCCGTATGTAACTCGTACAAAAGTGGACTTTTAGACTCGCCGTATTTATGTGCCTCGCTCTCTGGGCTTGCTTGGCCATAAATTGTGGTTCATTCAAAAAAAGTCTTTAATTCCGTACTTGTAACATAAATAGCTATAATTTCTTTGAAAATTTACTGTTATTACAATTTTGCCAGTTGTTAATGACATAAAAGTAATAGAAGTAACCAATTTCATTGATGACCTTTAAATTCCGCAGCAACTGCGATCGATGTTTTTTTTAAATGTCAACCCCTTTTTTTATTACGGAATTTGAAAGAACGCATCTTTTTACTTACGTTAAGCTGATTTTTGAATATAGATCAGATGATCAAAAATTAAGAAAAACAATTTAAAATTGCAAAATACTAAATTTAGTTGCAATAGTCATTTCAAAAACAACTAAATTAAATGTACAAATTGTGCACCGTTGTCTGCCGGACAGTAACTAAGACGACCGATATGTTTTATATTGATTGCTGTCATTGATGAAAGCGTAAAATCATACTTCTTAAAATCAAATTTAGTATTTTCTAAATTTAATTATTTTTCTTAATTTTTGGTAATGTGACATATACACAAAAATTACCTTAGTAATTACCTTCGCATTCCGTAATAAAAAAAAGGGGGTTTCTATTAAAAAAAAACATCGATAACGCCATACCTCCTACGAGGGACACCCTGTATGTATGCATTTCATTTAAAAAATGCCCTAATAAAAATAAAAATCGTTGGGTCCGAGCGTTTTTTTCAAAAGTTATTTCTTGAATTTTTAACGAATTTATCCGCTACTTTACGAAAGCACTGTATATATTTTAATAAGAGAAAACAAGATATAATATTGTACTTGTTGCCTAGCTACCAAATTATTGCATTTTCCATTTCGGTTTGAACCTTTTCTAAGTCATGGAGTTGCCATGTTCCGTACAGTTTTAGGCAAGCTGTATTATACAGTATTCGTCAAAAAGTTGGGATCAAATGGGATTTTTTTATTTAGAGTTTTTTGGAAAATCAAACTTTGATGATCGGAGGTGAAAAAATATTACAAATGGTTCAAATAAAAGGTGCCACGTTACTTCCATTATTGTCAAATTTTACATTTTTTTTTAAATAATTGCGCAAAATTAATTTAGCAGCCAAGATAGAGAAATATTTTACGAAAGATATTTGTTTAAATGTGATTTTTTATGTAAAAACATAATTTTGAAAAACATTACTCATTTACCTTGCGGTGTAGAGGCTGGTGCTTTATGCGCTGGCATCTGGCGGTACAATGCTCAACTTGCCCCGGATTCGAAACTGAATAAAGAAAAATCTCCTCATTTAGACAACTGTAAAGCTGGTATGACATGATACTAAATTTATGCGAAAATTTACCAGTAAATTTTTTCATAAATTATTTTTAAAATTTTTGCAATCTGGGCGTAAACATAAATGTGCGCCGAAATCTGCGCAGATGGTAACTTCACACTAATTAGAAATCTAGGGACCCTAGTTTTAAGTGAATGTTGACTACAAACAAGGTTAACACAACATAACCGTATTGTTCTGCGACATAACATAACAAATATAAATCTTCACTGTCGCTCATGATAAAATAAAATTCAACTCAACTTACTAATTCCCGCTAATCGTATTTTTTTTAGGTTACGTTTGTGTTTATCTGTGCCAAATAGAAATTCTATCAACTTTACTGCATATAAATTATAAATATCCCTAAAATATTTGACTACTGCGCAGGCTTACAACAAAATTTACGAAAAAGCATTGGATACGCAAGCATACGTATAATTTTCTGGTTAAGCCAATTTAAGCAAAAAATTTACTAGTAATTTTTTTATAAAATTTATTCGTAAATTTTCGCATAAATTTAGTATCGTGTCATATCAGCTTAAAAGAACATTTACAGGATTTTTATAAAAGTAATTTATTAACATGGGTAGATTAGAGTTCTTAGAAACCATTTAAATAGATATTATCATTGAAAAATATTTCTTCTAAAAAGCGCTTTGCATCAAAAACGTAAAAATTATGCAAAAATATTAGTTCTTGGCAAATAATAAAAATTTCAAGAAATAATAATTTTTTTTTCTACGACCACCACTAAAAGTAGGCCTTTTAGCGCTAGCTTTTTTACTAAAAGTGACGTTTTATAATTTAGCGTGTTTAAAATGACATCAGTTGTTTACTTTTAGCACATGTGTTATAAAGTGAAGTGAGGTTATAAAACTACAATTTCGAAATTTTGGCCAAAAAACCATACATGGTTGTACCAGTATGGCTACCCACATAACCATCCGAGCGGTATGGCAATTATATTTTTGGATAATTGGCGTTTAAATGAAGTAGTAAACAAAAATTGGAGCTTGCCGCTATTATTATTTTTTCAACGAAAAAATTACCAGTTTGACCAAGTATGGCGGCCCCTTATACCCTTCGTATCAGTATGGCACAAAATTTTCGTCTGGGTTTAGGGACCTTGTCTATCGATTAAAACAAAAATTAGCCTTGCCGCTTTAAAAAAATATATTTAAATTTATTAACAATTTTCCAAAGCCGCCGTTAATATTTCTAACCGCAGTTCGGCTGCCATACTTGCGTTTTTACAACTTACTTGGGCAATATAAAAAGGTTTACTACCTACCGACCTTGCCGCTATGACTAGTAATTCAGGTGTTATGGGCTCTTGGTCTATTACACATTGTATAGTGTGTCTTTGGAAACCAATAGATAACAATTAAATCCCCATGGAAACGTCAAGATCACATTGAGCATTAAAATAAATTCACTGAATTTATCTAACACTTTTACTGCAAACCGTTATGGCTGCTTATTCCATAACCTTTCATGAGTCTTAGTTTGGAATGGATTAATTCTCATATTTCTCTGTCTTTTATCCTAGTAAGTTGTTGTTGACATCTTCTGCAGATGTTGTCCATTCTTTTCAATTTTTGCATTCCTCCTTCCACTTTGTCCCCATTTTCTTTACATTATCTTCTACATCGATAAGTCATCTTGTCTTGGGTCGTCCTTTCCTTACGTCTATTGGTGTTCATTCTGTCAATTTCCTTATCGCTCTTTTTTGTGTGTTCTCATTACATGCCCAGCCATTTTATTACATTTTTACATGTTAATATATTCTCCTTGCATTTGCTCTAATAATTCAAAATTTATTCTTGGTCTTAGTTCATTTTCTTTTGTTGTGTTGGTCCCAGTATTCTTCATAATATCCTTCTTTTGAATGCTCGTAAATCTTTTTCTTTTCTTTTGGCCATAGTCCATGTCTCTGTTGCGTATGTCACTGCAAGTCTAGGAATTTTTATGAGCCCAGTTCCATTTATGAGAGTTCAACTCAATTTGTAATATTGCAAAATAGATATGGAAGTGAGGTTAACAGTATATTTCGCTCAAAATGCATACGCAATAGTGGCATTTCTTTCCTTGAAAGGGCACAGCCAACATTCATATTTGGCGATGAGCTAACGTAGATCGAGCAGATAAGCAAAAATTGTGTATCAAACAGACACTGTGTGCGTGTATTCCTGTAGCGGTTCAGTACAAAGTAGCGAGGTGCCTCGACCGTGCTTGTTAGGTTAGTTGCAGTTTTCAGATTGTGTGATTTGTAACATCTTTAATGAAATGAACACATCCTCATAAAGATCACTGTATCTGACCAAAATTTATTAAATCTTCCGCGCTTTTCCACAAAAATGTACACAGAAAATAGACAACAAAAAATTCTTGCTACATTCTTCAGACCCAGTGGTCCGGTTGAAGTAATTCCTCTTGACAGTCGTAAAACTGTAACTACTGATATGAATGCAGACGTTTGCTTTCTTCAAATCTTTGAAAACTTGTGTAGTGATCACAAAAGTCGGAATTGCATGGCATTTTTGTTTACCACGATATTGCAGCTCTACATACGGCCACAAAAACTTGTTACACGAATCTAGAGCCCAACTGGACACTCACCCTCCGTACGGTCGAGATTAAAAGAGCACACGTGATAAGAGATTTCCTGATGAAAATGCGCCAATTACTGAATTTCAGCGGATGTTTGACGATCGTCATAGGTGGAATTCGTGCGAATAAGAAAGAATAAATTCTTGCATTTTGCTACATTCAACTGTAGCATCCTTATGGATGACCATCACAAATAATCGATCTTGGAGAATTTAAACTTGCTCTCTTTGAATGATGGAAGGATGCTCTACGATATACGCTTTTTATACCGAGTGATTATAAATGCTTTTTCATCAAGTTCCCTTTGAAATATATGTTGTATGACTAATATGTTGGTGGAACTGTAGGTCTATGTCAAATTCGAGGTTAGCAGGTTAGGTTTTGCGTCAGTCTGAGTCAAAAGTGACGCAAAACCTAACCTGCTAATCGCAAATTTGACATAGACTTACAGTGCCACCAACGTATTATTCATACAACAAATATTTCAACGGAACTTGATGGAAGAGCATTTATAATCACCCGGTATAAGGTTGTTAATGACTTGACTTGGTTGACTGTCCAGTTACTGTGTTCAATTAAATTCAACATATCTAACTGGAATCACCGTAATTTTGAGTTATTTTACATCGGGTTTCATCCCACAACTTATGGTACTCATTCGCCTATCAATAGAACTGAAAATTTTCAACAATTCTGCAAATTTAATGGATATTTTTAATAGCTCACTTGCTAGCTTTAAAAAGATAGTATCAATACCAATCTATAATATTTATCCTTCTACTATGCTAATCATGCGTTACATGTTGCTTTTCATTTTAATGTATTCATCGTCTGTTTATGCGACATTTAACGTGTTTTGTATTGGTATACTACTGTTATCTTCTTCTTCTTTCTCTTCTCCCTGTATACCATTATGGCGTTGGGGTTTTCTCTGAATCATATTACCTTCAGTAGGTGATTAGCCTGACGAGAAGGGCCCCGTTACCTCGGGACAACTGGCCTTTGGTCCACGGCCGCTTATTGTGGATATTCACGGCAATCTTGTCTCCAGGACTTCCCCCATCCGCCTCCCGGGTGACGCGCTCTCTAGAAGTGAGGTCTCCCGAGAGACTCCTGTTATCTGTATTATAAAATGTATTTATATATTGCACGGAAAAGAACTAATGAACATATGTCTTAAAATAATTGATTTCAAAGATATCCTTGATCAAAGAATTAAAAATAGCAACTCCTTTTTTAAACCTTTAAGATTTAGTGGGCTGGTGTTTACATACAATATGTGGGCGTTGTTCTATAATAAAAAGTAGAGAAATAATAAGCATGCGTTTCAAAATAAATTATTTCAGGTTTTTCAATTTTTTTTCTTTTCTTTGGTTTTCCTTTTTTAGTAAAATTTATAGTAACTGTTCGAAGTAATCTCTTTCTTCTGAGTCACTCATAATAATACTAACAGTTGTAAGAAAAACAAACATATAATGAAAACAAAACACCAGCCTACTAAATCTAATTGTTTTAAAAACGAATTGCTATCCTTAATTCTTTGATCAAGGATATCTTTGAAGTGAATGATTTTAGGACATATGTTTATTAATTTTTCTCTTATTTTTTTATACAGAATAGCGCCCTTATATTTGTTCTGTGCAATTTTGAAACATCCTGGATATATGAATTTTGTATAATAATGTTAACTGCTGTGTCTATGTGTGAGGAAATTTTTAAATATTTGGAACCTACCACTAAGTTGCATTATTTTCTCGATTCCGAATTACGATTATGCCTGTATATAAGTATTTCGAATCATGTGCCTGTATTCTGCTGCTATCTAGCGGCACAATTTCCGGTTTATCGATCTGTTTTGGGACAGTCTGCGTTGCCAGACGAGCACGTGTCCATTATCCATCTGTCTCAGACGTGACTTTTCGTAACAACGCTTACATTTTGAATCAAAAATTAAGTCCAGTCATTGTGTGTTAGAGTGAGCGCGAGCGAATGTTTTACCTCCGCTTTTTATCGATTGCTAAGTTTTGGCGGTTTTCTCGAGATTAGGACGCCAGCCTCGGGCAGAGCAACAAGTGTCTGCGAGTTAGTTTTTCCGCCCCGCGTGGCCCTTTGGGCTTGTGTGGGAGGTGTTGCTTTGGTTTAAGTTGTAATTAGCGGCTTACGTTCGTTTTGTGTGAGTGCGTACCGCATGTTTTGCCTGGATATTTGAACTCCCGTCGATTTAAGATCGCAAGTTTTTGGGTTTCGTATTTAGTGACCTTTTCCGGTATGAATTGCACGTGGTTATTGGTGTCGGTCGGACTTGGTTCTGTTGTTACCACTTTGAGCGTTGAGGTTTCGTTTTATCGTTGAGTGGGCAGCTCCTGCACACGTCGTTTGACGGATTTCCCGTGGAAATCTCAACAGGCTTAATATGTAGAAGTATTTGTTTACTGTTTCGCCTTGCCATTATCGTCACGTACTTTGAATGGGCCCTTGTTTGGGGGATAATCCCTCTCTTTCCGTGGGCAACTTCCCGTTGTTATGGTGTAGCTTCTACAGGCGTCTTAGAGCAGTTTGGTTGAGAGGCGGCCATCTACAGCCTCGTTGAACGTCGATTGCAGCTAAGCAAAGCTCCTTCAGGTACCGTTTTAATGTAATAGTTTTTATAGTGCCTAGAACAAAGTGTACATAGTGTTTTAACGAAGTGCCAGACAGTTTGCGTAACGTTGCGGTCTTTGTAGGATTTCCTGTTACACGATTGTAATTTCTAACATGCCAGTTCAATTTATTACCGTCAGGTTTCATGTTCCTGTTTAACTTTAAGTTGTGGCAATTGACGTGTGTGTCGCATTTGTACCATGTTTAGTTGAGTACCGTCATTTTATACATTTAACCAGTACTAACCCCTTTCGTACCTTGATTTATAGTTGAAATTATACCCATTCGGAGTCACGTGACTTGTCTATCGATGTCGATTAACAAAATTAATTTTAAAATTTGACGTTTCTAATCTGTCAGATAACAGAATATGCATGAACAGAAATTGGAAAATTGACTTAAAATTTGCTATACGCAGCAGGAGTTTAGCAAGCTACTGAAGAGAGTTTCCCACAAGGTAAGTTCAACGCTGTTGTGCGTGGCTCGCCGATCAAGACATTGCCAAGGTTATAGTTAGAAAGTGTACCCATTCTGCTTCCACTTTTCTCAGTGGGCTCATATATGTATTTTTCCCTTGTAGGAACGTGGTGGCGCCTTGGAAATTAAGATCTGCTTTTCTTTTATTAGGCCGTTGCCCAGTGTTATCTCGTGTTGAACCACCCCTCGCTCCACTGAAGCGACGCCGGCACCCTATTTGTTACGGGCTGGGGCAGCGGTCCTATGTAATTCTTTCCCGAATTTGAGTTAGTTGACGCGCTAGTCTTTTAGCATTGTTTGTGGCGTAAAGTCACTTGTAATGTAACAAGCGGGCATCCCAATATGGTGCCATTGTTTTTCTTGGTCGTCCTAATGTCGAGTTTATGCCGTAACAAACTGGCGCGTTGTCGTCAATATCGTTTTAGCCTGTAACATATGCTTCTGTTTTAATTGTTAAAAATGGGGTTTCCGGTAACTTTGTAATGAATAAATAAATTCTCTGCTTTTGAGAAATGGTTCCAAAGAAGGTACAAAAGTATTATGGCTAGGGGGAAATATTTTGAAAAACAATGAAGTTATTTGCTTTAAAAAGTGTTTTTCTTATAACACAATTAATATAAAAGCCCTTTTTTTCGACTCAACGCACAAAAAATTAATATGACACTAATTATATGAGTTTAAACAACAATTATTATATTTTTCTTATGCAGTAATTTCACTTAAAGTACCTTACTATAAAGTAAAACATGTTTAATGAGAATGTATTGTGCAGCTTTGTTTTATGAAATTTAGATAGATAATGTTATTAACCTGTTTGGGCATAATTACTCTGCATGAGCAATGCTGCTGTATCGTTAATTCTTAATTGATTTCTTTATTAATAAGAGTCTATTTTTGTTATAGGAGTGAAGTTGTCCGACTGCTCTTGGGTGACATACCAGTAAAAGACATTTAAGCAAAACAATGAATATTAAACAAGAAACTGCTGAGAGCATGTCTTGTAGTTCCACAGTAACTGCAACTTGTATATCACAGAAAATGGATAACAGTGGAGTTTTTAGACATTTAAGCAAAACAATGAACATTAAACAAGAAACTGTGGAGAGCATGTCTTGTAGTTCTACAGTAACTGCATCTTGTATATCACAGAAAATTGATAACAGTGGAGTTTTTTATAAATCGTATATAAAACAAGAAATCATGGAAAGTATTGACAAAATTGGTATTCATACAGAACTAAATATTAAACAAGAAGACTTTCCTTTAAAAAATGAAGAGTATAAAAACGAACCATTTGACAAAAATAATATAAATATTGCTATGGTAGCTTATAGGAAAGAGGAACCTTACAGTTGCTCTGCGTGTGAATACAAAGGAACGCGCAAAAGTGATTTAACTAAACATGTGAGGTCTCATACTGAAGAAAAACTATACAGTTGCTCAATTTGTGAATACAAAACAAAACAAAAATATAGTTTAGTTATACATATGAGGTCTCATACTGGAGAAAAACCATACAGTTGCTCTCTTTGTGAATACAAAGCAACACGAAAAGATGATTTAACTAAACATGTGAGGTCTCATACTGGAGGAAAACCATACAGTTGCTCAATTTGTGAATACAAAGCAAAACGGAAATATAGTTTAGTTGTACATATGAGGTCTCATACTGGAGAAAAGCCATACAGTTGCTCTATTTGTGAATACAAAGCAACACGAAAAGATGATTTAACTAAACATATGAGTTCTCATACAGGAGAAAAACCATACAATTGCTCAGTTTGTGAATACAAAGCAACAGGGAATACTCATTTAGTTACACATATGAGATTGCATACAGGAGAAAAACCACATAGTTGCACCGTTTGTGAATTCAAAGCAACAATGAAAGGTAGTTTAGTTAGACATATGAGAACTCATACAGGAGAGAAGCCTTTTATATGCTCTATTTGTGAACACAGAACAGCAGAGAAAAGTCATTTAGTTGAACATATGAGATCTCATACAGGAGAAAAACCATACAGTTGTTCAGTTTGTGAATACAAAGCAACACGGAAAACTCATTTAGTTACACATGTGAGATTGCATACAGGAGAAAAACCACATAGTTGCACCGTTTGTGAATTCAAAGCAACAATGAAAAGTGGTTTAGTTAGACATATGAGAACTCATACAGGAGAGAAGCCTTTTATATGCTCAATTTGTGAACACAGAACAGCAGAGAAAAGTCATTTAGTTGAACATATGAGATCTCATACAGGAGAAAAACCATACAGTTGCTCGATGTGTGAATACAAAGCAACACGGAAAAATCTTTTAGTTCGACATATGAAATCGCATACAGTTGTGAATATAAAACAACACATTCCAATTGTTTGGGTATACATATGAGGTCTCACACAGGAGAGAAACCTTACAGTGTTCTGTTTGTGAATACAAAGCAATACAAAAAAGTTGTTTAGTTAAACACATTAGATTACATATAGGAGAAAAGCCGTTTGTGAATACTAAGCAAAACCTAAAAGTTGTGTAGTTAAACATATCAGATTATATGTATGAGAAAAACCATACAGTTGCTTGAATTTTAACTACAATACAACACTTAAAAAAATTGCTTTACATATGATGTCACATATAGAAGGAAATCTCTGATGTTGCTGTGTGTGTGGAAACAAATTAATACAGAAAAATTATTTATACAATACATGACGTCTTATAGTATAGGAGAGAAGTTTTAATGATTTTTAAATGTAAAACTGTACTTAAAAATACTAGTACCTACTTATACTTAGTAGTAAAGTACGTTTTTTTCCTATAAAAATTTGCAAGGTCAAAGAATTTAGGGTTTATGTTGGTATAACTTGGATTCCTTTAAAAAATATATGTTGGTAAAATCTGTTGTAGTAACTTAATAGAACTAAAAATTGGTGGAAATTTAAAATCTGGCATTAAAGTTCTATGTACATCAAAAGCTCTTGCTAATCTTTCGTAAATGTCTTCTTCTGGTGTGTTAAGATGCAGATCCAACAGTTCCTCTGTACACTTTAGAAATGCTTTTTTACATTTAATTTTAAAAGATTCCATTTTTTACGCTTATTCAGTTTCAAAAAAGAAAAACTGACAATTTAATTTTAAATGTCAAAGTGACAAAAGTCGTTTACAGAAAAACCTGACGAAAATAAATTTTCTAATGATTTAAAAAAAGCAGTTTTGCCAATTTTAGCTTGACCTTGAAAATTTTTATAGGAAAAAAACGTACTTTACATGTAAACTACTAAAAAATACAAATCATTCTAATAAATGCTAAAATTGTAATTCTAGGTATATATATTTATATATGGTAGTAACAGTACTTAGCTGCACGATACTAAGTATGATTGTGTTGTAACAAATAATAATAATAATAATATATTATTATTTGTGTAAATTAATAATCAAAATTATTGAAATAACCAACGGCAATCTGAACTAAACGTTTTATTTAATTAAGTATTACACACTGTGTGTACATAAGCGAAAGAACATAGCAACGTTAACAACCGTACCCTTACGAGGACCGCGTTCAAGTGAACAAGTTCTACGCACAACTAAAAAAGTCACTAACAACTAGAACCTTAGAAAGTTAATTCCACTAGATTTTGAATTATATCTTAACACTTCCTTCCAAAATATAGTTAGCCTAAAACAATTACACCAAGCAGAGCTCGTAATTTTGAAAACCTTACTCGAGCTAATGGTTTAGTCAAAACATCAGCAACTTGATCGTCACCTTGTATATGCTCAACCCTAAGTTCACATGCACTAAATTTCTCACGTATAAAATGAAATTTTACATCAATATGTTTAGAACGCTTATGAAATTCAGGGTTTTTGACAAGTTTGATGGCACTCGCATTGTCTACAAAAAGTGTCGGAGTGTGAATTACTTCGGATACTTCTGAGAGGAGCCGCTTCAGCCAGATGATTTCTTTTACAGCTTCACTAGCAGCTATGTACTCCGCTTCCATAGTTGATAGGACCACACATTTTTGCTTTTGGCTTGACCAGCTGATTGCACTACCATTGTACTTGCAAATCATACCACTTCTTGAACGTCTGGTTTCGACATCCCCAGCGTAGTCTGCATCACTGTATGCTTCCAGTACACCGATTTTGTGGTTCGCCTGGTACAGCAACCCAAATTCCATTGTTCCTTTCAGATACCTGAAGATCCTTTTCACTGCTCCCCAATTCGAAGCTCTGGGATGGGCCAATGCTTCCGATACCTTGCTAACTGCATACATAATGTCAGGTCTGGTGGCAACGGCTAAGTACATCAGACTGCCCACAGCTTCACGATACGGAACGTCAGCCTCCAGCAGCAAATCATGGTCTTCATCAGTAGTACCATTTTCAGAGGGCGTCCCCACTGCATTTGACTCGTCCATCCGAAACCGCTCTAGAATCCTCCTGACATAGGCATGTTGTCCTATAAAAATAGAATTATTATGTATTGTTTGAGGCTTTCGCGGTTACTCGAATTATTCTCCTTAGCATGGAATTTCGGCTTAGACCGCGTAGTATTTGTATATAAACACCCAGCATTTTCTGGCTTAATGTGCCTTGCACCTTGTGAAGTCGAGCAAAAACCCGCGCGATGGCCATGCTCTTTGGTGGCTCGTGTTGTTTGAGTATCTTGAGAACGAGGATACTTAGGCAGATTTGGCCGTTTTGCTGTTTGTGCATCCATATTCACTAACGTTTCGCAAGACCTTGCAGCTTGCATCATCAGAGTGAAAGTCGCACTAAGAACTGAAGGTCGGTGTGGAGCTATTTATAGTCCTCTGTGCCAGGCGCGCGGAGTGGCGTAACGCTGGTTGGTCATCCGAGTGCAACGTAATCCGTGGGGCGTGGCCGTATGACGCACAGTGGTTGTAATGCTTTAGATCGTGTATCACAGGGGTCCACGTTTTACTAAGTTTAAAGCCATCTTCCCTGTTGATATTATTTGGATGTTTTTCTATTTCTATGGCTTCACGTATCACTCGCGGGAAGTAATGAGGTATTCTGGCAAGTACTCTGGCATGCTCAAACTCTAAAGTGTGCCCATTTGTAAATGTATGCTCAGCTACGGCTGATTTTGTGATGCGTTTGTTTTTTTTTTTTTTTTTTTTTTAATAGAGGTTTAATCAGATCAGCATAATTTGCTATACATGATATTGTTATTTAATTATGTGTAGCCTTAATGTCTTTATTGAGGTCGATGTTTTGGCTCCTCAGCAGTCTTTGGGTCGGATGGCGTTACAACTTAATTTGAGTTTGTTCGCGGATTATTCACTCACTTTCACTGTTGCTATTGTCTGATGTTATCACTAGATCTTGCGTTAGTTTTCTTTTTAGTCTTTTGTGTAAAGATTTTGTACCTATGTTATGATAAGTAACACTGTTGCACTTGTGAATGTTCTCGAAAAATCGTTTATTTGTTGCTTGGATGTACTGCTGTATGGTGGGAATTCCTAGTTCTTCGTGGATTTGTTTGTTTCTTATAAACCATGGTGCTTTTGTTGCGATTCTCAGTACTTTATTTTGTTGTACTTGTAATTTGTTAATATTCGTCTTTGATGTATTACCCCAAATTTGGCAGCCATACATTAGTATTGGTCTAAGTATACTTAAGTATATAAGTTTTGCACATTCAATCTGCAGTGCGGACCTTTTATTTATTATAGGATAAAGTAGTGCTAACCTGGTATGAAACTGATTTAACTTTTTATTAGTGTGATACCCCCAAGATAGTTTAGTATCCAAGTAGACCCCTAGATATTTGACAGCCGAGTCTTTTTCGTTCCAGTTTATTGGTGAGTGATTAATAATTAAGTTGGGAGGATTAATGATGCGCTTCAGTGAAAATATTTTGGCCTCGCACTTTAACGGGTTGATATTTATCCTCCATTTGTGGAACCATTTGCTCACTATGTATACAGATTGTTGTAGTCGCGCAGTTGCAGTTGGTAGGTCATTATGTTGGGTAATAATAGCTGTGTCGTCTGCAAACATAGCAATCATTGCTTGAGGACAAGTGGGAACATCGTGGACATAGATGTTGAATAGTAATGGTCCTAGGATGCTTCCTTGAGGAACTCCAGCCTGGATATCTTTTGTTGGCGACAATGTAGAGTTAACCTTGACTGAAAAGGTTCTGTTATGTAGATAAGACTGAAGTATTCTGATTAAGTAGCTGGGTGTTTCAATCTGTATTAATTTATATAGTAAACCTGCAATCCATACTCCATCAAAAGCTCGAGTCAGGTCTAAGAAAGCTATTGTTGTATATATTTTTTCTTCGAATCCTTTCTCTATCGCTTCTGTGATTCTCAATAGTTGATGGCTGGTACTATGGTTTTTTCTAAAACCGAATTGTATATTTGCAATAATATTATGGCTGCTTACGAAGTCATTTAGTCTTTTAAATATGATTTTTTCTAATAGTTTCGCCAAAGTGGATAGGAGACTTATAGGCCTGTAGTTTTCAGGTTTTCTTTTGTCTTTTCCAGGTTTATTGAATGGTAATATATGTGACATTTTCCAGTCTTTGGGGAAGTATCCAAGTCTAAGACAATGATTAAATATGGTTGCCAGGTATGCCAGTGCTTTCTTTGTTAGGCTTTTCAGAGCTATGTTTGGTATACCATCAGGTCCAGGCGATTTTCTTGTCGGTAGTTTTTCTATTACGGTTTTAATTTCCAAGGGGGAGGTGTGCTGAAAGCGGCCAGGGTAGTTAGGTAGATGATTTGCAACGTAAGTGTTTACTTCGTCGATGAATTCTTCGTTGACGTTCTCTAATGATGGAATGAAGGTCTTTTCCAATGTGTTAGCGAGTAAATTACACTTTTCTTGGTCTGTTTCATGAACCGTGTTGTTGCTTTCTAGTGGTGGTATTACGGTTTTATGTTTTAATATCCTGTTGGTTGCTTGCCACATTGAATGGTCTCTTGGTTGTAATTCTTTAATGTATTGTTGGTACGCTTCAACTCTTATGATGTCTAGTTCCGTCTTAATTCGGTGTGTTAGTTTGTTAAGTTGAGTTCGCAGGAGTGGTGATCTCGTTCTTTGCCACGTGCGTCTAGTTTTATTTTTGTGTCTTATTAGATTCATTATTTCTACAGGCAAGGGGGTGAAGTATGTCGGTTTCCTAGTTGGTCGAGTTACTGTTGCTTGATAGACACTGTCTTGTATAGCTTTGGTATAGTGAAGTATCACTGAATCTAGTTCTTCTGTTGTTTGTATATTACCAGGGTTTTTAATGTTATCATCTAGTTTTGAACTGAATAAGTCCCATTCAATAACGCCATTGATTAGTTTTGGCGTGGGTTTGGTAATCTGTGGTCTGCCTATTAGATTAATTACAACGGGTATATGATCCGAATCTAAATCAGTGATCACATTTTGATGTATTGGTAATTGTAGGTTCTTTATCAATATTATATCGAGTATGTCTGGTTGGTGATCTATCCGATAAGGGTAATATGTAAATTCATTAGGTGCAGAAATTTGAAATGCATGTGTTGCCGATAAGTTGTGTAGCTTGATTCCATCTGGGTTGTTGGCCCGACATCCCCAAATTGTATTTTTGCAATTAAAGTCTCCTAATACTAGAGTGGGTTGATTGTCGTTAAATATGTGTATTAAATCTTGTTCATTTAGTCTATTGTTTGGTTGTTTATATGCTGCTATTATTTTTAATCGGCCTATTTCTTTTAGAGTGATGTCTATTGCAACCGTTTCTAAACTTCTTAGTTCAATTTTTGATTTTTCGTGATAGGTAAGGTGTTTTTTGATGATGATAGCAACTCCACCTGAGGCAATTAATCCTTCTCTGTCTTTTCGATGGGTAGTATATCCAGGAATTCTAAATGTTTCATTGGGAATGAGGTGGGTTTCCGTTATACATGCTATATCAACGTGATGTCTGGCTAGGAAATCTATAAATGCTGATCGTTTAGCTTTAATGCCATTGGCATTCCAATTGACAACTGTTAAATTATTAATGGCACAAACTTTGTTATACGCCATTTTGGAGTAACGATGGCAATAAGTTTAATAGCAATGGTTTTATATGTGGAATAAGCAAGTTAATTATTTGTTTTAAGATGGTTTCTAAGATGGGTGTGGTTGTTGTTTCTTGGTTCGAGTTTTCTTGTACTTCTTTCTGATTCATTTTTATTATTTCGGCGTATGTTTTAGTGGCTGTAATAGGTTGGGTTGATGTTTTATTGCTTGACGTTGCTTTTGTAGTTGTTTTAGCTTGGTTAGGTTTGCTTAGTTTACTGTATAAGCTGCAACCTCTGTAGTTTGCGGGATGATTTTCTCCACAATTTACGCACTGAGGTAGTTGATCTGGTTTTTTGGGACAATCCGTATATAGGTGGGCACCAGTACATTTCACGCATCTCGGTTCGAGGTGGCAGTAATTCTTAGTATGCCCAAAACGCTGACAGCGTTTACATTGGGCGATATCTTTACTCGTCCTTCGTGGTTCGACGTTAACGATACAGTAATTTAGCTTTTGAAGGTTAAATATACCATTTGCAGCAGGAGTTTTCTTTAATTCTACGGCGCAGATAGGAATAGGCATTCTTTGCTTATTATATAATCGCGCGACCTTTAGTATTGGGTATTTTAGTTGAATCAATTCCTCCTTTATTTCATTTTCTGATAATGAAATTGGAATATTTCTTATCATAACTGATAAGTTATTTTCTTCGGGGTTTTTGAAGGTATGGAATTTTACGCAGTTTTCGTTGTAATATTTAGTTAGTTTGCGGTAATCGTCTATCGTAGTTGTATTTATTCGCAGGAATTTGCCTTTAGTTATAGTGGTAAATTCGTTTCCTGTCATAGCTTTTATGTCAGCTAAAACTTCTTTGTAATTCCCTGCTTCATGTAGGTATATGGGAGGTATTTTAATTTTTGGTGTGTTCGATTCATCAGCTTGATCGATGTTCATTGGACTTGATGGTTGTTGTTTTGGTGTGTCATTATTACTAATTATTTCAACTTGGGTTTCCTTGTTGATACCGTTATCGGGAATGTAGAACCTATTTGTGGTAATTAGTGTTGCAGGATTAAATAAATACCTTTTAGCTGTTTCTGAGATTGGTGGTGAAAGATCACTGCTGTCGCGTTTTTTACTCATGATGCGTTGGGCCCTCCGAAAGGCCCAGTTTGTTATTAATTGGATTAAGGTCTTAAAAACAGTTTGTTTATGTTAATATCTATCACTGCAGCTTGTGGTACTGCACAAAACACTGATAAATAGCTCGAACTCGTTGTCGCTGCGACGAACTTTTACATCCGCTCGCTTCGAAGGCTCGGGTTAAACTCCAATACGAGCTTAAAACTCTTATCCAGGTATGATCATGCATTCACGTATGGCTTAATAAACTAATTTAATGAAATTGTTTTTCTGTTCCATCTTATTTGTTGGTAAAGTAGATTTTGTGAGTGCCATTTATAAAATCTTACAGTGGAGCTAGCCTCCCTTAGCGTCCAAACAGAAAGCACTTTCTAAACAAAATATCTGTATCTGTTTATTTTTAGATACGACTCGTTAGCTTATTATTATTGCTTTACATAAGGATTGGGATCTGGTTTTTTAAACTTATATAAATGTTCTTAACTTTGACAATTAACGACGTCGCTCGCTGGAGCCCTTGCAACCTATACAACACCTTCTACAAATCTACTGCAAATTTTCAATCATTCATATGGAAACTTTCTGATGCTGCTCTCCCACATTAAAATTGGGGGAAGAATAATACAAAAATATGGTAGTATAACATATTTATTTGCATTATTTATTGTTGCACATATTTATTGTTGCATATAAGAACACTACATTTTCCCGTTTGTCATTTTAACAAATTATTTTGAGGAGCGTTTATAAAACGTGTGTATGTCTTAGAAATGTGGGAAATGCTTTGGATTTCGTTCTTTTGATATTGCATTTTAATGCCGTCTCCAACTATTAATAGCTATATTTCTTCATATGTGGTGAAAACATCAAATATAGATGGTGAAGCACAGAACCATCGCAGTAGATACAATTGGGATTCAAGATTACCGAAATAATATTGACATTTACGCTTAGATCGAGAAGAAAATATATGACACTATTATCAAGCCAGTGCTAACGTACGGAGCAGGGCCGTCGCTACAGCAGGTGCGAGAGTGCGGCCGCACCGGGCGGCCGTTTTTGGGGGGCGGCTATTTTTCTTAACAAAATATTATAATATTTTTTTATTATATGATATGGCAGTAGAGTTACTAAATATAATGTACGACTTAAAGACGTAATCATACTCAAAAAGACGTCAATCTTTTCTATTTATTTTATTCTTAACCAGAAATTATCACTCTATTTATGTGGAAGCAAACTCTACCTTAAGTTTTATGTAGAACAAACTCTATTTGTATACACAACACCCAATGTTTTCGTGAAGAAGGCGCCACGCGGTATGTCTTCTACAAAATATGAGGAGATACTTATCCAATACTGATAGTTTAAATAGTGACATAAACGGTTTGGAGCTTAAAGATGAACTGCTCTCATTTATGACTTTGATTGGGTCAAACGAACATGAAACTAATAATTCTTTAAATACTCTTAAGTACATAACAGAAAATAATTTAGAAAACACTTTCTCTAATTTAGTCATATCTCTTAGAATCTTATTCACTTTACCCATGCTTCTGGGAAACGAAGTTTCTCGAAATTAAAAAATAATTGAAAATTATTTAAGATCATGTATGTCAAAGGAACGTTTAACTGGTTTGGAATTAAACTCCATCGAACATGAAATTGCGAATAATTTAAATTATGATAAAATAATAAGTCTGCGTTCTGAAAAAAAAGCCCGAAAATATATTTAGTTTTTCTTATGTGCCTATATATTTGTGTCTGAGTCAGATTTTTTAGAGTTTTATTTTTATGTATGTATTATGTATGTGTTACTATGTAGTATATAGTGTATGTATTGTTATGATACGACCTTAATGTAGTTATAATAAAATTTATTAAAATTAAAGGGATTGCAATTGGTTAATAAAATAATTTGGATTTATTCAGAGATAAGGTGGAAATGTGAATGAAAAATAGCTATTTAAAAACACGTGGTTTTGAAAATAAAATAATATTGCATACATTACAGTTTGAAAACGAATGACAAATGCATAATTTGAAATAAAATAAAATTTTAGTAGGTTTAACTCAAATAGATAAGACTAGAGTGTATAAAAAGGAAAATGAGGTAGTTAAGAAATGTGTTTCTAATTATTGATAATAACAACTTGTAAAAAATGTAAAGAAAATGATTTGGAGTAATTAAAAGTATTGAAAATTAACCCTATTTTATCATAAAACAGTTTGTAAAATAAAAAGGTAATTATACAATTTGCGTGGTTAAAGATATAAGAAGATTTAAACATATAAGAAGAATAACAGATATAAAACTAAGGATGACAAGTATGTGGTTAAAAATAATAAGCAAGCAGAATTAATCTATAAAAGTGAATAACTGGAGAAGAATATGAAGTCAAGTTTATTGGAAAAATATATTTAACGTCAGACATTAATTGAATTGGATTACATTAATCTGTTCGGTGATAAGCGAGAGTTCCAGAGGAGCACCATCAGTTAAGAGGGCACGTTTCAGGAAGTTTGGCAGCCGCAGTAAAGGAAGTTTGGTAGCGGCAGTAAAGGAAGTCAGTATCTGCAGATTTGGTCGGTTGGCTACATTCTGTGGGAAGGTTAGAGTTACTGATTTGGGAAAGTTGAAGACGTCTTGTCTATAGGAGGATCCTTTCAATGGGGGAAGGTGCGTCAGAGATTGTGTCAGTAAGAAGAGAGGAACAGGTTGGTTTACATCCTCAACGTTGTGGAGATCAATTGAAAGGTAATTACTAGAAAAAAAGCAAATAAAAGACTATATAAGTGAATTAGTTATCAAAGAATTACTTACTGTGTTTTTAATATTGTTGTGTAATAGGGAAACAATCTGCATTTGTCATATGAATTTCAAATCTGTTTATGACATTTGGTTGACATAACTATTGTGACTTATGATGCAAACGAGATTTAAAATATTAGAAAATCAATCAACAGAAAACAAGTAACTAGATAAAATAATCCACCTCTGTTGAGTTTTTAGGAACAATCTATAATAGTAATTATTGACATTATAATACAAAATAGGGCAATTTGTAATTTAAAAAACTGAGCAATATCAATACTTGAAGGTTCAGTACAATTTTAAGGCACAGCAACGTGTATCCAGTGCATATTAATGACAGCCCAAAGTGTGGCAAACTAATAAATAAAAGTAAAGAAAGACACCACGCTGTTAGTATATTTAACAATGCTATATTTTTTAAATAAAAATTTTTTAATTTAGCCAATTTTTTTTAGATATCTACAAACACAAGGGCGACAATTTAAAACCCTGCACCGGGCGGCCAAAAGTCTAGCGACGGCCCTGGTACGGAGTGGAAGCATGGACAATAGGGCAATCAACAAAAAGGAGGAAAGCATGCTACGTGTTTGGGAGTGAACATTCGGAGAGAAACTTTTGACCCGGTACTGGGAAATTTTGAATAAAGAGCCCGATGCAAACTTGAAATGAATTAAAGATACAACTAACGCAGTTTAATTAATGAAATCTAGCGAAACAGAGGGGATTGCCATTATCACTTAGAAATAATGAATGAGACAAGAGGTAGTAAAAGAATTTATAAACGGAACTTGAAGAAAGACTCGCAATGAAGCCACACGCATGATAGATGAACGAGATTGAAAATGACTTGGAAACAGCAGAAATCAAGAACTGGAGACTGACACCAAATAGGAAAACATAGAAAGAAGTTGGACCGAAGGTGAAGAGTAACTAACTTATAATTGCAGGACGAAGCTAGTTGGGAAGCTCATCTTGGATATGACTATTAGTGGGATGATGGATCTCCCCCCACCATGGAGTAAGTAGGTGAGAAGAAACATTGAAAGTATTGGTATAGGGTTACTGACATTCTCAAGTACTTTGAAAATGGCGATGAAAAAGATTTAAATTTAAATAGTATGTTTTAAAAGCCCCTAGCCCTAGTAGATTTTACTTTCCATGTATCAGTATATCTACTTATTATATCAGGGCACATGGTTGTACTTGTGCTTTATTACTTTTGATTTATACAATGTGCTTCTGGAGGTGCCTGGTAACATAGAAGGCAGGATGCAACTCCCCTACGATTTTTATCGCATATCCGTATAGTTTTCTTAGAAAACAGAGTTTCTTAACACTATTTTATAAGAAAACTGTATATATTGCTATGGTATATAGAGGTCATGTATGCCATTAAATACACTTATTTATTTACATGAATTAAAAAATGAAAAGTTCAAGACAGTAATTATACTGAAACGATAAGATATAAAAAATTAATAATAAATACAAAGTTGGATGTTGAGTATGACAGAATAAAATTCTATTTGTAACAATTTATAAAGTAAGCACCATTCAAATTTATTTATAACTTAGCAGGCAGGAGTAATGGTAGTCTAGGATAAGGATAAAAATTGGAATGATTATTGAAATAACAAATTTGAAAACGGTTGTAAAAATTTAATTTTGGTGGAAATATGAGGAAACTCAACAAAATAAATGTAATTTTGGCCGTAATAATAATTATAATTTTAGAACGGGAGAGAGGAACTTTAATGATAATTATAACAGGAATTTGGACAGATGGAGGAATAATAGATATAACAATGATAACCAAGGAAGGAATTACCAATATAGAACCAAATATAATAATCAGGATAGAAAGGAATACCATACTCTAATAGATGAAAGAAATAATGAAAGACAGAACCAGGAAGATGGAAATAATAAATACCCAAGACGTCAGTACATAAATACGATATATGACAGAGGAAGATGTATGCAAGAAAATCAAACAGAAGAAACTGAGGGTTTGGAAGATTCCTCAGGGGATAATAAAAAAAACTTCAATTTTGAATAATTATAATAATAATAACCTCACGTATTTTAACTACAATTATGAAAATAATGGAGATACTAGAACATAGGGAGGAATACTTTAAGGTTACCACTTTAACTGGAAGGCTACTTACTAGGAAGGATTTGGATACAGGAAAGTTCTAGTACTGACAGCTTGGTTGGAGTTCGAGAGGAAGTGATGGTCTGTTAGTTTATTGGTTTGCAACGAGTGGAAAGCGGTCTAGTTGGTGTTCGGTGTTTTGTGACAGAGGTGTATAGCAGTTTGGATACAAGAGAGAGGTGTATCTTGGAAAATTGAAGCGAGTCTGCTGGATAAGGAACTTAGGTGGGTAAAAAAAGCAGGTATTTTTCTGAATTTATCTAAAATAAAAGACAGTTAACAAGGTTAGTTATAATATAGTTGAATTGACTTACATGTCGTAACATTGGTGGAATCATAAAAGCTTTGTAAAGAAATTTGTTCTGTCATATTAATTTAAAAATTGTCATTGAACGCTGTGTTTTGCATAATATTTGACAGCATGCTACTTGCATTAAAATAATTCAATATTAAAAAAATAAAAATAACAAACAACTAACTAGATTTTCTCGAACCACATCCTGAGATAGAGTAATCATGTATATTGTGAAGTATAATTCAAGTTAAAGTTAGTAAAAAGTTTTAAAATTTCGATACTTGAAATAAATAAAAATCATATACACGTATCTACTGCAATATATATTATTTAACCTGCTGATCTACAGTGTGTTTCACTTTACATGGAAGCACCCCTGTATTTTCTTTGTTTTTGTATGAATCGATTTTTTAGGTGCGTGCCCTGGATGCCTTCCATTAAATATTCTAGCTGCTTCTCTATTGGATCTTGCATTTTCACCAGTAATTCTAATTATTTCTACTTTCACAACAACAGTTAAACGTAATTCAGCCATTATTAAAAGCTAATGACGTGTGCAACAATAATAAAAATGTTGTTTCTCTATGGCACCATTTGATACCAAATTAAAAGTTGAAATTTGGGACTTTGACAAATCTATAGATAAAAATTCAAAATTCGAAGTATTAAACGAAAATCGGTATTTGGGGTATTATTTTGATTCTAAACAACTTTTCTTAATAACTTTTTGCTGTAACTCTAACGCGATGCAAAATATTGACAATGCGACCCATGTTCTTGATCGTAGTAGGCCAGGCTAATAACGTCATTTGCGCTCAAGGACATGAATAGATGCATCTTGGTGAGTTGTACAAAAGGTAAAAAATTCAAATCGATTCATACAAAAACAAAGAAAATACAGGGGTGCTTCCATGTAAAGTGAAACACACTGTATATTATATTCTAGGAGACCAAATTACACTACCGAAATGTAATCTACTTAACACAAAAGCATTATACGTATCACACGTAACAAGGGGTTTAGTTGTTTGAAAACGTTTACATGTTCTAAATATATACCTAACCCAACATCCTGGACCTGTTATCAACCAAATAGTCGGTATGCCTTCAGAAAGCTATTATTAATATAGGTTAACTTGTCAGTTCGCCAACAAGATTCTTAAAAAAAATTGCATTTTTGTAATTATTTTGATTACTTACTGATTTTTTAACTGAAATTCAAACGGTATACATAATACGCATTGGCGTAACTAGGTTGTTTCGCTGGGGAGGCCAGACCTATAAAGACAAATATACAGTGTGTCCCAGGATTGATGTTACAAGAGGTGAGATGGACCAACAATTTTTGAATTTTTTTTAAAGTTCTGGGGTTCGGTCTTGCTTGGGTTGAAAAGAATTTTAAGAATATTTTCAGTTTTTAAAAAGAAGTAGGCCTTGATAGGGAAGCGAAAATTATTTTATTTTCAGGTCAACTACCCGTTTTGTTCATGATATGGCAACATTTTATTAAGAAAAGTTGTTCAGAATGATAAATTATGGCCCTATACAAAATTTCAGAAAGATCTGTCGACTTAGAAAAAACCGTTATTTTTTAGATCAACTACACATGACTAGATTTTCTATCTTTCTTTCCAGGGTCTACCCTAAATAAGTTTTTTTTTGGTACACACAATATAACACAGCACTTCAGGCCTTGAGGCCTATGGCTTCTATCTTTTTCTTACATACTCTTCTGTCTTTTGTCTTCTCTTTCCAGTTTGTGAGTCCAACACTTTTGATATCTTCTTATACTTCACTCCACCAGGATTCCTTGGGTCTACCTTTTCTATTACTTCCTTCCGCCTCTTTTTTTAGTGCTGTTTTGCCCAATCGTCATCCTTCATTCTTTCTATATGGCCTAGCCATCTCAGTCTATTTTGTCTCTTCTTTGTAGATTTCACTTAGTTCCATGTTTGTTCTTCTTCTCCATGTGTCCCTTTCTTTTATTCTTCCCAGTATTCCACGCAATACTTTTCTTTCCCAGATTTTCAAACTTGTTTAATTTTTATTGTAAGTATCCATGTCTCACTCCCGAAGGTTACCACAGGTCTGATCGCCGTTCTGTACACTCTTAACGTCAGCGTTCTTTGTATATTTTTGTCCTTCAGTAAATTGTTAGGAGCTCCTGTACATCTCGAACCCATAGTTATTCTCCCCTTGATATCGCTTCCTTGGTTTCCTTCGCTTGTTATGTGTGACCCGAGGTACACTACACTGTTTACTATGTTGAATTTGTATCTTTTATCTATACTGTTTCATTTAAAAGTTACATTTTGGTTTTCTTCCTGTTTTTTGTTCCCTAACACCATATAATTAGAATTTTCTTCATTTATTATTAAGCATGTTTTTCTTGCTGTTTCTTCAAGTTTTTTGATTATTTCTTTGAGCTCTTTTTTAGTTCTTGCTAATACCACCAGATCGTCCGCAACACTTGGTATGGCCTGTTTATTATATAATTTTCTAAGTTTATGTTACTTTTTCTCATTACTTTTTCTAACACTATGTTAAAGATGGTTGTCGAGAGGGAATCTCCTTGCTTTAGTCTCGAATTACTCCTGAACTCCCTGGATTGGTGTCCTCTGAAAGTTATCATAATCGTTGTTTTCTTTAATGTCATTCAGACCATTTCTGTTAGTTGAGTATAGCTGTTCTTTTTATTTCATCATATGCTTAGCAGAAGCCAATGAAAAGAGTATGTGTTGGGATATTCTTTTTGCTACATTTTTCTTGTTTTAGTATAAAGGTTTGATCTATCGCCGATTTTCCATTTCTGAAGCCTGCCTGGTATTTGCCGATTTTATGTTCTGCCTCTTGTTTCAGTCTTCGGTTTAGCAGTTGCGAGAGAGATTTGTAGACCACGTTAAGCAGTGCTATTGGTCTGTAGTTGTCTGCTAAGTTCCTATTGCTTTTTTTGTAGACGGGGCAAATGAGAGCCTTGGTCCATTCTTCCGGCATTTCTGTTCTTTTCTATACTTCTTTCATTAAGTTATATATTCTTTCTAGTACCATTGCATCTGCATATTTGATCAGTTCCGTCTCTATCTTGTCTGTACCCGGACTTTTGCCATTTTTTTAATTCTTAGTTATTCCCATAAATTCTTCGAAGGTCGGTTCTTGTACTTGGTTTTCCTGTTGTTGCTGTGTTTGGTTTTGTTCTTCGCCATTCGCTTCCTTTTCCGTTAGTATTTTTTCGAAATGTTTGGTCCATATTTCTGTCATTTCTTTTTCGTCCATGAATAGTTTACCTTTTTCATCACTAAAGTCTATTTTCTGTCTTTGAAAACCATTTTTTCTTCTTTTATATTTCTATACATAGCTTTTGCATTTTTGTTCTTGAATGCCTCCTCTATTTCTTCTATTTTTTCTCTTTTTCCTTCCTCTTCTTTTCTCTGCAAATATCCTGTGCTTTCTTCCTTGCTGCTCTATACTTCTCATTTAATTCCAGGGATCCTCTTTTCATCTGTTCTATTCGTATATTTTTCCTTTCCTCTGTACCTTCCTTACATTCTTCGTCAAACCAATCTTTCTGTCTTGTTTCTATCTACCTTGCACTTTGTGTTATTATTTTTTTAATTTCTTCCATTCTTCTTCTGTTCCATTTGCTTGCTTTTGCTGGAGAGCCATGTTCCTAGTATTAGTTTGTTTTGTCTTCTTTTAGTGCTTCTATATTCCTTCTGTTTTGCTTTAATTTGGTGTTTTGTACAATTGGTTTTATTTTTGCTATTACTAGCAGGTGGTCTAAACTTATATCAGCACCTCTGTATGTTCTTATTTTTCTTATTTTTGTTGCATGTATTGTTTGTATTATCAGGTGGTCTATCTGGTTTTGGGTCTTTTGTCAGGGCTAATCCATGTCACTTTGTGTGTAATATTTCTTTTTAGCACATAGTGCTTTTAATTATCATTCTCTTGGATGCTGCGAAGTCTACCAATTTCTGGCCGTTGTCGTTCATTTCTTTATGTAAGCTTTTCCTTGCTGCTATTTCTCTAGTCATATCTTCTCTGCCTATTTTTGGGTTCCTATCTCCTATTATGACTTTTATGTCGTATGCGGGAATCTTATCTAGCGTTTCCTCTAATTGTTCATAAAATTCGTTTTTGTCTGCTTGTCTGAAACATCCGTTGGTGCGTGCACGTTTATTATAGTTACCTTTCTATATTTGGTTTTTAATCTTAGCACATCCTTTCGTTTATTATTTCGTGGTTTATCACTTCCTTTTTCAGTTTTCTTTGGATCAGAAAGCCTTTTCCAAACCTATTTGCATCTCCTCCTCCGTTGCACCATATATAGTCTCCATGGATAGACATTTGTATTCGTTTCTTGAGTTGCCAGTATATCTATGTCGTATTTTCTGGATTCTTTTATCACTTATTTAAATTTACCTTCTTTGTTCAAATCTTGCACATTCCATGTTCCTATGCTGATTTCTTTTTCTTTCTGCTTGTTGTTTTTCTTATTTATCTTATTTAAACTTTTTTTTTAATATGGATCTAATCCCCAGTTCTTCTAGCCTTTTTAGCGATCCCCTGGGTTCTACATCTTCTCTTATTGACTTTACTACTTGTTTTAGTACTTCTTGAGTGTATTTGGTTATCTTTTCTTTTGGATCACTTTTAGGATATGTTGACCATCTTTCTCTTAGATATACTAATGCCCTGTATAGTTGGTCTCTTTCACTATTTCGGTCTTCTTCTCTTCTTCTGTTTATTTCTCTTAATTCTTCTTATTCTTTTACCACGTTTATTGTTTCTTTGGAAAGGGTTTCCTCTTCTCTGTGGAGTCCTTCGTATTCTACCCGTAGCGATTGTAAGGATTGCAGGATTTCCTCCATCTTACTGGTACTTTGTTTTTTGCGTGTATGGGCTCCTTTAGCTGCTTTTGCTAGTCTTTCTGATGCACCTAACGCCAGTCGCTTGTCCGTAACGCGCTTCTTGTTTTGTTCATAAACACCATAAAAATGTATAGATTACCTCTTACAAGTGAATGAAGTTGTCGGTAAAAAATATTATTCCAGGAGAAACATATTTTTTGGGGGTTCCATTTACACGATTTTGAGCAACAATTTTAAATTTATTCTTCGTATAGTTGAAGCAAATACTTTCTTTTAAACATCAATATTCTCTTACTTGTTATTGTGATTTCTCTTTGTTCTAATATCTTGGGCTGGCAAGTTTGGAAATTCAAGCAGCCCGGGTCATTTACACTCTTCATCATCACAAACATGTCTTTTTTACATAAAATACTATTAAACATAACATTCGGGATAGTACTCTTCAAAGCAATAAATTGAACTATTTAGGGAAGGCATGCGTCAAGATAGCCAGTTACCGTAAGTCTGAACTGGGTGAGCCTATAATAGGTAGCTGTATGTGCCCAGGGAGTAGTCAGCGATACACTCAAATTTTCAGCTCATTTACTTATCCGTAAATGAAATAATTTCAATTATCTTTTTCTATGCACATAATGTGACCTTTTATTTATAGAAAACTCAAGAGAAGCCATCCGTCCAACATATAGTATTTATATCGTGTGTTCCAAAAAAACTCATTTAGGGTAGGCCTTGGAAAGAAAGATCAAGAATTTAGTCGTGTCTTAACTTAAGTGTGTAGGTGAATGTCAGATTGCCATTTGTTTATGAAAACATCTGTCACTGTGACAGGTAAAAGTTTACACTACATTAAGTTTAATTGTATCAAGCAAAAATGAAAATAAGATGGCATGTACACAACGAGTGTAATAATCATAACGGTTAAGTGCTTTGTATGTTTTTAGGAAAATAGTTCAAGGTCAAGATGTAATTTAGCTCTCTCTGACTTATGGTAGTTCATTTGTTTCAATGGATATATATCAAGTTACGGCAAACTTCCATTTGATCACGGCATGTTGCGAATGAGTTTTTTTAAACACATGATACTATAATGTTTTAAGCCAAAAAAAAGTTAATAAAACCAGAAAATGTAAGATCGTGCGGAGGTCGAAAACTACCTCCTTAGTTTAAATAGGTTAATAAAAAATCAGATTGTTAAATTTACTTAATTTCTATTTTTCTGAGGTGGGCCAACGACCCTCTGGGGAGGGCCTTGCCCCTCTTGCCCCCTTGCTAGTTACGCCTATGATAACACTAGAAAAGTATCCTTACTGTACTCGGAGGCTGAAAATACTGAAAATACTGACAACTTCACATTTCAAACAGCTACCTCGGCCTGTAAATAGGGTGACCACCTCTTAGGGTTTCACCCGGAGTGTCAGGGTTTCAACACAAATCTCCGGACTGCAGGTTTTGTTATAATTTCTCCGGGCTACGCTAATTTTGTAATAATTAAACATTAACATCAATATAAGTCGGTTATATGTATTAATAAAAATAATATCGCCACAAAAAATCTCGCGCGGGACCCGAGCGTATAATCTTTGATTTTATTGTAATAAAAGGTATAATATTGTAATGCTTTACTACTACCTATATTAATTCTATACATAAATATTATTTGTAATACCATAAATAAATAAAATTGATCCACTACATAAAGCTTAGTTTGAATTTTATTGCCTCTCGCTAGCTAATTAAAAATATGATTATTTAATTATGCTGTAATAAAGGTATGTTGCTCTTTCTATATTCTATTAATTTGCAACTTATTACAGCTTTTGCGTCGGCTAGCAATTTGAAATTCCTATCTACAGGGTTGGATTCTTACACTGTTGATGAATTTAACCATGGTATGGCAAATGCTCGATTCTGACGAATGACAGGTAACCATACAATATTTAACCCCAAACAAAGCTGTTTAAATAACACAGAAAATTCAGCCCATGTTGACAACAAATTAACCATCAATTAATAACTTCACCTCAGGTAAACTACAACAATGCTTTTATAATAATCAAGTAGTTTGGCTAACCTAGAATTGGTTTTCAAGTGCAAAAGGACGTCAATTCGCATTTGTTTTTTCTTCAAAGAACGCCGATCTCGTTTCCGGTTTCCGCAAAGAACGAACAGCTTGTATTTGCTTCCTGGAAAGCTCTCTGCTGCTGCTACCTGCTTATAGACCACGAATAAGGTCTCCTCTAGGTGCTGTTTTTTGCTGTCTGCTTCCCGCAGCTCCCAATCTTGAAGAATCTCGGCTCTAAAGGAAGAACTCGTACAGGCTATGGTTGGAAAGGACGCCAAGCTCGTATCTGTTTCCTGGCAATATATCAGCTGCTGCTACCTGCTTCTGGATCACGAATAAAGCCTCTTCTAGGTGCTGCACTTTGCTTTCTGCTTCCAGCAGCTCCAAAACTTGTAGAATCTCAGCTCCGAAAACGATATCGCACAAGCTAAGCTCCAGGTCCAATTTATTCTAGAACTGCACTTCGAAACACTGGCAATTTAACCACAGCTGGCCTCCGCACATAGGCAAATAAATAAAATGCACGACTGGGCGTAAAATATTTACTCTTATCAACAAAATTTATCAAAATCGGGAAGCGAAGCAACACACAAGCTTTCGGTTTGGCTTCCCCAACATAAGAAAATACAAGCGACTCCCTAGGTTACCATAGCAACATGATTTACAATTGCTTATCTGTAAGTGTACATTCTCTGATATTAATTTTTAATTGTTGTTGTAAATGTCATTCAGCCAAACTATAACCTCACAATTGGTCGTAGTTTTTACTTTTAGTTACTAAACACTGCCACCAGCAACTTCTTGTAATCTTCAATAATTCTCAGGTTGCTTCTTATATGCTTTTTGCCTAATCTGCACCTTCTTGCACTGTTTTATAATCTCTTTAGCTGCGCCATCGATTGTTGGCACTTCAATATGAATGCAAACTGTCTGATGTTGATGTTTTGTTTTGAATAGTAGAAATAGTAGAAACAATGCGTGTTTAGTACGACGTACGATATGGACAAGTATTTCAGTTACACGTTGCATTATATTTGCTAACCATTAATAGAAATGAATAAATAAATAATGGTTTTTATTTGCTTGCTTTTTGTTTGCTATAAATATTCTGCATTTCTCATTGCAGAAAACCCCTTTTTTACTTACCAAGGATTTCAGGGTTTGTATAAATTGAAAAGTGGTCACAGCATCACTTTCCTGACTTAACAATAGTAATAATAGTATAAAATTGTTAAAGAAACATAGCTGTTTCGTACCGAAACTACATAAATTCTATTGATGGGCGTATTAGTTCTCATATAGCTACATGTAACACATCACTGCACTATTAATTTAGAGTTCACTGCGAGTTTTAGCTTTGTTCACTCTATGTCTTCAGCTATTTTTGCGTCATCTTGCTCTACTGATATACTTCAATTATTTTCAAATAAATAACATATTGCCATGTTTTCATCAGAGCACAAATTATTTTAGAACCTTTTAAATCAAACACATTAATTTCGCAAGTAAAAGCACAACGTGAAAGAAACATTGTGCAAATTAGTAAGAGTAATTGATAGATACCCAACATAACTAGCAGAGGACTCAAGTAAAAGGGTTCTAAAATTAAATTAAATGTTTGTAGTCAAAAATAAATGCAACAATTTCAAGTTTCATTCAAAACCCAAAAAGTTCAAATATCACAAATTAGTTTCAACATACAGCGATGGGATGTAGTCTTAAATAGATCTTGAATAACCAGCATCCAAGGTAGACACATTTATATGCGTTCAAGATGGCAGAGCAATACAGTGAGTGGCACTGCGTGTATTTTCAAAGTGCGAACATATGTAGCAGGAATTCTATACTGTTAGAGACGTGTTTTGTTTTCAATATCTCATAAGCACAGCACACTGGTAAAACCCTGGAGGTCTTGCAGCATATATCCGAGGCGCTCGTGAAGACAAAACCACCTGGAGAAGGCACGTAACGTATTTCCGAAGCAGTAACATGGTCCGACACACCTACACCAGACTATCAGGGAAAGCAGGCCATATCTGAGGGTATTTGGGCTCCTAGCAGCAGGCCAAATCTGGTTACCAGTATAAAAAACCACCCCTGCAAAAACAGTAACCATGTGAGAGTCAGAAATCGCAAAACAAATTCATATTTACTTGAACAGCCATCTTCATATTCTTGTTTGATAAATAATTATTACTGTGCCCAGCCGAATTGAATAAAACAGCGACCTCCTTTGATAAGTAAATTCTCTAAACAGATCTGGTAACTGCTTTAACACTATGTAGTTCCATCCAAAGTCGCGAGCCGTTCTATATTAAATGTGAATAAAGCTTCGTGGAACATGGGACATACTACCTACCATATATTCTTTTAATATAACATCTTCTGCTAGCCTTATGTCAAACTGGAATAATAAACACACAAATTTCTGACTTCTGATTTTCAGTTTCTATTAGCGACACAAATGGCGACCTAAATAGTGAATCCTGATTACCAGACAAAGGGAAATAACGGCTTTTCAAAATGCTGTACCATTACGCATATGAGCAATAACCTCTCGCGTGATAGACGCGCCGAGCACACGCATTCGCTGCCGACGTTACTGAAGAAGGGTAAAAACTACGTGTCTTTTACGAAACATATTATACGTTTGGCATTAACTGCTCGACCAAAAAGTATTGACAATTAACAGCATAAGAAAGTAATTCAAAAACGTAATTATCACTTTGTATCAAAATAATATCGACGTTAGGAGTCGAGTACTGATCTAGACGTTTTATATTAATATTAATTTAACGTAATATGAAACATGTAAAATTTTCGTGTTCTTAAACATGCCATGTTTACGTTTCACATTAACTGCTGGTCTAGAAAGCACTTAAAATCAACGACATAAAAACGTAATGCAAAAACGATTATGACGTTGTTGTAACAACGTTCTATTGACGTTAAGAGTCGACTACTAATCAAACAGACGGTTTATATTTACGTTACTTTTACATAATATAAGATGTTTAAATTTTTGTGTTTTTATAGATGCCATGTTTACGTTTCATATTATCTGTTGAGCTAAAAAGCACTTAAAATCAACGGCATAAAAACGTAATGCAAATAGGTAATTATGACGTTGTTGTGACAACGTTATATTGACGTTAAGAGTCGGCTACTAATATAAAAGGCGGTTTACATCTGTTTTTATATGCCACGTTCCATATAACTGCTCGTCTAGAAAACACTTAAGATCAACGATATAAAAACGCAATAAAAACACTTAGTTACTACGTTGTTACAACGTTAAGAGTCGAATACAAATCTAAAAGGCGTTTATTTTAACGTTATGTAACATAACATAACATTTTTAAATTTTTGTGTTTTTATGAATACCCATGTTTACTTTTCACCTTAACTGTTGATCTAAAAAGCACTTAAAATCAACGACATAAAAACGTAATGCAAAAACGTAATTATGACGTTGTTGTAACAATGTTATATTTACGTATAGAGCCGACTACTAAATTAAAAGGCGGCTTATATTAACGTTACCTTTACATAATATAATATTTTTAAATTTTTGTTTTTAAATGCCACATTCCATATAACTGCTTGTCTAGAAAACACTTAAAATCAACTATATAAAAACGCAATAAAAACACTTTATTATTACGTTGTTGCAACGTTAAGAGTCGACTACTAATCTAAAAGGGGGTTTATGTTAACGTTATTTTAACATAATATAACATTTTTAAATGTTTGTGTTTTTATGAATGCCATGTTTACCTTTCACCATGACTGTTGATCTAAAAAGCACTTAAAATCAACGACATAAAAACGTAATGCAAAACGTAATTATGACGTTGTTATAACAACGTTATATTGACGTATACAGTGGACTACTAATAAAAAAGGCGATTTATATTAACTTTACTTTTACATAATATAATATTTTTATTTTTGTTTTGTTTTTATGAATGCCACGTTTCAAATAACCGCTCGTCTAGAAAGCACTTAAAATCAACTACATAATAACGTAATGCAAATAGGTAATTAAGACGTTGTTGTAACAACGTTCAATTGACGTTAAGAGTCGACTACTAATTTAAAAGGCGGTTTATATTAACAATATTTTTACATAATATAATATTTTTAAATGTTTGTGGTTTTATATGCGACGTTCCACATAACTGCTGGTCTAGAAAACACTTAAAATCATCGTTATAGAAACGCAATAAAAACACTTAATTATTAAGTTGTTACAACATTAAGGATCGAATACTAATCTAAAAAGGGGTTTATGTTAACGTTATTTTAATATTATATAACATTTTTAAATTTTTGTGTTTTTATGAATGCCATGTTTAGGTTTCACATTAACTGCTGAGCTAAAAAGCACCTAAAATCAACGACATAAAAACGTAATGCAAAAACGTAATTATGACGTTGTTGTAACAACGTTATATTCACGTATATAGTCGACTACTAATATAAAGGGCGATTTATATTAACGTTATTTTTACATAATATATTATCTTTATTTTTGTTTTGTTTTTATGAATGCCATGTGTCACAGAACCGTTCGTCTAGAAAGCACTTAAAATCAACTACACAATACCGTAATGCAAATGGGTCATTATGACTTTGTTGTAACAACGTTCAATTGACGTTAAGAGTCAACTACTAATTTAAAAGGCGGCTTATATTAACGTTATTTTTATATATGTTTTTAAATTTTTGTGGTTTTATATGCGACGTTCCACATAACTGCTCGTCTACAGAACACTTAAAATTAACGATATAAAAACGCAATGAAAACACTTAATTATTATGTTGTTACAAAGTTAAGAGTCGATTACTAATCTAAAATGAGGGTTTATGTTAACGTTATTGTAACGTAATATAACATTTTAAATTTTTGTGTTTTTATGAATGCCATATTTAGGTTTCACATTAATTGCTGAGCTAAAAAGCACTTAAAATCAACGACATAAAAACGTAATTATTACGTTGTTGTAACAATGTTATATTCACGTATAGAGAGTAGACCACTAATATAAAAGGCGATTTATATTAACGTTATTTTTACATAATATAATATTTTTATTTTTGTTTTGTTTTTATGAATGCCACGTTTCACATAACCGCTCGCCTAGAAAGCACTTAAAATCAACTACATAATAAAGTAATGGGAATAGGTAATTATGAAGTTGTTGCAACAACGTTCTATTGACGTTAAGAGTCGACTACTAATCTGAAATGCGGTTTATATTAACGTTATTTTTACATAATATAATAATTTTAAATTTTTGTGTTTTTATGAACGTCATGTTTACGTTTCACATTAACTGCCGCTCTGGAAAGCACTTAAAATCAACGACATAAAACTGTAATTATGGGGTTACTGTAACAACGTTATTTTGACGTTATGAGTCGACTACTAATCTAAATGGCGGTTTTTATTAACATTATTTTAACATAATATAATAATTTTAAAATTTTGGTTTTTATGAATGCCATGTTGGCTTTTCACTTTAACTGCTGGTCTGAAAAACACTTAAAATGAACAACATAAAAACGCAAATGCAAAATCGTTATTGTCATGCTGCTGTATCTTAGTCTTATCGACGTTAGAGGTCGACTACTACTGATTTAAATGACGTTTTATATCAACGTTATTTTAATGTAATATGAATAATGTTACATTTTTCTATTTTTATAAACGGCAACAGGATCAAAACGTAATGCAAAATAGTATATTAAAGTATGAGTGGATAACAAGGTCTTTAAAACACGCGCGAGTTTTCGAGCACGACGGCGTAGCCGGAGTGCTCAAAATAGGGCAAGTGTTTTAAAGACCAGTTATCCACGAATACTTTACGCTATTTTTTATTATACCTCCTATACTGGAAATAAATTACGCACTAAAAACTTAGAAATAATTTTTGTCGTGATAAATCGAGAGGGCATAATAATATTGCTACTATAGTTACGAGAATTACTTACGTTTTTGTCGCGTCCATGTCCGTTGTTGCAATCAGTTGTTTCCTTGACAACCTTTAAAGCTCGGCGGGCTTTAATCGCCTGCTTTCGCACGCTCAGGCGTGCTTTAAACGGCAATTCTGATGCAGGTATAATAAAAACATAATTATTACATTGTAGTAACAACGATATATCTACATAAGAGTCGATTGGTAATCTAAAAATCGTTTTATACTAACAGCGTTTTCAAGTAATATAAAAATGTGAAATTTTCGTGTATTCATGAACTTCATTTCTACGTTCTACGTTAATTACTGATCTAAGAAGCACTAAAAGTAAACTACATATCAGCGTGATATAAATAAGTACGCTCAATAACGACATAATTACGTAAACAGTATAAGAATAACTAAAATGCAACTTTTAATTTAGGTTACTAAAGTGTATTTGGCTATTGGGCTAAAATTCAATGATAAATTTTCCACGAATAACGTCTTTTCAGCTAGCGCTACTCTTTTTGACGTATTTTAAACAGACGCCTGCTGGGAAGGCAAATAGCGCTACGCATGAGAAGCCAAACACTAATCTTATATTTTGCTACTAAAAGCAAACTGTCCAATAACTGGGGCGTTTACCCTATTCGGTAAGCAATCATATTTCTACAATTTAGTAACAATAAGATTTTAGAATTTCAAAATGGTTTGTAGTAGTTTATAATACAAAAACAATTACAATAAAATGGTGAATCATTTTATTTTTCCCACTCTTGGCTTATAGTTATTTATAATCAGATAATCATTTTGTATAAGGTTGTATGGGTCCAAGGATAACTGTTCAGGATTTTATGCAAAAAACTTTAATGTTAGACAAATGCTCTAAGTAATAGAACATATCGATTTTTTTAAATGAAGTACTACCCTGTATACGTATTTTTTACTCTTTTACGAAGTATTTTAATTTTTAGGGTCTAAAATAGAGAAGTCGCCACTGCTCTATGCAAAATCAAATAAGTAATATAGTTATAATTGTCATGGACTTCGGCACTCTCAAATTTTGCACTTTAGTTCCGCCTATAGGCAATTCAAAAACATTTGATTTTTTTTAAGTTGGTATAGGGATACAATTTTTGTATTAGGGATGCTGTATTATGCTTTGCAAATGTTTCCACACCTGCATGAATGCAGGTTTAATTTTAAAAATGACAATCGATGACAATTAATATTTTTCATTATTGCAGAGTCAAAGTCGATATTTTTCTGAAATTTCTCGGCTGAACTGCTATAAAACGGAATAATAATAGCTATTAATAAACGCTACGTCAATAGTATCCAACACAGTATTTGTATCATATCCTTAAAAGTAGTTATTTATGACATTTGTGACAGATGCTAAATACATGTCACACCCTTAACCTATTTGTTTTAGTAACTTTTTGTAAATACATTCCTAGACAAAGATACATTTTGAAAGTACACTCATAAAATTTTGGAAATCAAAGGCCACTTTGTGGTTTTATGTTTCCTGAACATACTATATGTAAATACGTCGACTAGAAAATTGACAATTGCATTCAACTATAAAAAATTCTGTGTGTTGTGATAACAACTAGCTTTCAACTGTAGACAGTGACATAGAGAATCAGCCATGTTTTGTGTTGAAGGAACATTTCTTTTATGAACTCCTGTAATTTCCGCATTCAGCTGGGCGTCTCGGGCGTCGAATTTCCACTCCCACAATATATTCCATTCTTGTTACGTAAATATTACCGATTACCGATTCATGATTTTTGCACATATGACTAGAAGTGGGTGAAGTTAATAGGATTTCTATTTAAACAAAAAATGTTCAGCTATGCTGCGTGACTCAAAGATGCAGTATTAATACTTAGTAGTAAACTGCTTGCGCAACACCGAGACGAGAGTCAGCGAAGCACCCTCGCGAAATGAATCTGGGATCGGAAACGGTCATCTGTCGCGCGCAAGCCAAAGCGCGCAGCTCCGCCCTTGAACTTCAGATCTTCATCTCATCACAGCCTCCAAGAGGCAATCTCAGTTATTAGCGCGCTCTTTAAGTGTCTGCAATGATGGCCTCTTCGGAGTTGCACTATCCGGCCGGCAGTGCGCAACCGCAGGTGCGTCGGATAATCATAGTCATCAAATCGGACACCCTTTCATTAGTGCTTACGATTTTATTAATTCTTTTGTTGGAATGCTATTCCGGCTCTAACGTGCCCCTTTTTTGCAGGTCCCGTCCCGCGACTTGCTGGCGGCGAGGATGTTCCCGCACCAGGCCTTCGCCCCCCAGGCGACGACCTCTTGCGACGGTTTCGCCCTCGAAGCGGCGTCGCCCCTTCAGTACTCGCCTCATTACCAAACGCCTTATCCGCACCACAACTACGGCAACCAGTACTGGTTCAAGCACTCGCCGCCTCCTGCGGACGTCGCCACCAGCGGCTTCCAGCCCCAGCAGATCCTCCCTCACCAGCAGTACCAGTGGTCGCAGAGCTCTTACATGGGCTTTTCCCCAGTGAAGCTCGTGAAGCCCGACATCGAGTATTCCAGCTTCACAAAGGCGAGGAGGTGCATCAAGTGCCAGTGCCCCAACTGCACTAGTGAGGAGAGCGGGCTCAAGAGGCCCCAGGCGAAGAAGGTGCATATTTGCCACTACCCCGGCTGTGATAAATTCTACGGGAAGACCTCTCACCTGCAGGCACACCTCAGGTGGCACACTGGGGAAAGGCCTTTCGTGTGTAACTGGCTCTTCTGCGGCAAGAGGTTCACCAGGTCGGACGAGCTGCAGCGGCACCTCAGGACCCACACCGGGGAGAAAAGGTTCGTTTGCACCGTCTGTAACAAGAGGTTCATGCGGTCGGACCACTTGGCCAAGCACGTGAAGACTCATAAGAATGGTAAAAAGGTCACTGTGGAGCAAGGTGTCGCAGAGAAAAGTAAAGTGTTGGAAGTTCCTACTATAAACAATAATACTGCTTTAAATTCGTACGGTAGCTACAACGGATACAGTGGGTTTTATTATCAGAATGTTGAACAGTGATTAGCGTTGTAAAAGTAATTAACTGGCATTTTTGTGCATGTGATTAGCTTATACAAAACTTAATTTTCTGATTTGCTGTAGATAATTCGCACCAATTTCGAAATTTTATTAAAAATTACAATAATCTTGATGTTTCAAACCATCATCAATACAATTTTTATATGCTCCAGTTAAGGATATTAATTAAAGGTTTTTAAAAAATATGTAAAAATCTGTTTAAAGTTCAATAACCTTTAGACAATTAATAAGCGAATATTTTTGTATATAACGATAAATAATTATTATTCTTTGTACATACTTGTAAAAAGTCTATTTTATTAAGAAAATAAACCAGTTTTATTTTATCAAAGCAATTTATTCCGCAAGGATCGACAGTAATGTACCAGTTGGCGACAACGTTTCACCTTTAGAGAAAATATGAATAAAAAAAAAAAATTAGTGCATTGTAAGTTTGTTTTTATTAATATTACACGAATAGGGATAAAGCAATCTTACTAGTTTCTTCTGGTCAGTGGCGGAACAAGTTGGTAATGGGTCTGTGTTAAAAGTTGAAAGTGGGGCCCTCAATGTGAAAAATGTTTCTTAACATTTTCTATTCAACTGAGTTGGGGGGGGGGGGGGGGAGAGGTTACTTTAGGTATATTGAACTAAGGGTCAAAGAAACATTTTATAATAAACAATATATTATCAAAATAAACCGCCAGTACATATATTATCAAAATAAATAATACCAAAAATAAATACATATACATAGGTAAAAAAATACAAAAATTCTAAAAATATAAAAGAATAAATACAAAATAACTAAAAATAGGTTTGAAACTATAAATATTTTTCAAACATGAAGAACCTATTACAGTAGTAATAACACTTAATTATAAAAATAATATTGAAACCAAGCCAGTTTACTTTAAAAATTCTCCTGACAAATCTTGAGCTCTTTAGCTGCCTCTACGACGTCTTCTTCAGAATAGAACATCAAAAATCTTGAATCTACTACTTTGAACATATTACTTATTTTATTTAGACTCGAAAACCTTTATGTTGTCTAATGACAGTGTCAAAAGATAAAAGAAAAACATTAAGTTTAAAGCTTCTGCTTCTATATATCTATTATTTTTTTGTCACTTATCAATTCGTGAAAGTAACATTTTTATTTCCTTATTTAAATGTCCCATTTTTCTGAGAGTTTAAGAACAGTGGCTTTTGTATAATCAAAGTTATTTTGTTACTCTTCAATTCTGCATAAAATATTTATAACAAGGCAGTCAAGTTATATCAAATAATGTCATAAGTTAATTATATATATATTTAATCGTTAGCAATTACATTTTAATATTAAATAATTGCTTCAGTTTCTCGAATTTAATTTTTAGTTTTTAAAAAATGCTATTTGATTTTGAATAATTTTTTGTTAAAAAATCCTGTTTTATTCTTTCAAAATTGTTTTTTATACATGCCACGCTTGATTTGTTAAATCAGAAGTTAAGTGCTGGTGATTACATACTTTTAGAATGCAGTGTAATAATACAAAACCATGTAATGTTAATAAAAATATGTGGTCAAGATTAACGAACAAGACCGATTTAATTTCTTTAAAAGTCCGTTTTTGTAAACTATACAAATTATTTAATCATTAGCACTTATACACACTATTATTAAATAATTGCTCCAGCTGTTTGAATCTAATTGTTAGTTTTAAAAAAAATGGCATTTGAATTTTGTTTATCATTTTGTAATAAATCCTCATACATTTTTTTAACATAGTTTCTCTTACATACTACACTTTATTTGTTAAGTAGAAATTTGAAAGCTGGTAAAAACTAAAAAACCTTTTATAAAGATTAATGATGAAAACTAGATTTTATTATTTTCTTAGCATCTTTAAAAAACTCCTATTCGAAAAGCATACAGAATATTGAATCGTTAGCACTTAAATTGTAATATTAAATTATTGTTTCAGTTGCTTCAATATTATTTCTAGTTTTAAAAAATGCCATTTCCGTTTTACTAATTTTTTGTAATAAATTCTTCTAAAGTTTTCTTTTTATTTTCAATATAGTGTTTTCTTTACATGCCACACTTTGTGATTTGCTAAAACAGAATTTTAGTGCAGGTAATTGCACTTTTACGAAATTTTTGCAACAGGAGGCAGCTCTTAGCACATACATTCCAATATTAGAAATTGCTTCAATTTTTTTAGAATGTTTTTAAATGCCATTTGAATTTAGAAATTTTTATAATAAATTCTCATAAAGTTCTATTATTAATTTTTTCGACATAGTATTTTCCTTACATGTACACTTTGTCATATTTTAAATCTGAATTTAAGTGCTGGTGATTTTGGCGGCTTAGTAATTAAAATCATATACTGAACGATATTTAAATTTTTTAGCAACTTTAAAAATCCCGAAAGCTGTTGTTAAATTCTTACGTAATTCTGTGTTTTTTAAGAAGCTGGCATCTGCTTCAAAATTGTACAAAAAAAATCCTTGGCATGCATGAATTGCATTTTTAAAAATAGACATGTGGAGTTTTAATTTTTTTTGAATACCTTCTCCTAATGCCTTTTCTTTTATTTTTTCAATAAGTGCTGGCTGTTTCAGTTTTTTACAATTGTTGAAAGAGAAATGCTAGAGGTTCTGTTTCATTTGTCTTTGTAACTTCCGAGCTATGTTTTAGAAATTTTGAAAGAGAATACAGCTTAGTAACACAAAATAATGTAATAATCTAACAAAATTTTGTAAATATTAATGATCAACACTGGATTTTATTTCAGTTTTTTTTTTGGCGTTTCAGTTATTAAAAAATGACGTTTTTTTTTTGGTAATAAGTTCTCATAGCTTTTTTATGTTTTTAATAAGTGTTGGTGCTTTCACTTTGTACAGTTGTTGCAAGCTAATCCAGCTTAGCAACATAAAGTCATATAAGCTAAAAAAATAATTGAAGGTTTTGCTTTTATTAAAACCAATTTCATTTGCAACTGAAGTTCCCTTACAGGTCTACACAAGCCACCAAAATTTCAAATCGGCCTACTTAAAAGGGGAGACCGCGATCGTGATGCGATGAGTGGACAATGTGAAGTGACAAGTGACACGTCGGTCTAGTGTGGAGAAAGGTAGCCCAGAATAGAGAGAGATGGAGGATTATGAAGAGGACTATATCCAAATTGGATCGAGGAAGGCTAAATAGAATAAATTCTTAAAAATATTTTGAAGATATGAAAGTGTTAAGTGATCAAGTAAGATAATCTCTGGAACTGTTTTGTAATGTTTCAATAGTCATGTTGTTTTTTTGGGTATTTCACCACACTACAATATGAAAAATATTAGAACATGAACGTTTCGGAAGACAAATTTGCTTCTGTTTTCAACAATTAACTAATTAATTTAAAAATTAACTATGGGAGCTTATTTTACTGGAAATGCAGCAGCATGTAAAACACCTGAAAGTGGTTTGCTAGAGAGGTATCAAGTATTTGTAACTTCATTCTTTCACAGTCAAACTTTTATTTAACAAAGTTGCTCCATTCAGTAAAAACTTCTAGGTATAGGAAAATATTATAAAGAAAAAGAAAGCCTCTGAAGGAAACCGCTTGAACATTTTTTTACATATCTAATCAACATTTACATGCAGGTTGATTCAAATTCGAATCTCGCATATTGGAGGAGATACAAAGCGGTTTAATATTCGCGATTTCGATAGAATTTTACATTTTACGAGGAATAATTGTCCAGAAATAAGTTTTGCTATCTCTAATATTAGTTCTATAACTATAAAAATATTGAAGGTTCAATTTTAGTTATATAATAACAGCACAACCATAAAAAATAGACTAACCAGTTGCACTACGAAAAGCTCATTATAAAGATGTAATTCAAAATAAACAATCATCAACAGATAAAATTGCATTATTCAGAAGATCCGCTAAAAGTAAATAAAATCATGAGACGTTTTATCATTACAAACATATAAACTTCGTAAAAGTAATTTTGAAGGTACGGCACGATCACAAAATAAATGTGTCAACGCCAGCCCCAAATTTAAGCTCACCTCTCTCACCTATTTGCTTGGAATTTTATTTTTCAGTGGAAAGTTTGAATCACATGTACGAGGTACCTTAAAATATGAGTGTGTATTCACAGTTTTCTTTTAAATTTTTTATTCGTTTTTAAGCATGCTGCGTACACTGAAATTGATACTTCTACAAAAACCTAGTACATATTTTTGAAGTAAATTTATTTAGTTAAATAGGTAGGTACCTACAAGTAAAACTTTTATTCAAAATAGTTATTTATGTACCTAGGGCATTGTGAAGATGGTTTTGCCCACTTGACGGTGACAAGTCTACAAGCCCAAGGGTCTCTTGCCCAAGGGTTTGCAGTAGGTAGATGGTATAAACATAAAGTAATTTCCGTGGTGCATACAACGTTTTATTTTCCACTTTGAATACGTAAATAAACTGTAAATCTTGAAAATCAGTCCATAACGCCCTAGGGAGAAAGCATAATGAGTAGGTGTTACATTGGGCCCGTTGTTTACGTCTTAGGGCCATATGAACTGCTTATAATATACCTCGTTTCACACAGATGTAAGCCACAAATAATTAATAGATCAGTGGAAAATTTAAAAAAATCTGTACCTTAAGTCCAAATTTTGCCAAATATTTTGATGCATTTTAATGTTTTCGGTTTTACTCTCTGCAATAGTAAAAATTATTTCCGTCTCCCATGGATATTAAGCAAATTATGTGCACTTTGGCTTAATTATAGTCTATTAAATAAAATAATTATGTCCAAAATATGTCAGTACCTACTAATGCTAAGTCCAAATTTCTTTCTTAAAAAAAATGTTTAATATAACTTACCTACAATATTTTTAGTAAAATTAATAATAATTAGTACATAATTAATGATAATACTGGTATATAAGTAGTTATTAAGAAATTAAAATATTGCAACTTTAAAACTTCGAATTGTTCTCCTTTAGGATTTTATTTTTGTGACTTAGTACACCCTGCTTCTAAGGTATAGATTTGTAATTACTATATTAATTTATACAGTTATGAAATTTGCACCATTGTTGTGAATATTTTTCTTTATTATAAGGATAAGGTTATAAATTGCAAGTAGTCCATACGTCAATGACTGCAAAAAATAGTGTTAAGTACCAATATTATTTTACCCCCCATGAAAAAAAAATGTGAGATATGATTACAATTGTACCGTTTAAATTCTAACTCTTTTTAAAACATTTCCTTTTGTAGCAATGTTGGGTAGTTGCCTTCAATCACAAAATATTCTTGTAATTGCATCCTGGGCCGCTTAGAAGCCGAATTTAATTTGAAAGAAACCGGGTTACCAACCTAACTGCCCATTGAAGTCTCCGAAAAAAAGTTGGCCTATCGCCTGTTTTTCTAGCTGAAAATAGGCCGAGGCCTAAGATCGACCCAAATTCCAACCAGATCAGGCCGCCAAGACGCCGCTGCTCCAAATATTTCCAAATTAGATGAGTAAGTAAATGCATCCATCTGGTGGCGCCGCGCGAACTTCCACGACCGCGAGTCCCGCGCGTTTGAGGAACGCGGCGACAGAGGGCGGCACGGCGCAACAATTAAGGGTGTTATTAACTGGGCGGGCTTTACGGGTGCATGGCCGCCCTGACAGAGGAGGGCAGCGAAGTAAAATAAAACAAAAAGCGAAATTATAGTGTGATATTATTTACGTACGCGGTGGGGCTCAGAGAGGGGATCGCAAGGTGGCGCTTGATGAATTAAAGTCAGTTTGAATCAAATCACATGAATGCATGCAAGTATTGATGTATTGTGTTTGCACATTGTTTGAGTTGTTCGCACCCACCTGATGGAACAGCGTGTGAGTGCGGTGGTCTGTCGAGTGCTGGTGTAAGGGAACCCTTTACAAGTGGTGGTAGGACTGCCAAACTGGAGGAACGCTCGGAACGGGAAAAGGGGCATGGGTCCCCTGACCTTATTTCTGTAAGTCCAACCGCATTAATCACCTCCTCGGCTTTCGCGTTTTGCTCCTTTTTGGTTTGGATGCGTTAATTAGGACTAGGATGTTATGTATACCTGCTAATCGCGCCTACACGAGATTTTGTTTTTAATGCGCACGTGGTTTGCCCGATTGATTCCGCCTTCATTAACAGCTTGATTTGACGTGTCCTAAGTCCTGACGCCAGGATCATTTTCAGCTGATATCGAGTTACCTCAGGCCATTCAGGAATGAAACGAAAATCCAGCTGTCACTAATGACATTGCAGTGGCAAGATTAATTGTTACCATATATTTCATTGATACTAAATGCTTAGCTTTTGGTATTTCAGCACGCTTGATTTCTATTATAATTTAAATCTCAGTTGCTCGAATTATGTACTTACAAAATAATGTAAGTATTAAAAGGGCTGCCACGAAAAACTTCGAATATGTGTTTGATATCAATTTGAATGTACCAATGTTTTCTGTTAATACTCGCAGTTGTCAATGTGTTAGTTAACCTAATCTCAACCTCTTATTTTATATGAGTTGCTACTTAACTGGCTGTTACATTGAACTTGAATTAAAATTTCTGTTTTTGCTCATCAATTATTTCAAAATAACGTTGGGATAATGTTTTGTGCAATCTAATATGTAAACTCTTTTAGGTGTCTACACATTTCGGAATTGTTTTTGTGAATTTAATTATGTATCGGTTTATTTTATTTATTTTCCCGTCTTATCGTAATATTATACGACGGAAAACAGTTGATTACATGGTATAACATCATCCAATAGGTATAATATCAAATTGTTAGATGATTGTTCTACTCAAAATAAAAAACGAATGTCATATTTAAATACAAGAGTAAAAAAGGCTTCTATAAACTTTATCAAATTATAAAACAGATAAGATAACTTTAATATTATAGTATCTCCTTTAGTTAATGCAAGTCACCAACAGCTTCTCGTTTTTGTCATTATTAATTGCCCATATAATAATACGATATTTTATTATACCACTTTTGACACCATTTATAATACAGTTAGAGTAGATATAAATAGAAAATAAATAAATGTAGCTCTAAAATATAGGTACCTGCAGTAGGAAATACTTATAATGTGTAAAACTGTAAATACAGAGGCAATTTCAAGAATTTGTCAGCTCTAGACAATACAGCCAAATACGAGCTCTGAGTGTAGGCGGTATGATTTTAAATAATAGCGTAGGCGTGCATGTTAAATGAATGCATTTCACTTGCACCGAACATTTATTAGACCTGAATTTACAAAGCAAAATGAAAATAAACATCAACTGAAGGAAATAAATATATTTATATAATTATTTAAAAATAGTTTTAATAGGAACAATACAAAAATAAGTCAGAAACGAAAATAAGCAATAAACAATAGTTAATTAATGAAAAGTGTATAATTTTCTGTCTTACTTTTAATCCAGTCTAATACTATCTACTGTCATAATTCAAAGATTGCATTACCTCTGCTTCTAAGTATTTAAAGATAAGCACCAGTTACAGTTTCCTAGTTATTTGTTAACGCATTTAAAAACTAAGGCAAACCTTTCTACATTGGGATATTTAGAAAAAATATTATTTTTCATTATGAAATTTAACATGTTATAATGCGAATTTAAAGAATTCCTAGTGTGGATTTAAACCGCATCAACTATTCAGAAAAGTGTGTTCTATACATGTCGCTGCAAAAATTTGGTAAAATTTTATTTATTGGAAAATTTTAGTTTGAAGAATTTTTAAATATTTTCTCATTGAAAAATATTCTCTCTTACTTGTTGAAAGTTCTTGTATCAGGGTATCGCATCACACATAAAATGTATTTATAATTTAAAAAAAAACTCTTCCTCTGTTTCGTCTGGTAGAAATATCAGTTGAGGTATTTATTAAATATGTTTCAACCATGCAACTTCCTTATCATTAAAAATAATCCCTCCGGCATTGGAGTTAGGCATTGTTTCACTTTTTTTTTAATATATAAGGATCTGTTTTAGCTGGTTAATTACTGTTTCTACATAAGTACTTTTAATCACATTGGGCTCTCAATACACATGTATTTGGCCTAGGCAAAAATTCCGATTCCAACTTCCAGTAAAATATTAATACCTATAACTTGTTTCGTATAGGTATGTACATTGTACACAAAGTATGGGTATGGCAGGTTTCAAGTTATAAATGCGAATGCCCACCCAGTTTGGTCCTGGCCTTGTCAAAATATAGACCCTATTCTTTGTCTAGGCCTAAGTCCGGCCCTGTGTAACTATTACGATTGCAAGTAACTAATAGAAGTAGTGTGCAAATAAATAGTACACAGTATTAACTATTACTTCAACAGTTTCTTGTAGCTGCATTTTTAAATTACATATATGAAAATAGATCCCTTGCAATTTAAACAAATTGTTAGAAATAGATACTGCAGGGGAACCGTCTTTCTAGGTAGATATGTACATGCATATACATACATATTTTTATCTATCTGGAAGTACAGATTTAATTTACTTGTTATAAGTAAGTGCAATACCAACTATTAAGTTAGATAATAATATGTATATGAATGACAATACAATGCTAATCTTCTTATTTCAAATGAAAATCAAATTCATAACTGAACCTTCCTCAGGATAAATGTCATTTACACGGTATAAATTTCAATAACCTTCATTATACTTTCCCAAGCAATTGTTTACGGTTGTCATAATATGTATGATCAGAGAAAGGATATTCAGTGTCGAAGAAAACTACCTTAATATTTTTATATCGAATTGTTCGTTGGCCTTTAACGTAATACGAGACACAGGTACATGACAGGATTAATTGTTTTGTATAGGTTATTGGGTTGAATTGGTTTATATAAATAATTTATTATTTTCGCACCAGTTGTTAATACTGTTGATATCAAGTTAAGAGATTCTTGAATAGAATTTGTTGAAGCAAACATATTTAAATAATGTACACACAAATGTTTGCGGTTTAATGTATTGCATACTATATATCATTAATAGTAGAGGCCCTAAAGGTGATCCTTGTTGAACTCCAAAATATGTCATATTTGTTAAAGTTAATCTTTTAGACACTTATTTAATAAATTTGTTGTATTTAATAAAGCATTCATGAAATTTTAACTAAATTTTCATATGAAGACATTTTTTACACTTTCACAGTTTATCGCATTTCATTGTTATAACATATTGAAAAACACATTTTTGTTTTTACTTTATTTTACTTCGAAGTCGAGATTTTGCGGAAACCGATTTCGTGTGTTCTAATTTAGAAAAAGTGGTTATCGAAATGATATCTGTCTGTCAGTCTATATGCGCCCTCTTTGCAGCGCAGACGGTTTATTCGATCGGCGTGAAAACTACATCTTCGTTTTTAATATAGATTGGAAGATCCCAGTGATTTTTAGTTAAAATTGGACAACCGGAAGTGATAGTTTGCTCTTACGTTTTTTATTTTTTCAAGAAAATTGTATAATTGTTTAATGAAAATTAGAATTCATGAAATAACGTCATATATAGATTAGATTAGATTAGATTTAGATACCACGACTGCCTTTTGCTGGCATGCGCACGTCAGCCCTTTGGGCTTTTTGTACTGTCGGGAGTTTTCAGGTTAGCAGGCCAACATCCGTATCTTTTACTAGATTTGCAATGTCCCCTACTAGCTTGCGGTTGTCAATAGAGTTAAGGCTCCAATCGAGCTGGGCATTCAAAGAGGATATGATAGGCTGTTTCATCATCCTCTTGGCATAGTCTCCAAACAGGTTCATCTCTATAGATATTGATCCTGTGAATAAATTTTCTAAATGCTCCAGTGCCTGTTAGTAGACTGACTACTTGCTTGATTTGAGTTCTGTTCAGTCTCAACAGGGTTTTTGTGGTTTGTGGATTCGGAGTTTTTAGCAATCTTTTGCAGTGTGCTGCTTGATTGTAGTTTCTCCACCTTAGTTGGTGTGCGGTGTTGACCCATTCATTAATGGCTGAACGGGCTTGGGTTTTCTGAATGCTTAGACCAGGTTCTGGACCGTCATATAATTATAATACAATGTTCTATAACTATTGTTTAAAAATTTACAAAAATTTCCTTAAGTACAATATTAATACTGGAAATAATGTTTTTAAACTTGTTATCTATTACGTAACTGTCTATAACTTTTGCCAAAAACGGTTTTTTTAAGTATAAGAACGTAAACATATTTTTACAAGCAGTAAAAGAAAGTGTCGCTGGTGACCAGGCATAATTTTTTACAAATAGGTTTGGCAGAGCACTAAAACAGGAGAGCGTATATTTTTAATATACCGAGTAATAATACAATAGTTATAAATAAACGTATATATTTATGGTTTTATATTATCTTTTAGTTTTTATTGTTTTCTTCTGTAATCCTCGTCTTAAGTTTCTTTTCTTGTTTGCAAGAAATCAAGCTCAAGTGCTTACAGATGTTGTTTAATCCTTTTGAATAAATTGATGGTTCGATTAATCTAGATAAATCACCCTTTACAAGAAATGTAATAATCGATATTTATTGATTTACGTTGGATTCCTTTGATTTAAAACTATTTTCTTATGTTTCTTTAATTAAGTGAATTTTTAAAAATACATGTGCACTAATGCGTCAGTTCACAATATACAAGAGGCAGAGTCCAGAGTCAAAATCCAGAAAGTATGCTCAAAAACGTATAAATATGCAAAATGAAACTTGGCTTAAACGATTTGTTTTCACATAATTAGTATACATATGCAAAAACTTTCGCCGGCATATTAATTATACAAAATATGCATTTGCCATATAATATCAGCTTTAATTATAACATCTGACATAGCAACATATCGGCTATAAAGATGAAAATTCAAGGTCCCAACGAGATTCCATATTGAATACCTACACTATGGACTTATCGCTTATTACGACATCGGATATTGCAACCGAAAACCTGATTAAAATTTGGGGCAGCTTATCGTATATATATATTTATATAACGACGAGCGGTGGAAAAATTCCAGAAAGCTCCTGGAAAATTACCGAACTTTGTGGAAATGGTAAAGAAGCGTGATATGATGTAAATTCACTATTTACATTTGGTACTAGAAAGACGAACTCAATTTTTTTAAAACAATTATGTAGACAAACCGATTATGGGATTTTTTTTAAATTTAATAATCCCTATCTATGTAATACTTAATTCTTTCTATCAATGCAACATTATATTTTTCTCCGAGTGGAATAAATGCAGAAATGAATCGCTTTATTGTACCCTACGTTACGTTTTTTCGGTCTAGACCTGTTATTGCTTAGCAATGAGTACATTTGCGTACTGTTATTTCTTTTTGTTCAGCATTTTTTTAATTATAGGCTGTTTGTTAATTGCGTCATATGGATCTAGGGCCTTCATTGTAAACGATATCTATTGTACCTATATACTAATCTTCTCTATACAGCAGAATGGACAGTTTTTCAATATTTTATCAGTCACTTTCTATGTGGCTGAAAATAAAACAAAATACTATGTACTTACCAATAAGCTTGTATTTCTTTTCAACAATTTTAATTCGTAATTAAAAACTACTCAGCATAAAAAATAAAACTAAATGACTCTCTTCAATGTAAAACAGTATTAATATTATATTACTACTGTACATGGTAGTTTACTTACTTACTTACTTCGTGCTGCTACTGTTTAAATTCTGTTTAAATAAAGCTTTGCTTAATTAACCATAGGAGAGATATTAAAAACATCAAACCTTCTCCATGTAGAAATTTAATAACAAGCAGTAAGCAAGTTTTTTACAGCAACATGTTTCGACTAGATAGTCATCATCAGGCTACTAAAAATTATGACTAGAAGTTAGTAAAAGTGAACCAATACAGAGGCAAGAACTTACTTGATACAAAGAAGTGGTTATATGATCAGGTGAAAGCATAACTAAGAAGTTAGTTCTTCTAGTCATAATTTTTAGTAGCCCGATGATGAGTATCTAGTCGAAATATGTTGCTGTAAAAACTTGCTTTCTGCTTGTTATTAAATTTATATATTGAAGGTTTGGTGTTTTTAATATTTCTCCTGTGATATTCAACCTAATTTCGTGTTACTAATGGATCCTTCAACTTAATTAACCATGTTTGAAGGTCACTACTCTTGCGTTTTCCCCCCGTTAATTTAGCACAATATGAAAACTGTGATTTAAATCAGAGATTTTTTTTAATTAAATCGGCTCAAGCCTGAACAGACCATAATTTCTTCACCCAAAAAGTTGTACATGGTGATGTTTCAGTTATTGTACATCAATTTTTAAAATCTTGAAACGTAGAAGTGATTAAAAATTAGTTTCCACTTAAGAATTCATAAAAATGTACAATTCTTACATACGTGCTTCTCGGTAAATACTAAAGCTTATAAAAATACAGAAGGTTCTATAGTGCCATGTAAAACATTTAATGGAATCTAATTTATTATAAGTCGACTTGTCTTAAAAACATATTGCATTAAATATGAAGGAAAATAAGTAAATCTAGGCATTTATTTGTTGACACCGAATATCTTTTTAGCTACTAAAACTGATAAAACATATGCTAATTCAAATTTTACTACCAGATTGGATTTAAAAAAAAGATAACTGCATAATTTCGTTGCCTTTGAAATTTCTCTCTTGTACTTGTGAAAATTGGCAGGAATGTTATTTATAGCAGGGTACAAGTACTTCTGTAACCACTCTAGAGGAGTACCAAAGTGCAATCTTACACAAAGGGCACTAAATAAAAATTTAATTACGTCGTTAACAACGCATGAAATGACTTTGAAATAATTTTTATTTCACTTATACTTTACGTTTTATTTACAATCTTCTTCATGGTTAATTAAATCCGGGAATCCAATGTTGAGCTTTTTTAATATATATATTTAAAACATTTCTATTTAAAGATATAGACTTATTCTTCCTAACGTTATAACGTAAGAAAACTCACACATTTATTTTCTAGCATTGTCAGTTTGTGAGTTTCATAAACCCCATTAAAATTGCTGCTAGTTTAAAACAAAAGATCAAGGATACAAATGTTTTATTGTTTTCAATGTATTCTATTCATATTCATTGTTACTGTCAAAACTAACCATTTGCAGTCAATGGTTGCAATACATTATTACTGTTATCTTAAGATGAGTTAAACTATTCCTCAGTCCGAGCTAAATAAGTTTGGGAGTCTATGCCAGTTTTTAAACGAAGAACATATTTTTTGGTTTTAATAAGAGCGAACTGAGGTGTCTGTAATATACAAAACAAGCTGACTTCCAAACCAACAAAATTCCCAATTAAAAAAATTCTAATTTTATCTTTCGCACCCTCTACTAATCAGCAATCAGCAATCAAACGCGCGATTGAAAACCGCGAAGTTTCCGCGAGAGCGCGCTGAAACAAAGTAGACTAGGCGCAATTCACGATTCATGGGGCCATCAATCACCTCCACTCGCGGCGATCGGCCGACAAATCATCTCGAGGGGTATCAATATAACAGGCGATAACACATTGTCATGTGCATTTGTGTGCGAACGAGTGTGGTCGACACTCGGATACATATCTCATTAATCCAGTAAACATGATTGAAAGTGCCACGACTAATTGACAATGGAGCCCCGCTGCGCCTGGGCGTGCATATTTGCCGGCCTCTCTGCTTCTTTTCCTAATTAATTTTTTCGAGACTTTGATCTCTTTATAGGCGCGAAAATTTGCCTACCGCACTTTGCGGGCTGCCTGTGCGGCAGTGACGGGGATTCCCAGGACTAGGAACTGGACACTACCCGCTATACTCGATTTTTTCATTTAATAAGATCAAAGCTTCAACATCCTACCCTATTTACAAATGTTTTGAAAAAATTTCCAATAATTTGTTATTTGAATAAAACTTGTGTGAATAACTAGGAACTCGAAAAGACATGACGAGGTATATAATCTGAACTACAGAACATTTTTAAGAGTACTGCCGATGACACTATAGTAGGTTGTATACCAAGGCACTGAAGTTTAACCTGTTATCACGAATGTGAATTTAGTAGTAGCCGAGGCTCGTAGGGCCAAGACAAATAAACCACATAAGGGATAAAAAACACTTCAGTGCCGAGGGGTACACAACTTTTTTTTGAAATCGAGAAATCGTGAAATTACAACGTTTTAACCAACTTTTTTAGGTTATGTTGACGGCGGTTGACGTTTTATCTGTTGCCCCGCCACTTACAAAAAAGTCGTAAAACAATGGATTACATCACTAGCGATTTCTCGTATTTTAATGACGATTTCACAAAAAATATATTTATTTGAAATCGGCAGTGAAGCAAGCCGAAATCGTCATTAAAATACGAGAAATCGGCAGTGAAGTAATCCATTGTTTTACGACTTTTTTGTAGGTGGCGAGGCGATAGATAAACGTCAATCGACCGAACATAACCTATAAAAGTTGGTTAAAATGTTGTAATTTCACGATTTCTCGATTTCAAATAAAACATAGTGTACACCTCGGCACTGAAGTTCCTTTTTATCCCTCATGTGGTTTATTTGCCTTGGCCATACGGGCCTCGGCAACTAAATCCACATTCGTGATAAAAAGTTATACTTCAGTGCCTTGGTATACAAACTACTATTTTCTCTCAACTGGAAATAAAATGTTGCTTTTGTACCTGACTACATTATTCCCCGTAGGGATTAAAGCGGCACTTTATTCCCGCATATCGTGCCATATTAATTACATTTTCAACTTGTATTCCTGACAACAGATTAGATATTAGGTAATTATTAATTTATCCTCAAGTAACCTTAAGCATTACTAACAGCCTCAGGAAATTATAGTTTAGAGCTATAGTCCCTTGGTACATAAATAACTATTTCTCCCAACTGGGAGTAAAATGCACTTGACTCTTGATACTCAAGGACTTCTTTATTCCCCTTAAGGATTAAAGTGACACTTTATTCCCTCACAGCCTGCCATACTCATTACTTTCTCAATTTATTTTTCTGACAGCAGATTATATATTAGGTAATTATTAATTTCTCCTCAATTGACAATCAATTTCGATTTACGGTTGGTAAAAACTTATACCTTGTATCTATGCAACTCTGGAGTATACATCGTTGATCCTTCTACCGAAAATGCCCTCGGCCCCTTTTGGTTGTCCCCGGCATTACTCGCAGTTTTAGGATTAAAATCTTTAGACCCTTGGTGTATAACCATTTCTCCCAATGGGGAGTACGATGTATTTGCATTTTAATACATAACGAACTTCTTTATTCCCCTTAGGGATTAAAGTGGCACTTTATACTCTCATAACCTGCCATATTTATTACTTTTTCAACTTGTTTTCGTTACAACAGATTATATATTAAGTAATTATTAATTTATCCTGAATTAAAAATCAGGAAATTGAGATTACGGTTGGGGGGAAAACTTTGTCTGTACTACTAGAGTAAACTTCGTTAGTCCTTCGACTAAAAATGCCCGCGGCTTCTTTCGGTTGCCTCAATCACTACTTACAATTGCAAGAAATCGTAGTTTACTCCCTTGATGCATAAATTACCATTTCTCCCAATCGGAAATAAAATGTACTTGTCTTAACACACAATGGACTTCTTTATTCCCTCTAGGGATTAAAGTGGCACTTCATTCCCCCTAGAGATTAAAGTGGCACTTTATTCCCTCACATCCTGCCATATATATTACATTTTCAACTTGTTTTTCTATCAATGAATTGACAATCAACAAATTTAGATTTACGGTTGGGAGAAAAACTTTCTATGCAAATATAAAGTACACTTCGTTAATTTATCGACTGGAAATACCTTCGGCTCTCCTCAGTTGCATCGGGCATTACTTAGTCTCTGAATTAAAATCGTATTTAGTCATATTGTGCACACATATAATCATTTCTTCCAAATTTGAATAAAATATACCTGACTTTAGATACCTACATAGTGGACTTCTTTATTTCCTCAAGAAATCACGTGGTACTTTACTTCTTAGGATATAAAGTGTCTGTCATATTTAAATATTTCCATGATCCGATAACTACTACATATTGGGTCGTTATTCATTTATCGTAAAATTGACAATTCACAAATATCGAATTACGGTTGGGAGAATAAAGTTGTATGCAACTATTGAGTAAAGTTTCTTAATACCTCGACTGAAAATGCCCCAAGCCACCATCGGTTCTGTCCGGTTCTGTCAGACATTACTTACAGTCTCAGGATTAAAATTGCTTTTAGTTCTCTTTGTGCAAAAAAAAAACTATATCTCCCAACCGGCAACCTGAGTTCTGATACACCATAATTTTTTTTATTCCCATTAGGGATTAAAGTGGGACTATATTTCCTCACAGCCTGTCATATTTATTACTTTTTCAACTTCTTTTCCTTGCAACGGGTTGGATATTAGGCAATTATTACGTTATGTTGAAACGATAATCAATTCATTTCGATTTATGGTTGAGAGAAAAATGTTGTATACAAGTATGGAATAAATTTAGTTAATCTCTTGACTACAATGCTCTCGGTTTCCTTCGGTTACCTCAGGTATTACTTACAGTTGCAAGAAATCGTAGTTCAGTTCCTTGGTACATAAATAACAATTTCTCTCAGACGGACATAATAACAATACTAATAATAATAATAATAATAGTATTGTCTTCATTTCTGCCACTTGTAAACGTAAAAAAAGAAATCTTAGAGTGGAGTTCAGATGCTGTATTTAAGATAGGCCCTGCTCTTCTACTCAAACCCTACAATTAAAACAAGAAAACTTATTGTTTTTCAACTGAATGCCTATATGTATTAAATATTATTAAAATAAATAAAATGTTGATACACAATGGCACAATAGACTTTTTTATTTCTCTTAGGGATTAAAGTGGCACTTTATTCCCTTACACCCTACAATATTTATTACTTTTTCACTTGTTTTCCCCACAACAGGTTGGATATTAGGTAATTACTGATTTATCGTGAATTGACAATCAACAGTTTCGGCTTACGGTTGGGTGAAAAACGTTGTATGCAACTCTGTAGTAAAATTCGTTAATCCCTCGACTGAAAATGCCCTCACAGTCTTAGAATTAAAATCGTAATTTAGTTATTTCGTGCAAAATTCATTATTTCTCTCACGCGGGAATAAAATGTATCTGACTTTTAATATATAATCGACTTCTTTATTCCCGCGGGGAACACTTAATGGACTTCTTGATTACTCATAACCTGTCATAGTACAATTATTAAATTATCTTACATTAAAAGCAATGAACTTTAGATTTACGGCTGGGAAAAAACTTTGTATGCATTTCTGCAGTAAACTTCGTTAATTAATCGACTGAAAACTCAGCTTCCTTCAATTGCTTCATGCATTACTTACAGTCTCACAAATAACATCATAGTTTAGTTCTTTGGTGCATAAATAGCCTTTTCTCCCAACCGAGGGCAAAATGTACCTGCCTTTTGATACATAATGGACTTCTTTAATCCCCCAGGGAATAAAGTGGTACGTTACTCCCTATGTAATAAAGAGCCTACCATATTTTTTATTACATAAACAAACTTGTTTTGCTGACAACAGGTCAGTTATCTACTAGAACTTTACAAAATATTAATTTTTCTTGTAATACAAACCAAGAAATTGAGTTTTACTGTTTGAAAGGAAGCTTTGCATACACTTCAGGAGCGAACTTCGTTCATTACTCTATTGAAGATGCTCTCAGCTCCCTTCAAATCTATCAGATATTACTTACAGCATAAGGATTAAAAATCGTAGTATAGTCCCTTGGGGAATAAATAACTATTTCTTCCAACTGGGAATAAAATGTACCTGAGTTTTGATAAATAATTGACTTTTCTATTGCCTCAAGAAATACAGTGGCACATTACTCCCTAGGAAATAAAGTGCTTGGCTTATTTAATATTTTTTCATGTCATAAATAAACGTATTTTCTTGACAAACAGATCAGTTAACAACTGAATATTAAGTAATTATTACTTTAGCTTAAACGGAAAAAAAAGCTTCTGGTAAACAAAGGACTAATTTTATTTTGTACCACGAGTTGACAGATTTTGGTTTTAGAAGTTGTATTCATAATAAAATTAGCCCAACAGGTCAGTTTACGAAAACGTGTTTTGCAACTCTTGAACGCATGAAAAACCAAAGTGAAGCATTTTGTGAAGGAAAAATTAAATTGAAGTACTGTATACGTCACGAGCTTGTCAAACAATGATCAAGTAACTATCTGGTTGAACATTAGGAAGCAATTGATAAATCTTAATGGAAATAGAATTGGAGTCTCTCAGCATCAACTGGCTGCAAAATTCGAAGTTTCACAATTGTATATTTCCTTAAATATCAATAAACAAGGTGTTAAGTACTATAGATCGGAAATTGCTTCGCACTATACTCACGAACAACTAACTGGAAAATATACCAGTTCGTCGCAGAAAAATTAGGAAATCTCTACAACCGCAAAAGTGATCATTTTAGATGATAAGAAGCATTTAACGTTAAAAAAATCAAATACTGGTTATTGCACCAACTAAAAATATTGCTAATACACCAGAACAAATAGAAAATTCAAATTTGAGGAAAATACATTAGTCGTGTGTGTGGCAATTTCACAATCAGGTGTTTTAGTGGTACCTACGCATACCGGGAAACACAGCAAACGTTTTATTTCTGTACATCACAGATCACTGACATTATGGTTTTATGTTTTGGCAAGTAGCCATGCAATGGTTCCATAATAACAATATTCATGTGGCACTCAAAAACACGAATCTAACCAACATTCGTCAGGCTTACCCAATCTAGAATTTCTAGGCTATTTTGTCTTAACAAGTTTATGAAAGAGGCTGAGTGAAAGAAAATTAAAAGCAGTTAGTATGAAGAATTATTAAAGAAATAAAAGTTGACATCGAAATTCTTAGAAACCATGATAAAGCAGATTCCGCACAAGGAAAAAAATAGAAGCTTCTTTTCATTTATAAATAATGTTTTTTACACATAGATGTAGTTAATTATAAAAAAAATATGTAAGTAGACACTTTTATAGTCTCTGTACAAACTATTTTTGAATTTTATCAATTTACTTCTGCGCCAGGGCGGGCATCTAGTGTTATAAAATCTAATTTTGAATATGAATTTATAATATTTATAAAATTGCATGAACAATGTTTCTTTCTCCGATTGGATGAAAGATTAAGCTTTTCCGACGTGTTTTCGGTCGCCAAATGCATGATTCTAGTATGTTTACATCGTTGCTAGGAGACAAACAATAACAGTACGCCAATGAACTTGTTGCCAATATGATAGGTAATAACAGTCAGGGAACAACTTTTCGGCCTAGGCCGAAAACTATTTTCCCCACCTAGGACGGCAAAGACATAACGTAACTTAACGTAATTTTTTTTAGTTTATTTAGATTGGAGGAAAATAGTATACGTAACACGTAGAGGAAGTGAGCTTTTCAGTTTTTACAAAGACGTATTACAACAACTCTCACCTGTCATCTTTACTTTGAACTCTGTTTCTATACTAAATTTGAAATTTAGAAATGTAACTTGAGAGTCGGTGGGGATACTATTATCGAATAAAAAATACAAGACGTTTTTCTCCTTGCTTACTATTAAGAAAAACAATTACAGGAATCTAGTTATTTGCTTTCGATTGTATATTAATATACAATATTAAAGCATGAAAGTGCACGAATTAAAAATTAATATAAATTCAGGATAAATGGTTTTAGATTTCGGCATTGCAATATGTTACGAATTTAGTTACGCATTTCTTGAATAAGTTTAATAATTGCCAAAACAAAGCCAACAAAGCAAATCGATTATAGTCTAAAATTAAAAAGTGAAAAATAGTCGGTACAGAAAGATGTCTATGATTACCTTAAACCCCATTTTCTACTTTCTTCTGACAATCGCAGTTTGAATCGTAATTTAAAACATCGAATAATATTTTTTCAGAAGCATTGACTATTAACGTGCTAATTGTTTTAAAATGAAATAAAGAGAATTAGTATTGAATTTGCATATAAAGAAAAAAATTATATACTAGGGACAATAGAAAGTGTATTGAACATATAGCAGAGATGGGTTGATTAAATTTCGGTACAACCATGTCCCATCAAGCATTAACAACAAAGTGATAACATCCACGAATTGGTCTGTGCAAAGAACCAACTATTTTCGCAAAAAAATAAACATTATTCTGGATTTTTTTTCTTATTAATTATTAGAACGGTATCAGGCCACTTTGTTAACATTCGTGTGCCTAAAGCACTAATTGTTAAAAGTTTATGTTAGCTTCCTCCAATAGCTATTTATGCAACAAGTGCTAAAAGGTGATGTTTATGCACGAGTTTGCATACAATATTTTTTCTACGACCTTAAATTTTCTGTTATTAATTCATAAATGTCCATTTAACAAAGGTTTGCATTTATGACAGTTATAATTTATGTCATAATAAAGGGATGGCCTTGACGCGCAGGTGAATGTTTGTGGAGCCAGTACTGTCAAAGTCAGTTATCAAAGGTAATTATAATGGTAGACAATAGTGACTTTATTCATTTAATAACGCTTTAATTACTTAAAAAACACTTTACCTCCAACGCAAGAAGTAACTAGAAAAACTTTACAACCTAACTTCCAGTTCGAAATTGTAGTTTTATAACCTCACTTTACTTTATAACACATGTGCTAAAAGTAAACAGCTGATCTATTTAAACACGCTAAATTAAAAACGTCACTTTTAGTGAAAAAAGCTAGCGCTAAAAGGCATACTTTTAGTGGTAGTCGTATACCTGAATACAAAATATGGTAACAAGAGCAGTATGCACCACTTTAAACGGTATGAAAAATACTCCGGCTTTGGAAACCAAGTAGACTTGAAAAACTCGAGAAAAATATCACGTTTCTCTAGTTTGATAGAAATCAATCTAAATAAATTTTTTTTTGAAGATGGCGAATTGAGATATTAATAGAAATGTATTTGACTAAGAATGTTAAAACATAACAAAATTATCTACCAATTCTTTCTTATGTATAATAAACTGTATAGTCATTAAATATGTCTGTATATCGCAAAATAACAATTAGTTTTGTAATTTTACGCGATTCCAATCAAAACTAAACGACAGTAGAATTTCTAACAAATTTTGGTTTCCTGTTTGCATTCATGCATTTTTGAGTAATAGGAATCTGAAGCAAAAATGTATATTAACTGTGACTACTCTAACCGATAGAATATTTGATTTTTGTTAAACTGTTAGTTTCCCCGACAGGCTTTACGCTTTATAATTTATTAGTAGTAAATGATAAATGTAAGGACATATTTCCATGTAAATTGGATAAATTTTAAAGTGTACTTTATTGAACATGTAGATTCTGACAAGTAGTGCGTAGTATGAGAAAGTTATGTGCTACATCATTTCATTTTTATTGATAAACATCTAAGCGTTAACTTTTATCAATTTCTAACGCAGTAGCAAAATGGAAAGTATTTAGATATTAGTAATAGTTGTGTCATTTATTTTAGAAAAACAAGCTCATAACATTGTTAATCAGATACGGTTGTCTGTATATTACAAAAAATAACCGGTTGTTATGTTATTAAAAGTAACAAACACTAAACACATTTGTACTGAAAATAAATTTTTTGTTGTAAGTTGTTAAGTACCGCCTTCAATTTTCAATAATTGGTGCAATTATAGATTTGTAGTAATATTGATATCAAATCAAAACTAATAATTGTTAAAGTTCTAAATTTGCTCTTTTGCTAGTAAGCTCGAGTTAATTATATAGGAAGTTTATAACGGGTGTTCATAAACAGTCGTCATCCCAGTTGCCTTAAAAAACAAAGTGTTATGTCTTTGATTAATTCGTACAACACAATGAAACGTCATTGAGTACTGTCATAGCGCATTTTTTCTCAATTTTAATAGACATACGTTTCTGAACTCAAAACCTACTGGGATGACGACTGTTTATGAACACCCGTTAGTATCATATTATATTTACAAATAAAAAAAAAACATCTTTCATGACTGACTAGATTTCGTCTCGATCAAATTTAGCAATCGCTAGCCGCTAATTAGCAATGAATTGGAGCTGAATTCTGAAAAAGGGTAAAAACCAGAGAAGATTTCGTCTTAGGTGTAGAAAAACTGGCAACTTAAGAAGACTCCCATAAAATTACACTTTTGTGTGTAAAAAGCGCCATAAGCTGAATTTAATAACCAAACCGTCCGCATCATCAGCATTCACCTAACAGCGCGTTATCTAACAACAATCTATAACGTAAATTTTCTATAATTAAAATAATTATCTCGCAATTTAAGAGCGTAAAAAATAAATTTAACCTCCGAACACGTTTTCTAATCAAACTAAGTTCAAGGTGGATCTAATTATCGATAATAATCAAAGAGATGATCAATAAAAACGCGGAGAACGTGATACGGCGGTCGTCTCGCAGGGGGCTGAGGCCGAAGGAGTTCCTGCTCCGAGCGCGTTCTCCGAGAGCAAATTGAGCCTCACCGCAATTTCGAACAACCGTTAACTGCTCCTGCCTTGATCCTCATTTAGATAGAAATATCCAGTATAGCGTGTAAACTAATCGGCGAAAATTTTTATTAGGTTTATTTTGTCGAGATAATGCAACTGCCGCGAAGGAGAGTAATTTCAGTAATATCGAGCCGCTTTTTGCCGGCCGGGGTTAACCCGTTCTTCCTGGATGGGTTATAAATTATTCTGGCTCCTTTAATTAAGAAACGTGGTCGCAAGAGCCTCCTGTGCGCTAAGATGGCCGAAGAAGACGATTTATCGAACCGCTTTGCCGAGATTTCCAAAATCCCTCTTGTAATAGGGGGTCTGGCCGTTTAGCTATTTTTTCCAGATTGGGGCTTCCTTTTTGTTTTTGGTGAGTTATTTCGTGCTGGCTTCGTCAGCCTGTCGTCCGTCATCATCGTGATGTGATCCTTCCATTCTGTTCTTTTCTGTTTTCCATCCACGATGTTATACCTTTGATTCCGTATTGGCCTCTTTAATAATAGGATATCCACATATTGTTAGGACTTAAGCTATTTACCCACTAAGCACACATACGTTTAAAATACGTCGAAAAGACGTTGTACTAGTTGAAAAGCCATTATTAGTTGAAAATTATACAACGAATTTTCGTCAAACAGTTAACGTCATTTTTGTATTTTTTTATTGTTTAGGTAATTTCGTTTATTAAACATGCTGGCTATAACTTATTATACGTGCTTATATCGCACCGAGATGTCGTTACTTTTAAGTGTTTTCAGACTTTAAAAAGGTTAGAATTATGTTTACAAAAACTCAGTAGTCAGCGCTTAACGTCGATATGACGTTGATAGAAGGACGTGTTATTTATGGTCCGACACTAGGTTATTATATTGTTTTCTAGCCCAGCAGTAGACATGAGGATCATAAAATCACGAAAATCTTAAATTTTCTGATTACGTTAAAATAACGTTAATATAAAACGTCAATATAACGTTATTAAAACAACATGTAATTACGTCTTTGCACTACCAATTTATGTCGTTGATTTGGAGTACTTTTGGATCAGCAGTTAACGTGAAACGTAGTCCTAACGTTTCTAAAACACGAACATTTTACATTTTTCATATTACGTTAAAATAACGTTATAGAAAACACCTTTTAGATCAGTAGTCAACTTTTAACGTCGGTATGACTTTGATACCACAAAGTGATAATTACGTTTTTGCACTGCAGCTTTAAATCGTTAATCCTTTTTAGATCATCGGTTAATGTGAAACGTCAACATGACGCTCACAAGAACACCTAAGTTTTACCTTTCTTCAGTGATGTTGGTAGCAAACACGTGTGCTCGGAGCGACTCTCATGCATAAAGGTAAAACCGCTCTCGACTTTGGGTGGTACTACATAGTGTTGAGGCAGGTACTAGATCTGTTTTGAGATTTCGTTCTTCATAAGAAGTTCAGTTGTTCTGGACTTAATAAACATTATGTAGAAAAACATACCGTCCCTCTGTTGTTAATACGGGACCTAAATAGAATGTTAATTTTGTATCAAAGAAAACGACCTTTCGGTGTAAAAAACCAGTTGAAGTTGTGATTAAAATATAACGTGCTTATAACGTTGATAGAGATGAGCGAGTGAGTGATTATTCATTTACGTCACGCATGTTTCACGCTTGCTTTAAACACTCACGTTCACGCACGCTCACGTTCACTCACGTTCACGGCGCGACTATCCACTCAGGACCCGCAGCTTTTATTTGAAAATTCAAATTCAGATAGCACAGAATGTTCAAATTTAAAACCAATAAAGGAGCTGCAACAGAACTAAAAACTCTAAAATAAATAATTTACGTGATATGTTGCAATCAGAATAGTAGACACAAAAATAAATAAAATTAAAATTGGCTACAATAGGTTACAAGGGATAAATACTGATTTCTCGCAAAACATTTTTTGTAACAGTCTGCAAAGACACTATTTTTAATACCAAAAGCTGCAATTGGATTTGCGTTTCCCTTACTGATACCAGTACAAGAAGGCAAAAATCTTAATTCCTAGGTTTAAAAGTACTTTCATGTACGAGGAACTACATGTAAGTTCTACTTGGTCGCCTATAGACGCAGACACGTGATTGATTGTAGACACAACATTCACAACACTTCACAGGTGCGAAGCTCCGTCGCTGCAGGCTGCCACACAGAAGTACAATGACCTCCCGCTCTAGCTCTAGATCTTTCACTTGGCTGGACAGCGGGGAAGCGGTGCACCCTGCAGTATTTTAGTCGTTACTAAATATTTAACGTGAAATTAAAGTGAAACGTGAATCACGCCTTGGAAATTTTCACTCACGTTCACGGCCCGATTTTCAAATATTACTCACGTTTACGACTGGACCCACGGTGACCCAGAGTGACCCGACTGTTTCCACGTCTGGCGGCCATCCCTAAACGTTAACACCTAACAAAAATTACGTTAATAATACCTCGTTTTAACGTACCAAACACTTTTTTTGTTGAAAAAACAACGACGTTACAACGTTAACACGTGGGTCAAAATTGTGCAATAACATGACGTTCAAAAGACGTTGGCTTGGCAACCAAACGTAAAAAATACACTTTAAATAATCGGCAATAATGTTGAAAACTTAAGTGTTTCATATCATGATTATACCGTCCACATACAACGATCTTGTTTGGTAATGAGTTAAACGTTAAATGATCGTCAGAGGCTGACCTAAAATTACCAGATGACTTTGAGAAACTAGTTGATTTTCGCGACTTCAACATTAATATAACGTTTAGTTGAAAGCTATGTTTCAGCGTTAGTTCAACGTGTCTGTACACACTGGGCTATTAAGATTACGTACTGATCTGCATACCGGACGCGATTAAAAATACGTATTTTCCGAAATTTATCCTAGCCAACGAAGTAAGCTGGAGTTGATTGCAGAATCTTTTTTGGTATTCCCAAAACAGTTGATACGTATAGGCATTTTTGTTGCAAAAATAAAAATATTTTTAAAAATGCAATATTAGTCGAAATGCTTGTTACTAACCATACAAAGTGTGGTTTCAACTAGATTCGGGGTAGAAGTTTTCGTGTTTCGTTTTAGTAACCGCCTCCTTATAACACCTCGGTGCTTATGCTTCGTGTTGAGTAATAAATTCCAGCACGGTGAATTTAACGCTGCTATATTTTTAATAAATACTTTTACCTTTCTAGCCAGCTAGCTCATTAGCAATGATATGTTTCTTATGCCGCTTACATCAGACCGTGGTGCGTTACATCGAACGTAGAAACTGACCTAGACTTGAGCTGAAAATATTAGCTTTACATATCTACTCAAAGAAAAGCCAATTCACATACACCCAAATTGAAAACAGATAAACATATTTCCCCTTGAAAACTACGTGCCAAATAATATTACTGTTAGACGCTACACCACGAGACGAATGGCTATGTTAATCCCACATTTATGCAAACAGCAATATTCATCTGCGCTCAGAAACCAGTTTCTACTACGCATTCAGATTAACCATAATTAATTCACATAACCGCCTTCTGTTTCTACTTTTCAGATGCACAAAGAACCATAACATTAAATTATCCGTAAACATCTGCTTCTACGACGCATTTGTGCTAACAGCCTATGCACGTTGGCGTACTATAACTCACTTGGTTTTTACTTGGATAACTGCTTTCAAATGATTAAACATCGCTCACTCACCTGCAGTGATAACTAATGAATGCCACTTGGTTAGATCTGGTTCTCGCAGATCTCTACGGCGGAGGTGCCTTTATAATTGAGTTCTAACGTCGAAAGAACTACAGACTCTCTGCCAAGCTCACCGGCCAGTTTTTCAATACTTCTCTTCGTTAGTAGTTTTTCAAGAAACGCAGAAATGCTCACCTTCACTTGAAGCCTGTTCGCGCCGCCAAAAACTACCTCGCCTGACGGTACCCGTACAGGGCCCCGAAGAAAAACACACATTCACTCTCCGCGAACTGAAAGTTGACGAAGTCACTCTGTAAAACCCGACAGCTTCAGGCACATATTGGCGAGGTATCCAGAAAACGTATTGGCGTGCGTTTAAAACTAAGTAAGTCTAATAATGAAGACATTCACTAAGAAACAGTTAAGAACACACATATAGAAAACGGCTGCATGTTGAAAGACTATTCCAAACACACTTAGGTCAAGCGCGTTACATCCCATATCTTCCGTTTTTGCCATTTTCTTCTTTTATAGATCCACTCGTTTGCATCTTATTTGTGTCCTTTATTTCAGTGAGCAAATACAACTCAACAAAAGAATAAATAAAAAAGGAGACGGGTTTGGAGTTTGATGTTTTCTTTTTGATCGATGAAAAGAATCAAGGTCGGCCTCTCAGACCAGATGTTTTTTGTATTCTGAATGATAAATGGTCATACAATCATATTGGTGATCGTTGATGACTGATGAATGGAGTTTAAAAAAACGGTAATGCAGCATTCATGTTTGTATTAATGAATTTAGAGATATATTTTTATCATTAAAGCAAAAAGGCAACAGTCGATTACATTGTTTACGGTACAAACTAAAGACGTGAATATGAAAATCCACATAAAGCAAGGCTGAAATAACAATGAAACAATGGTATAATTCCCAGTGAAAAATATATACAGTGTGGAAATAAAGTAACAGATAAATTCATTAACTTTGTTAATATTAATTTTTATGAAAAAATCTTGAAGGGGTATAGCGATTTTAATTATAGCACATACACTACAACCACCTTTATGTTGTTACGTCATTTGTTTTAAGAGTTATGACGTCATCGCCCTTTTTTTAAATAAGAACCTGTATTTTTTATTATTGATTTTGGTAGTACTTTTTATATTGTTTTCACTTATAATTACACAAGAGCTTTTTTTTGTCGAAGTGAACTTGACATTTTAATGAGAGTTTCGTTGCTTGGCAATTTAACAAAAAAAACTGCCGCTGAAAAAATTACGAGCCTTTGGACGAATACTTTTTTGTGGCAGTTTTTTGAGTTGAATTGCTTAAAGGTAAGAAAACTCGAATTATAAATGTTAAGTATCCTTCGATAAAAAAAAGATTGAGTGTAATTCGGTACGACAATTTAATGAATACATATTTAATTTACATATTAGGTCCTTAGCAACTCTGCTAGGCTTACTAGAATTAGATTGTTTTAAAAGTTAAGTTCCGTTTAGTCGCTGGAAAAGTTAGGGCAAACTTTTGACGCTGTCATAGTGACAAAAAACCGCGGCTTATGGGATTTTTAGTGTAGGCATTAAATTGTCAATGATATAAAATTTTCAATACGTTACATCTGAAAAAATCGAGAAAATTATTTTAAAGTTTAAATAGTATTAAAAACCAATGAAATGAGCAAAATAAATCTAGTTACCTACGTTTGACGGAAAGTTATTGACGGCACATTGGTTGTTATTGAAATTTAAAAAACAATTGAAAAATACAATAATAAATAATAAAAAATTCAATTCTCTGTGTTTCCCATTGGACCATTTTTATTAATAAAATAGTTTGTTGAAGGTAAATTCTAATTTAGAAAAAGCAAAGGACGTTTATTTTGTTATGACATTAACAAATTGTTTAATTCTGACATGCAACTAATTTTTTGTTGTAACTCCGGTAACTAGATTTATTTTGTTCATTTAATTGGTTTTTAATATTTAAATTTTAAGACCATTTTTTCGATTTTTTTCAAATGGAATATATTGAAAATCTTATACCGTTCGAAAAGGGATAAAAAGTACGTACTACCGAAATAAAAAATAAAAAATATAGGTTGTTATTTTAAAAAAGTCGATGACGTCATATCATGAAAAACAAATTACGTAAGAACCTGGAAATCAGCTGAAAATATTCTTTATGGTCAAAATCGCTACACCCCTTCGAGATTTTTTCATAATAATGAATATCAACGAAGTTAATTAATTTATCAGTTACTTTATATCCACGCTGTATGTGTATTTCACGAGTATACACGTTACACACCTTCCTATTATTTTAAGTAATAAGTAATACCGAGTGACTATAAATGATTGAATTTTTTTTTATTAGGTTGGCACTGTTTATGTTAGTGGAACTGTAAGTCTATCTCTAATTCGATATTAGCAGGTTAGGTTTTGCGTCAGTTTTGACATAGAATGACGCAAAACCTAACCTGCGAACATTGAATTTGACATAGACTTACAGTGCCACCAACATAAACAGTGCCAACCTAAGAAAAAAAATTTCAATCATTTATAGTCACCCGGTACAATCTTGGTTGAATGCAACGCTTTCGGATAACGACCCAAGCCACAACTGTCTATTTTTTCCTGTTAAATCCGCACTCTCCATTATTTTCTTCTTTATTTTGTTCACATATTAATATCTTTGCTTCAACATCAATCTTTTCCTCCTTTAACCTACTCAATAGACTGACTGCCTGTTTACTTCATATTGATTTTCAATGCTCATCCTGATACCTAGTCTGCTTTCTTTGGCGAGTTGCTTCATATTGAATTTTTCATTGGTGTGTTCTCTGCTATGATCGTCACATGATTATTCCAATGTTTTCCTCTTCGTTGTTGATTGTTGTTTACTTTATATTGTGCCTCCGCTTCTTCATCGGTAGTCCTGGTAGTTCTGGTAGTCTTTTACCTTTTGGTGCATTATGCCATGTTGCCTTCATCAGTTCAGCACCTACTCTTCTATTTACGTGTTTTCTTCTTCGTTCTATTCATGTATACTTTCATATTGTGGTTTGTTGTTCCATTGTTGTTTTCATTCTTTGGTATATTTAGTTATACCATCGGTTCAATAGTGATCGTTTCCTCCAAAAGACCGACTGACTATATATTCGAGATTGTCATTCTATTACTTGATCGACTTGGTAGTCGTTTTAGTTTAGCTAGTTGTCTTGTGCAGTTTTCAGCAGTTTGGTCCCGTGAAATTTTTGATATATAATTATTTAATTGTTTTCTTATGTGGCTGGTTCAATATATATCGATTCGACATTGGTACTATTCTTTTCCCCCAGTAAGTTGCTGCGTGTGATATATGTAACACTTTATCCAAATTTTCCCTGCTCGAGTTTTCGTTTTCTTGCGATGCAATAAACTGCAGCCCTTCTTTATTAAAAATATTTTATCCGTCTCTCTATTATACTTTGGTCAGGTGGGTAGTCTTTTTTGCGACTAATATTGTGCTGCTTTTAAAAAGGTATTTCGATTGTCATTCTCTCAATGATGTAATCCATTTTGAATTAGACTTCTTCTACGGTAATAGCTTATTCGCCTGGTTATACTAAATTGTCATTGAATTAGTTCATTAGTCGGTGAGATAGTCTATGAACTAGTTACCTCTTACTCTTTTCACCAGTTTTTTGTATGTTAGTCTCGTTATGTGAGTCTTGATTCTGTCTCTCTTTTTTTGAGTCTATCAGTGATACCTTGATTTCGTATTAGTGTTCTTCTTTATCGTAATAGGCTAAACGTTTATTTCATACTGATTTAATTTCTTTTTTTCGGGGTGTCTACAGTAACTCATCGTGAAACTTTTCATCTAGTTATTCGATTTTATTTGATCCACTTATTTTAACATTCGATTCTTTCTTTGTTATTGTAGGATTTCTGCTTGTTTATTCTTAAATTATCTCTTCAATAATCTTCAAGGTAGTCTTTTTCTTTTGGTTCATTACCTTTTGTTGACTTTGCCAATCTGCCATCTACCGTTCTCTTTTATCATCATATTTTCTGTCTACTTGGGTCTTTTATTTGGTATGATCTGAGTAATATTTATGTTTCCATTTAGCGAGTTATCTCCACCAATTTTTTGTCTCTCAGTTATAGCATCCATTTCGAGTTAGTCTTGATCTTTTGCAACACATTATTCGCTCGGTTATTCTAAATTGTTGTTCAATTACTTCATTGATCGCTGAGATAATCTTCTTTTTTTTATTACCCCTTAGTTTTTGTCCACTGGTTTTTGTACGCCAGTCTCGCTATGTAATTGTTTATTTTCTTCTTCCTTTCTTGACGTACTATTCATACCTCAAGTCCTATTAGTGCTCTTCTTCTTTTTGTTTCTGGCATTGCAATAGGCTAATCATTTATTTATTCATTCTACATTGACATTTGATTGCTTCATTGGTCGTGTCAACGGTTGTCTTCTTTTTGGCTCTGTCATCACCGGCTTATCGTCGGTGAAACTTGTTATATAGTTATTTGCTTGTTTATTTTTAGATGATCTCTTTAATGGTCGTCCAAGTATGCTTTTTCTTTTTTGCTCATTATTTTTGTTGTCTTTACCAACCTGTAATCTACCATTTTCTTTGTATGATTACTCAATTGTATTTTCTCTGTTTGGTTAGGTCATTTATATAATATGATCTCAGCAATGTATCCACTTCGCTAATTACCTCCAGCTTCTTTCACAGGTTTATTATCTACCAGCCACGTTATATAATTCTTCACTCGATTTGTTTTTGTTTTTCATTTTGATCTTGATTTCGCATTAGTCTTTTTCTTATTTTCTTCATAATGAGGTTATCTTATCACAAATTTTTGTTCCGTATACCATTGGTCGTATTCTTCATTTCGTCGATTCTTACAATCGTAGGTCTTTTATTCTGGATCTTTTTGTGGGCAATTTTTTGTTGACTAGTTATCTCTTTCTATCGTCACCAGTCTGTCATCTGCAATTGTGGTTATCTGGTTGTTCAATTTTTTAATGGTTTTCCTTCTTCAAGGTTTTTCTTAATGACTAACTGTTTGAAATATTTTTGTTGTAATACGGGTATATTATATATCATTCATCATCATCATTATTTTTAAGTATCTAGTCTTTAAATTGTCTTCTATTGAATTTAAATTCAATTACTTGTTTTTGTATCTTTGCTCTTTAGCATAATACAGCTTTATGTAGTAGATATCACTTCATTGTCTATTTAGGAATTTGACTGCCCTCACGTTCAGCACTTACGAAGGGTGGATTTCTCTGCCCAGATATCGTAATGAATTACCGATCAATGCCCTCGTGTCCATTTTCAAAACTCGGGCCGCAATTACGAGCACGCGGCGACTCGTCTACTTTTTCGGAAAAAATGTGCATTCGCCCCAAAAAACTGCGGAATGGATGCCCGAAGTGCAGATCGTGTGTGTCACGATATCCAGTAATTATCTTCCATTTTCGTTCCAAGGAATGTCGGAAGACATCGCGGCAGCGTCAGGTAGTATCGAGAGCTGGAGATTTCCTAGTCGAGAAGTTGGTGTGCACTAAGTTAGCTCTGGATGAACAGGGGAGTTTTCGAATCGAAAACGTAAATTTAATAAGATTGCTGGAATTGCTGTGCGTGTGCAGAGACACATTCCTGATTGACGTGAAGGTCGTTAGGAGGAATAAAATGCACACGTACATAGAAAGCTAACGTAAGAACGTTATAATTGGCATAGGATGTGTTAATGTGTGCAATTTTCTAGAGGAATTAGTAGCTAGCACGTAGGAAAGTCTCTACAAATTTATATACTAAGTTTTGGCCGAAATTGGACGAGAAAAACACAAAAATTGTAGTGGTCGAAATATTTTCCACCTGCTTGTAACGAAATGCACTTGTTTCAACATTTTAGTGAGGTTAAAACTAACTGCTATTAGGTTTTCAGTTAAGATGAAAAAACAAGAAGTAATAATAAGGCTCCTTTTGTCACGCACTACACCATTCTGGCGATTTAATTGTACTTAGTACCCGGTTATAATTAATAGTGGTCACGTTCTAAACCGAAGTCGCCAAGTTTGGTAATTATATTGTTACATATTTTCTATTATTATTAGTCGCTGAGCTCTCCAATACTCAATAACACTAAAATATAGCAACGACACTAATCTCACACTTCAATATAAGCAAGAAGCAGTGAATACCCAAAATAGTTTCGTAGTCAATGGCGCTCAACTGGTCTGCTAAACTAGGGTGTCTTGATGCCAATTTGACGTATTTGTCCTTTCAAGGGTATGGATAGATCGTTGTCCCCTCTCACACTAAAGCACCTTAGAGTGAGAGAACACAATGATCTGTTCGTACCTTGGAAAGAACAAATACTTTAAATTGACATCAAGGCACCCTAGATTAAACAACTCAGAAGAAAGGGACGGGTTAACACTGAACTGATAAAACTAGAATATGGGAGTCAACAACTTGATCATTAAACAACTGACGAATCTAAGTTGGGCGATTCCCCGATGATCTGGTACACGCATTTATATTGGAGAGAAATAGCTCATAATTATCTTCATCAAACGCAGACTCTTTGATAAGCTATAACCTATTGCAGCAAATATTGATATTTTAATATAGTACATTAGCAAATTGTGTTAATGCAACATACCATTTAATTAAAATGTTAAGGTGGAACTTACGCGACTAGTTGATATAATATATCTCAAGCCAAGATGTAGCAATAATTCAGGATAATCGAATACGCTCTGAACTCCTATGCAAACAAAAGCAGTTAGAGCTTCCGATATCCTTACATTCGCATAAACATTAAGAAGTTGAAGGTAAGGTCTAGTAGTAGGGCCAGCAATTAAATCAAAGATTATGCTTATGTCAACTTGATTGTAACATATTGTAAGCCTTTTTAACATAGTGAAGTATTGAAGTTTATTTGATTGTACCCATTTGTGTAAGGATGGTGTTTACTTGCACCATACTACACCATTTGGAAAACCTTTCGAGGGCACCATTACACAAAAAATTAAACGAACACGCCTAAGTTTCAACGAATAAAAAATTACATTTAACTGCTGAGAGACCACTGATAATACTAAAACAATTTTAAAAGAATTCTATATAATTGCTGCATGTTTAATAACTATTAAATAATTAAATAAAAATTACAGCAATAGAATAGCATTACAATAATTGCCTTATTATTGTTGAAGTGTACATTTTGTATTTATTTGTAACCGATGATTAGCGTTATTTACATATTCATGTAGTTTGCTTTGTATTTTTTAACGATTCAGACTATTGTCTCTTATCAGTATGTAATGTGCACAAGATAACAATGTACAAGAATTTTATAGACTATTAATAATCTTTTCTCAAATTTTCTAAATAAATGAAATAAATTCGAGAAGAAATTAAAGTGCCATTGTGGAAATTTCCAGCCCCATAATTGCTTATCATGAAATCTACAGGTGGTATTAAAATATTCTGAAATCCTAAAGTGCTCTTACAAATATCTTATTTTTAAAACTGTCCAATAAGAACCGAACTTATGAGATAACAAATATTTATGATTTTTCGTCGATGTGAGACTCCAGAAATTAAATTTAGTTTTTTAAAACTTATCGGTATGCCTGACTTATTTAGGATGATACGGTTAAAACAACTTGAAGAATCTGCTCTGATATTGAAAGTTTACTAACTGAAACTAGTCGATAGAGCGAAAACAAGTGGAGTAAATAGTTTATGGTGTTATGATGAAACCACATACTAGTTCCCTACTGTATCTATAATTGGTAGAAAATTTTTGCTGATTTTGGTAGTGGAGTTGATACGAAAACTATAAAAGACATAACTCATGCAATTTAAAGGCTTTTCTACAAATTATACGAGCTCAAATGTGGTGCTAATAATGTGTTCTTAGTGTCATTATATTAAATTGTTCTTTTTAAATTTATAACACGAAATCCTGTTGTGTTTTGAGGTTCTCAAGCATCTAATATTATATTTCACTAGCTGATGATGTGTTATTAAAAAAGCCATGAGTTATGGCAGCGAGTGCTCCTTAATAACGTTGAAAAGGAGAATTATCAAAGCACACATCTACTTGAAATAATTGGATCGGGATTGATCCGAGCAGATTTCGTGATCGGTGCTAGGCACAACGAGATATCGAAATTACATACACACAGAACCAGTAGAATAATTTACACATTCTGATTGCAGGTGCAGTTATGTGAAATTATCCGAGTAACATTTTAACTTCCGAGACCGCAACGTAGCCTATCATTTGCTACTCACGGATAACTTGACTTGTTTTGCTTAGATTGATTCGATCGGAATTTGCGATTTAATTCCGTAATTACGCCCGATACACGTAAGCCAGGTTAGCTTTAATTGCTGTGTTTTACTCATTTTTAAGTTTGCATTCCGCCGCTTTGAATTGCAAATCAGTTCGGTCATTTTTCATGCCACGACACTGACTAATGTTTTTGTAGAATTCAGGAAAACGGCGAGCTCTAATTAAAACGCTTATTACCGCCGCTGGTAACTATTCTTGTATTATTCCTAATGGCTTATATATCGAGGTTAATCCCGAGTCTGGTTTGAATGCGTGATCAAGACGACCCCAGCAACCTCGAATAATCGTTTCTTCGAACGTGCATGTTGTTGCCGCTCGGCCGCTCGGATCCGCCGAGATTTATTTTTACCACAAAAAAGCACTTTTCGGGAGATTTGTGTACGGAAAAAATGCCCCGCTGCACATAAATTGTTCCCATTGCCATGGAACGGGGCCCGGGCAGATATATTTGACAAAGAAACACGCCGGTTTTTATGCAGATCGTGAGAGGGCGCTTTAATCAGGCGCTGATAGCGCCATCTGATGGCCGCGACGCGTCGGCGATCGTCTGCTCGAAGACAATTTTAATATAATGAGCCGAAGAAGGGAAATGAGCAATCAAGATGGACAGCTGTCGCTATTACCTTGGCCAGAGAGGTTATGGTAACCCCGTTCTACCTGCAGCTTGTAAGCCAAGGAAGCGTTTTCCTTGTTCTCTCGTTAAATGGAGAGTGAATCGCGAAGGCTTCCACAAATTCTGCTGCTGTTTGCTTGAAATTGAGCTGTAATAATCCAAGGCAATTTAGTTGCGCAACAAAATTCAATCAAAAGTTGATTTGTGATGTTCGATGTAATAAAATATTATTATTTAATCAACTATGATACCTATCAACTTGCTGACAGAAATTAAGTTTTTAAATGCAAGTCGTAATTGCCATGGACACCTCCAAATAACACATTTCTGAGCTCCCTAAATATATATACTTACCTCAATTAACTTTAGTAGCGGAAAAAGTAAGGCAATTTATCTTATTTAATGTATATCTAGCAGGCCATGAAATTTAAAAATTATGTATTATTCGAAGTGTATTTGTTACATACATTAAATAATCACAGTATGTACAATAGTGAATTAGTTGTACGTAAATAGGTCTTTTCAGTATTCAAAATTTACACTATATAACGATACCAAAAGAAGAATTTCTAGAATCAGTAAAAATACATACACAGTTTTAATTATTTCCAATATAATATTTAATCTAATCTTCTTCTTTTTCCTCTTATAGTAGGCCAGTAGTTTGTTTAAGTCCACAAAGTTGTGGATCTATGAACCCCCTTTGCTCGTAAGCCGGGTAGGTGGCTAACCTTGCCCGTCGAAATCGAGGAAGAATTCCCTTGTTATTCATGTAAAAAATAGAAGAAAAATCTTGCAAAACATAAGCAAAATATCATCCTGTTAAATATTTGTTGATGAAATTGTAATAACAAACATTTTTGCAAACTTTTAATAAAATTCACCGGACATTAAACTTTACTGTAAAAAAAGTAAATTACCAAACTTATATTTTTTTTACTTTAATTAGACAATCTGGTATAGAAAAGAAGTCAAAATAGACCGATACTTAAATTTCTATTCTATTCAAACGAAAAATACATAAAAATCTAATTAACAACTAAACAGCTAAACTAAAGAAAGTTTATTAACGAACCGAAATATACATATAGTTCAAGAATAACACATTGTTTTAAAATCATTATAAAATTTAATTGGTTGGTATTTCCCTACCAGGAAGTAAAGTAAAAAAATCTGATACCCCACTTTTAAGGTAAAAAGTGATGCCATTTCTAAAATATACATGTATTTATAAAAATATTTTAGGGAACATCTCACATAATGCACCGTGTTCTCTAGAAATATAGTTTTTTCCAAATCTGAGTTTTTCCGATCAATTAACAAACAAACCAAGTAAATTCCAAAAATAAAGAGAACACTTTATAATAATACGAGAAACACCAAGTAACATAAAAAACATAGCTAGGGAAATACAGAGCGTTGACGTCAAATTTATTTATTTTTTATTACTCTGTATTTCACTAACTTTGATTTTTCAGAAGAAGTTTATTAAGGTTCTTAGTATTTATTATTTTAAAGTGTGTTATTCATTTCAGAAATGTTTGTATATTTTTTCTGTTTGTTCATTCATCAGAAAGAAATAAGAATTCGAAAATGTATTTCTCTCAGGAAAAGATGCATCATAAATATGAGATACTCCTTGGAATACCATTTTTAGAAAAATAATTGCAGATTTTAAAAATTGAATAAGGTTTTGGAAAAAAGTTTATCAATTATTCAATGTATCAGTTTTTGTCTATTTTTGGCATCTCGAAATAGATCACCCTTCTTATAATCACGTAAAAAATTGGGAAACATTTTTTCGATCACTCGTTACCAACATACGAGTATTACTACGACACATTTGGCACTTAATATGTTTCGATTTTTGAGACCTTTACTGTTTTATTAACTTCGGTTTCAACAAGGCCGTTCAGGTTGTCTAGTATTTAAACGATTATTGTAAATTACAATTTTAATACTTGACAAAAATGAAAGGTAACCTATTTGTAAATACATATGGTTATAAATTACTCAAAATTATTCTGAATAAAGCAGCTCTTAATGGTCTTAAAGTGTGCAGAATAGTGTAAGTAAATTGAAGTGATGAAGAAAGAGGAATGTAGTTTAAGGTAGTTAAGGGTTGCCCTAAGTGGCTTGTTTTTGCTTGAGTCAAATTTATCGAGACACGTGAGCTCGATGTGCTCAAACTGTAAGGAGAAGAATAGGAATAGGACTATGTCTAAGTCCTGAAAAATCTCCTCGATTTTCTTGAAATTATCTTTTTTTTTCTAGTTTTAGTTTTGCTGGTTTCACTTTTAGCTATCCTGTAGAAGATGATATTTTTGATCGCCAAATGCTTTCCTCAATGTCTTCCACAGCTACAGCATAGGATCTGGTGCTAGGTTTGACGGCTTTTCGAGTCCCTTTATTATTTTATTAATTTCTGTTTCAACCAGTTCGTTCAAGTTAGGGGCCTTGTTGGATCAGTAGTTTCCGTGGCTGCAGTCGAAGCCGCAATGAAAGACGAAGAGATTTTTATTTCGTGAGACGGCGTTGTCCGTGGTCGCCGCAGTGTTCATGGCATATGATAGGCGTTGTTTCCACGATCGGCGTGGTATCCACATGAGACGGTCGGTGTTTTGCCAGTGCTCGCCGCAGTGTCCATGCAATACGCTTGGTGTTGTTTCCACGGTCTGTGTGTCCACTGTAATCGAACGAAGTTGAGTGGACATTTTTATTTCATGAGTCGGCGTTGTGTCCATAACATATGATCGGCATTGTTTCCACGGTCCGCGTAGTATCCACATGAGACGGTCGGTGTTGTGTCCTCTGCAATCGGCTGAAATCGAGTCAAAATTTTTATTTCGTGAGACGGCGTTTTGCCACTGCTCGCCGCAGTGTCCATGATATACGCTCGGCGTTGTTTCCACGGTCGGTGTGTCCACAACAATCGCCTGTCATCGAGTCAAAATTTTTATTTCGTGAGACGGCGTTGTGTGCGACGTCGACGCAGTGTCCACGACATATGATCGGAGTTGTTTCCACGTACCGCGTAGTATCTACATGAGACGGTCGGTGTTGTGTCCTCTGTAATCGGCTGAAATCTAGTCAAAATTTTTATTTCGTGAGACGGCGTTGTGCCAGTGTTCGCCGCAGTGTCCATGATATACGCTCGGCGTTGTTTCCACGACCGGTTTGTCCACTACAATCGAACGAAGTTGAGTGGACATTTTTATTTCATGAGTCGGCGTTGTGTTCATGGTCGACGCAGTGTCCATAACATATTATCGGCGTTGTTTCCACAGTCGGCGTAGCATCCACATCAGACGGTCGGTATTGTGTCCTCTGCAATCGCCTGAAATCGAGTCAAAATTTTTATATCGTAAGACGGCGTGTCCGTGGTCGACGCAGTGTCCACGACATATGATCGGCGTTGTTTCCACGGTCGGCGTAGCATCCACATCAGACGGTCGGTATTGCAATCGACTGAAATCGAGTCAAAATTTTTATTTCGTGAGACGATGTTGTGTCTATGGCCGACGCAGTGTCCACGACATACGTTCAGCGTTGTGTTCACGATACACGTAGTGTTCACTTCCAACTGTCGGCGTTGTGCCGATGATCGGCGTAGTATCCCCAGATGGCGTTGGGTCGAGTCAGTGTTGTGTCCTCTGCTCTCAGCAGAAGTCGAGTCAAAATTTTGGTTTCATAAGCCGGCGTTGTATCCATGATCGGCGCCGGGTCCACTACATACTTTCGATGTTGTGTTCTATGCAATCGAACGAAGTGGACACGAAATTTTTATTTCACGAGTCGGTATTTTGTCCGTTGTCAGCGCAGTGTCTTCAACATACGATTGAAGTTATGTTCACGATTGGCGTAGTGTGCACGGCAGACTGTCGACGTTATGTCCACGGTCGGCGTTGCATCCCCAGTTGGTGTTGTGTTCAATCGGCATTGTGTTCTCTACAATCGGCAGAAGTTGAGTTAAAATCTTTGTTTTCCGAGTCGACGTCGTGTCCATGGTGGGCACAGAGTCCACGACATAGTCGATATAGTATCTACATCAGACGGTCGGTGTTGTGTCTTCCGCAATCGTCCGAAAACTAGTAAAAAAAAATATTTTATGAGTAGTCGTTGTATCCGTGGTCGGAGCATTGTCTACGACATACGATTGGATTTGTGTCCATAATTGGCGTGGTGTGCACGGCAGAGTGTCGGCGTTGTATCCCTCAGTTGGCGTTGCTTCCATTCGGCATTCTCTGCAATTGGTCGAAGTTGAGTTAAAATATTTGTTTCATGAGTCGGCGTTGTGTCCATGGTCGGTGTACTATCCACATCAGACGGTCGGCGTTGTGTTTTCTGCAATCGACTGAAGGCAAATCGAAATGTTTATTCAATGAATCGGCATTGTGTTTATAGTCGGCACAATGTCCACCACATACGATCGATGTTGTATCCACCGTTGGTGTAGCGCCCACAAAAGACAGTCGGCGTTGTGTGCTATGCAATCGACAGAAGTCGACTAGAAATGTTTATTTCACGAGTCTCGTAATTTTGTTCGTGGTTAGCGTAGTGTATACGACATACGATTGGAGATCTTTGCTTGATAATGGACAAGGTCTAGGCATGCAGTGTACCAGATTCCTCAGACACCGACTGTTGTGGTCATATGGTCAAAGTCCTACTTAAAATTTTGCCGAGACTAAGGAGTCCCAACCCTAGAAAGAGATCTTTTACATGCTACACATCGTAGTAACATGGGACTCACGGCTTTACATCACTTCCGAATGATGGCATTCTGTAGAGGTTATCATCCGCATTTTTTAAATTTTAAAAACCTCGCCGGGATCGTTGAAGGAACTCGCGACCTTAGATCAGTAGACAGAATACTTAACCACTGAGCTACCAACTCCAGCGATTAGAGTTAGGTCCACGATTGGCGTAGTATGCACGGCAGACGCAGACTGTGACGTTATGTTCACGGTTGGCGTTGTATTCCCAGTTGTTGTTGATCCAGTCAGCGTTGTGTGCTCTGTAATCGGCCAAAGTCGAGTTAAAATGTTTGTTTCATAAGTCGGCGTTGTATCCATGTTCAGGGCAGAGTCCACGACATACGATTGGCGTTGTGTCCTCTTCAATCGGCTGAATGAGAATCGAAATGTTTATTTAATGAGTGGACATTTTGCACGTGCTCGGCGCAGTATCCACGACATATTATCTGCGTTTTGCGTTGTGTCCACCGTCGGCATGGTGTCCACTTCAACGGTCGGCGTTGTGTTCATGAGTGGCGTAGTGCGCATGGCAGACTGTCGACGTTATGTGCACGGCTGGCGTTGTATCTCCAGTTGTTGTTGATCCAGTCAGCGTTGTGTGCTCTGCAATCGGCCAAAGTCGAGTTAAAATGTTTATTTCATAAGTCGGCGTTGTAACCATGTTCGGGGCAGAGTCCACGACATACGATTGGCGTTGTGTCCTCTTCATCGGCTGAATGAGAACCGAAATGTTTATTTAATGAGTGGACATTTTGCACGTGCTCGGCGCAGTATCCACGACATATTATCTGCGTTTTGCGTTGTGTCCACCGTCGGCATGGTGTCCACTTCAACGGTCGGCGTTGTGTTCATGAGTGGCGTAGTGCGCATGGCAGACTGTCGACGTTATTTGCACGGCTGGCGTTGTATCTCCAGTTGTTGTTGATCCAGTCAGCGTTGTGTGCTCTGCAATCGGCCAAAGTCTAGTGAAAATGTTTATTTCATAAGTCGGCGTTGTAACCATGTTCGGGGCAGAGTCCACGACATACGATTGGCGTTGTGTCCTCTTCAATCGGCTGAATGAGAACCGAAATGTTTATTTAATGAGTGGACATTTTGCACGTGCTCGGCGCAGTATCCACGACATATTATCTGCGTTCTGCGTTGTGTCCACCGTCGGCATGGTGTCCACTTCAACGGTCGGCGTTGTGTTCATGAGTGGCGTAGTGCGCATGGCAGACTGTCGACGTTATGTGAACGGCTGGCGTTGTATCTCCAGTTGTTGTTGATCCAGTCAGCGTTGTGTGCTCTGCAATCGGCCAAAGTCGAGTTCAAATGTTTATTTCATAAGTCGGCGTTGTATCCATGTTCGGGGCAGAGTCCACGACATACGATTGGCGTTGTGTCCTCTTCAATCGGCTGAATGAGAATCGAAATGTTTATTTAATGAGTGGACATTTTGCACGTGCTCGGCGCAGTATCCATGACATATTATCTGCGTTTTGCGTTGTGTCCACCGTCGGCATGGTGTCCACTTCAACGGTCGGCGTTGTGTTCATGAGTGGCGTAGTGCGCATGGCAGACTGTCGACCTTATGTGCACGGCTGGCGTTGTATCTCCAGTTGTTGTTGATCCAGTCAGCGTTGTGTGCTCTGCAATCGGCCAAAGTCGAGTTAAAATGTTTATTTCATAAGTCGGCGTTGTAACCATGTTCGGGGCAGAGTCCACGACATACGATTGGCGTTGTGTCCTCTTCAATCGGCTGAATGAGAACCGAAATGTTTATTTAATGAGTGGACATTTTGCACGTGCTCGGCGCAGTATCCACGACATATTATCTGCGTTTTGCGTTGTGTCCACCGTCGGCATGGTGTCCACTTCAACGGTCGGCGTTGTGTTCATGAGTGGCGTAGTGCGCATGGTAGACTGTCGACGTTATGTGCACGGCTGGCGTTGTATCTCCAGTTGTTCTTGATCCAGTCAGCGTTGTGTGCTCTGCAATCGGCCAAAGTCGAGTTAAAATGTTTATTTCATAAGTCGGCGTTGTAACCATGTTCGGGGCAGAGTCCACGACATACGATTGGCGTTGTGTCCTCTTCAATCGGCTGAATGAGAACCGAAATGTTTATTTAATGAGTGGACATTTTGCACGTGCTCGGCGCAGGATCCACGACATATTATCTGCGTTCTGCGTTGTGTCCACCGTCGGCATGGTGTCCACTTCAACGGTCGGCGTTGTGTTCATGAGTGGCGTAGTGCGCATGGCAGACTGTCGACGTTATGTGAACGGCTGGCGTTGTATCTCCAGTTGTTGTTGATCCAGTCAGCGTTGTGTGCTCTGCAATCGGCCAAAGTCGAGTTAAAATGTTTATTTCATAAGTCGGCGTTGTATCCATGTTCGGCGCAGAGTCCACGACATACGATTGGCGTTGTATCCTCTTCAATCGGCTGAATGAGAATCGAAATGTTTATTTAATGAGTGGACATTTTGCACGTGCTCGGCGCAGTATCCACGACATATTATCTGCGTTTTGCGTTGTGACCACCGTCGGCATGGTGTCCACTTCAACGGTCGGCGTTGTGTTCATGAGTGGCGTAGTGCGCATGGTAGACTGTCGACGTTATGTGCACGGCTGGCGTTGTATCTCCAGTTGTTGTTGATCCAGTCAGCGTTGTGCGCTCTGCAATCGGCCAAAGTGGAGTTAAAATGTTTATTTCATAAGTCGGCGTTGTAACCATGTTCGGGGCAGAGTCCACGACATACGATTGGCGTTGTGTCCTCTTCAATCGGCTGAATGAGAACCGAAATGTTTATTTAATGAGTGGATATTTTGCACGTGCTCGGCGCAGGATCCACGACATATTATCTGCGTTCTGCGTTGTGTCCACCGTCGGCATGGTGTCCACTTCAACGGTCGGCGTTGTGTTCATGAGTGGCGTAGTGCGCATGGCAGGCTGTCGACGTTATGTGAACGGCTGGCGTTGTATCTCCAGTTGTTGTTGATCCAGTCAGCGTTGTGTGCTCTGCAATCGGCCAAAGTCGAGTTAAAATGTTTATTTCATAAGTCGGCGTTGTAACCATGTTCGGGGCAGAGTCCACGACATACGATTGGCGTTGTGTCCTCTTCAATCGGCTGAATGAGAATCGAAATGTTTATTTAATGAGTGGACATTTTGCACGTGCTCGGCGCAGTATCCACGACATATTATCTGCGTTTTGCGTTGTGTCCACCGTCGGCATGGTGTCCACTTCAACGGTCGGCGTTGTGTTCATGAGTGGCGTAGTGCGCATGGCAGACTGTCGACGTTATGTGCACGGCTGGCGTTGTATCTCCAGTTGTTGTTGATCCAGTCAGCGTTGTGTGCTCTGCAATCGGCCAAAGTCGAGTTAAAATGTTTATTTCATAAGTCGGCGTTGTAACCATGTTCGGGGCAGAGTCCACGACATACGATTGGCGTTGTGTCCTCTTCAATCGGCTGAATGAGAACCGAAATGTTTATTTAATGAGTGGACATTTTGCACGTGCTCGGCGCAGTATCCACGACATATTATCTGCGTTCTGCGTTGTGTCCACCGTCGGCATGGTGTCCACTTCAACGGTCGGCGTTGTGTTCATGAGTGGCGTAGTGCGCATGGCAGACTGTCGACGTTATGTGCACGGCTGGCGTTGTATCTCCAGTTGTTGTTGATCCAGTCAGCGTTGTGTGCTCTGCAATCGGCCAAAGTCGAGTTAAAATGTTTATTTCATAAGTCGGCGTTGTAACCATGTTCGGGGCAGAGTCCACGACATACGATTGGCGTTGTGTCCTCTTCAATCGGCTGAATGAGAACCGAAATGTTTATTTAATGAGTGGACATTTTGCACGTGCTCGGCGCAGTATCCACGACATATTATCTGCGTTTTGCGTTGTGTCCACCGTCGGCATGGTGTCCACTTCAACGGTCGGCGTTGTGTTCATGAGTGGCGTAGTGCGCATGGCAGACTGTCGACGTTATGTGCACGGCTGGCGTTGTATCTCCAGTTGTTGTTGATCCAGTCAGCGTTGTGTGCTCTGCAATCGGCCAAAGTCGAGTTAAAATGTTTATTTCATAAGTCGGCGTTGTAACCATGTTCGGGGCAGAGTCCACGACATACGATTGGCGTTGTGCCCTCTTCAATCGGCTGAATGAGAACCGAAATGTTTATTTAATGAGTGGACATTTTGCACGTGCTCGGCGCAGTATCCACGACATATTATCTGCGTTCTGCGTTGTGTCCACCGTCGGCATGGTGTCCACTTCAACGGTCGGCGTTGTGTTCATGAGTCGCGTAGTGCGCATGGCAGACTGTCGACGTTATGTGCACGGCTGACGTTGTATCTCCAGTTGTTGTTGATCCAGTCAGCGTTGTGTGCTCTGCAATCGGCCAAGTCGAGTTAAAATGTTTATTTCATAAGTCGGCGTTGTAACCATGTTCGGGGCAGAGTCCACGACATACGATTGGCGTTGTGTCCTCTTCAATCGGCTAAATGAGAACCGAAATGTTTATTTAATGAGTGGACATTTTGCACGTGCTCGGCGCAGTATCCACGACATATTATCTGCGTTCTGCGTTGTGTCCACCGTCGGCATGGTGTCCACTTCAACGGTCGGCGTTGTGTTCACGAGTGGAGTAGTGCGCATGGCAGACTGTCAACGACATGTGCACGGCTGGCGTTGTATCTCCAGTTGGCGTTGTCCAATCAGCGTTTTGTCCTATACCACATATTCTTATATGGAGTACAAGGTTCAAACTTTACTTTTTATTAACGTTTTATAAAGCTAAAAAATAATCCACGGATAGAAGCTTAGTTATAAAGATACTAACATCTGTGGGTAATTTGAGAGTATTTGAAATTTCAAAATGCAGCTGTGTAAACTGTGCTCGTACAGACACGCCATCTGCCGTGTTTTTATATAATATGAATTGCATGTAGGTCGTTATATCTGAGAATGCCTCAACAGGTAAAACGCCGAAACCACGAAATATAGCAGACCACAAGTAAATTAATGCAGGGAATATAAAAAACAGATTCATTATTCGTGAAAACAGCCAGCTTTGATTCAATTGTGCTAAATGCAAATCAGCATTGTTATAACTTTAGACGAAGAAGTTGAAGATAAACAGCAAATCTATTAAGCGGGGCACTCATGAGGCTCGTATTTATATTTAGCATTTAAATATAATGTTAAGGGTTGCAGATAACGAAGTTACAATAAATTTTCCCCAGTAATATTTCATAATTAGCCGCTCTGAATTTTAATAAAGACGTAAATATTTTAATTCGGCCAATTATGCAACTCCCATTTACATATCAGGCAGTTCTAATTACATTTTAATTCGATATCAGCACGGTAATAAAAAGTAGCGCCGCTCGCGTGGAATATTTTATTGAAGCGTCGTCGCGCTTCCTCAAAACAGAATTCGCTGTTAATTTCAGATCACTCCGCAAATAACTCATTCGTTCTACTTGAGTTGTAGAGGGTAAATTGATAAACGCTCCACTTCCTCTCGGGCGCTGCACGCAAATTTGTGGTTGCAACCGCTAACGCGTTAGCATATGTCGTGCAAATAATTGTTTACAAAGCTCTGAATCGATACTATCGGATCAAAGAAACATCATCGAGCCTTATTGAAACTGGAAGAAAGAAACTTGGCGTTTCCTTGCAGCACGGGAAGTTTGCAATCTGTGCGGGTTTTTGCCTGATTAGGAAATTAACATAACACGAGGAAAGACTTTTCCCGTCGATTAAAACCAGCCTCTGGGGGCGTTTTATTATTTATTTTTTCGAGATAAGCCGAGCGGTATTGATATAAGTGTAATTACAATATTAATTTTCTCGCAATAGTATTTACCCAATTTATTAAATTATTAACCGTATCTAAGCTTGTAATCATGCCGATAATTATTCTGTCTAGCTAATTAATACGTTTCAACCAATTTGCTAGCGCTGCGCTTAAGCAAATGCCAGAATACCGGGAAAGGCAATGTACGATAGCTATTAAAACAACCCACATTATAATTCTAGTGCATAGTGCAAATGCTGTTGTGCACGGTTTGAACTTTAAAATTCTGTAAGGTTCAAATCCGAATAAAACGGAGTAATTAGTGTTTAAATTTTATAAGCAATCCAGAGTTAGGTGCATGGGTTCATTGTCTTCATTAATAACTTCCAATGTTTAGTAAATTATGACCAATTAAAAATTAATTAGCATTTTTCCATTCCGTGCAAAGATCTTCAGCACACATGCATTAAAACTGTAAAAGTTTTTCATTTGATGAATTACTCACTCGACTTGCTACAGACGTGCAAAATTCATCATTTAGTTTAAAACAAGTAAAACTTTTATAAATACAAAAAAATCACAATGCCAGATAACGACTTCAAATGGTGAAGAACACAGTTATACATTTGGTGGTCGCGCCGAATGTACTAATTTGCATGTAACAGAAAAACGGGTGATATACAGCACCACCGATGTGGACTATCACCGAGTTTCTGATAACTGTGTTAAACACCACCGCTTGAAATATCACCAAGTGGTCTGACTTTAGATTTTGTGTTATTTTAATATTTGTCAAAATACGTATTACTACCGATTGAGTTTAAAAATGAGGATAACCAATATCACCGATACGAACTACTATCTCATGAATTTACTATTGACTGAAGCGAATTTATGAAAATTTCCACCGATCTGAAATATCACCGAACGGAAATACTACTGTTCCCCTTTATTTTCAGCATAATATATTGTCTATTCTATATAGGTTACTATAACAACCCGGGTGTCGTAGATTGACGAACGAGATTCCTATAAACCGGGCGAAAATACGCCATGCTCTAAACAAACAAGATCGCATACGTCAAAATGTAATACTGACTTTTATTGGCGAAATGTGACATCTTGTAAGAACATGTAATATCAGTTACTTTATTAAGGTTCTGTAGCAGTTGGCAATTGATTAGTATCGGAAGTAATGCAAGTTCGTTGTCGTTAAAGTGAGATATGTTGCAGCAACTGCTGTCCGGGGTGTTTCCATTCGGTGGCAAAATCATATAGTGGTAGTTTACGTTGATGGTGGTTTCACTAGGATGTAAATCCACATCGATGGTAATTCAAGTCGGCGGTAAATTAAGTCGGTGGCATGTCAGTTCGGCGGCATTTCATATATTTGTCATAAAATTCTGAACGTAGAAACTAAATCGATAGTAGCTCCAATTACCACCATTCTGTCGCAACCGGTATAATTGTAATAAATAAAACGTTGCAGGTACAGTCTAACTGCTAAAATGAAATCTCACAAATACGAAATGCCAGTAAAATCAAAAAGTTTTTTCTCTACGAACATTAATTCTGTTAAAACATTTGAGAATATTAACACAGCCGTGTCCTTGCAAAACAAAATAAGTTGCTTTTAATGGGGATGGTTATACTTTCTGCAGTGACAGGTTTAACTTATGAAGTTGTATACATAGAATAAAACTTGCGCTGAAATAAATATTACTTAATTATTTTGATGTGGTTATTATAACTGAGTTTTAATTCATAAAAATGTATTTAAATTCACAAAAAACAAATTATAATTTATTTGCGATATTTCTTAAAACTACTTTTAGATTCTAACAGTAATAACTATAACAAGGATAAACCAGCAGAGACAATAACAATAATAACTAGAACAAGGCAACAGAAACAATTACAAGAAAAGAACAACAGAGAAACTAACAACAATAACACGAACAAGATAAGAAACGGTACTGCGCATCCAGTCATCAGGGGTTCAGCGTTTTGTCACTAACTGTACGTTGGTGGTAATCCAAATCGGAGGCAAATCACATCGGTAGTAATCCATACTAACAGAAAAAAACTTACAAAAATAAACATATCACTTACAACATTTGCTTCCCAACAGGGAAATCTATATAAACACTTTTTTTCTCAGAGCATCACCTTAGGTGTTTTTAAAAATAGTTAGATTAAGTTGAAATTGAACCTCGACTTCGACCACATCGTTTTTGCCGATGTGCCAACAAACATTTAGTAAAATTTACGAATTGTTAAATAACCAGATGTCCATCTAAGCTGAAAGTTAACTAATCAACAAGCGGCCAAAACCTAAGAACGAACACAGGTGTATATACATTCAGAATTCTTTACTTTACACATGTCTCCACTCTGCATATTTAGACTTCTCAAAAAAGACACTCAAATAATTTCATTTATTGCGCTATATGTACAGGGTGTTGTTGAAACATGCACTTCTAGAAACGCATGTTTTGTTAGTCCATAATAATTTAAACTCTAATAATCACAGCTGAAGGTGAAACCTTCACTTTTAAGTGTATATTAGGCAACATTTGAACATAGAATACACACATATTCTAGCAAGAATAAAATAAAAGTTTATACTGCCCAACAGGAAGGTATGAGAAGTGTTAACAAGAAACTATTTTGTTCTAACAATTCAACATTAAATTCTGTTTTATTGGTGTAGGCGAAAACCTGTCACTGATATAGATTTGTGGTTTATTGTAGAGAGCCTTGATATAAGTATTTACTTATTGTTAACGTTTTGGTCGAATCAAAACTGGAGTTTTGCACCTTAATGAGATAAATTATGGTTTGGTCGAAATATATTGCCCTAGTATTATGAGCGATTCCTATTCAATGACTGAAAACGTTTTGTAAACAACTGACTTTCGAGAAGAGGAAGCAAGAGAAGAACCTGTCAAAATGGGATAATTCGCAAAAGAAGGTGCATTACGTTGTAACATTACAGACCACATAGTTGTATGTTCTTATTTATAATGTTATAAATATATTTTCAGTTGGTGCAAGTGAAAACCAATAATGTAAAGTTGCTTGTGATGTTTAAAACTCGCGCTCAGCAAGTTTATTATGGAAAAATTAAATTATATTTTTACTTTATATATACTCTGTAATCTGTACTTACCGCAGACATAGTTTTCGCTTCTTACAGAATAATTGTTACCAAGCTACAATGACTGATCCTGTACAGCCTATACTACATAAGGCAAAACACCTACCTACATATCTCATCTACAAATATACGCGTTTGCTCCAAATATCACTTTGACCATACACAAAACTAGCTGTTATTCGACTAGTCATTGGAAATTATATATTATACTTGTATTGTTCCAGGAATGCCTTATTTCCATTTGATAAACATGTAACTTAATAGGGTCTTATCTTATTTTTTGAGTTCTGGAGATTTATGACCCAATCGAGGAAATTAAATTACCAGAAAGTAATTCAATTACCACGAGTAATTTCAATTACCACACGTAATTCAAATACGTAAAGTACATATTTTAGAGGAGTTTAGTTACTCAAAAAGTAATTATCAAGAACTATTAAAAAGACAATTCCAAGACAAATCAATAAAAAAAAAATTAGTAATTTAGTTACAAAGTAATTAACTATTGTCAGCTCTATCTGCTTATCGCTTAACTATAATATTTAGAAAAACTCACTTACTTACGATACACAGCACCTAATGATTGCAAAGAAAAAACCACAATCTCCATCCAGATATTCAAGAAAAAAAAAACAGAAAACTGTCGTAGTATAAAATTGTTCAATAGTAATATTATGGGAAGCATTAATTATAATTTACGCTACATAATCAATGTGTTTCACAGAACAATTGTGCAGATGCGGAAGGAAGATAATGAAAACTATTCTAGGACCAGTAAAGGTGAACGAAAACCAATAAATAGACAAAGGCTGACCCGTGAAATACTGATTGACATGCAAGGAGAAGATATAGTAAAGTATATAAAAGCACGAAGGATAGAGTGGTTGAGACTTGCATCAAGAAGCAAAGAAAACGTCCAAATAAAACTGATAATAAAATCAAGACCAATGGAGGACAGATTAAGAGGGAGACCGAAACTGCAATAGGTATACGATCTGAGAGCGATGGGGTTTGCGAAATGCAACGACATAGCGAAAGACAGAAAAAAGTGGAAGGCAGTAGTAAACAATGCAAAGACACGTAAAGCTATAGGAAAAACGAGAACAAGAAACAGTCCATCTCGCAAAACGGATTGGTAAGCTCTTTTTTAGCAGCTAAATCTTTGCGAAGATGTAAAGCCTGAATGAATGGATGAATGGATTTAGGGAATATGATCCTGGAGAGTAGATAAATGTCAGAAAAACAATTTTTTTAACAGTATCTGCACTTGTGAGCTTCCAACTCTGTGACTAATATGGACTAACTGTATACGCAAAAATTTATTTACGAAACATAAATAACGTGAAAAATCTACAAAACAATGTTAAAAAAATAACAAATTACTCTTCTAGTCAGTCATTTGATCATGCCACATTTATGATGCAAATATTAAAACAAAATATGTTTTTTCAAACATTAAAACTAACTTTTCTTCTTTCTAGTTTTTAGAACATGTTGCAGTATCTCTCCTTGTCGTTGCTGACTGAATCCATGCACAAAGCTTCGATCTAGATCTGGACTTTGTGATGACTTTTGATGACACTTTTCAGAACGATAAAACTGTTGAATACAGTGATGTCTGCTAAATAAAAAGTAACTTTCTTATATAATCTTACCGACTTTCGTGGAAAACTATAGCAGGAAGTGAATTAGTAAGATTTGTCTATGCCAAATATATTGAAATTGTATTCGGCAACTTCTCTAGGCCAACGAAATAACGTATGTCTCAAAAGTTTTGGCACAAAATTCAATGACTCTAAATAATTTATATAAATGAAATATTATGAAGTTGTGTTTCGAAACACAACATTGTTTATGTTGTTGACTTTATGGTGACAGTTAGTTCTATTGAATACGTTGCTTTACAATGTCCTATAAATTAGAACTCAAAAAAAGTATCTATAACTTAGTTGGACCCAATGTTGAAATATGTCGGATTTTGGAACTAATACTTTTCACGTAGAACGATTTATCGCACAATAGTGGAGTGCTAGCAGGGAATACCATGTCTAAACCTTCCAAAAAGTGGAAGACCACGGGTATTTACAACAGAGAGAGCAGGGAGGCTGGTGAGAAGAGCAAAAAATCAGGTTGGGATGTCAGTGAGGAAAATGGGTCATCTATGCGACACTCCGAAGGATACGGTGTCGTTGGAGTTGAAGGGAAATGGTATAAAATATCGATAAAGATGTGCCCCAAATACACGCAATGCCAACGTATACCACGATGATGCCGTCAATTGAGGCAACGTGCCACTACTCTAGAGATACCCAAAACTGGCTTCGACAACACCATATAGCTAAAAACGATAACCCTCGCCCAATGGAGGATTTTTGGGCTTTACTGTCGCGGGAGGTTTATCATAGAGGGTGAGAAGCCCAAAATGAGGATCAATTAAGACGGTGAATTTACGAAAAACTAAGAGAATTCGATTTGGAGTCCGTCCAGCGTCTGATGAGAGACATCCTCATAAAATTGAGTCAGGTCGAGGAACACGGGTCTCTTCACTTAGTTTAAGAGCGTAGTTTAGTTAAGTATTAAGTTGTATTTTATGACAACTAATAAGTGTTTGAATTAATTTGTTTGTTAATAAAAAATCCCGATAAATATTTTGTGCCTAAACTTTTGAGACATACGTTATTGTCTGCTCTTGTATACTTAGCCCTAGAGCAATGTACGTGACCAGGATATCACGAATGGTAAACACCATAGAAACGGGAATACTCAGAATAATAGAGGGGAAAACGAAAGAAAAAATAGAGTAAGGCGAAAAGATACGTGAACAGAAAGAACGTCAACCGATTGGCCAAAAGGGTACAAATAACTATAAGCCTCTTTAGAACGCATTTCGACGTTGTGCGAAACCTAATTTCCATTTTTTCCGGTCCAGATAATTTTCTGGTTTAAGTTTATATGGCTCCAGATTTATGTTTAGTTTGTTGCACTCATATATGGGCCCTCCTCTTTTTCGTCGTCCCATAAATCTGTGTGCATAACGTAGTCATTGTTAGAAACAGAAAATGAAAAAACCACAAAAAAGTATTAATTTGTTCTTAAAAATATAAACGATTATCGAAAACGTTGGTCCATTCTTTGGCGGCAGGTAACTGGATTTGGTGACGATACCATTCTGGTTCTTTCGAGGCGAACAGTTTTCTGCACCCGTTCTCGACGTCTTCGAAATTCTTAAATTGTCGGACTCGTAGGCTAAACCAAAATCGGAAAAAGTAAGGTCGGGGCTATAAGATTGGTGGCGTAGAACTTTCACACTTTTGAAGTTTAGCCTGCACCAAGCGGGATTGATGTGGAGGCGCATTGTCGTGTTGCAGAGAAATTGATTTTTGTTGGTGAGCTTCGGATAACGATCATATAATACCACGTAGATTCGACTGAGATCAGAATAGTCTTGCATCAACCGATCGGTCTTCAAGAACCTAAGCAAAATGCAAAACTTGAAGGTCTTCTGGTGCGAACTTTATTGAGCAGCTTAGTGTTTTTCTCGCGGAACTTTTTAAACCAAATGGCTGCAGTATCCTGATGCACAGTACCTTTCCTTCAATTTCGGTAATTTGCAGCTTTTGCATTTAGGTATACATATATTTTTTCAATAATACCGCAAAAGAGCTCTAATTACAATTATTTCACAGTTAATCGGTAATAATATTTATTAGGTTCAGGTATAAAATGGTAATTAAATAAATCGCAAAAATTCAATCAATCTCCATTTGTCCTTTTATTATCTCGTTTCTACTTTGATATTCTCTTCGTACCAGTGTTGAATTCAGACTGATTACTCCGGGGGGGAAAATGAAACGTCTGGGGGGTATTTTTACCTATTCCACCGCAATCCGCCCATTATTTTATAGATTTAAAGAAACATGAATATGAAGTGGTAATGTTTCTGGAGGGGAATTTTGTTATGCCCGGGGGGGAATTTCACCCCCGGTCACCCCCCTGGATTCAACACTGCTTCGTACATATAAAAAGCTTCTCGTCATATTGATTGCCATTGGTTCTATAATTGTTTTCTTCTACGTTAATCTTCAAGTTTCAGCTCTATACTAAAGATTGTTTTAACCATTGCTTCAAAGATGTTGATCTTTCTTATTTTGTTAGTTACTTACTCCAAAATATGCTATTAAGACGTACAATAATTTTCATCGCTTGTATTCGTCGCATTTCTACAACTTTTATGTAAATGTCAGTATGATCGAAAATACGTAGTACCCAGATACACCTTAGTTTTAAAGATCTGAATTCGTTTCCTATACTGCATTTCACCAGTAACTCTCAATGAGTTAATTTTTGTTATATTGGATGACATAGTTACCGTTTGCTATAAAGGCTTAAATAAAGTGTCGTTAAATTGGACCTTGCCCATGGGACTTACTTTTTCAATTTCTCAGTGTTGTTTCTACATAAACTAATATTTCTGCGATCAATAAACCTTGCGCAACTCCAGTTTTCATACCCAATAAACTAAGCACTGAAATAAAATGTGTACCAGCACATATCTCCCTCCCTGGAATTATTGGGCAGATAGTGACTTTCGTTTATCACTTACGAGTAAGAGGGAACTGTCATTTATGAAGATGATCAAAATATTTAGATCCATTTTTGAGAAAGAAAAACTGTCATTTTGCGACATTTTTGGGGTATTTCGGCCTTCCCAAACCGGAAACCACAGTCTGGTACCATCGTTCCAAAACTTTATAGAACATTTCCGTACATTTTCACGGAATTTTGTCTGTATGAAATCCCTCCTCCCAGATATTCCCTCCCTGGAGTTTTTGGGTTAACATTTTTTTAAGAAAACAATATTTTGTTGTGTTTCGGCATTGTTTGGGGTATTTCGACCTTCTGACAACGAAAGCTGCAACGCAGTCTGTTGCCATAGTTCCAAAGCTTTATAGAACATTTCTGTAAATTTTCATAAATAATCCATCCGTAACTTTCGCCGCTATGTGTGGAAAATTGTGTCTGGAACATACGTACATTCGTTCAGTTGTTTCAACAGACCTCGCTTCGCTCGGTCAATTATGCTTTAAAGAGGATGGGTAAGATGCAAAATTCATGCCTTAATTCTTTAACAACCATACACTTCTCGATATGGTATTTATAATTTTCCTAAATTTTGAGTCTGTATGTAGTCCTTACAGCACCTGTAGGTATATACGAACGATTGGTGTCCGATTGTTGTACTTTCCACAGTTCAGAAATTGGAACAATATCAAAAGCTTTTTGAAGGTCTGTGAATGTAATGGGTTTCTATGTTTCTAGCATATCTATGAAATAAGAAGAAGACGATTTACTATGTATAGTCTCTCCTTCTCATTCACTATACCTGTGTGTCTTCTTAATCGTCTTCTCTTGAACCTATCTCTGCCATTATGTCTTGAAAATGTGGTTTTCGTTTTATTGCTGGTCCATTCCTTTTTCATTTTTATGTAAGTGATCAGTTCACACCTGTTTTCGACAATCTGTCTGCAGGTGGACCAACCATCTTAGGGTTTTATTTACAAATTTTCGTGTAATTAGTGGTTTTTACTTCCATCGCAATTCAGATCTATTTCGCTCCTTTTTCGTTTCTGCATGTATACTGTTTTTTGTATGATTAACTTGAAAAGAGGCTTCCACGAATGGGGCCCCCAGTTAATCCGCTGCGAATTCCGGTTCAATGGGATTGCCGGGAACTGCCACTTAATAACCCTTGACTTGGGTTCAGTTATTTGTTGGAGTGAAACAAGACTTAACAAACACGAGTATATTGAGTAACAACGATTACAAACGTCACTGATGGACCGATGGTTGTTTACAATAGCTTCAACTGTTGTGACACGCTTGGATTGGCCACGCGAAAATAGCGAATTACGCGTAACCGTCACACAAAACAACCTGGAAACGTCTTTACCAGGGAGCTAGACCGACCGCAAACCAGCACAAAGCATAGCTGAACTTGCTTACTCGAAATTCTGAATCTAACTGAAGCTGAATTGACAATGAGCTGAACTCGCAAATTCAACAAGGAGGGGAAGGCTCAAACACTATTGGCTGAAGCGATCCTGCGTAGCCAATCGGAGCGTCGCACGTTGTTTAGGAATAAATGCTTATTTTAAGAAATCTTAATGCTAAGCTCTCCCAATGAGGCATTGTATTGAACGAAATCCATAAATACATGAGTCCCAAATACGCTAAGTCGGCTTAAGTCCTATTAGAAAGTGTATCCATCCGCTTAAAAGCCATTAAGGGAAGCTTACAAATTTCTTTCCAATATTAACAGAGGCAAACAAATACGGCAAGATGCAAATTTGACTTTACCACGACCTTTGACTGAGATAGAACAGTTACTTCGACACGAAGTGTACGAAGTATTGAAATTCCCTCATATCGAAAACCACTCTGAGTCAAATATCTCTAAAATTTGAGCCAACCGACTAATGAACCCACTATATCAAATCTCCGTCTCGGCGGTGCGGATCTTTTGGTGAAGATCCCAGCCCACTAGATCAATCCCCCGTATTGGGGGGTGCCTAAACGTGCTGTGCGGGGGATGTATGTTCGTATGTGTACACGATTCCGGTCGCCAGGAACCTTCCTGAAGTCTTGAATCGTTTTCATACGATAGGTCCTCCGAAAATGAAGGCAACATCAACTTTTGAGCTATGGTCGTCGGCAAAAAAATCTTTTTGTTTTTTTTTTGATAAATAACTGGTTCATAGCATTTCATTGTATTAGCGAAACGGAGTGATGCTGAGTATCGAAGTATTCTTGGAAAGCACGGAAGGGCGCTTTTCTTGGGTGGGGGGTACCGTATATTTATGACTTGAATTACATGAATAATTATAAGCAAAGAGGTTTTGATGCACTCATCTGCATGAATCAAACATATACTATAAGCATCGTCTCATCAAATCTAAATGCACTGTTCATATTTGGTTTGTTATAGGCCATAGGGTAGCGGGTAGACACTTCTCTACGATCCCGGTAAAGGATAGGTCTACTTCAGGGAAGCGACCCTGCCCACGCGAGCCTTGGTTTGTTCTCTCCTCCAGATTCGGGGGTAAACCAAGTCCCAACCCTAATCCTACCTCTCACCGTCCAATCCTTACCAATCCATACCAAAACTCGCCAACCCGCCTAGCAAGCGTGGCGTTTTAATGCTAAATAACCCCCAATGAACATGAATACGAATTTCAAAACTGGAATACCCCAGGTGGGTAGGGTCAATCACCCACACTCCCACACCGGCTACACGGTCAGCCTCACGGATTCTGGGGGAGGCAAAAATTCGAAATGGAGAAATGACAATTCTAAAAACTGCACAAAACTAAACATCGGAACATTGAATACAAGATCACTCTGTACGGAAGACAGACTAGTACAACTGGAAGAAGAATTGCGGAATATTAAGTGGGACTGTCTTGGAGTGAGCGAGGTGAGAAGAAAAGGAGAAGATTTCCTGACCCTGAGAACAGGGAATGTGCTATATTATAAAGGAGAGGAAGAAGGAAATGATAACAATAATGGTGTCGGAATCCTAGTACATAAAAGGATGGTTAAATACATTTGCTCTGTGGTAGGTATATCATCAAGAATAATCTACCTAACAATGAAAATATCTAATAGATACTACCTGAAGATCATCCAGGTATACGCACCTACATCTACACACCCAGATCACGAAATAGAACAACTATATGAGGACTTAGACAAAGCTATCAGTGAAAACAAAACATATTACACGATAATACTGGGCGATTTCAACGCTAAGTTAGGAAGTCAACAAAGGGGAGAGACATGCGTTGGAAAACATGGAATAGTAACACGCAATGAAAGAGGACAAACACTAATAAATTTCCTCGAAGAACATCAATTAAAAGCCATGAACACATTTTACAACAAAAAACATCAAAGAAAATGGACGTGGCGGAGCCCAAACGGGAAAACAAAGAACGAGATAGACTTTATCATCACAGACAATAGAACGACAGTACAAGATGTAACAGTTCTCAACAGGATCAATATCAGTGACCACAGAATGGTACGAGCCCGGATAATATTAAATACAAAACTTGCCAGGAAAAAACTAATTAAAACGGAAAGAATACGAATAGACCAAACAGAGATATGGAATCAAATGGAAAAATATAAAAATACTATAGAGGCTAATTTTTCGAATAAACCAATTAGTGAAATGTTGAACATCGAAGATCTTTACAAATATCTAACCAGTAATGTGACAAGTGCTGCAAACAAGATATCCAAGGAAACGAAAGGAAGAAACACATCAAAACTCAGCGAAGATACGAAAAAGTTAATAGTCAAACGAAACAAGGATAAAATAAATTTGTCAGCAGAAGAACTAAAAGAAATAAACAAGAGTATTAGAAGACAAGTAAGAACTGACATAAAAGAATACAATGAAAGAATTATAACCAAAACCATCGAAGAAAATAGAGGACCAAGAGTATTTAGGAAGAAAATCGCAGAAGGAAAAAGAGAAATTACAAGTATACTAGATGAAAATGGAACCATAATACACCGAGGATATACCGCCAATTAACAAGGAGGAAATAGAAATAGCACTAAAAAGTATGAAAAATAACAAAGCCGCAGGATCGGACGGTATAGTAATAGAATTAATAAAAGAAGGAGGTAAAGCACTACTACAACATCTAGTAACACTATTTAATAAGTGCCTAGACACAGGGTTAACACCTAAAGCATGAAAAAACGCGAATGTAATCCTAATATATAAAAAAGGCGACAAAAGAGACTTAAAAAACTACCGCCCGATTTCACTGCTATCGCATGTATATAAATTACTAACAAAAGTCATAACAAACAGAATAACAAACCGTCTGGACGCATTCCAACCATCGGAACAAGCGGGTTTTCGACAGGGGTATAGTACCATAGACCATATCCATACTGTGAGACAGGTCATGGAAAAATCATATGAATATAACCAATCTCTATACCTTGCCTTTATTGACTTCGAAAAGGCATTTGATACAGTGGAAATCTGGGCACTTGTTAATGCGTTGAAAAGATGCAGAATCGATTATCGATACATCCAATTAATTGAGAACATATACAATAATGCAACCATAACAATACAAACATTCGAAAAAACAAAACCGGTGAATGTTAAACGTGGCATCAGACAAGGCGACACGATCTCACCCAAACTGTTCACTAATCTTCTAGAGGATGTATTCAAAACTCTGAATTGGGACGAGAAGGGTATCGACATTAATGGCGACTACCTCAATAATCTACGGTTCGCTGACGACATTGTCTTACTAACAGACAATATTGAGGACTTGGAAACAATGTTAATGGATGTCGGGAAAGCAGCACAAGCGGTTGGGCTAAAAATGAACCTATCGAAAACAAAAATTATGTCTAATAGAGAAAATGTACCACCCCTCCAAATTAACGACAATCTGCTAGAGGTAGTAGAAGAATATATATACTTAGGACAAAAATTGACTTTTGCGTCGGACACGCAAACAGCGGAAGTTGATCGAAGAATCAAACTGGGATGGGCGGCATACGGAAAATTAAGGAATGTATTTAAATCTAATGTGTACCCGCAATATCTCAAAACAAAAGTATTCAACCAGTGCGTCCTCACAATGCTTACATACGCATCTGAGACGTGGTCCCTCACTGAAACTATAATAAAAAAGATGAAAGTGGCCCAGAGAGCAATGGAAAGATCAATGCTTGGAGTACAGCTACAGGAAAGAAAGACAAATCAATGGATAAGAAATAAAACTAGAGTAGAAGATGTGGCAAGACGAATCGCAAGCCTAAAGTGGCAATGGGCGGGACATGTTACGAGAAGGGACGACAACAGATGGAGCAAGAAGGTGACCGAATGGAGGCCAAGAACGAGAAGAAGAGATCGAGGCAGGCCTAGAACCAGATGGAGAGACGATATATGCAAAATAGCCGGAACACAATGGATGGGATCAACCACCGAACGCAGAAAATGGCGACAAATTGGGGAGGCGTACATCCAGAGATGGAATATATAAACGCTGTAAATGATGATGATGATGATGATAGCTCTCCCCAATATAATGCTATAATATCCACACTTGTGTTAAAAATTGTTCTCTTTCCTTGTTTGGTTAGTTTTCTATTCCATGTTCTTCTAATAAGCGCTTATATTACTTTTTTGTCTTTAGATCTT
>OW679196.1:146261503-146454225 GCA_940337035.1 Agriotes lineatus | reverse complement strand
CATTCTTGTTTGGCGTTGGCAGATAAAATTTCTACCATCCGAATCATACTAAAATTACACCCGGAGGTAGAAAATATCAAACTTTATCTTAAGGTGGAACGTTATTCCTAAGGGTATTCTTTTTGGCGTTGGCAGATAAAATTTCTACCATCCGAATCATACTAAAATTACACCCGGAGGTAGAAAATATCAATTTTATCTTAAGGTGGAACGTTATTCCTAAGGGCATTCTTTTTTGGCGTTGGCAGATAAAATTTCTACCATCCGAATCATACTAAAATTATACCCGGAGGTAGAAAATATCAACTTTATCTTAAGGTGGAACGTTATTCCTAAGGGTATTCTTTTTGGCGTGGCAGATAAATTTCTACCATCCAAATCATACTAAAATTACACCCGGAGGTAGAAAATATCAATTTTATCTTAAGGTGGAACGTTATTCCTAAGGGCATTCTTTTTTGGCGTTGGCAGATAAAATTTCTACCATCCGAATCATACTAAAATTATACCCGGAGGTAGAAAATATCAACTTTATCTTAAGATGGAACGTTATTTCTAAGGGTATTCTTTTTTGGCGTGGCAGATAAAATTTCTACCATCCGAATCATACTAAAATTACACCCGGAGGTAGAAAATATCAATTTTATCTTAAGGTGGAACGTTATTCCTAAGGGCAGTCTTTTTTGGCGTTGGCAGATAAAATTTCTACCATCCGAATCATACTAAAATTATACTCGGAGGTAGAAAATATCACTTTATCTTAAGATGGAACGTTATTTCTAAGGGTATTCTTTTTTGGCGTTGGCAGATAAAATTTCTACCATCCGAAGCGTAATAAAATTATACCCTGAGGTAGAAAATATCAACTTTATCTTAAGGTGGAACGTTATTTCTAAGGGTATTCTTTTTTGCGTTGCAGATGAAATTTCTACCATGCGGAGCATAATAAAATTATACCCGAGGTAGAAAATATCAACTTTATTTTAAGGTGGAACGTTATTTCTAAGGGTATTCTTTTTGGCGTTGGCAGATAGAATTTCTACCTCAAAACATAATAAATTATACCTACGGTGGAAAACAGTAAAAGCTACTTCAAGGTATAATATGAGTCTGAGAAGGCTATTTTGTTGTACCTTTTTCGCAACGTTGGAGTGTTATAATATACCTTACTTCTTAAAAGGGGTGGAGCCAGGAGAATAAATACCTTTACGTCTTAATTTATACCCTGAATAAGAATTTTACCCCTTAAGGCAATTAAAAATACCTCCAAATTTATTTCTACCTTTTCTCAACCTTTAAAAATAACAGTGTATGTAAGTACGGACCTAGTTTGCTTCCTTGCAGTATATTAAAGTAGTTTTAAATGGAAAGGTATACTCGTACTTTGACTGCTTTTTGAAATCAATATTGACCATTACTACTAGTAAAATGCAGAGGCGAGTACCCCAGAGGTATGCTTCCTTGTGGTATACTAAATCAGTTTTTAATAGAAAATCCTATTTCAAGTTCTTAGAATTTCCAAATGAGAGTTGACCATTAGTACTAGTAAAAGGAAGAGTACCTAGTCTACTTTTTTATGAAATATCAAATTTCTTCATTAAAAGCTGCGTAAACCAACAGGACTTGGTATGCTTCCAAGTGAAATACTAAATTAGTTTTTAATGAAACTGATATCGGAACTTTCTAAATTTTCAAAATCGGCGTTGACTATACCTCCTAATGGAATCCCCAACTACTTCGTTTTAAAATCAGCTTTGAGTATTACTATTATTAAAAAAGTGGGGCCCTGGTATGGTACCTTATGGAATGGTAAATTATTTTTTAATATACGTAATAGCATATTCAAAATTTACATATTTTAAATCAGCCTTGAGTATTAACATTAATAAACGGAAAAGAACTAGATATGCTTCTTTGGGGTAAATGAACTTAGTTCTTAATAGAAAAGTATACTTTATATTTCTCTTACAAATTAGCGTTGACCAGTAATACTAGTAAAAGGGAGAGAACGTGGTAGCTTTGGGTATACTAAAGCAGTTTTTAATGGAATAGACAAACGATTACATTTTTTAATCAGCATTGACTATTGGTACTAGTAAAACGGAGAGGATCTGCTGTACATCTTTATGGAATACTAATTTACATATACCTAATTTTAAGACAGTACTGAATAGTAGTAGTAGTAGTAGTAGCAAAAAGAGAATACCTGGTATGCTTCCATGTCAAATAATAAATTCGTTTTTAATGGAAGAGCATATGAGAAGTTCATACATTTTTAAAATCTGCGTTGACTATTAGCACTAGTAAACGGGAGAGGACCTTCCTTGTGATACACTAAATTTAGTTTTAAATGGAAAGGTATGCTTTGAGTGGTTTTTTAAAATCAATATTGACCATTAGTATTTAGTACTAGTAAAACGGAGAGAGCTTGGCAACTCGAGGTATACTAAATCAGTTTTGAATGGAAAATCCAAGTTTTTACAGTTTTCAAATGAGCTTTGATTATTAGCACTAGTAAGATGAAGAAGACCTGGTATGCTTCCTTGAGGTATACTAAATTATCTCTAATGAAAAGGTATACTTTGAGTTGCTTTTTAAAGTCAATGTTGACCATTAGTAATAGTAAAATGAAAGAACGTGGCATCTTGGGGTATACTAAACCAGTTTTTAATGGAAAAACCTATTTCCAATTCTTACATTTTTAAAATCAGTATTGACTATTAGTACTGGTAAAAAATATCGGACCTACTATACCTTCTAATGGTATCCCCAACTACTTCTTTTTAATATCAGCGTTGAGTATTAGAATTAGTAAAAAAGGGCCCTGGTATGCTTCCTTGTGGAATAGTAAATTCGTTTTTAATATAAAAACTTATTCAACATTTCTACGTTTTTTAAATAAGCCTTGAGTATCAGCATTAATAAACGGAAGAGAACCAGATATGCTTCTTTGTGGTAAATTAACTTAGTTTTTAATGGAACAGTATACTTTAAATTTCTCTTACAAATCAGCTTTTGCCATTAATACTAGTAAAGAGAAAGAACGTGGAACCTTTGGGTACATTAAATAAGTTCTTAATGGAATGGACAGTTTTTACATTTTTAAAATCAGCATTGACTATTGGTACTAGTAAAAGAGAAAGGATCTACTATACTTCTTTATGGAGTACTAATTACTTTATTTTTAAAACAGTGTTCGATAGTAGTATTAGTTAAGTAGAGAATACCTAGTATGCTTATATGAGAAGCTCATACAGTTTTAAAATCGGCGTTGACTATTAGCACTAGTAAACGGGAGTGGACATGGTACGCTTCTTTGTGGTATACTAAATGAGTTTTAAATGGAAAGGTATACTGTGTGTTGCTTTTTAGAAACAATGTTGACCATTAGTACTAGTAAAAAAGAGAGAAATTATTATTCAAGTTTCTTTTTAAATTCAGCATTGATTATTAGTACTAGTAAAAGGGAGAGAACGTGGTACCTTGGTGTATACTAACGCAGTTTTTAATAAAAACCCTATTTCCAGCTCCTTATATTTGAAAATCAGCTTTGACTATTAGCACTAATAAACGGGAGAGGATCTGGTAGGCTTCCCTTGAATATACTAGTTAGTTATTAATGGAAGGGCAGATCTCAAGTGTTTGCGTTTCTATAATTAGCGTTGACTATTAATAATACAGGGGAGACGATCGGGTATGCTTCCTTGTGGAATACTAAATTAGTTTTTAGTGGAAAAGCATATTTCAAGTGCGCTGTTAGAATGGCGTTGACTATCAGTCTAATTACAAAGGTGTGCTTCCTTGAGGTACACTAAATTAGTTTTTAATTCTTACATTTTTAAATCAACCTTGACCATTATTAATAGGAAAAGAAAGATGACCCATTATACTTCCTTATGGTATACTAAATTACTTCTTTAAAATCAGCGTTGAATATCAGTATTAGTAAAAATGAGAACCTGGTATGCTTCCTTGTGAAATACTAAATTAGTTTTAATAGAAAATGTAATTAGAAGTTATAACATTTTAAAATCAGTATTGACTATTAGCAATAATAAATGTGAGAGGGCCCGGTATGCTTCATTGGGGTATACTAAATTAGTTGTTAATGGAAAAGCATTGACTATTAGTACTAGTCAAAGAGAAAGGACCTGGTATGCTTCCTTGTGGAATACGAAATTAGCACATTTCAAGTTCTTTTTTAAAGTCAGCGTCGATTATTAGTGCTAATAAAAGGAAGAAGACATAGTATGTTTTCCTATGGATTACTTAAATAGTTATTAGTGAAAGGGCATATTTAGAGTTCTTTTTACAAATCAGCATTGAATATTAACGCTAATGAAAGGGAGAGGACGTGGTATGCTGTTTAAGGTATTCTTAATTGGTTTTAAATGGAGAGTTGCTAAAATCACGTTAACCATTAATACTAGTAAAAGGGAGAGCGTGGTATGGGGTATACCTACTAAATCAGTTTTTAATGGAAAATTCTATTTGAAGTTCTTACAGTTTTCAAATGAGCATTGACTATTAGTACTAGTAAAAGAAAGAGAATTTAGCATATTTCCTTATATGGAATGCTAAATTACTCCTTAACGGAAAAACATATCCCAAGTAACTACTTACATTTTTAAAACTTCCGTTTCGAATTTTATTATTATCTAAGGGTTTGAATTAGCTTAAATGGAAATTGGTATTTCCAACTCAACTTAATTTCTGAATTAGGAAACTTCGATAGATTATATCGATTCCTTTAAAATATTGGTCCTAAGTACTGACAAAAATTATATTACGTCTATCGTATTTAGTCCGACCCTGATAATCAGTGCTGACTATTTGCAACATTTAACAGCATCGATTATATTTGAACAGACCATAAAATATAAATGTTATTGAGCGATAAGACAAAAGCAAGCCATTATGCACCGCTATCTTCGGATTTTTCAACATCAACAGTAGGTTGCCATATGACAGAAGTGCAAGATCCCTGAGTGACGGGTTTTGTGAGGAAGGGAAGATGGGCTATTATGCTGTCCGTCCGTCATTAAAATTGAAACTCCACTCTTCGGTAACTTACAAAAGTAGTTCAAGTTCGAAACAAAGGCGCCGGCGGGATAAAAAATTCACTCCGGACGGCAGGTTGGCCTTTGTGCGTTTGGGGTTTCATGAATGAAAGCGGCATTAAACAGTAATTACCAAATTGCCGATGTTAATATTCCGAACGTTACCGCCGAGTTTCCCAGTTTTTACATATTCGCCTGGGCGACTTTGGGACTTATGGTGACCGTTCTTAGCGTAAGGAGCGAGGCATAATTTAATATTTATCAAGGGGACCGTCCTCGCGATCAATTAGAATTTCCGCCGTAATTGACATGTTGGATGTGGGAGGGGTTCAGTTATTTATAAAGCTGAATTTAAAATAAACTGCGAACGCGTACGCCTGGCTTCATCTAGCCAGCTTGGACGATCGAGAAAATTAATAATAATCTAATAAGGAATCAAGGGCCATTAATTGCGAGCACTAATAAAGTACAATTGCTTTTAAATAATCCAAACTTAGATCCAGCAAAAAAGCTATTAAGCCCAACAAGGCAAACGTAATACTATTTTATGTGGCCGACGAGGCGCGAGAAAAACTGCTGACAGGCTACACTTTTCTATCCGCTTCCTATGCGATTGTCAACCGTTCCGAATCATTGATCTTCAACTATTACTTCCAACGCTTACCAGATCCTGCTGACCCGGAAGTCGGTCCCGGAATACTAAAGCGTCCAGATTGCGACGGAGTCATCGGGAATAACAAGCTGTTGCTGGATGGCCAATAATAATTAGGAACGTCTGCACGAGATGGGCAATAAATTTTAAGCGATTCGTTTAATTTTTAATTAGTTCGGTAACACCAATTTTAGGTTCTAATTTGATTTTGTATATCTAGCAGAGAGCATTTTTTAATTATTTCAGGTAAGCCTATACCTATACAAGATGATAATAATTGTTTTTTTTTAATTTAGATGCGTTTTCTGATAAATCTATTTAAATATAAAAGAAATAAATAGCTTGCTTTATGACAATCCGGACTAAATCTTAGGGGGCTTGTGTAAGGGTTTACGAGCTACCAACGAATATACCTATCATACAAATTGTTGTAGGGTTCATAAGGTATAAGGCACGTAAAGCCAAAACTGTTGGTTGTTCATCTACAAAGACAAAGCGGTCTAAGCCGAAATTTGGTTTTAATATCAACAATTCGATTGAAATTTGAACAGTATCAGTTTTCAACAACTGATGTTATACCACTGGATAGCAATAATATCCCCTTAAATGCAATTTGTATAAATTAGTCTGAAGGATATTGATGTGAGGGAGTTGAATAGGAATAAAATTAATTTATACAACGACAATGAAAGTTGTTTTTTAATGTTGAGCAGCTTTTCAAAGCTGATTTAAATATACTTGCTTATTCTTGTACAGCATTTTCTCTGAATCAGTTGTTTATATATCCACTCTGTTCAAACCCGAAGGTGTTACCAAACAATAAATGTCGTCGTCAAACCTACTTTATTATACTTTCAACGGCACTTAATTAGTAGCTGACTGATAATCATTATATTCGAATTTTCTCTGAAGGTTTTTAATCTTACGCTTAGCTGGGTTGGTCGAGCGAATAAAGATTCTGTTCAATATATTGTTATTTATTTCCAGGGTTTTTATAACAAAATAACAGTTAATTGCTGAGACCAGCCTTTTAAAAATATCTTTAAAAATTTTCATCTTCTATTGTCACTCATATTTTGTAATTTTAGTTTTGCCTATTTTGTGATTTTAAAATATTCAAGTTCAACTTATCTTTTTTTGTAAGAAGCTATAATGCCTTTGCTTCAATAACATTCAAAATGACACTAAATGATCTTCCGTTTCCTTGAAACTTAAAGAGCAGCAGGGTGACTGCAACTCAGATCAAAGTACCTAAACTCCTAGCATTAACATCGAACGCCCATTAAAGGGTAGCAAATCGACCATGACGTCACAGTTCATAGCCTCCATGCCAACCCGTAATTAAAAGCAGTTTAGCATTTTTTGTTCGATCGTTACAGCCTTAAAAAAGCGCCGGGCAGAGCAACGATAAACGGACGGAGTCCAGTTAGCAGCGGTCGCCGCGATTTATTTATTGGTGGCACTTACGCTTTCTAAACTGTATTTAACATCTCAAGAAACGAAATTAATTACTATTATTCGCTGCACTCTGTGATTTGAGGCAGAAGATTGAGGATTCCGAGCTGCGGCCCGCGGCGCTGCATTTCCGTATAAGGATTTGTTTCTTTAAATTCCCCTTAAATGCGGGTTGGCACGGGTGGATTTTATGTTATAAATTATCACATCACGTGCTTCGTTAATAGCAAAAGTAAAACAGTATCGATGTTGTCTTAAACGCGATAGCGTTGATGCTACATAACCGCCTATTTGACAAGCAGGAATAAATTAAAAAAATGCTGCGGTAATATGAGAAGTGCTATAATAACTTCGATCTTTAACCTTGTCTCGTTAAAGCTGATGTAGGAGAATACAAATAAATTACATCGAGAAGTACTTGATCCTTACCACTAGTATAACAAAACTCAAATAATTTCGATCTTGCCCTGTTAAAATTACTATAAACGTACAAAAATAGGCTCTATCTTAAAATTGCCTCGCTGAAATTCATATAAGAATTACACTAATAGGTTTGATCTTGAAACTTGCCTCGTTAACGCTGATGTGGAAGACGAAAATAGATTGAATCTTATACCTAGCTCGTTAACATTAATATAGAACTACTCACATAAGTTCAATCTTCAAACTTACCTAGTTAACACTATTATAGAAGTGCCATAATAGGTTTTATCTTCAAAACCTGCCTCATTAACATGAATGTAGAAATTTAAAAATAGGTTCGATCTTCAACCTGGCCTCGCTAACACCGGTGTATAAAACCGCATTGTTATCACCAATCTGGAGTACACGAATAAGGTTGGCCTTCAAACTTGCCTCGTTAATGGTATAGTAAAACAAGCTAGAGTAAATCATCACACTTCGATCGTTAAAACTAGTATAGAAATACTCAAATAAATTCAATTTTCAAACTAATCTCGTTAACATCAATACAGAAGTATAAAGATAACTCCTTAACACTATTATAGAAGAACAATATAGATTGGACCGTCAAAACTAGCTCGCTAACATCAACATAGACGAGTACACAACTAAGTTCGATTTCCAAATCTACCTCGTTAACACCAATATAGTTTCAAACATAGGAAAAATCCTCAAAACTGCCTCGGTAGCACCAATTTAAAATTACATGAATCGGTTTATCTTTAAACTTGCTTCGTTAACCCCAATGTAGAGGCCTACAAATAAGATCGATGTTGAAACCTGCCCCGTTAGCATCAGTATCGAAGGTCACTAATAAGTTTTACCTTTAAAATGCTTCATTGACAATGTTATAGAAGAACGAAATAGAGTAAACCTTCAAATCCAACTGTTTAACGCCAGTATAAAAGGAATAAGATTGGCTAAAACCGATATATCAGTACACAAATAACTTAGATCTTCCAATCTACGTCGTTAACGCCAATATAGAAGTACATTAATAGGTGTATCTTCAAACTTGCCACTACTCAACAAAAACACAATAGAGTGGACCTTCAAGCTAGCTCGTTAACACCAATATACACGTACTTTAATAAGTTTGAGCTTGAACTTTGCCCTATTACACCGTTTACAACAATAGAGAGTTACATAAGTAAGTCCGATATTCAAACTAGCTTCGCTAACACCATTATAGAGGTACAGAAATAAGAGAAATATTCCAACCCGCCTCGTTAGTACCGATATAGAAGTACACTAGGTTTGATCATTACACTTGTTTCGTTAACATTACTATAGAACAAAATAGAGTGAACTTCAAAACTAGCCCGTTAATACGATATAAACATGAACACAAATAAATTTGATTATCAACCTTGAACCATTAATAACATTGTAGAATTACAACAAATGGTTCGATATTCAAACTTACTTTACTAAGACCGATATAAAAGTACACAGATAAGTTCGTTTTCCAAATCTCCTCGTTTACAATAATACATATAGTTTAAAAATAGATTCGATCTTAAAAATTGCCTCGTTAGCACCGATATAGAACTACACAAAAAAAAATCGATCTCTCAAACTGCGTACTTCGTTAACTTCAATATAGAAGTACGTTAATAAGTTTATCATCAAACCTGCTTTGTTAACACTACTCTATAAGAACACAATAGACCTTCAACCCAGTTCCTTAGCACCAATATAAGCATACTTAATTAAGTTCGATCTTTAGCTTTGCCCTGCAACACCAATATAAATGTACAGAAATAAGTTAGATTTTCCAACCTGCCAGTATAAAAGTACACGGGAAGATTTGATCATCACACTGGTCTCGTTAACACTAATATACTCGTAGAAGCATAAAATAGAGTGAACCTTCAAAACTAGCTGGTTTAATTGACATAGACGTGTACACAAATCTACCACGTAAATATTATAGCTTCAAAAATAGAATCGATCTTCGAAATTGCTTTGCTAACACCAATATAGAAGTATAGAGATAAGTATAATTTTTCAACCCGCCTCGTTAGCACAGAAGTACACCAATACGTTTTATTCTCAAATCTGTTTCGTTACCTCTGATATAGAAGAACAAAGTACAGTAAACTTTCAAATCCAACTGGTTAACACTGGTATATCAGGTGATCAGCAAAATTTCGCGTCTAGAGTGCTTTGGCTCCATTTATATTATACGGAGCCCACAGCACTCTAGACGTGAATTAATTTAATCATATATATTCAACCTTGCCTCACTAACACCGGCATAGCAGTACACAAATACATTTCATTTTCCAACCTACTTCATTAACTCCAATATAGAAGTACACTAATAGGTTTTATCGTCAAATTTGCCCCGTTAACACTATTCGAGAAGAAGACAATATACTTTCAACCTTGTTCATTAGCACCAATATGGACGTACTTAAATAAGTTTAAGCTTGCCCTATTACCATATTAATACCAATATAGAAGTGCAAACGAAAGTCCTATCTTTAAAAACTAGCTCGTTAACATCAATATAGACGTGAACACAAATAAGTTCGATTCTGAATTATAAAAAAGGTTCGATCTTCAAACTTACTTCACTAAGACTGGTATATAAGTACACAAATAAGGCAAATTGTAATCCACCTCGTTAACAACAACATAATATAAAAATAGATTCGATCTTCAAAATTGCTTCGCTACCCGCGTTATAGAATTACACAAATGAAATCGATTACTTCAGTAGCACCAATATAGCAGTACACTAATAGATTTTATTTTCAAATTTGCCTCATTAACAAGAACTAGTTAGGACCAGCATAGAAGTACAAAAACAAGTTAGATCTTCATCCATACTTCGCTAACACCAATATAGCAGTACACAATTAAGTTAGTTTTCTAGTCCACTTCGTCAGCCCCAATATAGATGTGCATTAATGGGTTCTATTATCAAACTTGCCTAGTTAACCCTACTCGAGGAGAACCAAATAGTGTGAATCCTCAGACGTACTTCGTTAACACGAATACAAACATGCTCAAATAAATTTCATCTTCAACCGTTAGTAGTAGTAGCACAAAAATATATTAGATCTTCAAAGGTTGATCTTCAAACTTATCCAATTAATACCAATATAGAAGAAGACTAATGGGTCTTATTTTCAAACATATTTTGTTAATACTGTTATATAAGAACGGCATAAAATGAATCTTCAAACTGAACTTCTGAACAACAATATTGAAGTACAAAAATTAGTTCGATTTTCAAAGATGCCCTGTTAACACTATTACAGAAGTACATAAATAAGTTCGATTTTCCAACTTACCTCGTTAGCATCAATATAGAGGTACACTAACCTGTTTGAGCCTCAAACATGTCTTGTAACTCTAATATAGCGGAACAAAATGAAGTAAACCTTTAGACTTGGTTCGTTAATATCAATATTTCTATGATACTGCACCTCAATATTATGGTATGGTATTGCACCTCAACGCTAGTTTTAGTATGGGCCAATTGAATGATTTCAGATTGAAAGATTAGCATGTTTACTTATTAATAGTTAATTGTAATTCATACAGCATTATTAAGTAATTTAATTTAAAGTAATATTAAAAGCAGCATTAAGTTAATTTGGATAGAATTAATTGGCGATAACTCAGGATATATATCTCGATTATAAATCAGTAATGAAGAATGATGTATATGAATTATTACTGGGTTCAAATACAATTATTTTACATTTCATAAAGATAATTCAATGCAATGAATAGGAAAACCACAGTGTAGTTTGAAATAACCTAAAAAGGAAGCTAATATGATATTTAAAGTAGATTTTTTAAGAAATGTCAAATGAATTATAATTAGTTAAATATTATAAATCTAGTGAGCGATATACGTAAAATATTAAACATAACATGTTAATATAGGCACAGATAATAATAATAATAACATCAATAACATGAAAAAAAATAGAAAAAAATTTGTATTGGTACAAATTAATAAAACCCAATACAATAATAGTTGATTAATTGAATAAAAATAATTAAAGGTGTGTAAGCATATTAAGTGTTGCACATAAGGTAATAAGCCAAAGCAATATTTAGGTCATAAATGTAGTATTTGGATTCTGGAGGTGCTTGCCTACATAAAGGATACAATATTGGCACAAAAAGTATTTCAGGTGCAGGTCGTTGCAGTGTGGGGCATATCAACAACATCCATAGGTGGATACATTTGGAGGCAGCTACATCGAGAGGTGCGCGAGCTATGTAGTTGAGCTAAGTGTTGCTGTTTGCGGTTGGATTTTTGCTGCCAGCTGCGGAAAATGTTAGTAAGGCACAATTGCTGATCCAAAGTACAGGGATAAGGGCTGTACTTCAGGCATAGTCAACTACTGGAGTGTGAAGTAATTGAGTGACACTACGCAGGTATCTGTTTATAACACAAAGAGATTAATTGATGGGCTAATAAATAATAAAAGAAGGAGTACTTACCTATTTAAACAATAATGAAGCTGTTATTTATTGTAAAAATATAATCTTGGCATCTTGTTTGAGGTTAAAAATATGTAGATTCATTTGGAATTGGTATATAATACAATTCTTATTAAACCTAATAGCATTGAACACAACATTAATTGGATATAATTACAAAAAATACAATACAATGAACCTACCCTGAATTGGAGTCAATTATTCTGCCAGAGCTAGTCAGTTGCATTTGACAAAAGACACAATATTTACTAATCATTTGGAATTCTAAAAACCAAAATAAATGATTGAATTTGAGCAGCTACAGTAAAATATAAATTAAAAATAAAATTACTATAAGTGTTATAAGCTATGCCTGCACTGGAATATAGGCGTGCTGAAATAAGTTCAGTATTTTATTTTACTGCGTTACCACCAATATGGAAGTATAAAAATGGACCTTGTCTGCACAAATAAAAATACACTATTAGGTTTAATCTTCTAATCTTCACGCTAACAGTTAATACCAGCATAAAAGTACAAAAATAGGTTTGATTTTCACAGTTGCCTCACTAATATCGATATAGTTGTACATATGATATAGTTGTTTGATTTTCAAACTTACCCCGTTGACACCAATATAATACATAGTACACGTATAGGTTCTATCTTCAAACCTGTTTCTTACTGATATAGAAGAACAACATGGAGTAAATCTTCAAATACGACTCGTTAACACCGATATAGAAATACAGAATGAAGTTAAACCTTTAAACTTCTGTCGTCAACACCGTTATAGCAATACACAAATCAATTCGCTTTCCAACCCGCCTCGTCAGCACCAATATAGAAGCACTCTAATAAGTTTGGTCTGAAAACTTGCTTCGTTAACAGTATTATAAGAGTACAAAAACAGGTTTGACCGTGACTTGTCTCGCTAACACCAATATAGTAGTAAATAAATAAGTTCGTTCTTCCGACCCACCTTGTTTACACCAATATTGAAGAACAAAATGTGAACCTTCAAAACTAGCTCTTTAGCATCAATGTAGATGTAAAACGTACAAGTTCGATCTTCAATAGTGCTCCAATATAGTAATAAACTATTAAGTTTTATCTTTAAACTTTCTTTATTCACACTGATATACATAGAAGAACAAAGTAGACTAAATCTTCGAACTCACCGCATTAACACGAACTTAGACGCACTCAAATAAGTTAAATTTTCAAATTTACCCTATTAACACCAATATAATAGTACATTAACAGGTTTTATATTTAAATCTGTCTTCTTTACACTGATATACGAAATAGGTTAGATTATTAAACTTGCCTTGCTAACATCAATATAATAGGACACAAATACGTGCAATCTTCAAACCTATCTCGCTAGCACCAATATAGAGGTACAAACATAGATTTGATCTTCAAACTTGCCTCGTTAACAGCAGTATAGTAGCTCGAAATTAAGTGCAATCTTTCATTCCACCTCGTTAGCACCAATATAAAAGTACACTAATCTGTTTAATCATCAAACTTGTCTTGTAAAACTAACATAGAAGAACAAAATAGAGTGAACCTTCAAACCTAGCTCGTTAAGATTAATGTAAACGTAGTCAAATATGTTTGATCTTCAAACTTGTCCAATAATTAATACCAATTTAGAAGTGCACTAATAGATTTTATCTTCAAACCTGTTTCGTTACCACTGATACTGATATAGAAGAACAATATAGAGCGACTCTTCAAACCCAACTCGTTAGCACCAATATAGAAGTGCAAAAACAAATCAAATCTTCAAACTTGCCTCGCCAACACCGATATAGTAGTATACGTCCGTCGTCACCAATATAGAAATACACTAATAGATTTTATGATTTCGGAGGCTTTCATGGCCATTGTCATTAAATAACAAACGGCTTCCGGGATTGGACTGTGTCATCACTGAGGTCGAAGAACTCAAAGCTTCGCCCACTTTCGTAAGGGGAAACTCAACGTGTTAACCACGCCAGAGGCGAAACTTTTCTAACGAACGGAAGGAGAAAGACAAGAATTTCTAGGCAAATGCCGTCGCGGTTCAGTGGCGGTGGGTGGGGCTTAGGAATTACCTCTTTCCATATAGAAGGAGGGGGAAAGCCTTCGTTTCGATTGAGATTGTTAGGGTGTTTGTAAATTTCAATGGCTTAGCGAATCTTTCTGCTAAAGAAGAGTGGGGAATGAAAGTTTCATCAAAATAGATTTTATGGCCGGTATCGCGTTGGTGATGGCGATGGCTGATGAGGAAACGAGACCCGACTTGAGACACTACTGGTGCTCAGAGATGCGAGTTTTTACTGAACGACATGTTTCACCTTTCAAAAGAGTTTCGCCTCTGGCGTGGTTTACACGTTCAGTTACCGTGCTTTTTTGCTTTTCCTCCTCATGAAGCCTCTTACAAAAGTGGGCAAAACGTTGAACTCTTCGACCTCAGTGATGACACGGTCCAATCCCGGAAGTCGTTTGTTACTTAATAGGTTTTATCTTCAAACTTGCTGATATACAGAAGAATAAAATAAGGTGAATTTTCACACCCAACTAGTTTACATCAATACAGAAATCCTCAAATATGTTTAATCGTCAAACGTATTCCGTTAATGCCAATATAGATCTTCAAAGTTGCCTTGTAACACTAATATAGAAAAATATAAAGTGCATTTTTAAAGCTTTCTTTAACATCAATATAGAGGTACTTAAATAGGTTCGATCTTTAAACCTGCCTCGTTAATGCCTAAATAGAATTTCCAAAATAGAATTTCCAAAATAGATTCAATCTTCCAATCTACCCTTTTAACACCATAACACAACTTTTTAGGCGTACAGGTTGCCTGTATATAATACGTAACTAAAGAAAAACCAATTGTTTCCTTGTTTTACTCCGCACTTGGCTCAATTTGCAGATCAGAGTGAGAATTCTTGGTATGCAAATCTTTCCTTTCTTCTTTTTTATTACTTAAACCGTTGGAAATTAATGCGTCGATCAGTTGAAGATCGAATTTAGCCACAGGTCACCATTAATAGGAGATTTTAATGTTCGCACGTTTATCCACACACATTATAACAGTACTGCGGCGGCAAAGGCGGGAAACACGAGGCCCAGCCTTATAAGGCCAAATATAATGAAAACTCAATTTCCAATTACAAAAATTAACCCGTTAAGCACGCATACATTCACACCCATCTGCTTATGATCAAAGCAAACTTGACTTTGTGCAGCATAATCAGCACGGCAATGGGGTAATTGACAGCATATCAAAGGTGCGTCCCATCAGCCGCCCTCGATCAAATTATAGTCCCGCTTGGGGGGTGTAATTATAGCCTGCCTACAGAAAATTGCTCAAAAAATATGCTGCGGCTCTTTTTTGCTGGAACTGGGCTTCGTTTATGTGCTGTCTGATTTCTTGCCCCCTCGCCTTCAGCCCAGCTTCGTTTTGTTTTTCGAGAAAGACTCCAGGGGTCCTTAACATGTTCTCCACTGTTTGTTTTTCGCACCGGCCCTTTGGTTCTGAAGATTCTGATTACTTGTGGGCCTGCAATCATGTGTAGTGTAATAGTTTGTCTTTATATATTTACCAAAAGAAAGTGAAGTAATGTGAGAGCTACAAGGCCTTAATGTGCCGGAGCATTAAAAAACAATACAATAGCAACATAAAAATACAGAAATATATAATTTTGTAACTACTTATTTACGACTATTACAAGTTGCTTAGAGATATAATACGGGATATTATATTTACTATAATAAAACTTCTCTGTTTCATGAAAAATTGATGTCGACTAAACCATTTTCCGATCAATGTCGTTAAAGGAGTACGTATGATATTTACAGGAAAATTCAGCTTTTGAAAACGCAGAAAAGTAGCACAGGTTAATTTGAACCTACAGTTTTTCATAAATGTGTATGATAAAAACCAATTCAAACCTAATCGAAGTTAGAAAATTACAACTATTAAAAATAAAACCGTTGGAACTAACTAAAATATTATTTTTGTGTTAGGTATTATAAACATATTTTTAAAATCATTTTAATTTTGTCATCGTAAAAAATCTAACCTGCATATTGTGACCTTAATTTAACCTTTACTCCAAGACCCTGTTATTCTTATGGTACTTGCGTGCTTTGGCGGCCTTCTAATTATTATCGTTGCTGTAGAAGTTTATGAGTCAAAGTTCGCGATAAGTTCAGCTCAGCTATCAGCTAAAATTTATGAAATATTTAGCATTCCTATTAAAAGTTTTGCGGAAAGAAATAAATACTCTCTTTGTTAGAATTTCTAACCATAGCAACCTTTGATATTGATCTTATAGAGTAAAGAGAAATTTTCCTTTTCTACTTAAAAAACTGCAAGTCTACAACCGTAAAAAAATATGTCATTTGCGCATCGCTATCTATACCCGAAGTTTGGTCTTTTTCTAACTGGCAAAAATAGGTGATTTACGTTACCAATGGCGACGTTAAAAAAATTCGCGCACTAGGGCGCAAAACATTTTCGCGCACTAGGGCGCAAATAACTATTTTCAGTAAGTCTAGTACAGCTACACAAGCTATAAAAATACAGAATTTTTAGAGGTGTATTTTTAGCAATGGGTGCAGTATAAACATCCATTTTATAACAATTTGAGAACCTCTGATTTGCTATTAATGTATAGATGTCTAGGACAGAGGGCGCCTTAACTATTGTCTTTTGGCAATTCAGAAAGAGGTTAAAATGCCTCAAATATAATTAAGTTTATGCATAAGGTTACATGTCGATAGGCGATGCACGCCAACTTCGCAGATATCTTTCGATAGGTCGACGAAGCGTTGGTAAATTCACGAAACTATTCGAGCAGTGCGAGACCAAATTAATTAACCAATTAAACTCGGCCCCAGCTCAGCTATGCCCTATTCGGGCCCACGGTTTTTTCACAAGCAAAACGCTGTTAAATAATAAATTAAGAAACGTTCTAATGCAATAAAAATGAAATAACCAATTAATACTTTCCCACAGAGCGTATTACCGGATCCTCCTTCTTAATAACAGAGGCCGGTAAGACAAAGTATCGGCGTTTTATTTAAATATGTTACTGCTAATGCCCTCATTTCTAATTAAGGGACGGCCGAAGGTGAGTTAGCGTTTAGCCGGCGGCCTGGCGCCTCATCGCTACTGATTTAGCTCGCCCAATCGATTTCACACGTTGTCCATTCGGTCGAATGTCTTAAGCTCTTCCTTCTCTGCGGCCTGCTGCGCCCACACATGGCGATTTTCGCATTACTCCAGAAATTGTACTCTGAATAACCTCGTTCTATCCAAAATTGATCTAAAGAGCAGACTGAATGGGTACAGGGCAGGCTTTAGGATTTTCACATGCCTTCGTAAATAAGAGTTATTACCTTCGCAACCCATATATGATATACAAAAATATATACGAGATCCTTATATTCAAAATGAACCCAGAAAGTTGACGAGAAATATTAAGCAGGGTTATATAAGCAAGTAAAAGAATTGAATTAATTATTAGCTTCAATGCGAAAAGCAAAGTTTCTATGTCCGAGGATGCGACGCTTATCACAAAAGCCTTTAGATAACGAAGCGGATTTATAATTACATAAAATTAACACTTTGCGAAAAAAATATCTGCGCTCAACTCCATGGATGCAGTTTAAATGAGTCCATATACTACCATAATAAAGAAATCGTATAAGTAGATAAAATCAAAAGTTAATTAATATGTTAAAATCATAGCCGGAGCTGTTGCTGGAACCCTGTTATTTTAGAAGTACTTCAAACGCACGAGGTGGTTTGGATGAGGCACGCACTGTATTTTATCGATTTTATCGCTGGATTGCTGGAGTATAGCGACGACATGTGAATATTGGAGAATAAAATAAAGAAAACCTGACCTTATGTTCTCCAAAATGCTGCAGGTTGGGCAGCGTAGTTGTGGTCTTAGATAGTTCTTCAGTTAGGCTGCCTCTCGAGGTCCATTAGACCAATGTAAAATATGCCAAGATCGTCCAAATAGCGGACTGATCGCTAAAGACACGAAGCCGGAAAAAACGAAAAGTCCTACAGGTGAAAAACTGCCAATAGAGAAATGCGAGCTAACCATAGAAAATTTGCACGCCGCCCAGATACATTAAAAACTTACCCTTAGATTAATGTGCCATAATAAGTGTTTACTAGCAATGGACGATGACGGCTTATGTGACAAATACTTTCTTGTTCTTAAGCTCCTGCCGGTCGCTACTTGTTTTCTAGCAACACCGGAAGACAAATGTTCAAATTCTCTGAAAAACCTGAAAAAGCCAATGCAATTTAATTCAACGCGTAGGGATCCAATATTAGACAAACTACCAAATAAAGATTTTAAAAATTTACAAAAATTGACCAATTGACAACAAGTTCCAGAAACAGGTGCTTAAAGTAACTTACTTCCAAAAAATAACGTATCTATATTTCAAGACAAGGCAAAAATTATTTGTTAACGATTAAGATGTTTTTCCAGAAGGCTTGATTCTTAAATTTACTACTGCTGAGAAGTATAACATTTTTTCTGCAAATGTTTGGACATATTTTGGTAATTCCTTTTATCTTTGATAATAACTTGCGATTAAAGATGGGAGCGTGAGTGAGTAGTCACTCACTTCGTGCACGTTTCACGTTTGCTTTAAACACTCACGCTCACGCACGCTTACTCTCACGTTCGCTCACGTTCACAACTTGACTCTCCTCTCACGACGTTACCCGCAGCTTTTATTTGTAAATTCAAATTCAGATAGAACAGAATATTCAAGTTTAAAATCTATAAAGGACCCGCAACAGAATTAAAAACTCTAAAATAACATATGTTTTGCACGTGAAATGATGTAAGTGATATGTTGCAATCAGTGTAGTAGGCTCAAAAAGAAATAAATGAAAATTGACCACAATAGCTTACAACAAGGGATAAATACTGATTTCTTCAAAGACATTACTTTTAATACCAAAAGCTGTCATTGGAATTAGCGTTTCCCTTACTGATATGAGTACAAGAAGGTATATGTTGCTAGGCAACACTTTTAATTTCTGGATTTAAAAGTACTTTTATGTTCGAGGAACTAAAAGTAAGTTCTGATTGATTGCCTAGAGACACAGACACGCGATTCACTGTAGACGCAACATTCACAACACAACACACATTGTTGGTAATTTTTATTTTTTATTATGTTTAGAAATCTCTAATAATTTCTGCTGATCATTTTTGATAATTGCTTTAAATTTCTGCTGCTATATGGAAATATTCCTCAATGTCTAGTAATTTTCGATAATCCTTCGTAATTTTAGAATTTTTTTTTAGAAAAGTCTTGGTAATGTTTTGTAATCGTTGATACTTTTGCATTATATTTTGTAGAGATATTTCGGGGTATTTGAAGTTCTTTGATATTTTTTATTATTTAAATCTGTTTGATACTTTTGAAATTAGTCATAATTTTAGAAATATTACGTCACCTTTAAACAGCTTCGGTAATTCTAGGATTTTTTGGTAGATTACCTATGTTTGTAAAATTTTTTAAATATGTTTCAGTATCTTTGGATATCTTTGATATTTTTGAAAACAGCATAATTTTCAAAAATTTTGGTAATCTCTGTAATCGATTGATAGTTAGTTTTGAAAATGTGTAAAAGTCTTCAATAATCTCTGAACATAGTACTTATTTACTGTTTTTGGAGATCTTTGGCAATTTTCTGTTATATTTAGGGGCACCCAAAAATCTTTCACTCGTTTTGAGAATCTTACATTATTTTTAAACTACTTTGGTAATCTCTGATTCTTTTTACTTGGGTTGTTAATCCTATGAATTGCATTGTTGCAAGTTGCAACACTCTCTCTCTCCTATCCTAGTCTGTCTTCAGTCGATCTCTCTGTATTGTAGCCATAGTCTTCTTGGGGCATTCTTCCCTTCTATTGATCCTTCGATGATTGATTTTACCAGTCTTTTGTGTCTCATTATGTCCTATCGAGGAATATTTTTTTCTCATAATGGCCTAATTTTCTACTTCTAATCTAGTACTGAACTTGTAGTTCGATAGTTTTCGCATTTTTAATCGTTTCATTTTTGAGGATTAGTACCTACTATGATATTTTTTTGTAAAATCATCTCAGCTTGATCAAAACTTTTATCCTCTAGAACTCTCGAGGGCTGTTGAATTGTTTTGTTAAAAATGTATGTTGGCAGTTGCAGCAATAAAAGTTACATTGGCATTGTATATCTACCAGTTTAAGGTTATATCAGTAATGTCATTTTAATAAATACAAACGTTTTTGTAGTATAAGGTACAACATAAAAATGTTAATAACAAAAACAACTACAACTATTCAAAGTGATTGCCTCCATTTTTCCTTCACATCAGCACTTTATGTTGAGTATTAAACATTCTCTTAAAATTCAATGATTATATCAAAACTGTATAGGTTATTATTAAGTACCTTTACTCACCACTGCCAACATAAATTCAATTCTTTTAAAATTCACAACACTAGAGGATTCAAGATTTTGATCATACGATACATATTATCTTATTATCTATTAATTTATACAGCATTTTGTGGTTCCTCACTCCCATATTTACTATTATTCTTGTAGTAGTTTTAATAAGTTTTGGTAATACTTAAATCTCTGATAGTCATCTGAAATCTTCCGAAATATAGGCTGGTAATATTTTAGAACTTTTAAAGCTTTTTTGACATCTTTGGTAATTTTTGGAAATGTTACACCATTTCTGAACAACTTTAGTGATGCCTGATAATGGCCGATAACCTTTGGAAGGACATTTCTGATAATCTTTTGAAAATATCTGGAAGTCTCACTACAACCTTGCAACTGTTAGACTGTTTTAGAAGATGTTAAACAATTATGACAATAAAGATGATTTATTATTGCTTTTATTAGTATTATTGCTTTCCTAGGTACATTTGCTTGTTTTATGTTGTAATTGCTGGTAGTTGTCTTGTCGTATATTTTTCGTGGAAATAATTGTTCAAGGTAGTCTTATAATTTGATACGTATTTGTTTCTTTACGGACTTAACATAGGTAGCCTCTGGTTTAAAAAGAATTAATTTCTAATTGTATAGAAACGTTATGGGTGAGATTTTTCACTGCGTTCTTGGAGAGAAAATAGACGACAGAAAAATGGTTAAACAAAAAATAATAAACGTTTACAAGCACCATTTAACGCTATTGTTGTTGAGAAACTTGATTTTTGCCAATAATTTACTTACAATAGAGTAAGTACAAAAAATTGCATAAAAATTATAAATTAACCTGGAAGAAATACTCAACTACAAAACTTATAAAAATTATTGAATCGCAAGGTTGCTATATTAATTTATTATTAATGCGTAAAATCTTGTAAAGTGTGCTATGCTAGCTGGAACTAAAGGTTTCCACTACGGCGTAATTTGGAAATATGCAAAGTTAAATGTATTTTAATGGAAGCAGTACAAACAACCAAACCGGATTTTTGAGAAATGCCGTCCAAGGTATTGATTATGTAAACACAACATAAATATTTATGTCTCCGGGCGAATTATTTATGGTTTTGCGATTGTCACGTAGCTAGTTACGACGAATCGCTTGTTTTCATCCTACGTTTTGCTCGTGTTGTGATGTCATATTCGCCGAAAATTTAGATAGATCGCATTGTTAAGCAAAAAAAGGACCATCGGACAAACAAAACATAATTAAACATCTCTCGATTGTGTTCTAGCTATAAATTTATTGCGCTCCATAAAAAACGAGAATCGATTTGGGCTCTCGTTGTGCGAGTTCTCACAGCCGTTTATGATTCCATGCAGCGGCGGAGATCCAGTTTTGGAGAGGGCTACACAATGTGGTGTAGGAAAGGTGTGTTAGGAAAGAGCAATTAAAAAACAGGGACGAGGAATACAACGTTGCTAACTGTAAATAACTTGCATAGTAGTCAACCGCGAGCAGAAGGGGGAATTTTGGAAAATTTAGATGTGACCAAAACACCTCACAGCAACAACAGTAAGCATTAACTTCTCTTGTTTACTGCTTCAAAACATGGGAAGAAACAATTGATATACGGAAAAGCCATAAGGGGAAGGGGGTATTTCACAAATGTATGTTCAAAGATGTAAACCAGGTTATGGAAAGGACTAAACTGGAAAAGGTGGATATGATACAGTTATATAGAGTGGTTTAACCCTTATCAAGGCTCTTAAATAGCTTGTCTGGAAAAATTCAGTAATTTTAAATTAGGGTTGAGTAATCATAATTCCAAATTACCTTAAAATATATACTTGTCTATGTCTCGACAAGAACTTGATAATTAAAATTAAGAGAAGAGAATTAAGAGAATGTAACAAAGTTCTGCATTCAAATAAATTAAAAGAGAAGGAAAGAAGCAACAATAGGTAACAATGTGTTATGACAACTGTATCGAAATATGTTTGAGTGCTCTCTACTACATTAACAAATATATTTTGCCAGAGAGAAGAGGAAATCATATAAGCAAAACAGCCACACATTATAAAGAAATTAAGTTGAAATAAAAATTACACTTTTTCCTCGAGATGATGTTGCAGCCAATTAATTTTTGTACCAAAAGTAAGTCAATTAATTGATAAAGTTTTACAACTTCAGTAGTTTCATGAGAACAATTTGAATGCAATTTAAACGTGCTGCTACCTGAAATACAATTTATTTTTGATTGTAATTAGATTAGTGAATCAATGTTACTTACTTGTTCAAATAATTGATGTAAAGTTTTTTGTGTACATTTAAATTAATTATTAAATTTTATATTATCAGATGAGATGTTTTATCCGACTTTTTCCACTGTCTTGGATGTTTATCATACTACGTTTCGGGAGTTTCTGATCTACTCCCGTCCTCAGGTGAATAAACACCTGATTAGTCATGAGGACTAATTTTTGTACGTCTTTTCACGTACACTCGTGCCTACCCCGGGGTTTGATATGGTTGTGGTCCGTTGCTTTAAAGTAATATTATTTTATGGTTTTTAGTTCAAATTGTTTTTAGACATTCCAAAAATCTCTCAAAACAGTACTTAACAGATTTATTAAAATGCCATTAGATCATGGTTTTTTGTTTCATAAAATTTTCTTTAGTAATAATATTTTATTAAAGAAAGTGAAAATTAATTTAACAATGTTTGTTTGATAATTGAATTTGATGATGTTTTATTTAAACGCATTGTAAAAAGACTTTTAAAAGTGGTTGTGTAATAGTTTTGGTGTGTTGAAACATAATTTCATATGAAACATATCTTATCTAGTACTGCATGCTGTGAAAGTGCTGCATTTGGTTTATTTGCGGTTAAATTTTTTGTTATTAATTGTTCAGGTGGAGAATTTTTTAAAAATATTGTTTTGTTTGTTCTACGTAGCTGGCGTTACATTTGCTACACAATATAGGATGTTAAGCTTTGCTCTGTTTTATTTTATAAAATACTCTTATTTTATATTTTATTATAGTGCATGAGTTTAAATTTAAATATCTATTAGTTTTACTACTACTTGCTGGAGCTTGTGGTTTAAATCTGACACAATTCTTTAAAAACCCCTTACCACACAAATAATTAACAACCGCTAAATACGTATTTCGACAGATAAGCAGTCATTTTCAGTAGCCTTAAAGAGAGAGACTAGCCCAACAAGGTTGGCGGAAGATACGTTGTTCACCAAATCACCGGTGGAAGTCGGCACTCCCGCACAATATTTGCTATTTTTACTATCTGACGTGTGCTAAGCGACCAATCAGGTGTCAACTTCATCAGAGTTGGAAATAGGAACTACATCTTTGTTCAAAATTTTTATCTTTATTCTTAAAAGTGGTCAAACTTTCAAAAGAATTTAGTTGATTTGTTGAAACTAACGCCTTTACAATTTTTACGCCAGTTTCCGTAATACTATGACCCGTTTAGTAAATATGTTGGGCAATACTAGATATTTCGAATCTGTTACATCTAAAATAATCTATACGCTCTTGAAACTTAGTACCAAAATTACTATGTGTTTGCCCAATATATGTAGAACCACAATTCTATATATCTCTAGTTTGTCTTTTGGATTCCCAAAAAAATTCGAGTATGGTTGATTGAACTATAAACAATTTTATAGCATACATTTTTACAAATCTTCTGTAGGCCCTTTGTAGCAGGGTGAAATGGAATTTTGATATACTTTTCGTTGCGTCCTTGACTTCTAAGACTGACCAGAGTTGTGGAATTTCGAACGTACAATACAATACAGTACGCAGTATGAGCACTGTGTTAAATGTGGCTCCTAAATTTTCGTAAATTTAGTGATCAATTTCAAGTTGAGTGCTTTAACAATGAAGTGTTCTAATATACACAAACGGAATTATCGCTGAAAAAGAAATGTCATGTAATTTTTGTAAAGGATTTGTTCACACAACATGCAGCTGACTCTCAAGGAATGAAGTTGCTTGTATTAATAAAGCCAAATATCGCAACTTACAGTTTTACTGTAAGAACTGCAAATATATAAAGTTGCAGTTAGCTAATATAAGGGAGTTATGTACGTCAAATTGTGGCAGATCTACAAAATGAAGTAAAATAGCTGCTTACAATGAGCAAGGTCTGTTTACAGCTGAACAGTTGATTACTGAAATCGCTGTTCGCCAAAGTAGAGAATCTAATATAATTATTGTAAATTTAGATGAAACAAAGGAATTACTAACTCATAAGGATAGACTAGCAGTGTCAACATTACTTAATCTCGTTCCTGATGTTGATTTAAATAAAATTCACACTTCTAGATTGGTCGCTTTACAGCAAATAAAAATCGACCTATTAAGGTTAAACTTGCTGATAAAGTTGAAGTACTCAAAGTTCTGCAAATTAAGAAACGTATTCCTCTGCCTACTAATGTAAAGCTTTTTTCCAATCAGTCAAGTATGTAAAATGAATATTTTAAGTATCTCAAACTCGAGCTCGATAATTTAATTGAGCATGGAATAAATGACAAAACAATTAGATATGTCAATGGTACACTTAAGCTTAGAAAAACGCAATGAATTCAATATTTACTAGCAAAATGTAAGAGAACCAACTACATCAGTGAATCTTTGGAAGAGGTCTTAATGGTTGATGCTGTTTATACGAACTTTAGTAAGGCGTTTGACAAGGTAAATCATCTAACCTTGTTATATAAATTAGAAGTTTACGGTGTAAGAGGTCCGCTGCTGTCGTGGTTGATGCGTTCATTACGAACAGCTCACAATCAATCAAAGTAACAAACAATAATTCTTTCGAATTGATTATAACGTCAGTTGTTCCACAGGGGTCACATCTTGGACCGATACTTTTTTCTATTTTCATAAATCATATAGCTCTAAATATTTGGTCAATATTTCTTCTATTTGTAAATATATATCTGTAAGTTTAGTTGAACATTGCATCCTAGTAGATATGACTACTAAAAATGCTTGACATTTACTTATATAGGATCGACAGGTGAAACTTATACAATATTATTTTCATGGAAGTCATTTCGTACCTACGGTGTTTTAAAATATTTCATGAAAGACACAAATTCGAGACTTCCAACATCAAAATCTTCAAAATACTTCAAATTTGATGCAAACACAACTAAATAGTACAATTAGTCGCTGGAACGTACCGGCAACTATTGTAGTCCCATTTTATAGGAACCGTGCACAGTGATTTTTCGTTTTTGAGATGGCAGAAACGTTATTAACACTAGTAAATATTACGTACACGTTTCCCAACTGTAAAGGATAGTAAAGGTGTCCAGAACGTCGCGGCAACTATCAAAACTATTTCAAAGCAGTTGCAACTTTGAAGTCAAATTTCAGTAGCTACCATCGTTAGCCAAGTTTTCAAAAGTAACTACGACGTTTCTAATACCAGAAAAGCTATCTAGACGTCATATACTTATAACTCTGTGGTAGCACCAGCCAACTTGTCAAGTGAAGGGATTTATACATCAAAATCATAAGTAGTTTTAGTGGCGGTTACGTAAAAGATATTCATTTGAGGTTTCTGTCTTAGTTACGGGTACTGTGGTGCTAGTTAGATTGGCCGTCAAATCCAAAATCAAGAAAATAAATACCATACGACGTGCGTTACATAAAACTTTATAATATAATGTTGTTTCTCCCATATTAACCGTTTTTAGTTTCAATCCTAACTCCTCTAAGATATGCAGGGTCCGGACTTAACGGATTAAAAAAATATGAAAAACTAATTCTTGTATTATTTCAAGGCTTGGTTAAAAAATTACCAAAATAGTTATAGCAATATCTGGGTGATATGGGTAAGTGGAGTGCAATAAAAAAAATACAAAATTTTCGAAGCCCTTCCTAAAAGCTGGGGAATTTCTTAAGGCCGGACGCCCGCAGCACATCTTTACAAATTCAGTACAGAGGATCATGAAACGCGGGGGATCGAGTCGATTTTTATTCATTTGCAGGCGGTTACGACGCGGTGGTCAGGGGGGAGGGGGCCCAGGACAGAGGAACACTCTCGCGGTGCGGTTTCTGATTTATTTGCCTCGACACGCCTCCACTCCAGCTCTTTTGCGGGGGAGTATGCCGTATCGCCGCACCCTTAGACACACGCATCCCGCTTTTACGCAAGCAATGAAGTTACAGAATTGTGGACATAAACCTCGACGAGGACGTGTACGTATATTTTTATTAGGCGGCGGCGGACGAGAGGCTCTTCTGCTGGCGAGTGGAATTCTTATTGCGGTCTGCGATCCACGGCGTGTGTGATGCGAAATCGATATGGAGGAACTTACTTGGCTTCAACACAATGGTGCAATTAAATGCTCAGTTTAGTAGCTGCTCAAACTGCGCTAATTGCGAATTGCCACAGAAATTTTAGGTGCAACTGCGTCGTTTACTTTGAGAAACAAATGAACAAAGAGCTGGCTGAGTGAATATGTATATAAAACATTTTTTGTTGGTTAATCTACAGACACAATCAAAATCACTATCAGGTTTGTCTCCAGTAAGAAACGGCATTTATATAACTTAATTATTTTTTGCAGTGTTTTTTTATTCACAATCAGAATATTTAGAAAGTTCTTTTCTATTATGAAACCTCATATGCATAACTAACAGTGGCGGCTGCTCTTCAGGCGCGCAGCCTTGAACGACCTATCCATCATTAGATAAAAATACTATTGTATAATTGAAAATATATTTTATTATCTTACCCTACAGTTATAATACAACAAGGATTAAGTACTGACATCCGGTGATCGTCGATCCCGCTTAAAACATGTAAAACAATATCCAGAAAGTATGTCAAAATAACATGAGGTATGTGTCAACACGCTCGCTCGTATCATATCCACCAAGCAGCTCCGAAATTCGCATAAGTCTACGAATTAAGAATATTAAGAAAGTGCCATACGCATATCGCGCAAGTGCTATTGTAAATGATATTTGTTAAACAAACGTGTATACTAAAAATTACTGATAGGCATAATCGGATGATTTCAATAATCGGAATGTTCCATTTCAGAATGTTTATAAAATCGGAATAATATCCGATTATTTTACATTCCGTAAATGAAAGCAAGAGAAAACGAGCGAAACAACAACAAGCGGAAGGAAGATGAAGTGCGTGCAAATTTGCGTCGCGCCGTAAGCCTTTATCTGCGTTGGCATCTATTGTTTGGGTTTGCAGGACCGCCAGTAAAATTATTTATGAGTTTGAGTCGCACAGTGGCATATAAGAGGAAATAAAATATTTTTTCAAATTATTACAGAAGTTACCTTAATAGACTTTCGGAAAATGGTAGTGATATTTTAAAGTTCAATGGCACATAAAGTACATAATAGATAGTATAAAACAATACATGAATTTGAAGTCTGTAAGTTGTACTATCTAATAATTAATATATGAAATACCACTGCCATTAGTGCCATTCACCAGCATATAGCAGTCAAGTGAGTCAACACAACATTCCGTATTCTGTCCAGTTCAAATTGGCATTTCGTTTTCTCATTTTGTGTTCCGAATAGTAAAATAATCGAATTCCGAAAGTTCCGAATTTTGTGCACCGAACAGTAAAATAATCGAATTCCGAAAAGTTCCGAAACGTTCCGATATAATCGGAACCTTCCGATTTTTTGAACAATCGGAAACTTTCCGATTATTCATTCCGGATAGGCCCATCACTACTCAAAATATATAAAAGTCAAACGCAATTACAATTACATAGAAAAGTCTATAAATAAAAAATGTGTACAACCGTCAAAAGAAGGCGACATTCACGCATCGATATCACTACACGAAGTTTGCTTTCTTAATACGGTAAAAATAGGTTATTTTTCTACGCTTACTACCGAAAATTACATTTTTGACACACTACTTACTTCGAAAATTTCCAATTTTATTCGACCCAAGCGAGCATGCATGCAAAATGCACGAAAGCTTCTATATGGACGCATGTCAAATGCACGCAAGTTCATGTAGGTTACCTATCTGTTCCATTGAGAAGGTGTTGCTCTGGTTGCCATGGGCAACCCATGAATAAACACAATAATTGTTTATTTACATGTACGTTATTGTCAGTTGTTGAGTTGTAATTTTGTACATAAATGACAACAATATTACAATGGAATGCGTGGTTCAGACGAAAATCTCCATTGCACACTTTTAGAAATTGTTGCAGCAGCCAGCAAAAGCTACAATTTATTGCCCGAAAAATCCCTTAAAAGATGCGATGATATTTATTGGCAAAATACAAAATCGTTTATGAAAACGTATTCCTCGCCAATTTTTACAAAATATTGAAGATTCTGAAAGTTTCAGTATTGGTGGCCCCACTATTCAATGTTTCATTCGACTCTGGTGATAAAAAATGATGTAGATATTTCCAAAAATTTCCAATTAAAAGATTTACTCCCCTTAAAGTCGTGCCGCAAGTTAAACACGTAAGAAGCTATTTTCACTGCCTGTTACATAATGTATTATTTACGTTATCATTAATGACGTGCGATAAAGTATTTCTGTAATTTTGACCTAATATAGTGACATTTTGTTGTCGTTTTCATATTGACACTAGTTGCAATATGAGATTTCATATTAACACTAGTGCTAATATGATAATTTAGAGCAACCTTGTAGATTTAAGTAAATTTATTTACTACTTATAAAAATTATTGTATGCAACACGTTGTAACACAACTTGTTGGTCAAATCGCTAGCGCTCGTAAGAAAAACTTCACGTCTTCAGTTTGCAACTTCATACATAAATACTTATTCCTGCACTAGGGCGCAATAGTGATTTGCGCAGCTGGTACGCAAAATGATATTTTGCTGCACGAGACTAAAAGCAGAGTCAAACAATCATTCGATAGCAGCAAAACAATTTCGCGCGCGTGTTGCATACAATGTTTTAACTACGACTAACTGTAAATTAATAATAAACAATATAAAAATTATTGCCAGCGTCTGAATAGTATCTTAAAACACAAGTTGCAGAAGGTATCTATTCAAGCACGAATTTGAAACTTCGAAACGAGCCGCATAGCGGCGAGTTGGGGAACAAATGAGTGCTTGAAGGACCTTCTGCAACGAGTGTTTTATACTATTTTTTCTATTTTGCCGCTTTATACCATTTTATAAATTAAAAAATAAAAATGTTTTCTATTTTGCGTTTAGCACCCAAATGACGTCATTTCATAGCGACTTATCTAACACTCAAATGACGTCATTTGGGTGCTAGAATGGAGTTATTCTAAACGCAAAATAGAAAAAAGTTATTCGCGAGCACGTTGCCAATAGTAACTTAAAATATACGGTACCCCCCACCCAAGAAAAGCGCCCTTCCGTGCTTTCCAAAAATACTTCGATACTCAGCATCACTCCGTTTCGCTAATACAATGAAATGCTATGAACCAGTTATTTACCAAAAAAAAAAAAAAAAAAAAAAAATTCCGACGACCATAGCTCAAAAGTTGATGTTGCCTTCATTTTCGGAGGACTTATCGTATGAAAACGATCCAAGACTTCAGGAAGGTTCCTGGCGACCGGAATCGTGTACACATACGAACATACATCCCCCGCACAGCAGGTTTAGGCACCCCCCAATGCGGGGGATTGATCTAGTGGGCTGGGATCTTCACCAAAAGATCCGCACCGCCGAGACGGAGATTTGATATAGTGGGTTCATTAGTCGGTTGGCTCGAATTTTAGAGATATTTGACTCAGAGTGGTTTTCGATATGAGGGAATTTCAATACTTCGTACACTTCGTGACGAAGTAATAAATATACTTTTTTAGCACATTGGAAAATGGAAAACTTCGCGTAGCGATGCGCAACTGTCCCCTTATTTTGACGGTTGACATTAAGATGCGAAAAAATATTGATATTCTTTTTTGGTGGTTGTAGAAAAATAGTATATTAAAATACAAGTTGCAGAATGCATCTATTCAAACACGAATTTGAAATTCCGAAACGAGCCGCTTAGCGGCGAGTTGAGGAACAAATGGGTGCTTGAAGAACCTTCTGCAACGAGTGTTTTATACTATTTTTTCTATTTGGACGCTTTATACCATTTTATAAATTAAATAATAAAAATGTTTTCTATTTTGCGTTTAGCACCCAAATGACGTCAGTTCATAGCGACTTGTCTAACACTCAAATGACGTCATTTGGGTGCTAGAATGGAGTTATTCTAAACGCAAAATAGAAAAAAGTTATTCGAGCGCACGTTGCCAATAGTAACTTAAATAAATATACTTTTTTTACCACGTTGGAAAATGGAAAACTTCGCGTAGCGATGCGCAACTGTCCCCTTATTTTGACGGTTGACACTAAGACGCGAAACAATATTGATAATCTTTTTCGGCGGTTGTAAAAAAATAGTATATTAAAATACAAGTTGCAGAATGCATCTATTCAAACACGAATTTAAAATTCCGAAACGAGCCGCGTAGCGGCGAGTTGAGGAACAAATGGGTGCTTGAAGAACCTTCTGCAACGAGTGTTTTATACTATTTTTTCTATTTTGACGCTTTATACCATTTTATAAATTAAAAAATAAAAATGTTTTATATTTTGCGTTATATGACGTCATTTAGGTGCTAGAATAACTCCATTCTAGCACCCAAATGGCGTCATTTTATAGCGACTTATTCTAACACTCAAATGACGTCATTCGGGTGCTAGAATGGAGTTGTTCAAAACGCAAAATAGAAAAACATTGTTTTTAGTGGCCCAAATCACCGTTTTTTGGTGCATTTGAATGGCTTTTTCCCGTCGACTTGACGGTTTTTGCGACTAGTGACATTATTATGCACTGCAAAAGCACTCATTTCGCACACTTGATACAAAAATCACTATTTTATAATTTGTTGTGTACGCCACTGCTCCCTTATTTGTAGGAAGTAGTTGATCAGACCTGCGCAAAGCGCAACTTTTGGCAGCCCTAATGGTCTGCCACTTTGATTATACATGTCGATTGGTATGGCAGTTCCTTATTATCTTTTATTCGTAGCTCTAAACGTGTATGTGAATTGCGGAATAAGACGTTGTCGTTGCAGGATCGGCAATATAGCAGTTTGAACGTGACGCTATTGGTTTCCATGTTGAAGACGAATAATTTACAAGAAGATCCGCTATAGGGATTTTGCCCTTTGTGTGTGTCTATTTGAATTACATCCTTCTGCTGCTTCGTATTAACAAACTGGTCAACAACAATACTTTGCTCCTGTAGAAAACCTGTATAACTAAATTGATTTTATTACTGTTCTGTATCCACAAGAAGGTCATATATAAGGTTTTTCTCTTGTATGAGACCTCATATGCATAGCTAACGTTTATCTCATGTTCTGTGTTCAAAATCGTAAAACTACATATAAGGTTTTACTACCGATCCCACAAGTGTAAGGCACATCACCCTGTCCTAATTTCAGTAATAATAATAATAATAATAAAGTATAAGTAACTATAAAGTACAAATTTATATTTTTCGCCCAAAATCGCCAGTTTTTTATGCTGACCACGAATGTCATGATTATGAATAACAGCAGCATAACAGTGGTCGTAAATTGAAACAACTTGAATCAAAAGAAACGAATAAATTTCCAATCAAGTTGTTTTCGATGAGTCCATCTTCAATTATAGTAATTATTACAATTCTGTTAGAAGTATACAATTCTTTAATTGAATTGCGAAATTATTGTATACAAAGTAGAGCCTGATGATTAGATTTTTTTTATTATTCTTCGAACTATGGTTGTGAAACCGCTAGGCTTGCATTCAGCAAGTCCTACATTCGAGTCCCGCGGGACTCGGTGAAACCATACACAGTTTGCACCAAATTAGTTGTGCTCTCCTCAAAACCACAGACCTAAAAGATAGAGTAACAAGGTCAACGCATCACCAAGACACACAGTTCACACAATGGTTGCTGCGTAAGCGCAAAAGGCGCGCTCTAATTCTGTAACCCTAATCCGGGGCAAGTTGAGCGCCGGATGCAAGCGTATAAAGCACCAGCCTCTACACCACAAGATTGCAGATAATACATACATTCTGCGAATTATAAATAAGATTAATAAAAGTTGTTTGATAGTTCAATAGCAAATTGCTCGATCTTGAATATTTTCAACCGCCTTTTGATATGTTGCTATAGCAACCAATTTTCTTTTAAACGAAAACCTAACTTTTTTTATTTATAGAACAAGTATTTTTGTTCTACATAAAAGACTGTTTTACTAGATTGGTGAGACCTGTTTGAAGTAAATTTGAGTTGAAGTGTATTTTTAGACTCAAAATCAGCGGCACAGGCCGCGATTGATAAATAATTGATGGCAGACTGTGACGAAAAAATTAATACATAAGATTAAAGATAAAGTTATTTTGAAATTATCATTTACTAAAGACTTGTCGCCGCCTAATTTCAATTTGTTTTCTAGCACATTGTTCATCAGTTATTTGTCAGCTATGTTGCTAATTTTAAATCTTGGTAAGAGTTTACATTGAAAGCCTTTTTATTCAACCTTACAAAAAACTAGTGATGTAGAGTGTTTAACATTGTTAAATATTAGTTAATTTCGGTTTTCAATTCTAAAGTAAATGTATTAAAAACATTAAGTAGTTAAATTTTGTTTCACCATTTGAAGCAATTCGTTTGGTCAATAAGCTCAAGAATATAGTGCGATAACTAGTCAGCATTTCTCGTAAGCACGAAGCTCTAGGTTGTCAATATAGTTACACAACACAATTCAGTAAAATCCAATTACAAAACGCGTGAACGAACTATAACGTTTCATACAACACTAATTTCTGTTTACTTTTAGCTATTAAGTCGACAAGTATTGCTAGGTTAGCAGGTTTTTTCAAAGGATTTTGCGCTAACTATGTACAAATTTGTGTATATAAGAAGAGGTTTTAATTAATAAATGAGTATTAATCTTTGCAACTGTACTCACACAATATCTACAAAGGAATGCTTTCTAAGCCAAAATTGCTTGATCTCTGGAGGTGGAGACTGGCACTTTCTACACTTTACCAGGAGATCGCTTTCCTAGCCATAATGACTTGGTCTCTGAGGTTCAACGTCGGGGATCTCCTATTGTTAACTGATATTTGGAATCCAGATTAGTACAAAAGAAAGCACATTTGTTCTAAACAAATCTCCACTGCAAATACATCACCTTAGCAACCAAACAAACTACGATTAAAAATTTTGAAGGTCTTTCGGAAACACTATGAAGCAATTTTTTAATTCCAGATGAATATAAGATCGTTTATATTTATTAGGCATGGGGGAGGGGGTGTTGTTAGCTTATACTACTCGATGGATAAGTACTCACCTTCCTAATTTAATAATGACTTTTCATGTATTTGACCTGAGTGCATTGCAGCTTATATAAAATCATCATATACAGATATATTTTATTGTGAGTATTCATATTAATACTGTTTTTTATTACTTTGTTTTTCTGATACTCGGTGTCGAATCAAACCAGTCAACATGATTGTATTATTGCATTATTTTCCAACCAAAACCGTTTTTGGTCTATCAGATTTGTGTTCTTCTAAGACTTTTATTTCCACTTAAAAAATATGTTCAACGTTTTAACAAAAGAGTGATATCTTTACAATATTTGGTTATTGCCAGCAAAATTAACAGTCAAATATTGTTAATTTACTTTAAAGTGGCCGAAATAGACAAATGTGGTCGTCTTAGGCGATTTGTTAAAGTCGAAGGGAGTTTGACCATGACTAATCAGCGAGCGATGGGCCATTCTGCGAAATAGTGTCCATTGGCAGCAGATCGCCCTTGGAAGTCGATAATGAAGGGCGTAACTTCCCCAGAAGCCGACGAGAGTACCACTGCAGGACACGTGCTCAATTATTAGCCCTCGTGCCTGAGATTTATCGAGTTTCGGTCTTTGGAAAATTTAGGCGCAAGACGTTTCGTTAGCTGCTGTAAGGATTTATGGTAATTAAAAGAGGTTTTTTCATATGCAATTAGTCAAGTCGGTGGAGAGATAGTAATGCCTAAGTTAAGATTAGAAACTATCCTCTAGCATACCTTTTGGAAAACATTTAACAGTTTGACTTTAATAATTATTTTGTTAGATGCAATTCAAGACATTCATACGACTGTACTTAGATGCACTTCACCCTTCCTATCTGCTGTAAAAGTCCCTTAACATTAACATTTTTGCGGGCATTCTTGTAGTCGTTTCGTATAGTAGCTCATTCTGCTCGTAGTTTCTAATTGTACAATACATAATAAAATTTATTATAATAATCGTTTCGGTCCGAAGAAGACGTAATAACTTTTAAGTGTTTGGGTGCAAGTGCAATCGATTATTTTCTGTTTTGCATTTGAAAAGTCATTGTTCTGGTAATTATTTTATACAGTCCACACAGTAGGGGTAGGTTCGTATAGTTTTGTTAAATTTTGGAGAACATACACGTTATGTCGGATGGATGGGTTGTTACCTAATTATCAATATGCTAAAATTGAACAAAGCTAAATTACAAATAGCAAAAAAAGATGCTTTATGTTTAATTACTATATGTGGTCTCACAGTATCTACAAAATAAAAATAGAGGTTCCATTATTTATATCCTTCTTTTCTGAAAAAAAACCTTTTGACACATGCTAAGGGTCCCTAAGTTAACCATCGTGTTTATGCAAGAAAATAGCGAAAACAATTAGTCCTATAGTAGCAATGTGATAGAGTGAACGGTGACTAACATTTTACGCTAAATTTGCAATATATCAGGTTACTTCCAGTTCTCTGCATTAATATTCCACACAAAATAGCGCAAATGTCATTCTAACAGTTTATGTCGTTTTCGAGATACTATGTTTACAGCCATTCGGAATGACATACCCTCCTTTATTAATTTGCGACCCTAAAGCGGTTACTGTTTTCACGAATGTTATGTAGTTTCATGAGACGTTTCACATAGTAGCATGTTAGTCGCCATTAATTGAACGGTTGCTACAAAAATTGTAAATTTGTAAAAAATGGATGTACTTGAGGAAATAATACTGTTCAAAAAACGAATATTGGACAGCGGGCGAAAAAAAAATATCTACAAGGCCATCCTAGAACCAATAGTAGCTTACTGATCAGAGTCTTGAACGGTTACTGAAAGAAGCCGTAAAGACATTGAGGTGGTGAAAATGAATTATGTCAAACGAGTTTTTATGGTGTCGTATTTAGAACATAGAGGAAATGAGTAGATGAGGAAGCGAACGGGGAATGGAGAAACAATGATTCGCACCATAGAACGAAAACAGCTTGTTGATCATGGTCATGTGCTCAGAATTGAGGAACAGAGAACCCCCAATAATGTTTTTTTTTTCAATTATGAACCAGCTAAGGAGAGACGACGGCGGAAGTCATGACTCCAAGGAATTAAATTTTAAAAAAAGGGTTATCATCATCACCGATAATTTTTCCTTTCGAATATTAGAAGTAATGTTTTTTTCGATAATACGTAGCAGATTGCCACTTGTCAAGTAAGTAATACTAAACGGTCCCAAGGTTTTAATGCAATTCTGAATGATTGTTTGTCTAGCAGACAACGTAAAAATTTGTTTTAAAGGCGACTCCAGAGGTTTATGTGGCGCGCTAAATGCAACTAGGAAACCGAAGAGTATTATCAAATTCGGCGATCAAATAAATGAAATAGCTTGCAATAACAATTCTTGTATGAGTAGACGTAAACAAATTTGAAAAGAACTAATATGTAGATCACCGATCAAAATATTTGTCATTTGTTCAAGCACTAACCTATACAGTGATTGGCTTCTTAGGGATTTGTTCTTTTGTTTCTTAACGCTTAGTGAATGTATTCAATGTTAAAAAAAAACAGAGCTCTGTAGGTTAGTGGCTGGCACGCCTACTTAGCATTCGGGAGGTCGTGGGTTCGATTTCCGCGGCCGTCTGTTCTGGTCCAGGTTTTAGGTAGTTTTCATGAGTCAACACAGTACCTTCTCTGAGGGGAATATCGGGGCAGTAGTTTTCCACCTTTCCTGGTCTTTCTTCCACCCCTCCTTTCTCTCCCCATCCTATAATTGCCGTTCTTGGCTGAAGAGGGACGCAAGGTCCCTATAATAGCTCGCCTCCATTTGAGGGAATTGAAATTACCTTGAACCTTGACCTTTGTTGGAAATATGGCGATTAATGAATAGTGTAATAGCGAATTAACTGCGCTATATTGCAGTGCGGAAAGAAACTAATGTTTTCTTTAAAATATTTAAAATGAAAATTAGTATCATAGTATATTGATCGCCTAGCCGTTGGCCGCCAATAGCTTACAGTGATTGGATTGCCTAAGCCTATAAAAAATTAAACAATATTAATAAATTAAATAAACATATTTATTCTATTTAAAAATTAAAACCTAACAAGAAGAATAATATAAGCAATGATTAAAAATACGTATACTTAAAACTTCATTTTTTTGTTTGCAGCAAGCAACACATTCAAATGTCGTAAACTATTTTTTAACACATTTCATGTGGAAGGATTTCAATATTTGAATTAGTAATTTTAAGCGTAATATGAACAGCATAGCCGGCCCCGACATTTAGTTTAAAAAGCTTTTGGACACTTTTGCTCAGTTCATCACTGCTTTTCTTGTAGTGATCTTAGGTTGATTTTCCTTAGCAAGTTTTTTAAATCTACCCTGGGTCCTTTCTTCGTTTTCTCCTTTTTCCCCTGTTTAAGTTCTTCTTTTACATTTTTAATTTTTTTCCATTTCGTAGAAGTAACAGCATGGAAGCTTCTCTATGTTCCTTATTTTTTCTTCTAGGTGTTTCTCGCCATTGAAAACATCCATAAGGCTGCTGATTAAATTGGCGAAGATATTAGCACAGCTGGTTACATTTTTACTAGGTTGAGTATTGATTCGGTTCAAATTAATGTATTTCCTTGAAAAATGCCCATGTTCTTTATTTTGTTCGTTATCAAATCTTTAATTTTTTCCCTGCCTTTCTAGTCGAGTGTTGATTTGGTACAAATTTATATATTTTGCATAATGTTGCTGTTCATGTAAAACATTATTTGAATTATTAACAGAATCAACATTCTTATGAATTTCGAAGAGAGCGTTTTCACCAAATTCTTTCCACAACTGAGACAGAATTATATATGTATTCATTATTATTAGTAAAATGAGCAATTTTCTTAAATTCCATAATAATTTTATTTGAAATAGTTTCAAACCTGCTAAATTTAACTGAACTATCTTCGTTTATGGTATCCGTTGTTCTATCTTTTATCTGCCTTTCAATACACTTGGAATAATTTATTCTGTTAAGATCAAACGAAAAAAATCCGGAGGCCGGAAGTCCATTTCGAATGGTTTTTTCTTTCTTGCAGGTTTTATTATTGGAGCATTTTTTCTTTGGCTTCGTTTATATTTACGGCGGCCATAACATCCTCTTTCCGTTCGATGTATCGCTCTTGAGCAACAAAGGCGAGCACAAGCCTGACTAGTTCAAACTCCAGGCTATTTTACCCACAACTTAAATTAAATGTAAAAACTGTAAAATAGGGCTAATACTGTAACGCAGCCATGACCATAGCTTTCTGGAAATCAAACTCGCAGGAACTCTGAATTCCGGAACCGCTTAGAAGCTTCCGTGAAACTGTTTTCATATACCAGATCAAATGTTCCGGGTCAAATTCAACATGCGGGGGGCGCCAGTGATTGTAGGGAGGTGTGCTTAGCGGTTCTTAGCGTTTCTTAACGGGCTCAGACGCGAGTCGTACAAAATTATCACACTAAAGCAACAGGAATAAAAGCCTACCTGAAGGTTGATAGAGCAACCCACGATCACGTGCAGTGAAAATTAGAATTGCACGGTCTGCATCTTGGAAGAAAATATAAGACGCTGCCTTCAGAAAAGCTGTGAATGATTTTTAACACCCGATGTCTGAATAAGGCATGCGGTTTTAGATTAGCATAGGGCCCCACGAAGCGAAATTGAATCCACTTGGCCGGCCGAGACGCAAGGAGAAAGTGAAATTCGATCCAAAATTTCGACCTTGCGTCGTTTTTGAAAACTACGTAGTGGAGTTAGCTCTACTCCCCAAAAATGCATTGAGCTAGTAATAAATATTAAAAGAAAAGAATAGGCATGCATTCACCAGGAGAATGTAAGCCGCAAACGCCAAAATAAGAAAGCCGTTACGCGGAGAAATCCATTATGTATGGCCGACGACTGTATGGTTTGCCCAGTACCCCGATTGGGATTTTCAAATTTGTTTCAGAAATGTATTCACTTGTAAAAATATGTTCGCCCAAGAATTCGGTTCTCAGTTATTATAACCCCCAGTTTCTTTCTATTTATGAAATTCCCACCGGTGCCGCTGCAAAGATAGCTAAACATCGGCTATTCCGAACCGACGGTAGTTAATAAAGGACTCATGAAACGTTAACGAGACCGTCCAGAAATAGCGTTCGCCCCCGAAGAGCACTATTAGATAGGTGTTGAGAAATGACAGTCTGCGGAGTGACATCCAGGTGCGTCCCGCCCCCCAGCAATACGCACGAGGGGTGTGTCGCATCACCCACGCTCTCAAACAAACAGGCTTTTTATTAAAACCACCACTTCTTGTGTGAAGTTCATTAATTTTGACAAGCGCGTGTCACAACACGTGCTGGCCAGGAATAGCCGATGGACAAGGACTTCGATTTCTTCGGATATGTTACCCACCGGATTCAATTAGAGGAGCGACGATTGCCTAACGAGAAATGTCAAAATTGCGGTGCTGTGCAGCCGCACTCCGTGTAATTTCATACAATTAATCTGCGCTTACGATCATTGCCAGTTTCACAACCTCAACAGTTAGCGATCACGACCTTTCTCTTATCCCTCGCTGCAGCAAATTGCAGTATCTATCATAATCCTTCTGGCAACCATCGCGGGTTTCCGCAGAGCTGCAAAGTGCAGTATAGCGATAAATAATAACAACTCGTTCTGGGACTATCAAGATACCAGCGCCACTCGAACTGCGCAAACCAAGCAGTCGAGGTGATGGGAAAATTACTGTGATCAAGAGCTTCTCTCGCTCCTCCACCCGTCAATCCATCAATCATGGGACTAATCATTTTTTGATATAAACACTTGTAAACTGCATACAAATTCCGATTGATTATTGTTATTATGAGCTTTATTAGATGCAACCATGAATTTTGTGTTCATTAGTAATGAAAGTGCCCATAAATTGGTCTGTTTTGCACTTTGTTTTGGCCATGCCCGCGGTTTAATGTGTGGAAAGCTGTAGCCAATTAATGCTAAATTACATAAAAATTAAAAACCGCTAAAACACCTAATCGTTTAGTTTGGGATTTAGAGGTGGAACTTATTTAAATTTCTCGATTCGCAATTATTCCTCAAGGTTCATTAAAAGAAGGTACCAAACGTTTTCGCCTTTGTAGACTGGGTGGTGTAATTTTCTTCTTGGAAAATGTATGTTAACAGCATTACTTACAATGGTTTGTGAACTATCATGACATGTTATAACGTATGTACATGCATTTTCTATACTGTTATGGTATTGTACCTGGATACTATTCTGTTCATGTGATCATTTTATGTTTAAAGGATGAAATAAATATAACAGGCTTGGTTATGGTTTAATTATTTAATTGTTAAAATGTTGATACTGGAGAAAGTAAAAGTTGTCCGATGACATGATATCATATGTTAATATAAAACGAATTTAGGTGGACAGGATTGACTATAACTTGGCAGCAGGTTTCCATTTGAAAAATTAGTAACAGGAAATGAATGTTAATAATTACTTTAAGATGAGTACAAGATGGTGCCATGTTTAATAAGAATAGCTATTCTAACTTAATGTAGTTAAGTTGAAGTTTACTACAAAATGATCTTCAAAGTGCTAAATAAAGTTAAGATATGCAAACATTAATACTGAATTACAAGTTGTTTAAAAAGGTAAGATTAGTCACATAAAGTATGGTGTGTGCACAATTTAAAGAATATTTGCACATAAATCACACAAAGAATGTGTAATTGTAAATAAGAAATAAGACAGCAGGTACCTGAAAGCAAGATAAAAACCGCGATTTGAAAAAAATAATTAAAATTCACTAAAAGTCTTAAAACTGTTGACGTTTACAAAAATTAGAATTGAATCTAGTAATATGTGAATGTAAAACAAATAAAATGTCAGTTACTATCTAAAGAGAATTGCAAATATAATATAAAAGAAAAGATTTCCACCAAATAAAATTTTGAAGTTATTGCTGGATTTTCATACGGTTAACTTAATAAAATTCAGTGATCAAGTTAAATGGCGTTTAATTCAATTAAGGGTTGTTAAGGTAATACCAGGAGATATAAATTAATAGATGGACCGTAAGTAATAAAGATTATTCGTGGTTGAGTGCAAGCGGGGACCATTGGTCGAGCTGGAGGTCGTCTGCGAATGTATGGTGTCGCTGATGTGGACTGAGTACTACGTTTGTTAGATTATCGATTGGTGGAAGTGCTTTATAAGGAAGGAAGGAGCCATGCAGCTAAAGGTCTTGCAGCTATCCAGGGTCGGCAGGTAATCCTAAGTTTGAAGTTCGTCGATTCGTCGGTTCCTGGTTTCCAGATTGCTTAGCCCAGAGGTGGAGTTGGAGGAACCTCCTGGGAAAGACGACATTTGGCGAGTTGTAGGCAGTGTATTCGGCAAAAGGACCTGAGCTTGTGTGGCGGAGTTGCTGTTGTGGACGAATACGCAGGTATCGCATATGAACATTCTTTTATAACACATTAATAAATACAGAAAGATAAAACTTACCTGAACAAATCGATTGTAGTTGGTTGTTTTATTCAGTATTAAATGTAAATGAGGTTATTTTAATTCAATACAGCTTTACTTTAAATAATGCGAGAATATCGTTTAAGCAGGTTTGCATTGGATTTAATTGCAATTTAAGAAAATTATTCATGTTATACTATTAAATTAAAACAAAGATTTAACAATTAAACTAAATGGTCAAATATTTGGTTATTCAATAAAATTTCTACCTAATATATATACAAGCAATTTTTGAGTAGCGACAAATATTTAAATTAGTATAAAGAATTATTCATCGCAATACAAAATAGTTAATATACAGTTGACTGCTAACGATCTTGTTGCTTGGCCAGCGCAATCTCCAGACTATTGACTAATGCAACTATTAATATAAATGCAACAGTTTTAGAAAGTCCAAAAATCAACTTTAATAACATTGATTACTATAACTATATCGGATACAGAGGAAACCATGATAAAGTCTCATTTGTGGTTAGCTGCTTTTACCGTTCTATTGTTAAAATTTGTTTTCATAGTTGTGTTTCATACGTTAGTTATAATTTATATTTAGTGAAATTATATTCTGATTAAGCAAAGTTAATCGTCATATTCCAAAATAATTTTGATTATTAAAAAAATGCTGTTATGGTTAAAAATTACATTCGCAAGGGCTTATCATGAAAAATAATTAATGCAGCCTAGTATTTACACACTTCTGAATTAATTACGGCATCTATCAAATTTAATATTGTGATTGCATCACTCTGTATATAAATACAAAAGCTTAAAAGTGCATGATTTTTAAAATCAAGCCATTATCTAATGAACTGATACAAATATGATACACTCTCTATCAATCTAGGCTGCCTTATAATTATTTGCAAATATTTTCTTAAGAACTCTACTTTGGCATGCTAGCAACAATGTTGAATAATTACATGCAGAAAGTTGAGTAATAAAAAAAAAATAAATATAAAGCAAACAAAATTTAAAAAATTAAAAACTTCTTGTGTAAGTGTGAGGAGAAGTTCTACTAATTATTACAAAAACGTGTGACCGCAATTGAGACTCCTGCAACAGTAGATTTGAAAATGTTCTAGAAATGTTCTTCGTCAACCGCATGTGCAACGATAATGACCCTGACCGCAAATGCGACGATGGCAAGTGCAATTTATTAAATATACTGTTACGTCAACCAGAGTTCTGATGTAACCGAAAAATCTAGGGAATTAGTCTCTTATATGTAGAAATGTGCAGAACTGCCTTTTCTCCTTAAACGATGTGACATTATAAATAAATATTGGTTGACGGTACTAACAAAATCACAAAAATGCATGTCAGAATAACTAATAACAACCAGTGATGTGTTAATTACAGATTTGCTAAAAATAAAATTTATTAATCGGAAATTTTAAAATACAAATCAATTTTGGCAAATTTGATAAAGCAGAAGTTATTAACAAATCAATTAATAACGGATCTGAGTTAAGGTATGGCAGAAATAAACTTTTTATATGTCGAAATTTAGATTTAAACTACTTCGTTTAGATGATTTATACAAAGGTATATAAAATATGAAAAGCAAATCTAACACAATTATTATGGGGTGAGAGTGGACTACCACCGATGTGGATTACCACCAGTGTTGTCAAATCAAGGGAGATTTCAAGCCATTGAAGGGCTGAGAAAATTTCTCCACATTCTAGGGATTTTGATAAAATCCACAGAAATTACATAAATCGATAAACAATCGCTCAGCGGTGGATTCAGAAAGAGAGATGCACAATAGTTTCAGTTAATTTTTTTTTAAATTTTGGCTCCGATATTCTCAGAAGTGGAGAATTGGTAAGGGTTGGTATCACTGAAGTGACGTAAATACAGCTTAGGGAAAATTGGGAATCTAAAAAAAATCAATTGCCTAAGGAAATCACAAAATAAATACTTGGCAACGCTAACTACCACCGACTGGCATTACCATCGATATTAATTTAAATCTTACTAAAACTACTACCGATTTGTTTCACTACAGATCGCAAAATTTTGTGATAAATATATGAAATAATACCGAACTAAAATACATTCAACTGGAACAACCGCCGACGTAAACTACCACCGCCTGAGTTTACCACCGACTGGTAGCACCTCCGACTGCATCCGGTAGCAGTTACTACAACATATCTTGAATAACCACTAATTTGAAGTTATTTCTATATTAACAATTTCGCAGCAATTACAGTAACTTAACGAAGTTTTTTTTATTTATCTATTAGATTCTGCTTTTTAGATTTGTTTTGAAAATAACTACCCTAAGTTTATTTTATAACTGTATATTTATATCTGCTCTACTACTTTTGTTTTTCAATAAAAGAGCAAATATTGAAAAGTTTTATTTCATTCCGTAGAGGAATCAAAATGTGTGTACTTGGGACGATAAAAAATTGCCATGGCTCTAGCGGCAACTTCCGAAGCTGATCTAACATAGACAGAATTAATCTGAGTGTAATAAAATAGCGCTATGGGTGTTATCGGAAATACAGGATGTTAGAGAAATAGGTAACAAAACCAGTTAAATGGAACTCTTTTTATCTACCATATTTCGAAATACGTACCTATATAACCATACTCCAATTCCCAAATTTGACGAGTCGTTCGTATTCTTCATTTACTTCTAATACTATACGAAATGATTATGATTATGATATAACTCAACAGTAAATGAGGAAATGCAAAAGTGCAGTGTTCGCTACCGTGATAGGCTTAGTGCCCATCCAAACACACTAGTATAATGTCTACTCGACTCTGACGACGAAGAGCATAGGTTTAAAAGATTCAAACCGATGGACCTCCCAAGTCGTTTTGTATAAGGTTAAAGTTAAAGTAGCGACAAAGAATTTGTTTATTTGTTTAATTGATTATTTGCATAATTGTTTATCCTCAAATCTGAATGTGTTAATTTAAGGAAATTTTTCGTTGGAAAACTTTCTTCTTGTCTTATATTGTATGTTAAAATATTTACTGAATGTCACTGCGTGACAGATTGTAAAGCTAGAAATAAACTAAAAAAAATTATAAACATCTAGTTTTGTCAAGAAAAACTTATATATGGCACATTAAAGCGAAAGTCAGAGCGAGCAAAAAGATAACTGATAAGAAAAATGTTGTTACATTATGGCAGATTTAATGATAATCATTTTCAAACAAATACTCAGTGGCATAAGCTGAATATTTTTTAAGAAAATTTTTAGTAAAGATTTTCGCCAGTAACATCAACTATACTTTGAATTTTCAATGTCTAGAATGATTGTAATAATTGCTTGTCTCTTATTGCTTTATATCAAAAATATTTTCTGTGTTTTTTTTTCAAAATAGCTCCAAGCTGCTTATGTGTAATAGTTAATAGTGCATAAATAATTGAATAATTATTCTTCTCCCACTACACTGCAATGTACTTTTATTTTTATGACACTCATATAAAACCCCACTCGCACGACCATCATTATTATTTTAGTTTAAAAAGTGGGTTTAACTACATGTGGTGCAGCGGATAAAGTTACGGCATCCTTTATCTAATAGACTTGTCCGGGACGTTGTTTCAGCGGCCAAACCGTAAGAGATAGAGAAAAAAGTTATGAAAGTTATATGTTTGGAATGGTCATGTCAGGCCAGGAAACGAATTTCATTCACGTGACACTTCCGGTTTTCGAGAAATAACGTGATTTCCGTCCGTCCGGGAGGCTGGTCCGTCCGGGACGCTGTTTCAGCAGCCAAACCGTAAGAGATAGAGAAAAAAGTTATGAAAGTTATATGTTTGGAATGGTCATGTCAGGTCAGGAAACGAATTTCAGTCACGTGACACTTCCGGTTTTCGAGAAATCACGTGATTTCCGTCCGTCCGGGACGCTGGTCCGTCCGGGACGGTCTTTTTTGTTTTATTAAATGAGACATTTGTCTCACTGGTTGCTAGTAATTGCTCTAATACTATACAATGATAGTCGCGTTTTACCTGGTCAACTGCACAGCTTCAAATGTTTCCGCAATTTCTGCAGTTATCTCTAGAGATATCAACATTTTATAAAAATGTAGTAAGTTTTTGAATCAAAGTTTGGTTTGGGCAACCATTGCAGTTTTTGAATTTATTGTGTTACCATTAAATCTGTCCGGAACCTAATTATGTTAATGTCAGCAGCCGGCCAAAACTACTCAGTGGCGTACAGCTATTTTAATAGAGAGTAATTAAATTTTTAGACTTTTAAACGTTTTTTTAAAAAATGATACATAGAAAAGATATTCCATTTGAAGAATAATAGAACCAATTAAAATTAAAGCATCTATTTCTCTAACACCCTGCATTGCAATTTGGGAGTAGCGCACGGATCAATTAATTGTAGGTTCGTACTTATTCATCCTGCATTTAAGTGAAATAAAATTAGATCCTAAGTTTTGTATAGCGATGATACTTACTACAGCAGTTAAAAGAAATAAATTGCGTCGACGCAAAAATTTCCGATGAGCAAGTAAGGTAATAACTCGTAACATCAAAATCCAGTACAGTTATTGCCCCATTTAAGTTGTTTCTTGCGATAATCATTCTTAAAAATAGTATAAGATAACAGTAGAGGCTTAAATAGGTAGCTTGTAGAAATTCTCTGTTCAAAATATCCAGCTGTCTAAAAAAAAACACCGAACTTTTAGACTTAGAACGAAAAAATAATACCGACACTAGACAAATATTTATGATCATCGATTTTTTTCCATATACCAGTGCAATTCAACGCCATGAAAAAGGTATGGGCAATCGGTAAATATCACCAAGACATAAATATTGTCGGAATTTTATATGAAGGTAATAGAGATAATTTCTGATTGACTGATGGATATAGTCAAAATGGCCGACTACCGGTTTTACCGGAAATGATACCAACTTTTATTTTTTAAATAGACCACCTTGTATGATTTATATTTTTCGGAATCTACAAGTCAAATCACATATATTAGTCTCGCCAAATTTTCACTTTTTCAAACAGAAAAACATTCTTCCAACTTTTATTTTTTACGATAGAAGGCTGTGACTTGAAAAAATATGTTTTAATTGACTCTAGGAACTAATAATAGTAGCTATTTTATCAATGAAGTCAATAACAAACCCTTAATAAAAGAACAAAGTTTTGCTATACACGGTTTTTAAGAAAAATACACTTTTTTTAAATGGCACCTACTAAAGGCCATCTTGCCATTAAACAGAAAATTCAATTACTGATCTAACGATATGCATCATGTACTACTTTATCTTTATCTAAAATTGAAGTATAATTAATATTTTTTTTATATTTTTGTGTAATACCTAAGCAAATTCCGCAGCACTGTTGTATGTAATTTGAGTCGTAGATTGCGGAAAACATAAAATATATAGGGTGATCCATTTAAAAAATCAGAGTTAGTGTTATTTCTGGTGAAACCGGAAATCGGCCATTTTGATTATACCTGTATATCAATCCAAAATTATGTCTAGCATCCTGGTATCAAATTTTATCTAAATTCATTCTTAAGTAAACGAGATAGAGATATGTCCCTGGTCTCATTATCACCCGGTATACCGTGTTTCGAGTTCAATGTCTAAGCTATTTTACGCGTTTTGCTAATTTAACGACCTACTAGAATGATTTGTTATTGCGCGAGCTACGTTCACATAAACCTATATCTGATTACAAATGGCAACAAGCGATTTCTGCTTGACCTAGAAACGTGAGAAATTTGACATATACACTTATTAAGTAGGCCGCAATTTTATAAATTGTAAACTAAATGTTACATATTATTTCTTAGAATTAACGTAAATTGCTTATGGCCAAGCGAAGGCAGAACAGCTTTCATGGATATATTTCCGTTAGTCTTTAATAAAGTAATCAAGCTTCTATTTGGAAATAAAGACATTATGCTTTTTTAACGGAATAAAGGATTTTTATTGTAAAAAATCATTAGTAGTGGTTAGGAACTCGAGTGGTGGTAAAGCATTCGTTCTCTACTGATTTTAGTGATAACTTTAACTAATAAAAAATTTCGTATACAATTTTTATAAAAGGAAGTGAGGATATATAGATAATATCGCATCTTCACCTGTATTTATTATATTAATGGCTTTTGTACCATAAATATTACCTTCTTTGGTGTAGCAGAGAAAAAGTTACACTGGGAATGACTAAAATTACTAAATAATAATAGGAAACTGAAAATTTTATTCCATACGCTCGCAATATTTATTAACTCGAACAAGTTTGTCACCTATATTCAGAGCTGGGCAGTAATTAATTATTTTTAATTAAATTACTAATTAAATTCCTTTTTGTTTATTTGCCTTGGAATTGAATTACTTTTCAAAATGCGGTAATTGTAATTGGGAATTGCCATTTTTGTTAAAAAGTACTTAAAAATTACTTTTTGAAAGTAATTAATTACTCCATTCAATTACTCAATTACTTTTGTGTAATTAAATTACTCTAAAGTATTTAAATGACTTTACAAGTATTTGAATTACCTGTGGCAATTGAAATTACTCGAGGTAATTGAATTACTTTGTGGTATTTCAATTACATAATTACTGACCTCGATTGGGTGTCAAATCTCCAGAACGCAAAAAAATAAGATAAGATCTTATTAAGTTACATGTTAAGCAAATCGCAATAGGGTGTTTCCCGAGCAATATAAGCCTAATTATTTCCTCTGACGAGTCGAATAACAGCAACTTTTGCATTTTGTACGACGCGTCAGGAGTATTGGTGCGTGTATGCAGATGTGATCTGTAGCTTGCAATAGTGACACCAGTATTTATTGTGAGAGACGCTAAGTGTAAGACGCTAAAACTGAACTTGCGGTAAGTACATTACAGATTACAATACCTACGGTAAAAATATAATGTAAAATAGCTTCATTAGACGATATTGGTTCATAATTTATTCATTTCAATTTGGTTGTTTTAAACGATGTACTAACATGGGGTATACTGCCGTGCAAGTGTAACAGGCGTTAAGTCCAGAAAATTACGTTTTCGAGTGAGGAACTGAACTAAACGGCCAAAATCCGATAACAACATTTAAACAGCGTAAAACACATAAATAAAATGTACCTAATTGCAAAATTCCATGTCTGGTTGACTTAAAAATGCAGTATGGGGTATGGCACTAATTCAATTTAAAAATGCCGTATAAGTTTACCGCATTCTTGCATTGAACATTTTGTAAATGATCCATTCTTTGTCGCTTTCCTGCCTTGTAATGCTCATATGCTGCTTTGTATGCTGGCACATAGTGCATAATTTTTACGGACTGCTGCAATATGTTAGCTTCGATTATTATTACAAATTTGGAATAGTGTCTTATAAAAATCATTATTTTCTTATAATTCCGCTCACCTCATCCACCATTACTTCTTTACGTTATACAGGGTTCTGCGTTGATGGACGAAACGTACAAAACCCTCAACCCTCATCCTAATTACAAGGCATTCAAATATTGGCTTCTTAATGATTTTACACAAAATTCCATTTAGTTTTTTAAAAGAAGAGTGCATAGTGATAAAATTTACGTAATTTTAGATATTTTATTGCCCTAAACTAAAATCATAGGTATTATTAAAGATGTTGATAAGATTTTGAAATTTAAAGTAAAAATATGAAAGCATCCTGAGCAATTTAATTGTCGACCGTTTGACAGTGATTTTATGAAATGCCTATTTTCTCCCGTTTCTTATACGGTGTGTTCAAAAACAAATTACATAAGGGTTGGCCATGGAATATAAAAGTAATGTCAATAGCAAGCTTTAGAATTCATTAACTGTCATCACTGTTGTTGCTGACATAAGTTTCTATTATACGCTGATATCGTGACTGAAAATTCTAAAAATTGTTGTCGACATTAGTTTTATTTACCATGGCCAACCCTTATGTAATTTCTTTTTGAACACATGGTATAAAGGTCTCTTGAATGTAAAAATGACTTCATTGTTACGTGCTTGAGCAAATGTCTTTTGTTTTTGTATCTGCTGTACATATTCTTATTTCAATCAGCGGTTTTCAACTACGTTTGTCAGTCACCTGTCAATTTTCAACAGTCCCTGATCAACACCAAATTGATATTATGTTTTAAAATTTCAAAAGTTACCTAACACATTTTTTATAGCTATTTGTATTACTAGGGAGGAAAATGTATCATTCCCTCCCGCGGATGTAGTTTAATTCTTCAGCGTTAGCGAGAACAGTACCTAATCAATTATAATCATGCAAGGGAGGAAATGACGTTTTAGTCCAGAGTTATATATACAACACTTTTATATTTTATGATGAGACTAGCTCTTGTATTCAGCTGCATTCAAAAATATTTAAATATGAAAACCAGGTTAACCAGGAGGTTAGTTGATTTATTATTAATCACATTTCCTCCCGTCTCTAATGGCAACGGCAGTCAATGTATTATATTCCCTCCCACTGCCATTGGAAACCGACCAGGCAACCAAACGTATATTTTCGGGAAACCCCTAACAGGCGACAAAAAATGTAACTTTCGTATATAGGGGTAAAAATAGTATATTATACATCAAGGTAGCGAAGCGCAGTATTATAACGTGAGCGCATATTAGATACTGAGCGCGCAGCGCGAAGTATCTAAAGCGCGAAGGTTATAAGACGATTCGCTATCGTGGTGTATATACTATTTTTTGTACTACCAAACGGCTTAATACCTAAATTCCCAACAAATTTCGCAAATATTTTAACTGTCAACCTGACAATACAGCACTTTAAAACGTCAAAATTAAAATAGTAATATTTGGTAACTTAGCAATTTATTAGTTACCAAGGTGAAAATTGTTTATTTTACTTTCTCTCCCTTGGTGGAGAAAATCAACTTCACGACCTAAAGATAGGCCAATAACGGTGCGTTCTGAGACTAGTAGTGCAAAAAATATTTTCTAACTGAGGCAACAAAAGATGCTCATGTGGCACCAATTGAATCACCACGTAGTGTTCTTCCACAAAATCTAAATAGAAATTTGCTGTCAGACAATTAAAAAATCCAATGCTTCACCCTGTATACTTAGGTAAGTTACATATTTTTGTCATTCAGCCTCATGTTAGGCGTATTTAATCAGCATAGAAAAGAAGCTGCTCAATCGAGACATACACATTCTCTCAGATAGTCAGGCAGCACTGAAAGCGCTAAACGCTTTCAGTACTTCATCGAGACTGGTCAAGGAATGCAAATCCAAACTTCAAACCTTAAGCCAGGGAAATACAGTAAAATTATGCTGGATCCCAGGTCACCAAGGTATTGAAGGAAACGAAAAGACGGACAAGCTCGCAAAAGAAGCAGCCCGTAATGCAATGACCGGTCCAGAACCTGGTCTAAGCATTCAGAAAAACCAAGCCCGCTCAGCTATTAACGAATGGGTCAACACCGCACACCAACTAAATTGGAGAAACTACAATCAAGCAACACACTGCAAAAGATTGCTAAAAACTCCGAATCCACAAGCCACCAAAACCCTGTTGAGACTGAACAGAACTCGAATCAAGCAAGTAGTCAGTCTACTAACAGGCACTGGAGCAATATCTATAGAGATGAACCTGTTTGCAGACTATGTCAAGAGGATGATGAAACAGCCTATCATATCCTCTTTGAATGCCCAGCATTAGAGCGTCAAAGACACCAACTCAATTGGAGCCTTAACTCTATTGACAACCGCAAGCTAGTAGGGGACATTGCAAATCTAGTAAAATATACAGATGTCGGCCTGCTAACTTGAAAACTCCCGACAGTACAAAAAGCCCAAAGGGCTGACGTTCGCATGCCAGCAAAAGGCAGTCGTGGAATCTAAATCTAATCTAATCTAATCTAGGCGTATTTAATAGTAGATTGTTCTACAAGTTAAAAAAGGTGATAGTTTTTCAACGTTGCATTTACGAGCGAGCGGTGCAAAGCGAGTGGATTAAATTACCATGAACATGGAAAAATTACTTTTATAACATATTCAGCGTGCTATGGTTTTTAATATAATTACAAAATCTAGTCAAAATGAAATTCGACATTTCTTCATATTCAATTTTTTTTTAAATCGGCACTGAAGAACGTCGAAATCGTCAAATAAAATACGAGAAATGGGCAGTGAAGTAATCCATTGTCTTACGACTTTTTGTAAGCGGCTGGGCGATAGGTAAACGTCAACAGACGTCAACATAACCTTCAAAAGTTGGTTAAAATGTTCTAATTTCGCGATTTCTCGATTTAAAAAAAACAATGTACCCCTTGGCACTGGAAGTTCCTTTTTATCCCGCATGTGGTTTATTTGCTTTGGCCCCACGGGCCTCGGCAACTAAATCGGCAATAGTGATAAATAACTCAACTTCAGTGATGACCTACATGGAAACTAATATAAAAAAATATATATAAATTTGAACTTTCAAGTCCCTATACCTTCTCACTGAAGGGACTTTGTACTAAGGTATATTAGGTTTAATCGGTTTATTATAACATAAGGAATCTATGCCAAATCGGTGTCCCATTTTTTTGGGACACCCTGTATAATTGTTATTCTTGAATTTATTTATGTACTTACATCTTACATCAAAACAAACTAAAAACTTTTGGTTTTGGTGAACAGTGCATGTAGCTACAAGATTTAAGTATCAAAAAACCTTCAAAAGTAAAAGAGTACCTATGTAGGTTACTATAGTTAACAAAACATAAAAATTAAGCATTTTTAGATTACTATTACGAATCGACACGACACTAATGATAGTTGCAACTTGTAAGAAAGTTCTACTAAATACAGCTACATAAGTATATGACAATAATTTTTATTGAAAGTAATTGATGTTGTACAATTACAATGACTAAGTAATTGGTAATTGAATTACTATTTCCTGTGAGTAATTGAATCTCTGGTAATTAAATTACTGCATTGGGCGGTAATTGGTAATTAGTAATTAATTACTTTTTAAAAGTAATTTGCCCAGCTCTGCCTATATTATGCTATATTTTATTATTTATGAAACAATATAGTTCATATCATAAAATTTATTGCCCATTATAATATTCTGTTGGCTGTAGGCCTATTTCGCTGAGGTAGGTGACTAAATGACCCATTTGTATTAGCTGGATGAACATACATTTTCATCCAGCTAATACAAATCGTATACACAATTATACATACAACCTTCAAGATACATATTGTCAGCGTTTTTATATCAATTTATCACAGTATTTCCTTTTAGGCTAACAGCAACATTTAGTGTTTTAGAGTTTTTTTTTTAAATTTCTTAGAGAATTACAAATTACGAATTACTTTATTTAAGAAATATTAGTGTACTATAAGTGTAGAAGTTGTTGTTTTTTAGATGAAACGTCGAATTTACTCTGAAAATGTAAAATGTTCACTGCGGTTCATTGAAATTTGGTTGTTAATATTCTTTAAAATCATTTACACTTTCAATATACTGTTGCAACCATCTAGAACAAGTTGATAAATACTTACAATAATTATCCAATAAAAAGTTGCATTGTCCTGTGATTGTTGTTTGACTTCTTAATATAGTGAAAGTTTTTTGTAGAGTCAGAGTGCTATTAAGAAACTACATTTATTTATACTTTTACAATTTTTCTGTCGTGTTCACCCATACGTGCCATGTTAATTAAAGTATTTGAATTTAAAGAGCTGCATTGTTTCAGAGCATAAAATGGTCACCAATTCTGCTGCTCTGTTTCCAATGTTAATTAGTGGGAGGTTTCTTGTCGCCGAAAATCTGCAAAAGTAAATTTTTTTAATAATACGTCGGATTGCAAAATTATAAAAAATATATAAGTACTCGCACAGTGAGACCAGTGGATTTTGTAAATGGTAAAAAATACAAAATTATTAGCACATTCGAGCTTTCGAATTTGTGTTTCAATTTCAAAGCACGCTGAAAATGTAAAAGTAACGTTTGCCTTATTTATATTTTCTCTGCAATTTGGCTTTTATCATCGATAATCACACTTTTAAGAGAGATTTCAAATGTCATCTCAAAAATCTTAGATTTTCAAAATTTCAAGATGTGTACATTAATTTTGTTTGTCTCAATTTGTAATAAAGGCGGCTATGCCGTCACTAAATGGACCAATTTTAGCTATCGTGTAATTCTACCAATAATTGACTTATAATTTAAAAAATGTAGATAATTTAGCATCATACTTACTTCCAGGCATCTTGATAAACATTTATTTTATTCATAAAATGGAAATAGTAGCGACGCCAATTTCCTTAATTTTAGACAGTTCTAGGCAAGAACAAGAATTGCTCAATTTTCATTTACATTTCGCTTTGAGAATTCTAGTTGTTTAACCCTCGCTATTAAAGAACGTAAGAACAAGATAAGATGTTTGACTAATCTGGTTCTAAGCGTCGATTAGCCAATATCTATATTTTTAGTTTACTTTGAGGTTTTAGAAAAACTAAATTTTTAAAAATAAGGTTACTTTGCCCTGGTGTTATTTCAAACGACTTTGAACCACGAAGCTCCTTAGCAAAGTAAAATTTACTCTTTTTTCGGATAACCTAAATACTATTTTCGATTGTCAATTTGATCTTTCGGGTTGGAATTTTCTTACTAGAAGTAGCTCGACTTCTTTTTCCAAAAACATGGCCATTACATATTATGTAAAAGTTAACAGATGAATGTTTTTAAGCAACCTCAGGGTGTACTTTCAAAAATAATATATTTTTTATTACATAAGTTATGAACATTTGTCCCTTGAGCAACAATTAAAAAAAAATAACATATACAGTGACCTGATGAAAAAATGTCATGCTCAAAATCGTATTTTCTTCTTATTCTTTTTAATTTAGAACCAAGTCCTGTTTTCTACCAATGCCTCTGTTCAAGTCTGGTTCTTCTGCGATGCCGACGTTCAACTCACTTGTTGTCGTGTTGTGTTAGATTGTTCTTTCATTGCTATGCTGGCCAATCTATCAAGGTGAAGATACTGTCTCACTAGATATTATATGATATAGCTCGGAGGATCTTCATTTCAGTCATGCTCATGATCAGTTTCGTTTTAATACACTTTTTAGCCATAATTTCTCAGGCTTATTTCAGAATAGACCTTAGGCAGGTAAGCAGGTTTTGTAAATATGCACTTTGCTTTCGTTAGTCATATTTATTTCGCTAATAATGTCACGCCGACATCCAGGGCCGGACTGGTGAAAAATTTCAGGCCGGGAAGAGAATTACGAGGCGAGCCAATAGGGTTGGAAGGTGGTCCGGGTGCCCCCCCCCCTCTCCTCTTGGGAGAAAAATTCAAATATTGACTCTTACAGACGCAATTTTATCGCTTTCTAAAGCTATATACTCACCAACATTGTCATTGTTTTATTTGAAGAGAAATCCATACATCGATCTTCAGCATGGGCACAGAAAATCTGTCAAAACTCCCCACTCTTTGATTAAATTGTTCACAGTTAAAAAAAAAGTGAAAAATGCAACTCGTTTTTAAGCACAAAACATGTATTTAAAAACGACAATATGTGAATGACTCATTATAAAAAATATGGGTTTAATCGCAAAGTCGCAATACATTAGAATGTATTTAAAAGAGTAAATTTTTTTTAGAAGTTCGCTCTTCTCAGCAATCAAATTTATTATTTTTGCATTGTCCAAATCACTTAAAATATCTCTTTCACACGTTATCAACATGAAAGCGTTTAGATGATCCTAACACAAACAACTGCGTAAACGGGTTTTTAACATATTTCAAAATCGAAAAGCTTCGTTCACATGCAACTGAGTTGTTGACAAAGTAAGCCTGCCCGGGGCAGACCACCGGGAAATTTCCCAGTGTCCCGGTGGGCCAGTCCGGCCCTGCAGATATCTTCACGCCACTGAGGGCTTTGTTGCTTGTGTACGTACGTACTTCTTGTCCAAGATTTCGGCTGTTGTCTGTGTTTATCACTAGCTATTTTACATCAGAGCGAGTCTTTAAACGTTGTCATCGATTGTCTTTTCTTTTAATATTTTCAGCTATAATTTACCAAGGGCAGTGATAATCACCCGCAATAATTTTGACAAGTAACAACCCGAAAGTGCTTGCCTAGAAATAACCCGAGGCGAAGCCGAGGGTTATTTCTTAAAGGCAACGCACTTGAGGAATGTTATTTGTCAAAATTATAAGGATTTATCACTGGCCGCGGTGAATTCGGAAAGATAAGTTCTTAAATAAATTAGCCATTTTCTGACAAATTAATTTGACACTTCATTATAATAATATTATGTTGGTGGCACTGTATGTCTACGTCAAATTTGAGGTTATCAGGTTAGCTTTTGCGTCAGTTTTGACACAGACTGACGGAAAAGCTAACCTGCTAACCTCGAATTTGACTTAGATTTACAGTGCCACCAACTTGCCATAGGATACTACTGAAATTTAATTAGGTAGTTTCCATAGTGATTGAAAATCACCCTAGGGTCGTTTGCACTTCAAGCCTGATCTGATTTGTCAAACTGACTCACGTGATTAAAAATAATCAAATTGGATTGGTCTGCAATATATGTAAGAACTTATCATATTAAGTTGCTCTGCATTTATTGCGAATTTATACCGAGTGACTATAAATGATTGAATTTTTTTTTATTAGGTTGGCACTGTTTATGTTGGTAGCACTGTAAGTTTTGCGTCAGTTTTGACATAGAATGACGCAAAACCTAACCTGCGAACATTGAATTTGACATAGACTTACAGTGCCACCAACATAAACAGTGCCAACCTAAGAAAAAAAATTTCAATCATTTATAGTCACCCGGTATAATCTTTGCAGGTCGTATTTACTCTCTTATATGAGTACTGTATCGTCAGCATAATATATGATATTTATTTTTTATTCTCCAGTCTATAACCTCCAGTGATTGTATTAACATTTTTAATGATTCTTTCCGTTATGATTGATATTAAATAGTGTGTGTACAAGCTGTTCTAACAGGTACGACTTCTTTTCTTTTGGTTTTGTTCTTGATGTTCGGTTCTCTTATAATTTCTATTAGGTGTCGATTAACTTTCTTTTGTTTTAATAATGTAGTTTCTTTTAATGTAGTTGCGATATCGTGGATTTTTATTCTATAAAAGGCTTGTGTTAAATCGATAAAGTTTTCAATGATTTGTGCTAGTTGACCTGTTTCGACGAAAACTTTGTTGTTCGTCGCTTACTCCCGTTTCTTTAATTACGTTATTGACTTAAAAGGGATATTCCTTGGTAGTTTCCTGGACTTCTTTTTTCTTCTTGTTTACTTCCCTCGTCTGAAAGACGAAAAAAGCCACCTTCCCAGATTTCTTCGGATCTTCACGTTTCAGGGTCCCTAGATGACGAAAAACAGGTTTTCTCAACTTCTGCACACCATGAAGAGCGTGCTGCATGTCTTGTAAAACTTTATCTAAAAATTATTATTTCTGAAGCTTTGTAGTTTTTAAAGGATTCTCACAATATCTCAGTCAGATATACGTTACTTACGTTGTATTTTATGTGAACGCGTAACTCAATTTGTGTACAAAGGTCTTTACATCACGCCACTTATCACTCTATTTCTAACTCTTACGTTTAAACGAGTATAAAGGTTTTGTCGTGCATTGATCTTCGATATTCTGTAGTTTTTTTTTATAAAAATTATCTCTTTCTTTTTTTTTTTAACTCCATAGTTTTGGTATCTTGAAGTTGCTTTTGTTTTCTTTTTGGTTTCGTATAGTGAACATACATCAAGTTTATATATATATTTATTTCTATTACTATATAATTTCCTGATTTTTATTGCCACATGATGTTATATTCCAATGTTGAAAACGTTTTTTTTTAATTTCCATATTCGTTTTCTCCGTAATCACGCAGACTCACAGAGTCTGTCTTCAGCAATTATTTTGTAAAGGATGAAAGATTTGAACAGGTGTATGTTTTTGTTTTTCATCCTTTTATATTTTGTGAATAAATTAAAACAGTGTAAATTTTTTTTGGAAAAGGATTTCTGATCATGCAATCATGCAATTTTGCCTGCATTTAACGCAGTTAGCAACTGTTACTGTTTTAGCAACGCGTGGAGCGACAATCTATTTACATACCTTATACAGGGTGTGTATAAATTAGTGCCAAAGCTCTACGTATCATTACTCCCCGTTAATTTTTGAGAAGAAAATATTAATTAAAAAATGTTGGACTGGTTTCCGTTTAGCTACAAAAACTCACAAAAGTTGCAAATTTCAGTTACTAAATTTTCGATTAATTTACAGGTTTAGTATGTAATTGCACTTTATCAACAAGAAGACAAAAGTAAAATTGTATTTGTAATACCTTATTGTTTAATACTAATAGATAATGTTGTTTACATTGTCTTAACAAAATTTCTTCCATAAAAATACATTTGGCAATGGTGTAGAAAATTAAATTAAAATGCGATATCCATGAACTAGTATATTACTATAATTTCTACTCCAATTTTGCCACTTGTATGTCTTATCAGTTCTTTAAAATGACTGGTGACGGTGAGGGTCCATTAAGGCGATTCCAACATCTACGTGACGGTTTAACACTAATTTATACGCACCGTGTATATAAGTCTAAATGCTATTTTGTTCTGTCGGTTGGGACGTCATTTATAATTGATGTTAACCTCAAGGCCACAGTTCGATTGTGTTATTGCCACAATAATACATTGTAACCCTTTGATTGTACCATATAGCAGGTATCATTGTTTTCCAATCTGATTCCAAAGAACTCGTTTCCTGATGAATACTAAACGCGAAACGTCTTAAAGCATGGAAATCGATACCATTCAATAAATATGCTGTTTCGTTTCTGAAACATTCATCCACAACATTTCTGTTCTAAGCTTAATTAGCGTCTAAATGTGAAATTGAAGTATTAACGCTACTAGTAATAATTAATTTGAAAGCAAAACTACAGTTTTTCCTCGAGAAGATGTAGCAGCTAATTTATTAACTTTGTTTTACCAAAAAGTAGTTAATTTATTGAAAAGTTTTGCTACTGACGTAGCTCCTGAAACTGAATTAAAATATGTTCTTATCTAAAATACAATTTATTTAAAATTTCATAAGTGAATCGATTAAGGAATTCTCACGTGCTACTCACCGTTACAAATTGTTGAGGTTATATTTTTCCGCTTATATTAATTAATATATTTCAAATTATGAGAAGATAACTCGTCAAGTAATATGATTGTGGTCCATATCTTAGAATTAATATTTTTAATTTTAATTTCTACTACAATTGAGAGATTTAACGCTTTTACGCCCGGTGGTATTCTAGTGTAACCACAAACAAAAGTTTTGCCGTATAACCACCGTGTTATAATATGAGTTGTCTATACTATGTGAAGGTAGTGAACGGCGTTTATTCTGTGATCGCGAGATTTTTTTAGCCACAGTCGACCGTGGAACATGCACGTGTTTTGTGTTTAGAGGTTAGCTTGCGGCGTGAATTATTTATTTTTAATCATTTTCTTAATAATTAGTATGGCAGATAAGTTTGTTTAGAAAACATTTCTTAGAATGTTCAGTAATAGACTATATACATTTATTGATTATAATTAAATAGTGCTGTTGTTATAGCTAATATAAATGTGTGGTTATCTGACGTAACCACTAGAAACTTTTCTTTGAAACTAATTGGTGTTGTCATATTGTTATATCGGCGACCACTCAAATTATCCTACATCATAAAACTTCTGATATCGGAGATTATTCCGATGGCGAAAAAACTCTAGAAAAGCCCATTTTGATAGTAGTGATTGGGAAAGTGAAGACGAAATTCCGCTATCTTATCCACAGATGCCAAAAAGGAAAAATCAAATAGTGTGGACTGCGACCACTGCGAATTGCACAAATTACAATTTATTTGCGGAAATAACTGGTCCTAACATATCAGACCATATTGAGACGACTGTAGAAGTATTTTGACAAATTTTTCCACCAGATCTCATCTCTCATCTTGTTTTTCACACGAATTTATATGCACTGCAAAGGACAGGTGGAAATGAAGCAAGGTTTGTGGTTTGTTCCGTCCAATGATGAGGAAATGGAAATCTCCGCGCAATAAATTTGGTAATGGGCATGAAATCATTGTCAAGTTATCGTGAATATTGATCGACCGAAGAAACAGCTGAGGGATTTTCATATAAGTTCCCAAGATCACAAGTGAAAGATTTTTATGGTATTTGTTTCATCTTCACGTGAATGAGAAGAGTGTACAGCCTACTAAAAATGATGATAATTTTGATAAACTATACACAATAAAACCTTAACTTGATCGGCTGGATGAAACATTTTAACATCGTTTAGACCTAGCGAACATCCATCGATCGATGAGTCGATGAACAGGTTCAAAGGGAGACGATGTATTCAGCAAGATTTAATAAGGTTTGGGTGACGGCAGACAGAATGGGTTATATGTGTAAATTACACACACACCGGTAAAATGCAAGACTCCGTAGAAGTAAATCTTGGGAAATGAGTTGTTTTAGATCTTACAAAATCTCTTTTTGGCAAGTACCATCAATTTTGTTTCGATAATTTCTTCAATTCCGTTGGTTAGCAGCAGGAGTTATTACTAAATGGTTTATATGCTTGTATAACTGCAAGTAAATGCCGAAAAACATCCCAATGGATCTGAGGCATGATAACTAGTTCAGTCGAGGAGATTTTGAGAAACTGTGTCGACTGAGCGTATCTTGTTCCTAAAATGGAGGGACAATAAAAGTGTTTTGTTTTTAGACAATTTTCATGATCTATCCCACATAATCAATGCTTTTAGAAAACAAAGAAGCTGCATGTCCAGCGATAGTAAAAGACAATTTGACATGCTCAAATTAATTTATGAAATTGATCGAAAATCCCACAAATGGCGGCTCAGGATTTTTTTTTACTTTTTAGATTCAGGATTAGTAAACGTATTTATTCTATTGAAATAACGGCTGTCCTCTACCATTACGCTGAAAGTATTCCAACTTACTGCAATTGCTGGTTTTGTTGGAGCAACAAATGGCTCTAATGAGAGGCGAAAAAACCCCAACCCAAGCCCTATAACAGCTACAAAAACTAGAAAAAAATGTATGACAAATCTAAACACATGCCTGACAGAAGCACCTCATTACGTTGTGCCCACTGCAGCACACGAAATGATCCCCACAGCACAAATTGGAAATGTTCTACATGCAAAGTTGGTTTGTGTTTGAATGACCAACGAAATTGCTTTGGATTATACCACACCCGTTAAATTTCGTTGCTGCCTAGTGGTCACTCAGTGATACCATATTTTCTAAAGCTTCTTAGATTTTGAAAATGTTATATTTTTCTACATTAAACTATGTTTTTTTTGAAAAATAGTGTTTTATTTCATTTCTATTTAATTCAGGCCCGAAGGGGTTAATCTATGATACAATTTTATTTAGTCTTCTTCTTCATCTTCTCAGCCCGTTGACATCCACTGCTGGATGAAGGCTTCCTCCAGGCTCCTCCATCTATTTCGGTATTGGGCCACCGAAATCCAATTTTTACCCGCAATTCTCTGTAGATCATCTTTCCACCCTGCAAGAGGGCTTCCAACACTCCTGGAGAATGCTACCCAACTAAGACTAACACGTCGGCTTATTTCAGAATCCTGATTTTCTTTTCCAGTTGTTATTATGTGTCCAAGGTAATTATATTCCCTAGCTAGTTTAAGGTCTTGGTTTCCGATGGTTACTTTTAAATCTCCGGTACTCATTATCTTTGTCTTCTGCATGTTCATAGTAAGACCGACTTTTATTGATGCTTCTTGGAGTTCTCTTATCATATTAGCGAGTTCTTCTGCATTGGTACTGATCAGCACGACGTCATCTGGAAATCTTAAGTGACTCAGAAACTTGCCATCCATGCTGATACCTTTTTCCTGCCACTGTAGGTTCTTAAACACGTCTTCAAAGGGCCAGTGTGAACAGCTTGGGCGAAATGGGGTCTCCTTGTCTCACTCCTCGTTTTATTTTGAACCTGTTAGTGACTGTACCTTCATCAACCTTAACGCACATCGTGGCATTTTCGTATACATGTTTTAGTAGCCTCCAGTATCTGGAGTCTATTCTCGCGTTGTTCATACCCTGTAAGATGACCCAGGTTTCAATGGAATCAAATGCTTTGTGGTAGTCTACAAAGGCCATATGGTAAAAGATATTGTATTCCGTGCATTTTTCAATTACGGTTCGAATAGTTTGAATATGATCAATGGTCCTGAAGCCTTTTCTGAAGCCAGCCTGCTTTTCCGGCTGGTAGCAGTCAAACTTTCTGCTCAGTCTATTAGTTAGTATTCTTGTTAGCAATTTATATAGTATTGACAGAAGACTGATCGGACGCTAGTTTTCCAAGTCAGAGCTATCCCCTTTTTTATACAGAATAATAACCTCTGCGTTTTTCCACGTTTCGGCAATTTCCCCTTCTTTGAGACATTTTTTCATTAAAATTAAGATAGCTTGCTGTAAGGTTCTGCCTCCAGCTTTCAACATTTCACTTGTGATCCCGTCTTCACCTGGAGCTTTGCGTGTTTTCATTTGACTCAGCGCTAGCTTCAACTCGTTCTCATCCACTTCAGGCAATTCTTCAGATCCCACGTTAGTTATTGTCTGCGTGTTTATTAGTTCTTTGTGTGTTTGTGTTGATTGACTATAGAGCTTTGAATAAAAATGCTCTATTACCTAGTCGAAAACAAACTAAACCCTATAGAACATCTAGAAGAGCTAAGCTTAAACGAGCTATCCGGTAAAATAGAAAACAGTATCCAAGTAGCAATAAAGACTGTCTGCTATAGAACGAAGAAAAAAAGCAAATCCAAAGTAAGTAAAGAAACAGAAAACCTTATTCAGTTGCGAAGAAAATTAGACAGAGATGCACCAGCATATCAAGAATTAAACAAACAAGTAAAGAAGGAAATCAGAAAAGACATAAGAAGGTATAATACTCTACTGATAGAAGAACTGATTAACGATAACATGAACATGAAAGTTTTAAGAGCAAAAAAGAGTCGAGGGAAGTCAAAAATCTCGAAACTAAAGAACGATCGAGGAAATCTAGTGAGAGAGAAAAGAGAAATTCTAAAGGTAATGGAGCATTTTTGTATTTAGTAGTAACAGTTTATAACGAAATTATAAATATACTGTTATTTTATATGATAACTGCTACTTAGTTTATCAGTTTTAATTATTATTATTTTAATTAATTGGGTTTGGTAATCTCTACTACCTGTACAGTAGCAAAAAAATGGGATACTAAAAAAATAAATAAATAACTAAAAAGTTCCTTTTTTATTTTACCGTTGTTTTTATTTCTGTTTTTATGGTATTGAATCCTTTTTGCTTCCCTCCTCTAAAAGGCGAAGGAAGTATTGTAATCCCGAAACAATCGCCTTTCGATATTTCTCAGATCTTTACGTTTGAGCGTCCCTAGATGACGAAAAACAGGTTTTCTCAATTCCGCCTGTCTGTCTGTATGTCTGTCTGTCTGTTGGCGGTATAACTCAAAAACTATTTGTTCGAGGAAGAAAATATTTTCCATGCAGATCATATGTCTACTTCGTTTGAAACCGAGAGAATTCCGGACAAATATATACAGCGTGAGCACCTAAAAAAATAAAAAGTTGTTTATTTTTGCGTTAGCTGAGAAATAGATAAAAGTAATAATTTGCACATAGGTCAGGATATACACCTGAAAAAATGAGACCGAACAAATTCAAAGTAATTGTTTTAAAAGAAACAGTGATTGACAAGAATATGCTGTTGAATATAATGCAGTTACTGCTCAACGATAATTATAAGGTAGAGCTCCGTGGCACGATGAGATTAAAGAGCGCGCGACCCACGCTCTGCTTAATTCCCGTTTAAATGCAGTGCGTAGCAGCTGAAATCTCCTGGAGTTTGATTCCCGTCTGCAATACCTTTTTTATTTGCAAATTGATACAATTTGCATTACCAAATGTTTTCTTTTATTGTTATTGTAATATTAGGAATGTTAACATATTTTTCCCCAGTTACCTGAGCATCGTAAAAAAATAACTCTTGTTTTTTTGTGTTAACTGAGAAATAGATAATCGTAATAATTTGCACATGGGACGGTCTTTACCCTTGACAAAAATGAGACCCAATAGATACAGGGTAATGTAAAAAACAAAAATGGGCTAGAATGGTGAATGTAATGCAGTTGCTAGGCGACTTTAACAAGCAGAGCTCTGTGGCGAGATGCGATTGAAAGTTGCGCGATCTGCTACCTGCTACATTGCCATTTAAATACGCATTAGGTGCTGAGTTAGAATCCTTCGTCTGCAATACTTTTTTATTTGCAAATTTATATAATTTGCATTACCAAATGTTTTCTTCTATCGCTTCAGTAGTTACGATATTTGTACCCCTAGTTGCCATCGATTTTTCAAAATATTCAGTGTCACAACTTCTACTTGCGAGGGAAGTTCTGAGGAAAGAACTTTACAGATTTTTTTAATATTGTTTGTAATGCAATCTATGGGGTAGCTCCTTTTTACAAGAATATCTGTTATTTTAAATTTTCTTTGTGGTGTGTTTCATATGATAAAATTATTGTACGATTTTTTATATTTTATTTAAGTGCAAGAATTGAAGTTTAAATATCTACTACTTTTGACTTTTTGCGGTACCAATTGGAACTAATTTTTCAATTTTTTTCTCTTGCCTACAACATATCGAGGAAGTTGTTTCAAAGAAGAATGTGAATGTTTCCATTTTCCATAGTAAATTTCAATCCCGGATCTTGGTTATTGAAATTTAAGAAAATTAATTGACTTAACTTTTGAGCTCATTATTATGTCGTCGACGCAACTTTGGTAAACGTCTTCCGTTTGGCTACTTTTAAATGAATTGTTTTGAGCTCATCATTATGTCGTCGACGCAACTTTGGTGAAAGTCTTCTGTTTGGCTACTTTTTAAATGAATTTTTCAATAATCATAATATTTTTAGTTATTTTATATAAGATAATAATGCATGAAATGGGGGAACTCATTGGGGCACCAAATGTTTGCCTATACCTACCTATTCAAGAGCAAAATTTAAAAATATTAATTATAATTCCTGTTTAGGTGTGTTTGTGTTTCCTATATTTTCAACTGCTTGTAGTAGATGGCTAGTGTTGAATTCAGACCGTTTCCTCCGGGGGGGGGGGGGATAAAAGTTTTGGGGGGTATTTTTGTAAATTAAAATACTAAGAAATACATAGCGATTACTTAATTTACAGAAACAAAGCAGATTTAAATGGCAATACTTATTTCCGCACAATCCACCCATTCTTTTACATAGTGTGTCCCCGGATAGGTGAAACGACTCTTTTGAAAGATAAAAAAATTTTGATTTAAATTTTCATTTTTTGGGGTTTAGCCCTGCTTGGTTAAAGGCGAATTTCTAACATAATTTCAGTTATGAAAAATCCCATTTTTCTGTAAGGTAAAGTGCCTTTTATGTAACAAATACGATAAAAAGTTATTGAGAAAAGTTGTTTAGAATCAACATCTAGGCCCCTATGCCAAATTTAAAAATCCTCGGCCAACTTTGATTTCTCACATTTTCTTTCAAGTTTATTTCCCAAAACAAATAATTTTATTTTTAAAAGTATTTGTTTTTCGAATAAAAATCTTTGTTAAAAGTAAAATTCTTTGATTTGGGACCTAAACATAAAATAAATCCTGAGAGATCAAAGTTGGCCGAGGATTTTGAAATTTGGTATAGAGGCCTAGATGTTGATTCTAAACAACTTTTATTAATAACTTTTTGTCGTATTTTCCACATAAAAGGCACTTTAGAGAAAAATAGTATATTAAAGTATGAGTGGATAACAAGGTCTTTAAAACACACGCGAGTTTTCGAGCACGACGGCGTAGCCGGAGTGCTCGAAATAGAGCAAGTGTTTTAAAGACCAGTTATCCACGACTACTTTACGCTATTTTTTATTATACCTCCAATACTGGAAATAAATTACGCACTAAAAACTTCGAAATAATTTTTGTCGTGATAAATCGAGAGGGTATAATAATATTGCTACTATAGTTACGAGAATTATTTACGTTTTTGTCGCGTTCATGTCCGTTGTTGCATTCAGTCGTTTCCTTGACAACCTTTAAAGCTCGGCGAGCTTTAATCGCCTGTATTCGCACGCTCAGGCGTGCTTTAAACGGCGATTCTGATGCAAGTATAATAAAATAGTATATTAAAGTATGAGTGGATAACAAGGTCTTTAAAACACGCGCGGGTTTTCGAGCACGACGGCGTAGCCGGAGTGCTCGAAACAGAGCAAGTGTTTTAAAGACCAGTTATCCACGAATACTTTACGCAATTTTTTCTTATACCTCCAATACTGGAAATAAATTACGCACTAAAAACTTAGAAATAATTTTTGTCGTGATAAATCGAGAGGGCATAATAATATTGCTACTATAGTTACGAGAATTATTTACGTTTTTGTCGCGGCCATGTCCGTTGTTGCATTCAATCGTTTCCTTGACAACCTTTAAAGCTCGGCGAGCTTTAATCGCCTGTATTCGCACGCTCAGGCGTGCTTTAAACGGCGATTCTGATGCAGGTATAATAAAATAGCTATTTACGTTATTAGACCGGTAACAACATTTTTATGGCCGCGCCAATACTTTACAGGTTGAGCCCGTAGGGCGAGACCTGTATGTTTGGCAAGGCCATAAAAATGCTACCGGTCGTGTATCGTATAAGATTTTTTAGGATACGAGTCCGGTAGATAAAATTTACCGGCCGGTAGTTCTACTACTGGTCTAGGCCGGTAAATTTTATCTACCGGACTCGTTTGTAACTATGTAAACGCTAGTTACCAATGCAGTATCCTAAAAAAGATTTTTTGAAAATTTCCAAGGCATACTTGATTTTTCAAAACTGAAATTATGTTAGAAATTCGCCTTTAACCAAGGAGGGCTGAACCCCAAAAAATGAAAATTTAAATTGAGAATTTTTTACCTTTCACAAGAGTCGTTTCACCTATCCGGGGACACACTGTATACTAGTAAAAAATCTGAATATCATGCGGTAATGTTACCGGGAGGGAATTCTGTATTTTCTGGGGGGGGGGGGGATTATGCGTTCCTATAAACTTTTTAATATAGGACTTACATTCGATGTTTTTTCCTGTACTAATTCATGTGTATAATAGATATTCTATAGGTAGACGAATAGGTATACAAGGTATACTAGTATATCTAGTCTTCTATACCAAGCGGCCTTGTATTAAAAACTCAAATATAATTTGTTGCGATCTAAAAAATATATTAATAGAGTGAAATTAGAAGAAAAATATTGAAAATCTGCACTTTTTGTATCGGTTTTTGCAATTTGATGATTTTTTCCGAAACATAGACTACAGTCTAGGAGGTTTTTTTATATACCTATTCGAGATATTTCGCCAACAATTTAGTCACACTTCGCACATTTGGACATTTTTGTCCTAATTTTATAGCTATTTAGCTTGTTGGAAATAATTTTCATAGGTTCGTGATTTCCAGAAATCTCGACTCGAAATTCCAGTTATCACGTTCTCATCTGCCGACATTCAGTCTTTCAGTATATGTGGAAATGCAGTTCTAAATAAAATCACTTAGGTATATTTGAAAGATTGATTGTCTTTTGTTTTTTATGCTACGGAGTTGAATAATTTTTTGGTTAATTGTTTGCCAAAGCTTACTGTAGGTACAAAGCTAGCTTTACAACTTATAATTTATTTGTAAAGTTAAACCCAGTAAATTCCTCTGGCAGACGGGCAGTTGAAACCCGAATCCTCCGGTCGCCATGATGCGTAAGGTTGTAAATAATTAATATCGCACGATGTAGCATCAGATATTCTCGATTTATCAATGTTGCAGGCCGTCCTGTGGTTGGTCGGCGGCCAGCTGTCCAGATTAGCTCAGCGTGCGGCTATTTTTTAATTGGTCTTCGTCTGGACAGTGTGGGAGGCCAGCGAGACCATAAAACGACGTTGAAAAAGGAAAAGTTGCTTTCTGGGAATTCAGAATCGCTCCGGACCGCGCCAGCGGTGGCGGCTCGCGATTTCGCTGGGGGCTTCCCCGGGACGCAGAACAATCCGAACAATGAGTCCCCTGACAACCAGCTCTTCGCGATCGTCGATGTATGCGATCGCGCCGCGGGCATCGCCAAGAAAGAACCTCGTCTGTGCGGGTAGAGCACGCAAACATTAAATCGAGGGGAGCATTTTTTAATAAACAGAAACACAATGGAGCTTGATATCAAAAGACAAATGAAAGCTTTGTGGGCGGATTACAGCGAGTTATTGATAGCTGGGCGTTGGATCCGATTATTGATTGCGCTCCATGCGTGTACCAGCGCAAAGTGGGTGAAGATGAATTAAAGACGAACCCAAAATTTCGTACATCAGCGCTAATTGCTTTCAGGGGAGCCCCTCCGAGCTGGCTAAGCGTGGGTGGCAGCACATTCAAATTAAATTTAAATTTTGTTTCTGAAAAAGCAGTTGCTGCAGGACACTTTGAGCCATTGTCTGTGATACTGATGCAGAAAAAACATAATTGTTTGTAGCATTTTCGTTCATTCATTGTTTTCTGTTACTTGAAGCAGCCTAAGCTTTAAATATTTGTTTCATAACATCTAAAGAGTGAGTCTAGATCACACGACAAAGGGAAAGAATTTCTGGTCATCTTGCTGTACCATTTCACTGTAGTGTGTAGCAATGACTTCACGCGTGATAAGCGCACCGATCACACGTGTTCGTTGTCAACTTTACTGCAAAAAGGTAGATCTTTCGTGTTATGTGAACGTCATGTCAGCGTTTACATTAACTGCTGATGGTACATGAAATCAATGACATATAAACGTTATGCAGAAACGTCATTGGCACATTATTATATAAACGTCATATTTACGTTAAAAGTCGACTACTAATGCCAAAAGGTTCTACATTAACGGCACTTTAACATAATATAAAAAAATACATTTTTCGTGTTTTTATGAACGTCATTCTTAAGTTTCATTTTAACAGCTGGGCTAGGAAACATCAAAATTTAACAATATAATAACGTAGTATCGAAATGTAACTAACACGTCTTTATATAAACGTCATATTGATGTTGAGCATTGACTACTACTCTTGAAAACACCTATTAACGTTATATAATAGTACCAAAACAGAGTAGAATTTTCAAGTTTTTGTAAACGTCATATCAATGTTTTTCATTAACCTCTGGTTTAAAAGACACTTAAACTCAACATGTTAGCGTCATATATACACGCTCAATAAACGACATATTAAATGCGGCTAATAACCGACATAATTTCGTAAACCGTAAAAGGAATGACTAAAAATGAAGGTTTAAATAAGATCGTTAACTCTTTTACCACAATTTTGAGTTTAATTTTTAACGAATACCTAGCGTCTTTTCAACTATCTCAACGTCTTTTCGACGTATTTTAAACGTATGTATGCCTGCTGGGATGATTTATAAGGGCTTTAAACAAATATAAAAATACCAACCAGTGGTGTTAATTTTATTATCTTAAAGATCCCAGCTTAAGTGACAGTCGAACGTAATACCAGGGTACCAAGGTACAATATTATCGGCGTTATTGATTTGTAAACAGTCACAGTTTTTGCTGGTATAATCATGTTCATTTGATCATGGATTACTAAATTTAAGGAGACTGTAAGGGAAGATTCACATAGCCGGGTTTTTACAGTTGAAAGACAATAGATTAATATGTAACCATGTTTTGACTACTGCAAAGTTTTGCTCAGTTGAAGTGATTACACTTTTCCAATTAGATGCAGAAGTATCAGTGACAGTGTCGGCAGCTTATAAGAAACATTTAGATAAAGAAAAATTTGTACCAAGGAGGTCGTTAATATAAATTAGAAATAAAAGGGAGACAGGAATTGTCCCTTGCGGTTGCGGAATATCACATGTAATTCACATTTTACAACTGAACGTGTTGTTGATAACCACAACCTGCTTACGCTGAAATAAATAAGTTTTAAATAATGCAATAGCTTTATCCCTAAAGTTTTAATTAAGAACACATAGAGTGGGAAACAATGTCAAATGCTAAGTCCTGGAATACCGTAATTGAACTCTTTGAAATGTCAAAAGAGTTATACATTTTTGAAACAAACCTAGCCAAAGCATCCCCCCATTTCTCTCCCATCCCGAAAGTCAAATTGCTTACATGAACATAATTATTATTTCATCAGGAGAGTCTTGCTTATGTAAATGTTAAAAGTAGGTAGCTAATTTAAAAACTGAAGGGTATTCTTCAGATTCCAAACACCTAATAAGTAAAGTAGACAAGTTGAAGAAGTTGATCCCTGCATTTTTGAAAAGTAAAACTGTTATTTAGCTAGTCCCAGGAATTTTCAAGACTATTAATGTTAGTGGCAATAGTGGGTTAATTATAACTGAATCAATCGGACTTCCTAAGTATGGTTTTTGAACCGCTAACCTGCTTGTTTTGGTTCTATATCGCCTTCATGAAGCACTAACCTTACCTCTCTGTAAGTGGAACTTGTTCTTCTTTAATGCTTTATCTGCAGCTGTAAACTTTATTGTAGTTGCCTTGATAAAGGAATAAAGCTTTCCGAAATATTGGGCATGACGAAAGAGTTTTTTTTATACGCTGCCCTGAACAACGAATTAATTACTGAATTAAATCGTTTCATCAACTAGTCGTTCGTTACTGTCCTGCAACTTTATATGTATCCTCTCGCTGTAGACACGTACTTTTGACTTCCATTGCATTTTCCATTGCAAATTCTATTAATCACTACAAACTGAAGTTGTGCTTAAATATCTTACGTTAATAATTAGCATTATTGTTAGTAATTATAGTAATACTGGATGCTAGTTTTAATGGTACAGAAATAAAGTATCTGTTGAACTCACTAGCAACTTTTTTAGAATTGGTTCAAACAAATATTATGAGTCTTTCTCTTGAATTATTAAACTTTTATTTAAGGAAACTATTTTGAAACTTTTAAGAAACTTATTTAGTGAATGTGTGATAGTATTTTCGTTCAGCCCCTCAGTTGTGCATCATATTATAACAGTACGTGGGGATTAGCACTCACGTGGTACTTTGAATTTGAAGAAGAAGTCGCGTATGCCTTAATATTTAAATAATTAATTGCCCTTTGTGTTTACTTTGCTACCTGAATGTATACATAAAACCTTCTTAATACCTCAGTTAGTGGCTTATAAAAGATCGCTATCTGCCAAAACACAAAGCTGGTTCGCTTGTAGTGTTATCGGGTTAAAACGGACTTCAAACAGTGCACAAGAAAAGCCAATTTGTTTATATCAATCTATTGATTACAAAACACAAATAAAAACATAGCAAACGCTAATAAATGTAAAAGAAAACGGAATAAATTACTGTAAAAGCTACGCTTGATGGAGCTGGAACTACACGCCGAAATAACCGTCTTTAAAGACTCAACAGTTAACAACATTTAAAAACTGTCCTGGCTAATGTCAGCCTTGTTGTTATTCGCGTGCATATAAATCAGCACAATTCGCGTACGTAAGTGCATTTCTTAAGCGCGATTCTCACACTACGGAAGCCATTGCTTATCGCTTTTAAAATCAAAATATTTTATTTGAATCAGGCCCAATTTTGCTGTGTCTTATGCGGATTTGGTACTAATTATCCAATTCTAGAAAGTAACGCGTAGAAAATTACCACAGAAGCTGCAAATGTTATGTATTTCTCATAGTTTTAGATATATTGTCCATATTCACACCTTTGCCGGAGCCAAAATAAAATGTAATCTTTCTGTCAACTATTTAAAGCTTCCAAAAAGCAAACCAGTTTAATAAATTGAAATTTAATAGAATTTCAAAGTTTTACGATAGCATTTTTACCATTTAAATGCTGTTGTACACCATGTGTAATAGTTACAGTTTTGCTTTTGCGAAACTCCAATGTGTTATGTACAACTAAATGTATAATAATTTTGTATTTAACAGACCTTTGGTTTTACACAGATACTATTTTACAGACATATGGATCTAGCAGACAGTCCGCCTCACCCATCAATCCGTTAAATCAAGGTTTTAAGGTACTAAAACTCGAAATAACATTACCGCAAAAGTGTTTTTAAAAAGTTGTTATGAAAATATCACGTAAAAATGCAAAGAATAAAATGTCAGTTTTCAAACTTCAAACTCTAGTTGCAACTTTTCCAAACGCTTTAGTACTTTTGTTATCTCCTTGCTAATGTATTTGATAATATTTGTAGTTTTGTTTAGCATGATTAAGTAAATTCGAGGCAAAATGGAACTCTCTTGACAGAAATATTAAAACAGAGTTCTGAGCAGGTTTTATTAATTACTTAAGGGTAGGTATATAAAAAATCAGTATGCATGGATGTAGAGCTTCCACTCTTGCTATATTATTATATATTAGGTAACTTCAGATTATTACAAATGGATGTTGTTCAATGGCAATCCCTATGCGCCACAAAAACATTTAGCTTTAAAATCGACAGCTTAGTATTACTTGTAGTTACTACTCTTAGCATAGATAGTAACATAATCGCAATTGCACTACGCTATGGGTATCAGAGCTAGGATTGTTCCGATTTGGTTCTGTATTATGAGTCTCCAACTGGTCAGAAACTTGATGTGTTAGCATCTGACTGTACAAGCATTTCATATATTGGTACAAACAAACAAAAGCATGTTGTTTTAATTAAAATGTACTTCTGTATAATTTAACAAGTAATAATAATAATATCATGTGGCTTGTGATAGAAAGCCTGGTTTCAGAGCTTTTAGGTTACGTTTTACTACCACTACCGTTGTGGCTAACTTTGATTAACATTGGAAACCGTTTGATCGGCGCTTACACTGCGTGGTGATGCATTCAGCCAATTTATCACAAGAAGAAACGTAAATACCAAAAGTTCGAGGTATTTACTGGAAGAACATCTGAAACCAGGTTTTATTTAATTTAAACTATTCAAATACTTAGCTGTTTCAAATTGATTTTTGAACGTTGTTTTTAATATAATAATACTGGGAACTTGCATAGCGAAAACAAAACTTGGCTGATAAAATTATTCTAATTTGCTCCTCGAGTAATTGGCAATTAGAATACCGAGTCGATTATTCACACTAATTAAAGGAGAAGCTACAATTGTTAGAATATTCATCAATTAATTAAGCAAATTACATTTTATCAAAGTGGCGTGGAGTTATGCGTTGTAGTAGCTTTGAGGACTGTTTTGACATTTGGCATATTTTCAAGTCAAGTTATTTAAAGAAAGTGGAAATTTTGCTTGACATGTATTGTTTGAATTTATTTAAACTTTTTAGCAGAAACGCATACGTTGAGAAACACATGTAAGACGAAGACAAGGAATTGACCGTCTCCTTCACACATTAAATCACGCACCTGTCTCGTATAATTCAAGATTGAGCGCATGCAATCGGAATTTTGATGGCGGGCCATTTGCCACAACAGTTTAGTGCGTTTGAATCGCTCGTATATAAATCTTGTCGCATGCCCAATTAAACATAATACATTGGATAAATTGTGCATGACCGTCAAAGATCTTTATTCGAGCCGCTTCTGTGACGTCTCGTCATGTGCGACTATGTATTTTGGGCCATCTCGCTCGCTCCTCGCTGCTTAATGGCGGCGCTCACGATGCAATTACTCTTAAAATTCGCAATGTTAATCGTGTACTGATAAATTATGCACCGTTAGTAATACAAAAATGCAAGCAGCGTGTCTGAAACCGCGTGTTCAGCACGGAAAACTCGTAAACTGTAAGAGATACAGGGTCGTAGAAGAAATGTGCAACCACTGTTATCCACTGTTGAATGGACAACCGAGTGTTTATTCTAAATTCTCAAGTGTTATAAATAATAAAGTTTGAAGATATTTATATTAACTTCGGTTGTTATGGAACGCCAGCGTGGCCGAGCGGTTAGGGCTTCAGACTGCGGTGCCACGGTACGGGGTTCAATCCCCACGTCTGCCAACTGGCGGGCGGCCCACCCAGTCGCTTTAAAAATTGGGCACCAAAACCACAGTTGTGGAAATAGGGAAAGTAAGGCAGTCGTCGACGGCGTGACGATATAAATAACTACATCACCCAGTACGCAGTTAACGGTGCGCTAGATGACTGGGTTTCGAAAAGAGATATTTCGGCTACCCTGACTCGCCTTGCCTCAGGCCATGTTCCTACATGGAATGAAGTGTCCGAACTTTTTTTTTAAGTTGTTATGGACGACAAAAGTGGCCATGCTGTCAATAGATGGATCTATTCTTCTATTTATAATAGAGTTACTACTATGAACAACAGAGTTATAAGTAAAAAACTAGTTTAACATAGTAGGATATGAAAAATATTTAGCTCGGTAAACAATAAACAACAGACTGTCGGTAGATTTTTTTGACAGTAAATAAAAATGTAATATGCATTACTTAAAAATGTCCAGTCAAGTGTCAGGCGGAACAAAACTAGAGAAAATTATATAAACACTAAAAAAATGTCGGGAGGGTGAGAGAATAAAGTTCAGACCTCTTTTCTTAAGACTCCTTTATTTAGGAGGAAAATTCGACAGAGCCGTCAGCACACACCAATAGAACAAAACATATATAATCAGACAAATAACAAAAGCAATATCGAATCAAATCAACGGCAAAGGCCGAAAGCTTGCTGACCGTGTTACCGGAGCGAAGCTTTAAACAATCACAGTTGTAAAGTTACAAGCGAGCAGTTTGCATTCATCTCTCAGCTTTAGGTGGAAACACAAGTATGCGGAGTACAACCCGGACGTGTAACAGCCTGAGAGTGTATAGTACCACATAAGTATCTTTATCTATTCCAGTGGGATAATGCGTTACATTACGTCACTCATTTGACACTATTTCAGTTAGGTAATGAAGCTCATTACACCACTCAGTTATGTAATGGTTTCATTACGCAACTGAGTTGTATAATGACTTCATTACGTAACTGAAATAGTGTCAAATGAATGACATAATGACATTTGCCTACTAAAATATTTTTGAAAATGACAGATCTGACATTTCTCTTAATGCACTTTTCTCTATTTTAGGCAGTCGTAGATAAAATTTTGTACAATACATGTGTGATAATGCATCATTAATATACTTGTGTGCTTACATAACTCGTGCTACGCACTCGTTTGTAACTTACACACACGTATATTAATGATGCTGTTATCCCACTTGTATAGTAAATAACTATTACGCAATTAAATTTGTGTCCGTGAAAACAATCATCGATTATAGTACAGTTAATATTTATAAAATAAAAATTGCTTTGTTTAACCTTTGAAATGAGAGGCAAGATTAAAAACTAGTACAAAAAAATGTTTCTTCCAGAATAAAAAAAAATCTTGTATGACTGGTTTGTTAAGGTGGTTAGAGCCATGGCTCCTTTGCTCCTTATAGCGAGCCGCCACTGCACTGGATCGCAGGACCACTTGATATCTTGTTGTATAATTTAAACAAGTTTCTAATTCTGGACGCTATGTATAATGTAACATTTTGTAATGCCCGTAAAATAACAATTTGAACATTTTAGTGTTATATGCTTTCTCCAATATTTCATGTAGTAAATTGGATTTTTATATCATTATTTGGATGTACTTACATAATTCTTTATAGCTCAGTGGTAAGCATTCCGGCTACTGATCTAAGGGTCGAGAGTTCGATCCGCGGTCCCGGCGAGGTTTTTAAATAATAAAAAATGCTGATGAAAACCTCTACAGAATGCCATCATTCGGAAGTGATGTAAAGCCGTGGGTCCCATGTTACTACGATGTGTAGCATGTAAAAGATCCCTTGCTTGAGGTGGAACTCCTTAGTCTCGGCAAAATTCTAAGTGGGACTAAGCTACCTGGTACTCTGGCATGCCTAGACCTTGTCTACGGGGTTGACAAAAAGGACATATGAAGGCCTACTTGCTAGACAAATGCTACTGCTACTACTACTACATAGTTATTTTGCAAGATAATGCACCACTCCACATTGGTGTATTTGTGCAACATAAAACTAACCTCTTCGCAGTTCAGAGTGATATTTTCGAACTATTTTGTTAATAAACTCTTTACTTCTCAAACGTGTTTCAGTCGAATGAGCATCGAATCTTCTGGAAACAAAGCAGCCACCAGTGAACATTAAGACGCGTCCCGAGACAGCTCTCGGAGCCGTTTCGGGCCAAAATTACAACACTTAGCAATCAGGGAAATTACAATTATTATAAACAAAATACACATTTTAAATTTATAATCCGCTATTAGACATGAGCTCGCACGCCCAGCGCTTAGCGCCAAGAAGCCCTCCGCGGATACGAAAACGCGGCGCTCTTTAATTGTTATAATTGCTGTTGTTTCTTTTACCACTTACTTTTCACACGCACACTTAATTGTAATACTTCGTGCAGCTCAACGATTGCAGCAGTTCGCGCGTTTATGCCTCTGTGACGTGGAATTTAAGCGTTTCTGGAAACCTGGTTCTGGTGTAATTGCTCAAGGCTGTGCAGTATTTACATTTGAAATTGTCGGCTGCACCCGGAGCCACGGTGTTGAAAATGTTTAGCAGGAACTTATTAAGCAGCGCGGAAATTGAATTGAAGCTGCAAATGCTGCCTCAATACAGCTTAAGAGAGCTTTCACAAGTTGTAATCGTCTGCTATAAAATTGGAAACATATAATTAAAAGTTGTGAGAAAGCATGTCACATTTTTAGGTTGCTGCTATGTCGCATATATGACATCAGATGTAACTATGATTAATAAAACGCTGTTGTTTTTGTTAGTCCATTTGCACCAATCTGTTTTTCGTTTTTTTGTTTAATAAGTTATGTCATACAGCAATATTTACTGTAGCCCAAATAAAACTATAAGTTCATAGAGTGATTTTTTCAAGCACGGACTGAACAGTATCACTGTTTTATCGATCTTCACAAAATTTATAGTAGTAATAACCGTAGCCTGGCCTGGAGCTTCATCACTGAAAACATTTAAGAGTCGCTGTTCACTTCTGTCAAACACTGAATTTGTTACCCGTGAAACTCTTTTATGACATGTAACAGATTAAAAGATACACGCGACTTGCTACAGTACGAAATGGGCGTGGTCTTATTATTATTTGTTAGGCGCCACTGAGTTATTGACTCTGGTCTGAAGGTCTTTGCGACGTTTGCAACTTAGAAGATGCCGTCCCAAGGCGTCCTGAAAATGTGACGTCCTATATGCTGTAACACGGCCTTTTGCCTAGCCCTACACACAATACCCTGGGTCGCTAGCTTATTCAGTCGGTGAGCTACGAGGATCTATCAGCATCATCAGTGCGGCTAAGGGAAAGCTAATATTGTGTTGGGGTAGCTCGTTGTCACCTGAAATGTTGTACTTACACATGCAAACACCAATGGTAATAAAAACCCAACAGTTTACATGAATACATATAATCTGTAAGAAAACATAGACACACCAAAAAATACATAAGAACAAGTACATAAAGCAGTTGTGCACATAGAAAAATGCCTTAACTAGATCCTAAAAGTGTAGTAGCTCATTCAAAGTCAAAGTCCACGAGCGCAAGGTATAAAATAATTCCGCGCACACGAATAGTTTGAACGCGAAGTTGTCGAATCTTTAGGAGGCGTCGATGTTTGGAACCCCTGGACGCCGAGTCAGCAAATGACGTGATGCCCGCGTGATAGCTGCCGGTGCTTCCCCGTTACCTGGGCCGCAAACACATTGTTAACAGTTGTGCAATTATTTATTACAATCGGTAACTGGTTTCTTATTTTGTAGCGTGGTTTCAAGCAGGAACTAACCTTATGTCAATACATCTACCAAAGATCCGGGAACAGCGCTGGGTGGCTTCTTGCTGTCGAAATCGCAGCTTCTAGCGATGTCAAACTGGAACACCGTGGCCTCACTTATAATGTGAATAGCTTGCACCTCGGCTAAAGATGCACGTCTTTAGCGGTTTGCATGCGCAAACCTTCAAAAACACTTTTAAAAAGTCGATCCGCGCTTTTTACAGGCTTGGGAGCGAATGGATTCACTCGCGGGCTACAGCGTTGTTTCGATTCTGCTGTTCTTTGTTCTCGGAATCATATTGCTGGCTTCGCACGTTACACTACTGAATTTGCATATGAAACCTTATAGTATGCGGTCACCTACACAGAGTTTCTTACTTATACTACGATGCTACTTGAATAAGACATAATAGCGCATACTATCAGGCTTTATTACTAATCATGTATATAATAAAGTTTTTGGGGACGAGTACAGGATCGACGAACTGTATGTCCAGCCTTTGCATGGGATCGTGGCTCCATAGAACGAAAAATATTTACCATATTTTCCTTCTTGGACGCGAAATTCCACATCGGCATAAACATTTCTAAAATATCTTAACGAATTACTGGTTTTTTTTTTAATTAGCATCAGAGAAACAAGGCATGTACATACTACCCAGTGCTGGTAGCATTAATAGATTTGAGCGTAGTAGTAGATAAATCTTATGATATGGTTACAACCTAAATTTGTTTGTTTTGCGCTATCGTCGTATTTACAGATCTCATTTGATTCAATTTACTACAACAGTGTTATTTTTCGAAGAAGAAACATCGAATTGATATATGTCAAGAATGTTTTGGTATGAATGATGTGCTATTTATCGAATCTCTTGCATTAAAGGTTATGTATATGTTAAATTCTTTCTGATGTCTATTGCTAGTGATCTAAATATGATCTTTTTGAATTCCGCTTTAATATACGACATACGTTTTCAAAGCTATGTTTTGTTATTTGTGACGTCAGAAAAAGGGTATTGTGTAACTTTATTAAAGCTTCAACTTTACATAATGTTGCTTTAATTTGAACTGTCAACTGAGAACTGGCAGTTGTTTGGTATTATAACCCCACTAATTGTGTAGTAACTTTGATTTACACTATTAGCAAAGAGCATATATGCTCTTTGCTATTAGTACTTTTAGTGTTGCATTTCATAAAATATAAGGTGGCAAAGTCAATGTGTGTCTGTAAACACCTCTATTTTAATCAGTATAGTTCAGTTTTGCTATAGAAAAAACTTAAATAGCTTATTGATAGCAACTTTAACTTTGCACATGATACAATGGGTGTAACAGAATTGTCAAGTTGAAAACTAGGACAAGGTTTATAAGCTACATGAATCTAAATTTTTAATTGGCAACTGAGATGTGAAAAATATAAAATGAGGTATTTCGAAACGTCAGTGTCAATCACGTCCAGAGTAAGTTTAGTTTTAAAAGTTAGAAATATTTCGTCCTTAGAAAATACTATAATTATATTCGGCAAATTATCGATTTATCTAGTTGTATTAATTGTTTTAGATTATCGTTCTTGATATTAAAATTTGATATGATATACGAGAGGTTTGAATTATTCACTTGACAACCAAAATATAAAAATTCAAGATTAATGAATGAATTTAGAAAGTGTTTTAGTTTATTTTTAGCGACAGTACTCATTTTAATTTACATGGCTCGATTTTGGACCGACTCTATACCAGTTTTGTTTGGTTATTTATTTACGGGTTTTATTTTATATCTATATAGTCAAATATTTATTCATGGTTGTGTACAGAGCACCACCGAGTAATTTCATTTTAGATTTTGTGTTATTTGCATTATGTAGATTAGCACCGACCAAGTTTACACCCGATTTAAAATAACAACCGATAAGAATTACCACCATATGAGTTTACTACTGACTGAAGCGAATTTATAGAATTTGCCTACGAACTGAAGCAATTTCTGCGGATCCTAAGATTCCTAAAACTTTGTCGAGTCGCTGATCTGTGTCTTCTGGCCAAAATATACCATACGCTAAACGACTAAACAAAGAATATTCCGTGCGTTATCATTTTGATAAAAATCAATTCTATGTTCGAGGTGAAACGGAATACTGAGAGTTTATTACAGTATAAACAATTTTGTAACGAAACATGAAACCTTTCAAACATTACTAAAATCAGTTATTTCATAAATTACTGACAAAGTATTAATTTCGCAAAAAAAATATGTTGGTGGTGCATGTAAAGGAAGCTGTTGTAAGTATTATCAATCGATGAAAAACGGACGGTGGTAGTTTGTGTCAGTGGTAACTCCAGTTGGATGTAAATTCACATCGGTGATAATTCAAGTTAGTGGTATTTAAGTTCGGTGGCACTTTGTATACAAGGTAACTTTCATAGTTATGCAGACATTTTAACTGGTAATCAAAGACTGTAAAATATGATTAGTGCAATAACGTATTATATAAAAACTGTTAGTTTTCGGAAAAAACAGAAGTTTTTCTAAAATGGTTTGGATAAATACAATAATTACGAATCAAAGGACTATTTTACTATATAATACCAATGCTGAGAGGTCTGAAATAACTAAACGTACTCTTTCAACTTTAATATTGTCTTAGTCCTCGTTTAAAATTTTCTGATTTAGTTGATAGCGAGTTATAATCCATTAACCGCGTGCTCAATTTGAAAAATTCTAGCTGTTGTCAAACAAGTTAACTTTATTGTGTTTCTCAAAGTAATAAAAATGTGTATAAGGTAATATTGTGTATTTTGTATGGTTTTAATGTGTGCTGTCACTGTTTAAATGTATAGCTTCGTCACCCTGTATTTACCATAAAGTTCTTGACAAAATGATAGTAAGCCTAGTCAGTGGTACTTTCAATCGGATGTAAATCTACATTGGTGGTAATTCAAGCTCGGGGTAAACTAAATCGGTGGCAGTTACGTCGATGGTAATTCAAGTTATATAATTTTTGTATTATTGCTGTTTAGTTAGGAATTCTTATTTCTGTAGTTAATGTAATGCTCTGACACGAAATAATGATTATAAGATTTATTTCTTCAGTTTTAATATATTATTTTTGTTACCCAGGTACTTTTTTTAAAATTTGCTACATTAAGTATCTTCTTATTTACAACCATTGAGAGCAATTTTGAGGATTTGTTTCTAACAGTTTTTTCTAACCAGAATTACGTCTTTTTTCAATTCTAATTTAAAAAAATATTTTGAAGGAATTTTTAAGGAAATTTTTAAATTTTTCCTACTTTTTACATTGTAATTTTAAACAGCTAACTGCCTACTGTTTTTAGACTTGATGTGTTTATAAAACTACTGTAGTACTAATTGTTTACATTTTTATGAAAGTGCAAGACGTTTAGATAAGTTAAATATTTTATTAGTTACAGCTCTCTGTTCGTCGTCCAGTTTATTTGATATAGGAACCTTTATCTCTCAAATTATAAAAAATATTGTTTTTGTAGTTTTAAATAGAAAAATCTTGAATGTAGAATATTTCTGAAGTAGGTAATACTATGAGCATGATTTTTTTTTTGTAAAGTACTCAGAGCTCCATAACGGCTTAGATATTAAAAAGGGGTATTTATGATTTTGTATAACTTCCATTGGCTTTGTAGTATAGGAAAGTCTAGTCGATCTATATAGGTAATTTTGAAAAGTATTGAATAACACAATCCTGTACGAGCTTACACTGAATTATATTATAAATTCCTTGTGGTGCTGCCGTCTAAATAATTTAAAAAATGTGAATAAGGTGGAATTATTTTTAATATCTGTTTGCTTCCTAAAACAAAAAACAGTATTTTGGAGCACTAATTGAAGCAATTTGGCCATAAATCACATTTAGCCAGGTAAAGTCTTTAATGGATGTTATATAACGTTCGTGTCCGTTTGATTAGCCTCTCGCAGAAAGGACAATCGTCTAATTACACCATTATTAATAATTATCAATAATGGCGGCGACATCGCCGCACTCGGTTTCGTAAACGCTCGCGAACTGCATAATTTTCCCATAGTCGTGCAAAAACGCAGCCTTCCCAAGATACTTAAACTTTTAACAGTTTTCAAGAACAGTTTAACTCGTTTATTTTTCAGGGCGGGCATACGTAATTTACCAGCGATGGGAATTCAGTCGCATGCTGCACGATGTATAAGGCGATGTGGGTCATAAAATTTATCTCGGGTCGTTTTGTTTCGAAAACGCGTGGCCGACATGTGGGTGCTAACGATTTTGAGGAACACATCCTTCTAACGAGCGCACTTGCGTGTGCACGCCGAGTTTTTCACTTTCAGCCATTAAACGCTTTTCTGGATCGCTCGCTAAAAGCGAACTTTCCTGCTAATCGCTCCAGGTTGCTGGCTCGCCGAGAGTAACGGTGGAATTATGCTGAACGCCCGATTTCAGCTGACCGCTCGAACAGAAAGGGTTTCCGAGGTTGAAAATTACAGCAACATTTTTGACCAACATTTGCGTATGCCATGGTTAATATATCTTGAAAGAAAATTGTTACTTAAACCTTAAGTAAATCCTTTAAATACCTTAGGAATTATCTCATCGGAACAAAATTACACAAACAATACTAAAATAGAGTAACTAGTGCTATTTAGAAACACAAATACACAGTGGGCCACTAAACTTGGATACCCTTACTTTTTGAAACTATAACCCAATGTACACATATCACACAACACAGATACCCAAAATACCCATTATAAAGACATACTGTTGATAGTTATTGTTACTGAAACTTTCGTACTCATTTAATAAATCAAGTGGTATGTGAGAATTACGTAAAGCGAAAAAGAATTCACGAAATATGGACTGGAATTGGATAGCGAAGTTACTCTAACTGAGTAGAGTCTCATTAGGTGCTCACAGAAAACGGATCTCTAATTTAAGTCGGATTACGCGATCTTATCGCAGAGGGCACTCGATATATTTGAGCTACTAGGATGCTCCGTAAGCTGCTCACGGCTGTTGCTACCATTTTGTTTCTACTTTGAATGCTTAATAACGGAATTATTAACAAAATAGGAAAAGAGGACTTAAAGATCTGGTGTGATAACACGCACACAACTTCCAATTGCCGTGATCTTCTAATTAGCAAAACATTTGATTTTTAATTTTTAAGCATTTGTCAAAAATTTTCAAAAATCGCAAACCCTACAGAAACCGTACAAGATAGAGCGTTAGTTGAAGAGATAAATTTTCTCTAAAATCTTAAGCTGAATTCAAAAATGTAATAATATACCGGGTGTTCTATTTAAAATAGGCGTTAAAAAATAAGAAAAAAACAAGGGAAACCCATTTTAGAGGTATCCAACTGGAAAATCACATCAATACACATTAAAAATGCAATAAAAATATAAAGTTGAAAAAATCGAAAAAAACCACAAGAGTAAACACCATACTTCCGGTTATTCGATTTTTTTCAAAAGCTTGCCGTCGCATCTAGATAGTACACAAAACTTATATATGAAGTTTCAAAGCCATACCTCTTTTCGTTTTTGAGATATTCTGTTCACACACAGACAGACACACAGACTGACAGACAGACCAATGAACAAAAGCATGTTTTTCGGGTTCAGGGAACTCGAAGAAAACGTGAAGATCTGTTGAAAACTCAATTTCGAATTTTTGGGGTGAATTCAATACTTCTTTTATTGTAAAAGGAAGTCAAAAACAGCAATCTTTTAAGTCTAGCGCAGAAAACTTTTTGCTGTGTATAATCCCGTCATCAATGACGAGGTGAACGGCGTACAGAGAACATCTGCATTTTTTGTTATTGTAGAAATAATGTATACCCTTTTTTCTGATAGTGTTAAACGGTGTGATTTACTAGAAACATCTCCCACGAATTCACGTAAGTTAAAAATACTTGCACTAATACGCAGGTAATCACTCTTTGATAGGTTTTGTGCTGTATCATAACTACGACTTTTTCCGGCCTATAACGGAAATAATTTTGAAAAGTCATCAGAAACCCGAACAATCTGAAGCAGAAGGAATTAGAAAACATGTAGAAAACTGCGCACCCATCTTGCCAGCCATCAGGCTACTGTATCCAAATTATTACAAACAGAAACTGTAACATCCTAGAAGCACAACGCAACGGTTGTTAAGTACCCGACCAGTAATATACGTTAAGCGGTCAATTACTACGCTGTCAGATCGGTGTAGTGAGAACACCAATGGACTATCGAACCTGAGGTTTCGATTTCGAATCTCGGTCCGGACAAGATTCTTTTTTATTATCCCAAAATGCGGATGCAAATTTCTGTCTTTTCTCGCCTGTAAATCTGAAATACTATACCTTATCGGCGCTGCCTCATTTGTATTCTCTGCTAACGGTGTTGATAAATCACCGACTGGATTTCAAATCGATTTCCTCCGTTTCGGATTTGCAATTATTAGTGTTCGTCCCTCTTCTGAATATCATCAGTAATATTCTTCAAATTTTCTTTTGTCGCAAAAAAAATATGGACCTACAATTTCTAATCCCAACGATAATTTTTTTGTAAATGTATAGGTAGGGTGAAATGTTCATTCGGTTTTTTGATTGTCAAAATCTAGAACTCTCTCTCTAATCGAATTGATATCCCGCAGATGTTTAGTTTGGCCGACCTTCTTATTGATAATTTTTAGAGCTTCTTAAAACATTTTTCCTAACCAGTTCGATGCTTTCTTGATTTCTTACCGACCTTAAGCGGTTTCATTTAGGGACATGTTTTACTACGCCAGAGCTTCTCCATTTATCTAACGGGTGTTCATAAACAGTCGTCATTCCAGTAGGTCTTGACTTCAGAAACGTATGTCTATTAAAATTAAGAAAAAATGCGCTGTGACAGTACTCAATGACGTTTCATTGTGTTGCACGAATTAATCAAAGACATAACATTTTGTTTTTCAAAGCAACTGGGATGACGACTGTTTATGAACACCCGTTAGTAAGTTGTATACAGCTTTCTTCGGGGAACTTCTGTTCTAAAATGACGAACATTTATTGTAGTTGTAATAGGCTGCACAATAAATGTGTTTCAACTATTATTATTTCTAACTGACATTTGTTTGCACCTAAAATTTTTACTTGTTGGTATACCTCTAAAAGTTCTAGGGTACATAATAATCTATATACGTATATAAAAAGAAAAGTCACAACCCTGACTAATCAACGCAGAGCCGAAACCACTGGTACTAGAACCTTGAAATTGGGTGTAAGGTTCAATTTGTTACGTAAGGTAGTGCTAAAAAGGGATTTTTTGAAATTCGACCCCTAAGGGGGTGAAAAGAGGTAAAATGTGTTTTCACGAATTCCTCAATATCTCTTACACCCGATAAGATATCGATTTGGTGTTTGCTTACAAAGATTATCAATGCAAATACCTAGAAACATATTTTAGGATTTTACCCTAATCAACCCCTAAAGGTACAAATCTGGATTGGGGGTGAATTAAAGTACCCTTCGTATCTCCTATGTTTATTGAGTTAGAATATTCTTTTTTAGCATATAGATGTATTTTTAAAATACTTAGAAAGGGGTGTAAGGGAATTGGAAAACTTTAACACTAAAGGGGTAAAAGGAAGAAAACGGAAAAGGGGTATCACAACAAACTGGGTTAAAAAAATTGAAATTTTACCCCTACGGGGGTGAAAAGGGGTAAAATGTATTTTCACGGGTTCCTCAATATCTCTTAGACCCAATAAGATAGCCACTTGGTGTTTAGTTGCAAAGACTGTCAATGCAAATACCTAGAAACGAATTTCAGGATTTTGCCGTGATGAACCCCTAAAGGTGCCAATATGCATTCGGGGTGAATTATAGAGCCCTTCGTATCTCCTATGTTTATTGAATTCGAACGTTATTTGTTGGCATATAGATGTATTTTTAAAATTATTAGAAAGTGGTTAAAGATATTTTAAAATGTTACTCCTAAGTGAATGAAAAGGGGTAAACTGTGTTTTCACGAATTCCTCAATATCTCTTAGACTCGATGACATATTGACTAGGTGTTTACTTGCACATGTATCTAATAGAAGCGTTTAAAAAATACTTCAGAAGTTTTTTCTAATCAACCCCTAAAGGTGCAAATCTGGATTTGGGGTGAATTGAAGAACCCTTTGTAGCTAGTAGGTTTATTGAATTAGAACATTCCCTTTTTGGCATATAGATGTATTCTTAAAATATTTAGAAAGAGCTTGAAGGGATTTTAAAATTTTACCCCTCAGGAGGTGAAAAGAGGTAAACAGTGTTCTAACGAATTCCGCAATATCTCTTAGACCCGATGAGATATCGACTTGGTGTTTACTTGCATACGTATCCAATATCACTATTTAAAAACACATTTCAGGATTTTGCTCTAATCAACCCCTAAAAGTGCAAATCTAGACTCGGGGTGAATTAAAGACCCTTTCTTATCTCCTATATTTATTGAGCTAGAGCATTCTTTAAGGGAATTTAAAATTTTACCTCTATGGAGGTGGAAAGGGGTAAACTGTGTTTTCACGAATTCTTCGATATCTCTTAAACCTTATAAGATATCGACTTGGCGTTTGCTTGCATAGGTATCCAATACAAGTGTCTAAAACACATTTCAGGATTTTCCCCTAATGAACCCCTAAACGTGCAAATCTGGATTCGGGTTGAATTAAAGAACCCTTCTTATCTCCTATGTTTATTTAGTTCAACCATTGTTTTTTGGCATATAGACATATTCTTAAATTATTTAGAAAGTGGTTTAATGGATTTTAAAATTACCCCTAAAGCGGTAAAAAGGGAAAACTGAAAAGGAGTAGGGTGTTAAATTTATTAATTATTTTTCGCTGTGGGTTTATTTCAGGATAATATGGGCTGAAAGAATGTTTCAAAATTTCACCCTTAAGGGGTGAAAAAGGAGTAAACTGTGTTTTTACGAATTACTTAATATCTCTTAGAATAAATAGAAGGATTTTCGAAATTCCACCAATTTATGAATACAACATTTAGTTTGTATATATATATAGATATTAATTTTATCTCATTGTTACATTAAAACTACTATAGTTTTATTAATATATACAAGGGGACAATTACGTACACATTTGGTTAAGTGGAAGAACAGCCTTAGCTGAACTTCGCCAACTTTAAAAATAAAGAGAATTTATTATTATTTCCAGGGGGTACGTGAACATAAAAGAGTTGCGGAGGCTTTTTTTCGGAAGAATACTATGTCCTTTTTACCTAGAATATTGTTTTGCGGCTTTTGTTAGTTTAGCGTATTGAGTGAAGGGTGGGGGTGCGCCCTGGAATTCATTTGAGATTTAGAAGAAAAACATTGGTAGCCCGTACGAAGAACGGGCATCTTGCTAGTAATAAATATAAGAAGGAAAAAGGTATAATATATATATAAATAATTCTTAAACGTTATTTCTAATAAATAACACAAATACTATGTAATCATCGTTACATAACTTTTAGATTTTTATATAAGATGACTGCCGTTTAACCGAATATTCATATTTAGCATATTCTTGACGTGTATATTAATATGAGTAGTTACCATGATGTTACTTTAAAATTTTCTTAGATACAATGTAATATAACATTGCCAAAGACTGAATCGTTTGTGTTATCAATCATATGACCCTTAAGAACGAGAATTATAATTTTTTAAAAACCACCCGTGATTAATTAAAATTATAAGTGGACAACATTTTTATAACGTAATAGGATTGTGTTCTTCTCACATTTAGTGCGGTCCGAACCACCTTTAGTAGTCCTATCCAAAAAAGCTTATTCGTACGTCTTAATATTGTAATAAGCTAGCTCAGTTTACAACAAGAGAACTCTTACCTTTGATTCCCAGTCGAGGTTATGAATAATCACTGCAACAAAGTTGTGGTAGCCGACCCATCACAGCTCAAGGTCTGAAGCCAAATACTCCACGTTTCCACTCCAATGAAATCCAATGTGTTTAGAATATATGTAATATACATATATATATTGGCGTTACACACAGACATATCAAACAAGATATCAAATACGAGAACATATAATAAATGGTAATTGCATACACAAACCGTGATAATTTATGCCATCCAAACTACGAACGATAATGCCCGCTTTTATGAGCCGTAATGCATGTTTCTACTAGCATTTAACGGTTAAAGTAGATAAATAGCTACGTTGCAGTCGCCCCTTACAGAAGGCCCCACACTGAATCAGTATTGCACCGCAAATGTACTTTAAAACCCCAGCGATAGGCGGGTGCTTGACGTCACAAGGTGTATCGATTTTTGGCACCCAAAAAAATCTCGCCATGCTGGGAGGCACATTGACTAATGTGATCCACTTCTTTAATCGCCCAGAAATTCCCATGCGATTTTAACCAACCTTTGTACGTGCATACAGGTATTTAATGCACTTGTTTCAACTTTGTAGCCTACCTTCTCGCAAAACTTGAAGACAAAAACTGCTTTCTAAACGTTTGCAGCATCTTCTGGCGATGCTCGGCTTGTCGGATGTCCTGCAGCTCCCTGAGCGGCAAACTATGGTGAAAATTGGCTGGAGACACCGATTCTTAAAAAAGCGAAGTTGAACTTATGATTAGGGATTTATTCCAGTTTTCAGCGATAAAAAAGAACCACTTGCACTAATAATAACGCACTTTTTGGACGCGCATTTTGCACTCAATATCTTCTCGCTTCTTTCAGTTACTTCCGACGAAACTTACAAAAACTGCACTTTTAACCCTCGCGTTTCCGTTGATGGAAATTCACTTGCACAAAAATGGCTATATATTAACAGATAAATAATTATTGAGCTGAGCTGATATAGAGGCTCAAAAGCCCGTTTTATATTTAATAAAAACTTTTTGACTAGTCAATTATCTGACAATCACATCAATGGGTTTACAATATTTTGGATTGAAATGCTTATTATCATCAATATTCTTTCTCAATAGTATTTTGCTTTGGTATCACAATTATCTAACACCCAAGTCGAGTACGTACATCTTAAAACTATTAAAGATCCTGTGGCAATTCTAAATAACGCATGTTTTTAAGAGAAGTTTTTAGTGGAATTGTTTTAGAGGTTATTAGATAAATTGTATTATAAATGATTCTGGGGCGGCTGCTATTAAAATATAATTTTCAATGTTTTAACTTTTAAGTGCAGTTCATATTGTTTTAATACAAGAAGAATAGTTCAGATATGTACAATAATGTTTGAATGATACTTTACTGGGGTAAACATATTGACCGAAATAGCAGTTTTAAACTACCTTAGATTTTAAAGTTAAATTCCGATGCGTATCTAAACTATTCTTGTAAATAGGAAATATAATAAGGTTGTATCTTTATAGTGCAACGGAAGTTTTTTCATCGGCTCACATAAACACAATCAATTAAATATTCACATACCAATGCAAATTTATGGCTCAGCCCATATAATTATAAGCGTTGCAACAGGCCTTAATGTTTATGATCATATTTATACTTTCCGTTCTAGAAACAATTTCGCTTCTGAATGAGGTTTTTACAAAAAAACGGTGCTAGAATAACTCAATATGGGAATAATGCATCTAGAGCCTCATTTCTCGATTGAAATTGCCTTGGAAGATACGAGCTGGCGTTCAAGAGCAAGAGCATTAAAAAATTAATCACTTCAATAATCCACAAAGTTTTAAGCGCAAGGCTGTTATTAAACAGGCAGGCACGCTACGTGAAAAGTGATATTAATGAAGGATCTCAACCAACTATTATAACCAGCAATATATAACCATCAGGCGCACATTCTTATCTTTATTTACTGTCTGCTGCCATAAACTACAAAGAGGCCCATCAGTTCTCCGTCCGCATTTTTGCGTCTAATGGCGAATTATGGGCAATTATCCAATGTAAGTAATTTTCAGTTGAAGCGATTCGACAATAAGACCAGCAGTAAGTGTGCCGCCGATACAAATGCAACCCTTACCAGAAGGGCCTGGGAGGTTTAAAAGGGTCTTTAGGGGATACATCGTAGCGGACAATGCATGCTGTTGTCACCACATTGTTGGGTGTGATTGATTTGGTTAATGGTAATCGATATTCGGACAACATGCAGCGATTCGCGTAACCCTTCTCACTTCTCGGGCATTTTTAGTGATGGATCACGCGCTGAGCCTGCGCTAATCCCGGGCCGTTAGATTTTTAATAGCCGCCACACGAAGCTAGCATTAGCGGCGACCGGAGGATTTCCTAACTGGTTTACGCGAGCGTGATAATTTATGTGAAAATAAAATAAAATTCTAATGTATGCAGCTATAGCTCCGTCATGTACAAATAATAAGGAAATGCCTTATTAGACAAGTTACATCTGAGAAAACATAACTATTTGCATAATTTTGATTTAATTTTAATTATTTGTGCATGAACATCCTGTGCTGGTTCTTTGGAGGAAGAGCGTCTTTAAGATTTCTTGCGCTGATATTAAGCCAGCGGCCGGGGAAAATGTTGGATCGGCTGGAAATGAGGAACGAATACCAGCAGCTTTATGTTAATTGTCGTTACGTTTTCGTGGTTTTTGTTGTGGCTGCACGTAAATGGCACCGAATTAAACCGCTTGCCCTTACAAGCGCAGGTGGTGTTTACTGGGCTTCGCTGGAATTATATTAATCTTTTAATGTCGCTAGGTGTTGTGTTTGGTATTTCTCGAGATAATGTATAGCATTATAACGCCGACATGCAACCTACGTAATTATCATAATAAGTTTTCTCGAGAATATAGATTTACTGCTAACTGACTTTTCATCGTTCAGTGTTGAAGCAAAGTAAACATACCGATTGCAAGCTTTTGTTTTGTGTAACAAAAATCTGCTTTTGTTGTTTTGTTTGAATGGAAAAATAAATTCCAAAGGTAACTTTTAGTTATGATCACATATACGATGAAAATAATAATAATAAAAATGTTTTTATTGTTACCACATTAAATAAACAAATCCAACCCTTTTAACTGCTACATTTTTTGATATAATCGGTAATTTAGATAAACATTACTGCTCTTTTACTTAACATTTGGTGATATCAATGACATCTATATACCACAGAAATTATTTAGTGACATAGCGACATGGCTATCAGTTTACAGGTTTACAACACGAATAATTTATTGAATTAACTACTTCTGCAGAAATATATTCTATTATTTAGAAAATTAGATAGATATTGCCCCTAAATTTTGAAGACGATAATTCCCCAAACAAATATGACAAGGAGTTGTAATATTTAACAATATTATTTAAAAAAAATGTTAAAACATGTTTGTATAGAGAGGTGGCGTAAACAGTCCTTTACTATTTACATTAATATTATATACAGTCGTGTTTATTAAAGTGTTGTAAAGCACAAATCTTTGTAAATAAAATAATTACACAAAGTTCAAAAATGCGTTGTATGTATTATAATGGTTCACTGCCCATAGACATTCTGATTGCCTAATTAACTAAATGAAAAAGGTCAACATGAGCTCAGAATTAAATATTTTATCTATTGAAAGATAATCAATACTTTACATTAACAAGTGCACTGGATGTGAGCAGCAGTAATTAATAATTTTAGGGATAAAAGTTAGCATAAAACAAAGCAGGTTACAGAAGGGTTACATTCAGAGTTTCAGATATGATAAGTGTTCGGAAGAGCTAATTCAATTTAATTTGTAACCGACTGAGCTTATTAATGTCAGACATAATGTGAATAGAATAATAAAAAAATGATTTGCCAAATACAGAAAGAATATGAGTGTTATGTAGTAAAAGTGTATAAGCCAGTAAAGGGCAGATTAGCTGAAAGGTTAACGAAACCGTTCTAGCAAAATAATAATTGCAAAGAGCAATGGAAATGGAAGGTAACCGATCGAAAGACAACTAGTGAGACGTTAAATGAACTCCAAGTGTATCAGTGAATTATAAACAAAAGTGATTTAAAAGCAGAGCATGTGTTGTAACAGTTATTCAAAGAAAAAGGCAATATTAGTGGTTAGGTAAAGACATCACATCACAACTGTCCATAAGGTTAAACATGTCATCAATTCTAATTTCCTTTATAAACATTTGAAACTCTAGTTGCTAAGAGATCTGACTGTCATTTTTTAATTAATAACAAAACAAGCTTGAAAATGGTGTGTTGGGGCCACATTGAGCTCCTCAATTATCATGTAAAATTGTAAATAAAAAGTTCTTAGTTATACTAATTGTGTGTCCTGTGCATCTGTGGGTATAGTCTGCCAGATGTTAGGAGGTCCAGGTAAAGCAGATACGCCAGCAGAGAAATTCGTCCAAGTGCGAGTGACTTCGAGGGGCCATTTCCTTACGTAAGCAGCTTCGCCCAGCTAGAATAGTGCCTGCTACTTGTAGGGAGGGCATGCAGGAGCCAGTGCGTGCAGAAAATTCAACCAACCAGCCATTCACAAGTGGATTATTCCTGTGGCGTCCGAGAAGCCTCCGATTAAGCAAATTCAGAGTGTCTATGAGGTGAGAAGCCATATTCCTGTAGTCCAGAGCCGTCCAGTTTCCAGAAATTTTGGTAGCGTCCTTTGAAAATGCGAAATGACGCGGCATTTTTAAGTTTTGTACCTAATATGAAACAAAAAGCTGTCGAGCGTCGGTTGCTACGTCACAGCTAAAAACAAAACGAACTTAGCAGTTGCTACGTCACAGTAATAAATATTTACCTGGCGCGTCTTTGCCATTTTGGTGGTTTTGGAATTCAATTTACGCTGTTTCTTGTGACCACAGATCATTTTGTTGCTGAGTATAGATAAATATTTAAAGTTGGTAGTTATTATTAAAATAAATATCAAAATAAATTAGTATTTATTTATTAGTTACTAAGCTATAATATGTTATACTTACTCTTACTGGTTATCCTTATATTTAAATTTATTGTAGTTCGCACTTTACATAATTTTCTAATATTGTCTTGTTATTGTCTATGCTGTTAGACAATAAATGCATATTGCTATTATTAATGATACAGTGTCAGCTTTTGTTGAGTTATAACATAAACACTAATAAACCTACAACTTACAACTGTCGCTGCACAACACATTTTTGAAAACGACTGTACATCAGAGAAATGTTATCTTTTTTAAGTCGTAGAGTTTTTTCTAATTGCTTGTTTATATTCCTCCGTATTTCTATCGCATTTTCTTCTCACCTAAAACCAAATATTAAAAATTAATGGGGGAGAACTAAGAATTCCAGCAAAAGTGATTTTGTATTCTTGTTAAATATATACGTATAAAAATCAACATGTTTTTTTAATCTTACATCAGTCTATATAAAGTCCTACGTGCATCTTCCACAACAGGTAGCTGAATCTTATTAACCATAATTTTCAATTTCTCAACTTTAGGTTGCCGATATTTAGGGGAGACTTAGGAGGATTGATAATCAAAGAATGATCTTTTACCAATTTGATTAAATTATTTAAATCAGTGTTAATCATATTACTTGCTGTAATAATAGCATTTGGATAAAAAGAATATTACAGTTGAGTATTGTCAGCATAAAAGTGAACACTGCATTATTTTATGATGGTATCAAAGTAAGAAGTCTATGTTGCATAAATAATTAACCGGAAATGCATCCTTGCTTATAAATCGAATCTCGAATTTCTGATTTGTTAAACTTGTAAGCTGCAATTTATCGGAAAGGTAATTATTAGTGGGCGGATTCTAGGAAGAATGCTATTTTATCAATTTTATATGCTGCGTGACCAGATTCTCACCAAAATTCGTTTCATAAAGAATACGTTTTCTGAGACACAGCTTATTTGCCTAAATATCTATTATTATTGTTAATTACCTATTCTACGTAACAGCGCATAAAAGTCCTATTTTGTACCTAAACTTGAGACAGTATTGCCTAAGCATTTTTAAAATTAATTTTATTTGTATTCTAGAGAATAGGTCCGATTTGGTGTACTTTAGCCACTTCTGTGCTTGCTTATGTCTTAGTATACGAGCATAACTAAAAAATACAGGTCTTTCAGTTGCTGAAACAATGTTCGTTATAGAAGATTTGTGCGACAATTAAAAAAAAAGACCAGGCGAAGTGGCAAAACAGCATATCAGAAGCTGCAAGCAGTGTTGAATAAAAATCCTGGCTTTTATTTTCTTCAAGATATAAAAAATATATTAGAAGCAAAAGATGTCAGTACCTCACTGGATGCGGAAAGTTCGTTCCCCACATTTCGTTCTTCACATTTCGTACCCCACATTTCGTTCCCGGGATATTTCGTCTCTCCACATCTCGTACCCGGAAACTTTGTTCCCGACCGAGCTCAATTTGTCTCCTAGATTACAGGGTGTTGAAAAACGAGTGCAGCTATCGGAATGCAGATATTTTAATTTATTTATTTATTATAATAAACTTATAAGAACAAAATAAATTTATTAAAAATTACGGTTTAATCTAAGTATCTCCCTGAAATTCTATATAGGGCCATAATTTCTCATTCTGAACATTTCTTAGTAATATTTTGCTGTATCATGCACAAAAAGAGTAGTTTACCTGAAAAAAAATAGTTTTTGCTTAACTGTCAAGGCCGGCATGTTTTTCAAAAACTGAAAATATTCTTAAAATTCCAAGCAAGAATTTTAATTCCTATAACATTTTTATGTAAAACTAAAAATAAAATTTAATTCCCTCTTGTAAACTCAATCCGAGGACATACTGTATGTGGTTCTTGCAAGTTTATTATAATAAATAAATAAATTAAAATATCTTTCACTTTTCTAACTGCACTCGTTTTTCAACACCCGATGATCTAGGAGACAAATTGAGCTCGCTCGGGAATGAAGTTTCGGGGTACGAGATGTGGGGAGACGAAATATGCCGGGAACGAAATGTGGGGTACGAAATGTGAAGAACGAAATGTGGGGAACGAACTTTCTGCAAACCGTATCTCACACCAGTGGCGTATACCTATTGGGGGACGAGTTCCTTGAAATTTGTGAAATTGAAAAATATATGTCCAATATGATACGTAATTCAAACCGCTCTAATTAATTTTACCAATGGTTGATGATTTTCCACCTCTGAAATTTTAGTAGTACAATTTTGTTCAGAATTTATGTTTCATTTTGTTGATAGTATTTAAAAAAATTAAAATGGCTGGTTGGACCTACTTTAGAGATAAATATTTTTGCAAATCGAAATTATAACCTTTCATTTTAAGCCATTTGACGATGAGAAAAATGATAATGAACAAAAAGTAAAGTCGCCCAGTGTCACTTTCCAATGAAAGGAAGCCGTGTAATTTTAGTTCCATGGTAAATTAGGGTTTTCAGTGTTAATTTTGGATATCAGTGGCGACCAATATATTATCAATTATTTTTAACAGTGCAGTTGTACAACTAAAGGCTGTTCGAAATCTAGACTGAGTAGCAAAGAGTCCCGCAATAGTACTTTATGTAACTAGTCCTCAAAGCAAGGCTTTAGGGGACGAGTCGTAATGTTTCCGGACGAGGCGGAGCGAAGCGCAGCCGAGTCCGTAATATGAGGATGAGTCCTCTAAAGCCATTTAAGGACGTGTTGCATACAACGTTTTTTTTGTATTAGCTCTCCAAACATTGTAATATGAAGTTTCAATTACCATTAACGCGACATTATATTAGGAGGCCAAGCGAAATAGTACTTTATGTAACTAGTCCTCAAAGCAAGGCTTTAGGGGACGAGTCGTAATGTTTCCGGACGAGGCGGAGCGAAGCGCAGCCGAGTCCGTAATATGAAGATGAGTCCTCTAAAGCCATTTGAGGACGTGTTGAATACAACGTTTTTTTGTATTAGCTCTCCAAACATTGTAATATGAAGTTTCAATTACCATTAACGCGACATTATATTAGGAGGCCAAGCGAAATAGTACTTTATGTAACTAGTCCTCAAAGCAAGGCTTTAGGGGACGAGTCGTAATGTTTCCGGACGAGGCGGAGCGAAGCGCAGCCGAGTCCGTAATATGAGGATGAGTCCTCTAAAGCCATTTAAGGACGTGTTGCATACAACGTTTTTTTTGTATTAGCTCTCCAAACATTGTAATATGAAGTTTCAATTACCATTAACGCGACATTATATTAGGAGGCCAAGCGAAATAGTACTTTATGTAACTAGTCCTCAAAGCAAGGCTTTAGGGGACGAGTCGTAATGTTTCCGGACGAGGCGGAGCGAAGCGCAGCCGAGTCCGTAATATGAGGATGAGTCCTCTAAAGCCATTTAAGGACGTGTTGCATACAACGTTTTTTTTGTATTAGCTCTCCAAACATTATAATATGAAGTTTCAATTACCATTACCGGCATTATATTAGGAGGCCGCGCGAAAATGTATTTTTTCTACAGTCACCTCTAAAACCGACTATTAAAAGCTCACTGTCAATGCGTAAAGTCAGCGATTCACACATTTTTTCCTTAGTAACCATTTTAACATCGCAACCATGTAAACAATGTCTTAATGAAATAATCGCGTCACTTCAATTTACTTTACGCATCGCCATGGCTAACCTGATTATTATTGTAATTCTTCATTTTTCTGGAACTGGCTAAAATTATTGACAATTGCATCACGGCGCGTCCATCATCACGCAACAGTTTTATTGAGTTTGAGAGTTTTTGTGAAGTTGAAGATGGAATCTGAAGATAATTGCAACCAACTGTAGTATTTGAAGCCGCCAATACAGCAACCAATGAGTTGTTGCCGGCCAAATCGCGCGGTCTTTATGAACGGCGGAACAACGATTTCATCAAATGGTGTGAATCGAAATTTCAATTATTTAACAATTTTGTCATCTATTTAGGACCGTAGAAAAATTTTTGTATGTATTTCGAGTGTAAAGAGCCATTTTGGTATTCGGTTGCTTTTTCGCGCCTCGCTACCGCTCGGCACGAAACTCGCATCCTCATACCAAAATGGCTCTCTTTACACACTAAATACATAAATATCTATTTCGCACCCCAAACTGGTTACTTTGGAAACTGTCTAGGATCCTCAAAATGGTCATTTAGAGGCCTTGTACTTGAAGTCGTCATGGCAACTAATGTTTGAGTCCGCTAAAATGTTGCCATGACGACTTTAAGTACAAGGCCTCTAAGTGGCCATTTTGAGGATCCTAGACAGTTTCCAAAGTAACCAGTTTGGGGAGCGAATACAAAAAAATTATTTAAGCATTTTATCAACTACGTATCTATTTTTTTCTGAAATCTTAGCAAATGCAGGTAAAATACTAATGGGTCTGTGATCCCTCAAACTACTTGGATTACTTATTTTTGGAAGTAGTATAACATAGGCAGTTCTCCAACATTCTGAAAAAAATCTGTATTGTAGGCAGTACTTAATGATACCTATGTTTTATAGTGAGAATAAGTAGGAACAACACAGTTTAAGCAATAAATTGTATTCCAATATCATCAGTGCCAGTGCATTTCATAGTAATAGTTGCAATGACCTCAGATACATCATTTTCGGATATCAAGTGCAAGAAGAATTTCATATCAACACGAACTTTACAATTGTTTTGTTATTAAACTTTTGTTTGTTTTAACAACGAATTAAAGTGAACGTCAGATTACTGGTCTTTATAAAACTGGCCGTTTTAATGTGTTGAATAAAATAGTAGTTTATAAAACCTGCAGGTTTCATCTTTGACTTTTGGTATGACCATTTTAATTTTGTAAAGCATCCCGCAGCCTACTCTTACTATTTATTGGAATATCATCTTCTAAGTGTTCCTTCTTTTCTCTCAGCGGAGCTAAGATTTTGTAGAAAACTATAATAATCCAAATGCTGAGCAAATTTGGTACGCCTACCATCGATAAATTCTGCATTAGAAAAAGATAGAATATCATGTTTAATTTTTTTTTAATTTTAACCTTCATTGTCAAAAATTGTGTTGTTCAAAATTTATGCATAATATATTAGCTTAAAAAAGCGCTCGTCCATTTTGCTTTTTATACATAAAATACACTGAAGAAGAAAGTTTAGAATTGAATTTACGACTGAAAGTTAACTAAAGTTGTATTCTTACTTTATTGTTTAAACAAAACCTGACTTTGATCCTCCTTTCGTGTTGTTATTGTTTATTTCACCATAGGTACTAAAAACTAATTTTTACTACAGACTAATACAAAAACTATCTTAGATTGCCTATATCATAGTTATTTATGCATCGTGAAAGTTAAGCGTGTGCTCCAGTCCTGGCATAAATAGTGTTCCCGAGCGACAGTGAGGGAAACATTTATGCAAAAGACTACAACACATTTTAGTTGGAACATATTGTGCACGAACGATCGCTATTTTATGCAAAATAATGAAATGTAAAAACTAACTAATAATAATAATGCACTTCAAAGCTTTCGTGGTTTATTTCGAATTTATTTGGGTACCTTTGTATTGAATTGCCTGTTTGACGTTGTTTTTTAAATTTATTTCTGACGTCTAGCTTGTGATGTTGTAGTTTATAAGCAGTAGGTAGTTAGCAAGTACCGGGTGTCTTGAAAAGAATTACATCCAAAAGGTTTTGAATTTTGTTTGCTTGTAAATTTATATGCGCCCTAGATTGTGATTGGTATTTCATTATGGGAAATTCAAAGCATACTAGATGTAATTCATTTTAAGACACCCGATATAACCTCTAAGGAATGGGTGATTTACTTGAAGGAGAAGTAATAAGTACAGAGGGATGAAAAATAAACTTGATAACACTACATTTGAACTACAATTAACTGTATAGTTCAGCTGACGTTGACACCGCTACACAATTATGTAATTTAAATCAAATCTAGAGATTAAATTGACATGTAACATTAATAGTTATTTAACAAACAAGTATGTTATTGAGAGCGATTAATAATCGAGACATTTTAACGTGTGAGTGCTAGCGAACACGTTAATTGTTGAGATTATTAATAGCCGATTAACACACGAGTTGGTTAAAATATTTTTTCGTTGGTCGTGTCTTATTAAGTTGGAGAAAATAGTCATTTTTCTATAGCACATGTTAAAGTGTGATTTTATCAACTCAAAACAAATGGTCAAGTTTTACTTTAACAGCAAGCGTAGATAAAGTAGCACTTTAACATCAAGGATAGATAAAGTAATTTAATTTTCTAACTTTTGTTTAAATTAATATGACAGCTTCGTATTATCGTAGCAACCCAATCTAGCTACTGACATTTTGAAATGTGATTGACTGTCATTATTTTCTTTTGAAATTGTTAAAGTTCTTGCTATAGAAAAAAATATTGTATTATACACGACGATAAAGTTATTTCTATCCACTCTTGAATCATTAACGTCTCGACTTCGTCTCGACGTTAAACGCTTCACTCGTGGATAAAATTTAACTTTATCGTCTTGTATAATAAATTACTATTATTGTATAGGTGTTTTATCCACGCAAGAATGTTTAAACGCGAGAACGCAGTTCAAGCGTTTAATTTTCTTTTAGAACTATTGGTTGTAATTACGATTTCATACTTTTGTTAATATATGTGAAGAATTTCTTATTATTGCTATATATTACCATAGTTTAAGATAATTTTCTTTGGGGTTTCTTATCTGACTATCAGTGGTAGTTTTAAAGTTACAATGAATGATGTTTTCGATTTTGCTGGTTTTGCAGTTGTTGTTCTGGTTGGCTCTGTAGCCGTTGTTCTAATTGATCTCCTAGCTATTGTTTTAGTTCTTGTTGGTTTTATAGTTACTGTTCTGTTTGGTTTTGTAGCTGTTGTTCTAGTTGACCATGCAGCTACTGTTCTTTTTCCTGTTAGTTTTGTAGTTGCCGTTCCGGTTGGTTCTCTAGCTGTTGCTCTGGTTAATCCTGAAGCTGTTGTTCTTGTTGTTCATGTTGGTCTTGTAACTGTTGTAATATTTTTATTATCATTAACACAAAGTTTCAGCTTCAGTTTCAAGCTTCTTAGTAACTTTTGATATCTGGGAAACTTGTGGAATTAACCATTTTTTATGGCTGCTGATTAGTTCGAGTAATGATGTGAGGATGCAGTACTTGTTGGTTTTGCCGGTCTTGCAGCTGTTCTGATTGGTCATGCAGTTAATGTTCTTTTTTGCTATTGTTGTTCTGGTTAGTTCTGTAGCTGTAGTTCTAGTTGACCCTGTAACTATTGTTCTCGTTCTTGTTGCCCTTGTAGTCGTTCTGGTTGGTTCTCTAGCTGTTAATCTGGTTGATCATGTAGTTATTGTTCTCATTTTTATTGGTCTTGTAGTTGTTGTTTTGTTTGGTTTTGTAGCTGTTGTTTTGGTGGACCTTGTAACTGCCGTTCCTGTTCATGTTGGTCGTTGCTCTTGCAGTATATGTTCTGGTTGGTACTGTAGCGATTGTTCTGGTTAATCCTGTAACTATGGTTCTTGTTATTGATGGTTCTGTAGTTGTTGTTCCGGTTGATTTTGAAGCTGTTGTTCGTGTTGTTCATGTTGGTCTTGTAACTGTTGTAATATTTTTATTATCATAAACACAAATTTTACCATTATCGATATCGATATCAATTTCTTCAACTTCAATTTCAAGCATCTTATCAACTTATCTGGGAAACTCGCAGACTTAACCATTTCTTATGGCTGTTGGTTAGTTCAAGTAAATAGAATAACGTTTCAATTGAACCTGAAACTGCATTTATTTCCTGCTCAGTAAGCTTGCTGCCGACTTTTTCTGCCTTCTTAAAGATGTGTTGCAAAAGAAGCAGATCTCGTTTTAGTAATACCAATACCGATGCAATACTTTGCAACAGTGTTGCCATGTATATCTTTTATTAACTTTCATAATAAAGTGATATGCCCTTAAAGTTCCTGCACACTAGAATGTGTTTGCAAGGAAATAAATGTATATAATATAAAAACATGTTTCCCCGGTCGAATAAAAGATGCAGCTGATTTTTTTTCAATTTCCTCTAAAGGTCTAAAACATAAGGAGTTAACACTCGGAATACAATTAGCCTGGTAGACGAATACTACACAGTTTTTCAGCTTATAATTCTTTCCTGGCCTCTGAATCTTACCTTCAGTTGGAATATTATCATAGAACAAATTTATCTTACCATAGCTTTTACAGACTTACTGAAGTTTCTGGTTTATGCTTTCCAAGCGGTCTGTGCGTTTGTTAAAAGTAGCAGATTGTTCCTTAAATCCCTCTCAACTAGCACAATTAGTAGCTGGAATGTACCGGCGATCATTGTAGAATCTTTAATAAAGTGTTTTATCACTAAACACGGACACGTAGTAGGAACATTCCCATTACGTGCGCTCGACCAGTATAAAGAATAATTTTGGGTGAGTGTAACGTTTAGGCAACGTTTCTGCAACTTGTCCGGCTACGTTCCAATGATGTTGTGGTAGCTGCGACGGTGCAGCTTAGCAGCCACTTCTTTCAGGGAACTTTACTAGTCTTTTATATTAGCGTTGCTTGTCCAGTTCTCAAGCTCAGACACTATATCGGATACTGTAAAAATAATATTAGAGGGTACAACATGGGTTCTTTTCCGATCATTTGAGTAACAAAATTAAAACTAATGCGAGTTTACTGTCAAACATAATGATGATTCGTTCAAATCATACCAGGTACTATTCAAAATTGCATTTGTAATTAAAAGATTAACTTTAAAATATTTAACGGCATGCGATAATATGAGATCATAGAACCTAGATGCTGAACACTGGTTAGAAATTTTGAAAATCGTAGTAATTTAGTTAGTTGATTGTTCAGTTTTATTCGCTAGACTTAATTAAGTTTATTGAAACTGTGCCATGTAAACAATGCGCTTTTATGTACACAGCATCCGAGCATCAGACACATAAACCGATCTAAAAACCAGCTATATACTCCCCAGAGCAGTCAAATTCTAAACTCATTGCGTAGCTGTTATCGAGATCATTACAAGAGCACTCTTCATTTCTCTAATCCAGAGATCCCCGCAAATGAAAACGCAGCGTCTGCTTTCCAGGACCGCGCTTAATGCGAAAATCCTGCGACAATTTTGTTATAGCCGTTACGTTTGATTAAATTTTGTTAGGGTAGCTGAAGACCGAGGGTGCGCGGATCTCCCACGCTCAAACATCATTGCACTGATTAGTTTTTCATTAGGTATTCATTGGTTACGGCTCACTTCATCCCGCTGGGCTTTTATGGGCTGGCGCTGCTTCCACATGTTTTCAGAGCAAACAGAATCCCTTTGAAATGTATATTTTAAAGAAAATTTTTATTCATCCAACAAACAAACGTAGCTTAAGTATGCATGGTTGACTACGTCTACAAAGACTATTTGATGGGTCAAGGTAATTGCACTACATGCAGTGTGTTGACGATACGAATGAACAATATGGTATCATGTGAATGATAAGAGTTGGAGATTTGCTTAAACTGAGAGAAAATATGTAGCACCTTGGAAACTATCCCTGTGGTCAATAATAGTATATTATGATGCTAGTGTATAAGTACGCCTTTAAAGCACGTACGGCGAGTTTAAGAGCACGATGCGAAGCGGAGTGTTTTTAACGTCGCTAGTGCTTTAATGGCACTTATACACGTGTATCATAAGCTACTTTTTCTACGATCGTAACAGAAATATAAAAACTTACTTCGGTGACACTTTTTCCGTCACATTGTGTTAGATATTTTAGGTTATGTTGACATTCAAATTTTTGGCAAAACGTGTTTTAAATATAGTATTTAAACATGCCACCAATGGCAACGTGCGAAAAAGACGTAATTCGGGCGCTAATATTAAGAGTGCTGCAAACGTCACTTTTGACACTAGAACTGTGCAAAAAGTTATCATTTTGACACGATCGTAAAAAACATTTTTAAATTTTATTTGACTCAGACGATGCTATTGAAAACAACAAATGTAGCTTGATACAAACAACAAATGTTTTATAGAATCATTTGTTCTGATAACTGCTATGATATTGATAAATAAAAACACGAATTGGCCTTTGATATCCAAAATTTCATGAATGTACTTCCAAAATTCATCTGTGTCTAGGAACTTACAAAAAGTTACTAAAACAAATAAGTTAAGGGTGTGACATTTACTTAGCATCTGTCATAAATGTTATGAATAACTACTTTTATTATACAAATACAAATCTTATACTTTTCTTGACACTCACTACACTGATGTTATACGTTAACTATTCCTGAACCATTGTGCCAAGTAGTAGCACTTTCGACAGGGGTTCCTCAAGTCTCTTCGAACTTCACTTGCCCGAGTAAACTTGATTTACTGTCGTGCAATCCCGCTCGACATGAACTCTACAAGCCCTTTCGTGTCTTCTTAACTTGTGTAATGATAGTAACCATTACTGTTTAACTTTTTGTCTATTTCGTTTCGTGCGTTTGTAATTTCCAGTTATGTGTTACCTGTGTTTATTGTTCTGCAGGTCAATTTTTGATGGGGAATTGTCATAATTTAGATATAGTAGTTTTACACCAGGTATACCCTGTACTATTAATAGTCAAATTTGTTAAAGCTGTTTGTACTTAAAATTATATTGCTGGTTATTATATCTCTTGATGCCATGTAGTTTTTTTCGTTTTGGTTACTGTGAATCTTATGAGCTGGCTCTAAAACTTTCTTTCAGATTATATTGGGACCGACAATATTTCTTTTAGGGTTTATGAGTTCTCGTTTCTATCTGGGTACATTTGTTACATAAGAGACTGTTTAGCGCTCTTGTAATTTTATATTAAAATTTAAACTTTGTATAAAAATTCTGTCATGTCCACTACAGCTAGTCGGCCCTCGAATTTGGTCATGTAGTCACTTTAAAATTTGAAGTTGATTGATAGCTCTAGTGTTAAAAAGATATAAACATAACAATTTAATTTTCAAGCAATTTACTCAAAGAATTTCCAGCTTAATTCTAGTCGTACATAGACAGATAGTCATCTTTGTATACAGAGAGATTTTCTTTACTACGAACATGGCAGACGATATGTCGAATTTACAAATGCCGAGAATTTGACTTTGACAGTTCGCGCATTTTGTCAGTAGCTAATATCGGCTGTCATTTCTATCTTAAAATAGATAACTACGAAGCAAAGGAACAGTTCAAATTGTAAAATGGCATTATTAGGGCCCAACAGTCCGGGAAATTCAAAATTCTTTCACCACATTTGGAAATAGGCGTTATTCATCGTTATCAATGATACCTACCTAAAGTTATTTCAAATTTTGAAAACTTTGGATGTGTTTCTCCCCAAAAGCACATGTTCCCCACGAAGAGAATTTAAAAGAGGTTTGTATTACCGCTAATGACTATCCAGCTTATTCATTTAAATAGATTGCAGAACTAGTAGATCTTGGTAGGGAACCATGCCCTATACCTAAATCCCACCCACAAACCTACATTACCTTTTCCCATATCCTGTCCTTCAAAAATGCGCCAACACGTCTGCCAAGCGTGGCGTTTTAATGCCAAATACCCCATATGAAGCATGAGGGAGGCCTATATCCAGCGGATAGAAAATGGCTAAATAAAGAAGAAAGATAAGAAGTAGATTTAGCTGCGATATTCTTTCCGATGGCCATTTCAGAAGTATGGAATTTTGTTAAACTGTGATAGAAATGCCGAAAACTTCTTCTGGAAAGTCGTTTCCACTACAACTAACGATTTGAAGAACTGCGTTTAAAAATTAAAGGGGTAGTTCAGAGTACTAGCACTAGTACGTTGGCTAATGTGCGGAGAAGTTTCTATGATCGTTTAGGATATTGTTTAGCGCAAGAAGGCAGGCTCTTCGAACACGAGCTAATTTAAACTTCTTGAATTTTGTTGTTTGAAATAAAAATAGTTTTACTTTTGTTTACATCTTTCTTTTACTATGAGTTAGTTTGTTCGGAAGAAATTATTTCTTTCTTCAGAATGCGTTTTACTTTGTGAACTACCTTCTTTTACTTTACTGTTAATCTCTAAAAATTCTGTTTTTCAACTCTGAATTTATCATCTGAATTAATCACAGAATAATACAGTACCTCATACATTATATCTGTGATATAATAATTAATTAACAAAAATTACACTATGCGTAGATGCCTCGTCTGTGTCGAACAAGTACTTAAACAATCAACGCAGACGACCCGTGAATTAATATCAGAGTACATTAGACCGACTGTCCATCGGTCTTGGCGTGTTTTTAGGCAATCGTAAATTAGCCTTGATTTACTCGTGTTCGCAGTTCATGAATTTTCACTGTATACTATAACCTGTTTAGCTTTAATGAAACATTTTATTCAATGTGGAAAACAAAACACGTCAGATTACATTTATAAACGCTAAATTCCAGTTCACCTATGGAAACGCCACAATCAGCAATTTCAACAAACCAAAGTTGTGGAGCGAACAACAAGGAATTCAAAATATTCTGAGTTATATAATACTATCTTGTGAACGATACAACTGTAACCAGTCCAAATTTTAAACTAAAATATGATCCCCATCAAGTTGCATTTAAAACAATACACATAATTATGGAAGAATGGTACTGTTATGATTAAAGGTGATATTATATGGCAAATGCATATTTTGTATAATTGATATGCCGGCGAAACTGTTTGCAAATGTATACTAATTATATGAAAACAAATCGTTTAAGCCAAGTTTCATTTTGCATATTTTGCATATTTATACGTTTTTGAGCATATATTCTGGATTTTGCATATTTGGTTATATTTAGCCATAATTTGTAATGTATGAACTTTTTGAGATTTACTATTTCATTAAATTTATTAATAAAATTTTTGTGTGCGACTGAGACATACAGTGACTGCCAATAAGTCGGTCTAAAAACCTATTTAGCCCCTACCATATATACCGAGTGATTTTTACTTATTTAGAAAATGGAGTTTTTCGAAATTTTCAATATCCAAAAAGTGTTAGTTTTCGGAAATTAAGTAAGATTTTAATGAGTTTTTTCGAGTGTGTTACTTTTACCTAACTGAACAATTTCAAGGCCCGAAAACACCTATTGTTTTAACTTTAGCTAAAAATTAATATTTAAGTTTTTAAAATATTTTTCAAAATTTCACATACCAAGACTTAATATTAAAATTCAAAATTTTTTATGTGAAGACTTTAAAGATTTATAATTGGAAAAAATAATATAAAATGTTAATTATTTCTTTAGATTTTTTATTATTTACCCAAAAGATAGTATGTTTGCATAGTTTTTACGTTTTTTATGCAAGGCACTTTTTAGGAGAAATATTTTTCAATTTTTATTAATTTCGGTTTAAATGGCTTCTAGAAACTCTAATCTAGCCCTGTTAATGAATTACTGTTACAAAAATTCTGTAAATGTTCGTTTACAGTTGTCTAAATAAGGAGATTTTTTAGAACATGTAAATTGGAAAAATCTTTATTTAGACAACTGTAAAAGAGCATTTACAGGATTTTTGTAACAGTAATTCATTAACAGGGCTAGATTAGAGTTTTTAGAAGTCATTTAAGTAGATATTAATTATCATTGAAAAATATTTCTCTTAAAAAGCGGCTTGCATCAAAAACGTAAAAATTATGCGAACAAGTTACTTTTCGGTGAATAATAAAAAATCTAAAATAGTATATTAAAGTATGAGTGGATAATAAGGTCTTTAAAACACGCCGTCGTGCTCGAAATAGAGCAAGTGTTTTAAAGACCAGTTATCCACGAATACTTTACGCTATTTTTTATTATACATCCAATACTGGAAATAAATTACGCACTAAAAACTTAGAAATAATTTTTGTCGTGATAAATTGAGAGGGCAAAATAATATTGCTACTATAGTTACGAGAATTATTTACATTTTTGTCGCGTCCACGTCCGTTGTTGCATTCAGTCGTTTCCTTGACAACCTTTAAAGCTCGGCGAGCTTTAATCGCCTGTATTCGCACGCTCAGGCGTGCTTTAAACGGCGATTCTGATGCAGGTATAATAAAATAGTATATTAAAGTATGAGTGGATAACAAGGTCTTTAAAACACGCGCGAGTTTTCGAGCACGACGGCGTAGCCGGAGTGCTCGAAATAGAGCAAGTGTTTTAAAGACCAGTTATTCACGAATACTTTACGCTATTTTTTATTATACCTCCAATACTGGAAATAAATTACGCACTAAAAACTTAGAAATAATTTTTGTCGTGATAAATCGAAAGGGCATAATAATATTGCTACTATAGTTACGAGACTTATTTACGTTTTTGTCGGGTCCATGTCCGTTGTTGCATGCAGTCGTTTCCATGACAACCTTTAAAGCTCGGCGAGCTTTAATCGCCTGTATTCGCACGCTCAGGCGTGCTTTAAACGGCGATTCTGATGCAGGTATAATAAAAAAGTAATTAACATTTTATATTATTTTTTCTAATTATAAATCACACGTCTTTTCATTCGTGCTTCGTATATTAGAAAATATTGTAAGATACCTACTACCAAGCATCTGATGTCTTAGAAATTGATCATTCTCAGACGTGATTTCAGACGTCAAAAAAAAAACAAAATATTAAACCAGTGTGTAGACCCAGCTGCAATTGGAAACTTGAGGGTGCTTGTTCAAATCGCGTCGGGGTCACCAATTTGTAAGAACCAGATGTTTGGTAGTATCTTAAAATTTTTATAATATATGGAAAATAGTATTCATTTTTCCAAATTAAAATAAAGATTTATTGTTCATACAAGATCTTCTTGGTCCACTTCCGATTTGATTTGTCTGTTCGTTCAAGTTTGCCAAAAGTAGTCAGCGAAATTTTGCTAGTACCAGGGCGTTATTGCTTTCCAGTTGTCGGAAACATTTTTAAACTCTTTGGAATATTAATAATAAATTCTTCAGTTTATTTTTTGGGCAAACTTCGTTTTCTGTGAAATAACATTAATAGGCATTGTGAAGTTTCAACACTAACTAATGATGTTTTTACCAGTTTTATAGCATTTTCAGTAATTTCAGCTGCTTTCTTATTTTCAAGTTTCCCAATATTTTTGTAATTATTTCATGGAGAAAAATTTGAGCGTTTGTCAAATTGAGTTCTTAAAGCAGTGTTATCCCATTCATTGTGTTTACTTACATTTTTTGTTTTTGTAGAATAAACAAATTCGTGTTTCCGTAGAATATCTTTTTATCACGTGCTTGAGGTTCATAGTTTTCTTTTACGCATCTTCTTTATTCTACACTATGATTATTTTATATCATTTTGTACTGTAGGTTGTTTAATTACTTGAAATATTTTCTCCTGCTTAATTTCATCCCAAAATGCGTTAAGTGCTCGATATAGTATGTATTATTTCTATATTACATACTGTTTTGCAGTGTAATTAATATAAAATAATTAACGTGTTAATTCCTGTAAACTATCTACAACTAGCTTTCTAACCTACCACATAGGTGGCCTTATTCTAATTCTGTTGTTTGCAGGTTGAAAATTGAATTATAATAAAAAATTGTAGAAGAAAATGTTTTAACGCCATTAATAAAGAATAGGAGCTTTTGCTAAATCGAATAACGGTTGAAGAATGTTCAAAATTATATTCAAAATGGGTAAAAAATATCTTGATGTTTGAAAAAATACTGAACCAGTAAGAGGAAACACTTAGTAATACGAATTACATTAATTTGCAAAGAAAAACAAATCACAGTCGTTAGGATTTGAGCTCCCAGGGAGAATCTGATTTGTAGTAATGCGGCTGAGACGAGATAATTTTCGATCCGGTCTCGTCTCGTCTCGAAATTCGAAATCGAGATTGCTAGAATTTTCTAGAATTTCTAGACTTTTCGAGATCGAGATTGCGATGGGGCAAATATTGACTCGTCTTGTCTCCTGGCAACACTACTGATTTGTAGCCAGACGGCTAAAGCATATGCTTATTGTTGCGTTATAGAGGGTACGGTGACAAGACCTATCACGAATGAACTGTCTCTAATTGGTAACCATGAAACCGTGACAGACGCAGGCACGAAAATTGTTTATACTGCAATGGTTTACTGCCCACAGCATTTCTGATTGCTTAACGTACACGAAAATGAAAGATTTCAAAGTGAGCAGAGAATTAATGTTTTCTTTATTGCAAGATAAAGTCAGTATTTTACACTAAAAAATGTACTTGATATGATTAACAGTAACTATAATTTGATTGAGAAAGGTTAGCATTACATACTGCAGAATCAAAAGGGTTACGTTAAACGTTCATAATTGATAATTCATATTCTTATTTGGGTATTTCGCCACTCTGCAAATTAAAAATATTAAATAACGAAAATATTAATAACGAACGTTTCAAGGGACAATCTTCCCTCGTTATCAACGAATAACAATTAAAACGAATAAGAAACTTATCTTTTTTTCACTGGAAGGAAAAAACGACCAACCTCCAATGAATTGTTTGACAGTGACGAGATTATCTGTTCATAATTGATGTTCAGAATGGCAATCCCACTTTAATTTGTGTAGCTGATAGATTTGATTTGGTACGTTCATACAATAATGTGAATTTAAAACGATACAGAGATGGTTTGTAAAGTTACAAAAATTATATGAGCGTTATGAGTTTAAGAAGCCAGCAAACGGCAAAACAGCTGTCGGGTAAAGAAACGGTGCAAAGCAGTGTAAGTAAGATTGCAAACAGCAAGATAAGGCAACCTAATATAGGACACAGACTATTGTGCAGTACTTACTAATTATAAACAGATGAAACTGCATTTAAAACTATAATTGTGAAAAAGCAGAGGTTTAATTTCCAAGAAAAAGACAGTTTAGTTCTTAAGTAAAAACAGTATATCAAAACTTATTTCATAAAACAATTGTAAGACTTTGTTGCTAGAAATCGAGACATTCAATTGTTAATAAATAAATGTTGTAAAATTTGTGCTGAGTGCAAGAGGTGCTCCCAGTTTTTTGTAAATTTTCATATTAAAAAGTTTTCTGTGTGAGCCAAAAAATGGTTTTTGATATTCCCTAGTCTGCAGAGCATCTGTGCGTGTAATTTTCGTCGTGGTATCACATCCCAGTGAAAAGGGATCATCTCTGCGAAGATTCTCCCCAAGAGCGTCCGACATCGAGGCCAATTTTCTAATAGTGGAGACATCGGCCAGTCAGAAATTTATGCGCTACGTTTGGAGCAGTTCCTCTTGAGTGCCTAGGTGCAGAAATTTGGAGCAGAAAGTTATCACCAAGTTTGTAATTGCCGTGGCATCCATTGATTGTGCGAGCCGACATCGGAACTGCCCTTGCAAAGTAAATTTCACAAGCAAACCGTTGCAAAAGGCCCACTAGCTTTGGGTTTCATCAAGATTAAACATCGTACGAGGTCTTGAACGTGGTCCCAGCTGCATAGATTCATCCAGGGTTTTACAGTCGAGCTAACGTCCTTTGATTTTGTGATCTGGATCAGAGCTTTGGAGAATTGCAGGAAGTTAAACAAATGCAGGTTTCGGCGTCCCTACGTCACTGACACAAAACCAGGTTAGCCGGAAATTACGTCAATTATTTGCATTGCATTTTACCTGATGTCAATTTTGGCATTTTTGGTGTTTGAATTTAATTACGCTATTTTCTTGTACCAGCAGATGATCTTTGTGTACAGTAAATTTTAAGGTTATAGCTGTCAGGTACAAATTCAAGCATTTGTCATACATGTTAATAAGCTCTAGTCGAAAGTAATTGTAATATTAAGTGTTGAACCTACCCCATTGAAAAATAGTTTTCTCATGCTAGACCGGAGCTTATTGATTGCAGATGAATAAAATAGAAAGAGCAATAAACCATTTAGTTTTGCAAATATTAAGTACAACAGCATTTTAATAAGCCCTGAGATTGACACAAGAATTCGGTATTAAAACTGTTTTAATTTGTGAATTGTGATGATTTGCCCTATTTAATTAATTTTTATTTCCTAAAGCCTTTATAATTAGTAGAGGGTATCATTACAATATATAAAGATTCTCACTGTTTAGTACATTATTTGTAAGATATTGTTTGTACTGTATTATTTAACAGTATACGTTTTCTTTTGTTTTCCTTCGTTTAGTAGTACCTACGTATCTTATTTGCTTTGTTCTTCGATCATACGAGTATGCCAGGTCATTTTTGACATACATTCTGTCAATTACTCCAATAGATTTGTCTGTTATCTCTGCGCAGGTGGGTTTGTATCTTTTCTGTATTCGCTCAGATGACAACTGGTTTATATCTATTATTTTCCATTTCTTTACATCATATTTGCATACCTGCGTCATTTTTAAACTAGGACGCGGAACGTTAGATTTCTCTTGTTTTTTCTTACTTTTGCTTTTATTTTAAATTCTGTTCGTCTCATCATATGCAATACGTCCCGCATAATTCTTACATATTGAAATCTGAATTGCAGTGGTTCATCTATAACAGTGGTCGCCAACCTCTTCAATGTGTTGAGCTACTTGTTAATTTTGGAATAAACAGCGAGCTACCCACACGGAAGCCACGTAACGCAACGTAAATGAAATAATCCACAGTTAATTTATCATTATATGTATTTATTTTACTATTTATTTAACTGGTAATACATAATACATAGGTACTAATAATAACTACATTCCTACCTACCAAACGAAGTTGTTTGAAAAATAAACACAAACTTTTATCCAGCCACAACGGCATGTCACGTAAGATTTAAAAATAGTTAATAATAACAACAAAAAAGTAACGCACTATCATGAACATAAACATTAAAAAATAAAAAAGCACGTTCAATGAGAAGGCTGACACTCAGACTCATCGATAATTTTTTTAATGTTTGCAGTATAATTTGATACAGCCATTCGAATACAATTATCCAAATGTTCATCTGTAAGTCGATTGCGATATTTGTTCTTAATAAACTTCATATTGGAAAAAGAAGATTCACACAAATAGGTTGAACTGAATAATGCTTTCACTTTCAAGGCAACACGGCATAGAACTGAATATTTGTCTTTACTTACAATAGGCCAGATACATTTGGTACTTGAGACTAACGATTTTAAGGCTAAATCATTTTGAAAATCAATTACTTCCATTTCTGTTGCAGCGATGTCTTCGCCAAAGTTCTGCATAACACAAGTTGCAAACTGTTGGATATCAATTTCCATAAAGGGTGAAACAACAAACTGCGCTACTAAAGCCATTTCGTTGAAATCCTTAAAACGATTTTTGAAGTTATTCTTCAGGGTAGAAACTATTTCTACATGATATTTGCTGTCATAGGGTTCTAATGGATTTTGAGATATTTTTTCTGAAAGAATAGGAAAATGCTTGGCATCGCTGTTAATTAGGTTTTGTTCCCAAAACTCCAGCTTTTTGATAAATGCTTTTATATCAGAAATCATTTCTGCTAGTTCTTTGTCTCTCCCCTGAAGCTGCAAATTAAGTTCGTTTAATTTCTCGGTAATGTCCACGAGAAAACCAAAATCTCTAAGCCAGATTGAATTTTCTAGTTCCGGAGTCGGTTCATCGCGTTTTTTGAAAAATTGAACTATGCCAGATAGGACATCATTAAAACGTTTCAGCACCCGTCCTCTACTTAACCATCGGACTTCAAAGTGAAGGAGTAGGTCCCCGTATTGACAGTCAACTTCATCGGCCAAGGTTTTGAATAATCTTCTTTGTAACGCTTGAGCTCTAATCTTGTTCACAATTTTTACCACCAGTTTCATAACGTTGTTTAGTTTCAGGAAATTTCCACATAATGCTTCCTGATGGATAATGCAGTGGTAAGAGAGAAATTGCGGAAAAGTTTCATCTTTACGACATAACGCCACCAGACCCTTATCAAAACCCACCATAGCTGGAGCGCCATCGGTTGTCAAGCCTACCATTTTCGATATTGGAATTTTCTCGGAAGAAATAATATTTTTTAAATGAGAAAACAACTCCTGTCCAGTAGTGTGTCCTTTCAGTGGAATAAACTTCAAAAGATCTTCTTTAATCGTAAAATCACTAAAAACCATCCTGACGAACACGGCCATCTGAACAGTGCCAACGACATCTGTTGATTCATCCAGTTGAAGTGAAAAATAAACACAGTTATCTAAGTCAGTTCTTAACTGTAAAAAAATATCATTGCTCATTACTTCTACACGTCTCATCACTGTATTAGCAGAAAGTTGCATAGATTTTATAGCTGAAACTATCTCGTCTTTGTTTCTAAAGTTGGCAAATAACGAGTCAGCAGCTTCTAAAAACGCCTGTTTTATCATTTCCCCGTCTTCATAAGGTTTCTTTTTTTGTGCAATTATCTGGGACACACGGTACGATGCTTCAGTTGCAGCCTTATTTTTGTCGATTGTTTTTAAAAATATTGATTGTTGTCCAATTAACTGATTTTTTAACTGTTTCAGTTTCTCCTTTCTGGCGGCAGAATGTAGTGGGAATGATTTTTCAAAATTAGAATGTACAGTTTTATGATGTCTCTCAATATTTCCTTTTTTAGCAACGGAGACCGAAGTATTACATAACAAACACACATTTTTATCTTTAACTTCTGTAAAAAAGTATTGTTCTTCCCATTCCGAATGAAAGTGGTATGTCTTTACCTTCTTACAACTGCTTGCCATAATATTATTTTTTGTTGTTCACTACTAACCCAACCGCTGGACGTTGGTTACGCGTTCAGTTTTAAACTAAGCGCAATGTCGCCGCGCCGTGCGTATTTATCCCGTTCAAAGCAATCCAGATCGTTCTCGAACACTAACGCACTGGTCCGGCTGGTCGGTTCTAGCCGATTCTAGCCGATTCTAGCTTGATGGCGTCAGCGGCAGATCGCTCGCCGCAACGTTGCCGCTGTTTATGTTTAATATTATGACAATTAGATTTTTTTGTGGAATTTTAGGAAGCTTCTCTGATTTTGTATTTTCGTTGTGAGAGCTACCAGAATTGCCCCCGCGAGCTACCGGTAGCTCGCGATCGACAGGTTGGCGACCACTGATCTATAACAAAGACAGATTTGTGAATATTTTTAGGTTGAAATGTATACTTTCTATCGCTTGGTTCTCGAGTAACCCTTGAAATTAGTATAAATGGCGACAGTAATGGTAAAAGTACGTCATCAACACACTTTCACGACTCTGAATGATTCTTTTTTATTCTTCCTCTTCTGTTGATACCTGTTGTTCTTAGAGGATTGGCCCAATCCACGGAGTGCTCGAATGTAAATGTAAATTTAAAAGCACTCTTAAAATTGTATGTTCGTCAAAATATCTACGTTGTGCTCTCTTACTGTATTGCATTTGACTTTCTTCATATTTTTATGTATGAATGTTTCGTGGTGATACGATATTTCAGAACTAGAGGCTCGTCAGACCAAAATACGACTATCACTACTTAAGTTTTAATTTTCGTCTTCAACTACCATAACTTAGTGATGATCTTGGTAATCGTGGTTGCAGATATTCAAAGCAGGAAGTCGAATCTTCGGAATAACTTTCCTGTAAACTTGTTTATAAACAAACTTGCTGGCTTAATGCAGACTAAAACTTAAAAATCGGAATATTTTGCAATGTTTGCATCGAGAAATATTTGTAATCCAATATACTATCAGTAAACGTGAAATTTATCAAACAGGGCAGGGCGAGTGCTCGAATCATTAGCGAAATATCAATAAAGACGGATCGATCCTAACGCATGGGTGAATTATTGAGAAACGCATGCATAATTGATAAACAGCCATTGACAGTTCGGGACAACAACACAAAGTTATAATTTCTCTTGTTGGCCACAGTGCGTTATTGATGTCCTGTCTTTTACAAATGGCCCCGACGCATGCAAATCAATCATACCGTATAAGCCGGACGCGTATTTGTCTATCGGAAAATTGGGTTATTGTTTATATTGCTGCATAACCACGACCTATTCGGCAATTAGCTGGTCCCCAAATTGGGAATCCATCGGGCCTGGGTGCATTATGTATGATGTTTATTTAGCCATTATTCCGAATTGCGCCCGAGCCCGGCCGCTAATGTAAGCAATCCCCGGCTAGTTATAAAAACATTTAGTTAAGCATCTACAATAATAAAAAGATACATTTGTGGCTCGTTCTGTCATGTGAGCGGATCGTTTACAGCGCAGTTATCGGGCAATTTGCTATCGGTAGATAGTATCGCGGCAATTTTTTTCTACTTATCGAAACTTGCCCTAACAAGTCGACGTCGCGAAGCCAAGAACGCCGAATCGCTAACGCGCTTTGACATCGTTAAGTTCGATTGCAGAAATAATTGCGGGCTGAGGGCGCAGCTCGCAAAATGGTGACATGTCGCAACTTAATTACAGCGAACGCGGCTAAAAACAGGTTTAGAATAAATTAGATTCCCATCGCCATACTTTTCTGGAACAGTTTAAATTAGCATAAGGTTCGATAAGATGGCTATAAAAATCACTTAAAATTGGAGATTAGTTGTAGCTGCGAAAGCTATTTCTAGAATTGTTTCAAGTATTTTGGGTGCACCATTAAAGAGATGCACCTACCGTAGCCGTCGATGTTTAAATAGACTTATTATTATAATTAATATTGCAATGAAATTGGAGATAGCGCTCTTTTTTATATTTGTTAGTTTAAAAAATGCTATACATGTCACTGACTTTAATTCAAAGTGGGGACCGCTTTACATAGAATTTCAATTATCCTCATCAGAAAGTGACGATTTGGCAACTTTATTTTCTGTTCGTTCTTGTAATATCCATAGGTAGCCTGATAAAGCGACAAGATCTTGACTAAGTAGATGTACATTCTGTAAAAATAAGAAGTGTTTGCGATAACTTTGAAGGTGAGGTTATGACAAGTTGTTGGAATTTTATAAAATGAAAGAATTTATTAAAAGCACTTGGAAGAAGCTAAGCCAGCCAGTTATGCATGGTAGCAGCCAGAAACGTGAAGAAAAGAGTATGTGCATGTGAAAGTTGAAGAGAGAACCTATTTAAGAACCAGAAAGAAGATGTAGATCTAGTAGTTGAGGTCATAAAACTAATAATCTAATTGTCTTAATTAGCAAACCGTCTTAAAATGCAATAAGAAGGGACTAAGGTATATCAAAAAAACCCTAATTAGACTATAATTAGTAAATCTGACGTTGTTTTTAGCTCAGAGTATAAACGGTGTAAAAATGAATTTAAAATTTTTAATTATGTTAAAAAATATTAACTGTGTCAAATTTCGTTCAACAATGGAGATATATACGAAATGACTACAACTAAAGTTCATCACCTAGCACTACGTACTACGTAGAAGTAGTGTATTCCCCAAATTTGTAAAAGATACACGCGTTCTATACACGCTCCTCAAGTTAATTTGTTAAAATTAGCGTCCTTATATGCACGAATAAATAATGCAATGTAGTTGAAATTATACTACGATATTTTTTTACTCACCTGAATGTGGAAAAGCAGCACCGGGGAATCTTCAGATGGGTGATTGAAAACTTCAAGTGGATTTTTTGAAGGCGCCGTAGCTGTCTCTAGGTCTCCAACGAGCAACAGTTTTAATCAACTGTCAGAACATTTACAGAAGTTAAAAAGCCTGGTCCAAATCCTTCTAGAAAGCAATAGTAATAAGTTAAATGTTGTATCTAAAAGTAGAAAAGATATTTAACTGGGAAGTTGATAAATTTTGTTGACAACGTTGTAGTAATAAGTGAGGTTAGTTCCACTACAAGCTGCCACAACTGTCGCTCACCAAATTTACTTTACCGGTAAATAATAACAAGAAGATAATTTTAAATAAATAAAATTCAATTTACCTGCTTCATATTCAAATCCACATCAATATTTTTGTATTTTTTATAATGCAATCTAGATGGGTGGGTACTTTGTAGACATCGTTTGATAGTTCGTTACAAACTGAAAACTTTGAAATGTAGTGCATTTTTGATTTTGTTAAACCTGATCAGAAGAGTTTATTTCATTTATGAATTGATATTTTTCTTTCATAAAGAGTGAAGATAAATTTGCTTTCCAACGTTTTGGAGTACATTTTAAGATAAAAACTAAATAAGAGGTTCCGAAAACGAATGCCTTCGCTAGAAACAGTGAACATGAAACTGTTATATGTAATATTGCTAAATTAAACAATAATTAGTAATTTAAATTGAAAAAAAACAGATGTACCTATTAAAATTTGAAGTATCTGTTTAAAAAAATTTTAAAAAACGCTGCCTGATTAATAAACCTTCATAAACAGCCTCCTTTTGATCACTACAGTGGTTCATTACAGTTGTAACGGCTAACTACAATTATTTAAAAAAAAATTGTCTAATTTGGTATGTTACAGACAATAAATAACGTTAGACTAATCAAAAATAGCAAGAAATAATTTTAAGGCGTTTAAAATGCTTAGAATGTCCAGACTCTGTCTTGATAAAAACATCCTAACGAGCATCAAAACGAACACACAATCTGTAACTGAGAAAAAATATCAAATATGTAACTATTATGTAACCGCCACTAAAACTATTACCTATGTATAAATACAATTTATTTTGACAAATCGACAGTTGCTGCCATCTAGTTTTTACCACTATGTTGCTTGGTAGCTGTATATGACTTGTATGTAACTTTGTCGGTATTGGAAGCGTCGTAGTTACTCTTGAGACGACCTTAAAGTTTTAAGTAGTTGAGGGTAGCGGCAACTAATTTATGCTACTGAAGTGCGGCTTCAAAGTTACTACTACTTTCAAGAACTTTTGCTAGTTGCCGCAACGTTATGGCGACCTACACTATCCCTTTAAAGCTGTACTTGTAAGTACTCGTAATATTTATTGGTATTAATAATGTTTACCGCTACCTCCAGAGCGGAACGCCACTGTTCGTCATTACTATAAAGTGTGTGTCATCTCTTAAATGCACCTCTTTGTGGCCATTATTGATAGAATTTCATGCCGTGCATTGTTGTATTGTAATGTGGATAAGTACTTGGCAGTGCGAGTCTTAAAAATTATGGTGTCTGTTCGCAAAGGAAGGTTGGTCACAAAAAAGAAACAATTTACCAACAATGTATGTCCTTTTACAGAAAATTGAAGCGTTCCTACTATGTTTTATTAAAAGTAAACACATAAACACTGTGTACAACACCAGTCATTTGAAGAAGGTGTGATATTAAAAACTAAGTAGGTAAGGCTAACGTTCCATGTGGAACCTTGAAGTTGTAACAAGGACTTTGAACCAGCAGTTTGTGGTAGTCACAATTCTGGTGATATTTTAAAGTGACGCTTTAGTTCTATTAAGAACTTTCAGCACCTAGGATTTCATAACGATTCTCACATGATGTTAGGTATTTTAAACCTAATTTAATTTTGTCACTCAGGGCACTCAGGCTGCCGCGAAAGAGCACACGTTTTGCTTTTCATTAGTATTTATATAGTATTCGATTTAGAGTTGAACTAGGGAAATGAACAAAGGATCATGGAGAAATAAAATATAAGTATAACAAAATCATTTGCAAGACAAAGCAAGCAACATTAATCCAAAAGAGTAGAAAATTCCGTGAGTATCAAGATTTCCAAGTCCCAACGTCACAACGTCATTGGAACGTAGCAGGACAAGTTTCATAGACGTCGCCTAAACGTTGCGGTCACCACAAACGATTTCCTACTTTGATCGAGAAGACCAAATGGGAACGTTTCCGCGATTAGTGATAACATACTTTAAAGTTCCTGTAATACGTAGTCACCATCGCCGTCACGTTTCCACGACTAATTGTGCTACTTGAGATTTTTCTATATAACTTTGATTCAGCGATAGAGAATACAAAGTTTGTCATTTTTTTCATCAATTGTTCTGCAAAACTAAGACTTTGTTTTTGTATTTTGCTATAAGAATTTTTAAACAAACACAAAGGATTGGCATATAGCTTCCAACAGCGTATGATATCGAAATAGTTTTCACAGTTACCAATTTCTAAAACTATACATTTGCAATCTTGAAGAAATTTATTAGAAATCTGGTAGATATCCTATCAAAGTGGAATTTACTTATTAAAATCATTACTGGTTTCGCTAATATATGCCCATATAACAATCAAGTAACGACGTTTGTAGTACCCTATTATCGAATTTAAAATGAAATTTCAAGGTAAATGTTACAAATGTAAAAGGTTCTTCCAGATAACTAAACAAATTCAACTTACAGAATGCCTATGTAAGGCTGTACCATCATCTCATATAATACTGTTGACTATTCTGATTTACTATAATTTATTATAATAAAAACTATGCACACAAGCTCCACCCTAATACTATTAGTCGACCAGGCGACGTGGTTGCAATTTGAGATTCATTACTCAGACGTGCTATTTTTTTGTATTCAAGAAAGTTGTATTTGCTAAACTATAAACCCAGCAACACCCTTGCTAGATGGTATAAGAAAGACAGTTGGAATACTGCCTTGTATTTGTTACTAAGTTTAGTTTCTTGTTTGTGATCTTACTTCGCTAATTTTTAAATTTAAAATTTTACCAAACATCAAAACTTCGTTTAAAATGAACAATAAATTACATATATTTAGACCATAATAGAACTGTATCGATGCATTCACTAAGATAATTATTTACGTACTTGATTTACTATTTAAAGATACTTAAGCTTAAAATTGCAACTCTAGACTGGAGCTAAAAGTTTCAAAGTCCTAAAAATATTACGTGGAAGACATTCGACAGAATGTCATCGCCGAACTGAACATAGTTAATTTCGGTAAATTTGAACACACTTTTCGGAACTTAAATCATCGATGTTAATGGTGCGAAGAAGTCGAGGGAGATTACTTAGAAGGACGCTAGGAGTAGCTTCTTTATAGATACGTTACATGCCGTGTATTAGATCGGTCTCATTTCATATGTTCAATCTCGTATGATACGTTGTTGGATAGAGTTTTATATATACTTCCATGAACACTTTTAAACCCTTATGATTATAATAGCAAATTATAATATTTCAAGCCTATTAAATAATATTTTATAAAATGCTTCAGAAATGTGCTAATTTTTTTTATCGTAAATAGTATAAAACAAGATTGGCGTTGATAATAATTTGTAAAACGGTATTAAAAATAGTGTTAGCATTGATTTGAGCAAAATGTAATCAGATTAGTTTGGAAATAATGTAACACAATGTAATATCGAAGACAAACAATAGGGGAAAGGAAGGCAAGCTGTGAAGTGATGCTAATTTTGGCTTCTTTAATAAATCATCATTAATACGTGAATAAATACTTTTTTCCCAATTCAGTGTATTTGAATTAATTTTGTATCAATTGGATAAGCTGTAGTAGGTTGCAGTAATTCGTAGTACCCCTGCAGACATTTAAAAAGTGTCTAATTTGTGTTGGCTGGTTTTTCCGAGATTGTGTGCGAGGTTCGTGCAGTGTAATTATCGTCTTGTGAGCTAGAGGTAGGCAACGACCTTCTCTAGAAGCAATTGGAGCCTTAGGTGTTCGGCAAATGCTGAATTGGAGGTGCTTTCTCAGCGGTTGAGCTGCAGGAGTCGTTCTGCAAGCGTTAGCGGCTTGTATGGGCATAGCAACGAAGAACTAAGGGGCCCAGGCATCGTGAGACTTGCTGGGGGCTCGAATTAAGCCTTAGTTTCCATTGGAAAAGTATCAGAAAGGTCAGGAAAGTTCATTCGAAAAGATTGAATTTGGTGAATTCCAAGCGTGGCATCAGTTTTTTGTGCACTTCCGGCAAACGCGTCCTCTGAGTGTTTTTTGTTTGTGACGTGTATTTACTTACTGCAATTGTTATCACATAGGCAACGCTCTAATTACGCAATTACTGCTATTTGTCGAATTATAGCCAACTGGTTTTGCAAATTGTGAAGTTGGATTAATTTGCCAATAGTTAAAAAGCATTATACATTTAATTTATTGAAAAATATAACACGATAATTTAGTTGATAGCAAATGTATTTCCTATAATTTATACAAATCAAAATAATACTTGCTAGCATGTAGAGATCCGACCCATATGAGATTAAAGTCATTTATTTTAAATTATTATAACCAAATCAAGTAATATAAACCACAGTAATACGTAACTTTTATATGTAATATGTAAAATGTCTATATTTAAACTTGTGGAGCTTTTTCAACGCATTCCTTTTTCATTGCTTTGCTGATTTATTTCCTTCTCGTTTCTGTTTTTATTTTAGCAGAGTTTTTAATTTAGTTTATTCGCTGTTAGTGCATTTTTGGTTTCATTTACAACAATTTGGTTGTGCTGCAGATATATTATATATTATTATATAAAACAGATAATACTTACTCAGCTATTTTATGGGTTTTCTCTATGAGAGCATCTTTTAAAACAATTTTTTGTCTAAATATAGCTGGGTAACATTGCTCAATATTTATTCCATTTATAGCACATACTCGCTCATTGGCAATTTAAATACATTCTTTTAGTAATTTAAAAATTGGAGAAGTAGATTACAAATAAAACTAAAAACAAATAAGTCTTTCGAAGGCATTTTCTGTACCACGTAGCAAGAGTGTTGCTGGGTTTACCTATTGTTTAGTAAATATAGCATCGATGTCCACGGTATTTAGACGTCGAGGATATTACTTCGAAGGGTGCTAGGAGTACTTTCTCTATGCTTGATCGAGCCCCTTCATATTTGTTCAACCTCGTATGGTACATCGTCGACACTTCTCAACGATTACTTAAATTAAATATTAAGAATTCTTAATCAAACGGACGCAACTAAGCAAACATATATTTTAATTTATTCTTAACAGTTCGTGCAATGAAAATTTTGATCTAAATTTTATAAAACTGGGAAAAAGATGTAAAACACAACTGGTACTTAACGGTATGTACTCTTATTTGTTGCTAGCTCTTGCAACATTTCACTTCCGACGTAGTAATCCGGCTTTCAAATTTCGGAGCGCTAAAATAACGCTCAATGAATCAGTCTTTTATTCAAATCTGTTTTTATTAAGTTACCGTAATGGTAATTGTAAAAATACTTTGTTTTCCGTATTAATATCTTGTATTCACTTCCTTTTATATATGGGTCTATCATGCTGAGCGTTTAACAAACGAACAGTAAGGTTAGAATACAGAAATTAATTGAGGTTATAACGCAAAACCATTGCTACCAAGGGGGCTATGACACAACGCCCACTGGTCACAAACCCCAACTCAGAATTTGGTCATAACGCCCAACTTCGATTCTGGTCACAACGCCCAACTTGGTCACAACGCCCAATTTTGATTTTGGTCACAACGCCCAACTTGGTCATAACGCCCAAAATCGATATTGGTCACAACGCCCAACTTGGTCACAACGCCCACCGACGCCTGTTATAGGAGAGAGCTATCGACGCCACTTAAACCACGGTTTTGGTCATAACGCCCAACTTCGATTTTGGTCACAACGCCCAACTTGGTCACAACGCCCAATTTCGATTTTGGTCACAACGCCCAATTTGGTCACAACGCCCAATTTCGATTTTGGTCACAACGCCCAACTTGGTCACAAAGCCCAATTTAGATTTTGGTCACAACGCCCAACTTGGTCACAACGCCCAATTTCGATTTTGGTCACAACGCCCAACTTGGTCACAACGCCCAATTTCGATTTTGGTCACAACGCCCAACTTGGTCACAACGCCCAACTTTGATTCTGGTCACAACGCCCACTTTTGATTCTGGTCACAACGCCCAACTTGGTCATAACGTCCAAGTTTGATTTTGGTCACAACGCCCAACTTTGATTTTGGACATATCGCCCAGGCTGCACAGAAAGTAAGAAAAATGTGTATCTAAAATGAATAATAATAAATTAAACTTTTAAGATGAGGTAATAGGTAGGAACATTTTCAAGTTCCCCGTTCCCGTAAGTAGTATTAATATTATTTATTTTTCATAATAATTCAGTGGCGTAATGCGTTGTCCAAAAAGTTTCTAAATTCGGATTATAACATATAAAGTTGTATTTTTTTATATAGAACTCATAGTTAGCTCTGGCATTATGAGAAAGAGGATTTTCTCCCATTTCAGTGACATATGTCGTATGGGATCGAATTATTAATTTTCACTACTTTATAGCAACAATTCACAATTTTTAATATTTCGTCGTTTTCTAGTTGAAAACTTGTGCCATTTAGAATATATGTGATTAAACAAAGTTTTTGCGTTGTTTTAATAACACCGTTTGATTGACGGAATTAATCACGTATGATTGTTGCTTATAATATTATAGTGTCCTTCATGTATCCATTTATCAGAACATTTTATTGTCCATTAAAACCTCTGCAGTTTCTCAAATTAAAAATGCATTTGCAAAAATGTAAATATCCTACTTCTATACAAAGGAGGTTCGAAAATATGAAAATGATTGAAGAAAAAAGTACTCTTATTTTTCAAAATACACAAAAATGTTAATTGGAAGTATTTGTTATAACATATCTATTAATAGTTATTTAACAAACAAGTATGTTAATGAGAACGATTAATAATCGAGACATTTTAATGCGCTAGAGGATTTTTCCCATTCCAGTGATATATATCATAATATACAGATTGGTGGCGGAAAATGTGAACATAAGTAATCAAATGTGTGTGAATACAGTTTACGGACTTGGTATGCGTTAGACATAAACAGACCTATATGCGATTAACATCTAGTATTCGCAGAATCAAAAGGTTTTGTTTTTAGAAAACACTGAATTCTAGGATACTAGATTTTAAATCATATATGTCTACTTCTGTATAACGCATACAAAGCCCATAAACTGTATTCTAGCTCAATGGACTGCCTATGTTCACACTATCCACCACCAATCTGTATAATATAACATATACTGTCCCTCATAAATTTGTAACACATGGATTTTTTTATCATCCATTTATCAGAGTGTTTTATTCCTGATACAAGTTTCTACATCTTCTCAAACTAACAATGCACTTGCCAAAATGTAAATATATTCGTATACAGGGGAGGTTCAAAAATATGAAAATGGTTCAAGAATAAAGTACGGTTATTTTTCAAAATAGACAAAAATGTTATTTAAAGAGGTTAAAAGAAAGTGTCAAACATAAAGTCACAGTTACTTGCTCCGAAAACATTTTTTTCTGGTTTCTCCTATTTTTTTCTTACCACGCTGTGTATTACCAAATGAAATACTTCAAAGTTAACTTATCAAGAGGTACGATAAACGAGTATTGTCAAATCTGAGTTTTCCCTCGCTTAGCAACCAGGATATTACGTGATTCGAAATCAGTGCAAACAAATTTCATTTTTGTGTCAATTTTTTAAATAATTCGTTTCACTCTGACTATGCAGTGTACAGGGATAGCAAGTTGCTTAAAACTGAACACGAAGACGTCAATCATAATAAATCCGCCTTTTGTATTGCAATCGGCTTATTTGTTAATACCTTGTTGAAGTAAACCCTTTTTGTCGCTTCTGCCTCAATTTGAAAATAGCAGCATACAGTATACTTGAGTGCGGTCTACAGGCGGCAAAGCAGCAAGCGAAGTTTGCCTTTAAATAAGATTGTCGTATGTTCTCTGTACTGCATAGTCAGAGTGAAACGAGCTCTAGAGAATCGTATATTAATGACCCTTATTAATGAATGATTTTTTATTAATAAACGATTTTAAAAATTTGTTTATGTTGGGGGAACTGTAAGTATATGTCAAATTCGAGGTTAACAGGTTAGGTCTTGCGTCAGTTTTGACACAAACTGACTCAAAACCTAACCTGCTAACCTCATATTTAACATAGACTTACAATGTCACCAACATAAACAGTGCCAACCGAAGAAAAAAATCACAACCATTTATGGTCACCCGGTACCATTAATATCAAAACTTTAAGTGTCAAATTCTTTTCAAGGAATAAAATTAGATTTTCTTCAAATTAATAATGTACGATCAACGAAAAAATATTGTAACTAACTTGTATGTTAATCGGCGATTAATAATATCTACAATTAACTCGCTCGCTAGCGCTCGCGCATTAAAATGTTCCGATTATTAATCGTTCTCATTAACATACTTGTTTGTTAAATAACTACTAATAGATATGTTATAACAAATACTTCCAATTAACATTTTTGTGTATTTTGAAAAATAAGAGTACTTTTTTCTTCAATCATTTTCATATTTTCGAACCTCCTTCGTATAGAAGTAGAATATTGACATTTTTGCAAATGCATTTTTAATTTGAGAAACTGCAGAGGTTTTAATGGACAATAAAATCTTCTAATAAATGGATATATGAAGGACACTATAATATTATAAGCAGCAATCAAACGTGATTAATTCTGTCAATCAAACGGTAGTATTGTAACAACGCAAAAACTTTGTTTAATCACGTATATTCTAAATGGCACAAGTTTTCAACTAGAAAACGACGAAATATTAAAAATTGTGAATTGTTGCTATAAAGTAGTGAAAATGAATAAATCGATCCCATACGACATATGTCTCATAATGCCACAGCTAACTATGAGTTCCATATAAAAAATCCAACTTTATATGTTATAATCCGAATTTAGAAACTTTTTGGACAACGCATTACGCCACTCAATTATTATGAAAAATAAATAATATTAATACTACTTACGGGAACTTGAAAATGTTCCTACCTATTACCTCACCTTAAAAGTTTAATTTATTATTATTCATTTTACTTTCTCTGTCGCCTGGGCGATATGTCCAAAATCAAAAGTGGGCGTTGTGACCAGAATCCAAAGTGGGCGTTGTGACCAGAATCAAAGTTGGGCGTTGTGACCAAGTTGGGCGTTGTGACCAAAATCGAAATTGGGCGTTGTGACCAAATTGGGCGTTGTGACCAAAATCGAAATTGGGCGTTGTGACCAAGTTGGGCGTTGTGACCAAAATGGAAGTTGGGCGTTATGACCAAAACGGTGGTTTAAGTGGCGTCGATAGCTCTCTCCTATAACAGGCGTCGGTGGGCGTTGTGACCAAGTTGGGCGTTGTGACCAATATCGATTTTGGGCGTTATGACCAAGTTGGGCGTTGTGACCAATATCAAAATTGGGCGTTGTGACCAAGTTGGGCGTTGTGACCAGAATTGAAGTTGGGCGTTATGACCAAATTATGAGTTGGGGTTTGTGACCAGTGGGCGTTGTGTCCAGGCCCCCTACCAAGTAGATATTAACTTTCCCTGAACTGCTATACTTCTACTGCCAATTATTGGTATTGTTTAAATTTTATAAAATTCAACTAGTAATCTAAGAATATAATAATGAAAAAACAGGCCAAAAACAAAAAGGGGAATTATGGTAATGATGAAGAAAAAGAAAAATCTATCAGCCAAAATGAGCAATGATATTAGTAGAACTGGAAAATAGTTGTGGAATCAATTAAGCGTTTATCCATGATTGTATTCAGGAAAACAAGCTTTTTGAGTGGAAATGATTTTCTGATACGAGTCGGGGCTTAAACAAATCTGAACGGCCGCCGATAACAACCGTCAGAAAAGTAATTTGTACAACATTAGCCACAAGCGTTTTCATTAAAAATACATGACATCTAGCTTTCCCATTGCCATTGCCCATAGTATCGGAACTACAATACACACGTGATTTACAGCGCAAGTATCTCCGTAATGATACCCATCACTGTCAATTACGCTTGCACGCACGAGAGTTATTGTTATGGTTTTGGTAATTCGCCGCCGATGAACAAAAGGCCGTTAAGGCGACGGCAGCGTCTCCGGAGGAACTCCAGGTCCTGGAACCCAAACGCGGTTCCTTGGAGTCGGGCGAGCTCGGAGCCGCCAGCGCGGCCGCACATCTGTAATTAAATATCGCCAACCCTGTAATTATGGCCAGTAAATTTCAGAATGCGGGGGCCAGGATGATAACGTCCGATCTTCTAGTCCCATCTCCGCAGCCGAAATAAAAAAGCCAAGATTAACGGAGGGTATAAACATTAGATCTCGATGTCAAGCCTCGTGCGGGGAGGGGCCGAAATTAATTACACCGGTTGGTTTTCTATTTGTGAAATTAGTTCTGGCGCAATTTCGCTATTATGACCATCGACAGCGAGAGCAGTGGCAAAGGAAAAATCCCATGTTAAATTGGACACACTCCAATTGTACACTCTATTTGCAATTACCATTTTTTACTTCTGTGAGTTTTCTTTAGAATGTTTGGTTGTTGTGAGAATATAATTTTTATATTAAATCATTTAAACTTGGTATTTATCAGTGCTTATTAATTTCCAGTAGCAGTTATAGAAAAACAATATTTTATTTTGTGAGCAATGAAATATATAAACGAGGAGTTATTTGAGTGGAGCAACCCTGCGCAATGGACATGTTTATCCGTAAGACCGTAAAGGCAAAGAAAAGGAAAAGACCCAATCTGCTGCACACATTCAGTCTGAATATCGAAAGCACATGTAGCTTATTTAAGTTAGTGAAAACTGCTACTATATGATTAGCGGTGCAACAAAACAGGCGACAAGAACAAGAAAACTAATGAGATACTCGTATAAGCAAGCTATTTCTGAAGTATAGATACAGTTAAAGTACTGCTGTTGAACAAATCGTTTAAGCGAAGGCAAAGTATGTTTTAGTTCCTGTCACTGTAAATAGTTGTACAGTTTTTCCAATTCCTAAGAATGTTTTTTTAAATATACAAGGTAAAATGGAAAACAAGTCCCATTGGCGCCAACTGCCACAAAAATCTAGCACCGCTTGGTAATCGTGAGGTCTTAATGCACAAAACCCGACTAGCACAATTAGTCTCTGGAATGTACCGGCAACCATTGTAGGAACTTTAAAGTGTTTTGTCACTAGTCATGGGTATGTAATAGAAGCGTTCCCATGATGTAGTATACGCGACCAAAATGGGGAATAATTGTTGGTAACCGCAAAGTTTGGGCGACGTTCCTGAAACTTGTTTGGCTACGTTTCAACGACGATGTGATTATGTAGCGGCGACGTTGCAGCCTAGTATCAACGACTTTCAGGTGGCTTTGTCACTCTTTTGAATTAGGGTTGCTTGCTTTGTCTTGCACCTGATTTTGTTATAGTTGTGTTTCATTTCTCCATGATCCTGTGTCAAGTTCCCTAGATCAGAAACTGAATCGAATGCTATAGAAATAATATTAGAATGAAAAACTTAAGCTCTTTCCCGATTGCCTAACTGACAAAATTAAGACGAATGTGTTTCTTGTAAAAAAATAATGGTGATAAGCCTAAAAATCAAGGCACGCGTCATTCAATATTGGGTTTTTAATAAAAATATTAAATTTAAAATCATTAACATCACGTGGCAATAAGCGATTCTAGATGCTAAAAACTATTTTTATTGTTCTTTGAAACTTAAAACTAATTTTTATGTGTTAGTTTATTCCATTTGATGCGAATAAGATAATAAATTAATTTATTAATGCCAGATTTGACAATATGGGGCATTTCAGATGTCGTTTTAAATAATAATGATAACTTGAAAGTAATTGCTACTTGACGATCTGTGACACAAACTGTAAATGTGTTCCTTTCATGTTATATTTGCCTTAAAGCACCGAAACTAACTGCATGCCATTTTAAAGTTCCGAAACAGTTGCTCCTACCACAAACTGCCTGCTCAAAGTTCCCGTTATCACTTCATGGTTTCACATGGAAGTTTAACCTCGCATTTTCTACAGATGACCGCGAAGTGTGGCACACATTGTTTATGTGTTTTAATAAAAAATATAAGAAAAGGTAATGGTTTCACAATACTGAAATGTTGTTTTATATGGCTGTTAAAGATATGCATGTCGATCTTTTTTTTTGACCAGCCCTGCCTTTGTAAACAGACACCATCTCTTAAAGCCGCACGTAGCCGAACGTAGCACAATAGATTCCACAATAATACACAGAATGAACGTTTATTGACAACTAGATAGTGAAGGTTACTTTATGGTAAATTTAACAGGTGTCACGCTAGTTATAGTATTCGTGCATAGTGCGTTCTGAAAGAACGAAAACGTTATTAAAAATATTACTTACAAGTTCCAGAACTATAAAGGGATAGTGAAGGTGCCCATAATGTCGCGGCAACTATCAAAACTACTTCAAAGTAGTTGCAACTTTAAATCCGCATTTCAGTAACAAAAATTAGTCGTAGCTCTCAAAGGCCATATACAACTACAAAGTAACCATTCGTGGTAAAAACTAGATGGCACCAACTGTCGATCTGTGAAACAAAGTTATTTATACATCAGAGTCAGAGTTTTAGTGGCGGTTACGTAATAGTTACTCATTTAGAATTCTAGTCTTAGTTATGGCTACTTTAATGTTAGTTGGAAAGCTTTTTCAAATAAAGAATAATGCCTCTGCAGTCGGTATATAGCAACAAAGCTAACGACAAAAGGATGACGACATATAGCCTCATGCTGTGAACAACTTGGTTATTATTGGAATTGTATTTACGGACAAAATAAGCGCTTTTTGTAAAAAATAGAATACATTCACTCCGGGTAATGAAGGGTATGAAGTAACATTGATGCTATCAAGTATTACAAATTGAATAAATTCAATTTAGTTTTTTAAAATTATTTTTTGTGGTTACTCTAGAGCTTTATTTAGTAAACATAAATAGAGAATTTAACGGAAAATAAGTAATTACTATGCTTTCGAAATACATCTCAATATTTGCGTTCTTTACAGGTAACTTTGTTACACTGTGATTTTGTCTAATGCAGCATTCTGAAAGTTTATCACCATTCAGAAATGGAAGTGTGTGTGTAGCCGTAGTCTACAAAAGGCTACAAATAACTATTTATCACAAATTTTATTTAACAAGTGCCTAGATGAAACTCGCTATGAATCTAATTTCTTTAACGATATTCATGTGCAGTGTTGTAGTGTTTTATCTTCATCGGTGTTGTTATACGCTACTTACCAAATTAATTTGAGTATTTTTAAGAGCTTCATTGTCGCTCTTTTATAAAACAAAGAATACATTGGATCAGAATTTATCGATGAAGATAAAATATTGAACAATACACGTTTGCTTATGGCACTTCACGAAAGTCCTTTGATTGCCGCACAACTCGGCTCACCGCCTCGTTTTGGCAATCAAACTCGTTTCGTTGAGATGCTCTTAATCAATCTAGTATCCTTAATTTCTAAAATGGTATTAGTCCGATATTGAACATAGAACCGACGGTAATATCTACTAAAAGTCGCCAATTTTAAGATATGCGATTTTCAAACAATGCACATAAATTGCTAGTGTAGCAACGGTTATAATGGACGTGACTGTTAAATTTTAACGGCCATTGCCGACATTTCGATCAAGAACACAGTACTGATATAGTACAATAACATGTAGGTACATGTACAATAATATGTTTTCCAGGCTTCGTAATGCTTCATCGGTCTAAATCTAATATGAATTATTATTGTTATAAAACATTTTTCTCTGTTACACTCTTATAAAATACAGGCGTATAGTACCTACATAAGAGCAGCATTTACCATTCAGAAAGCTGTGTTTGTTTAAAAACATTGTCGGTATTTAATAATGGCTTGAGAATTAAGTTTCCACTTATATTCTATCATTCGTTAAGCGAGACATCTTAAGCGCAGGTCACACGGTCATTTTTTGCATCAAATTTGTTTGTCATGCTCCAATGATGACGTATTTTATGACGTCAGCATCACGTTTGTCAAACATCTCTAAAAATAGGACACCCTCTAATTTTGGAGCAACTTTTGAAATCGTGTCGCACCTATACTATAAAGTTTTGTAAACACTGCTTCATCCATCTAGAAATATTTTTTAAGGCAACAGCCATCTTCAAATTTCAATTCTTTGTATATCTAATTTTCCTCGTTCTTGATCAAGCTGTTGTAATCACTTACGGACCTTTCTAGATTTTCGCTATTTCTTATTATACAACGCTAGACCTAAACCTATTAACAAATAGATGAAAAATAGACATTAACAATTAACATTACGAGTCTTAAAATCAGACCATAACCTTACTAACAACAAATGATTCAAACAGTTGCATACAACAAGTTTGATGGTATGAGGTATGATCACCCAGTTTGACAAACAAATATGATGCACCAAAATGGAGGTGTGACCTGTACTTTATAGATATAAAAAAATAATAGTAGCTGTTAGAACAAAGACTCTTCAAACTGGCCGCCATTATTCCTAAATAACCTCTAGTGATCATCGGTGTAACAAACATGAAATTGTAAAACAACGTATTTACCTAAAATTGGATAAAAAATCAATCCGCACTGTTCAGATGCTCTGTGTGTAGATAACACAATACTACAATATTTTGGATCATAGAAGACCTCGACTAGGTTTTCAGTTTTTGCAATGCACTAAAACTTCACACCTTGAAGAAGAACAAAAATGAGAGGCAGGCGAACAACCCCTTTACCATTCTTGAAAAGTTCTCTCGCTTTTTTGGACATGCAATGTCCTTCAATCAATAAACAATACCTTATTAGGAAATTATACTCATGTACTTAATCCTATTTTGATCATAACCACTCTATGCCCCATAATGTCTCTTATAAGAGGAGAGGTGCAATTCGAGCTTTTGACACTTCTAAATTTGCAAGAAATACATTTTTTATCAAGCTTGACTCTACTTGCTTCAATTCCCGATCTAGTATCTGCCTTTTTTTCATATGTTTTAAAAATATTTTTTGCCAGATTCCAGACAGGAAAATCCTTAAAGAAGCTATAAAAACGTGTTAACTACCATTATAAAGGCATATGATTCCCCTAAACAATTTTGTTCTATCCTTTATCTAATAGACTTGTCTGTCCGTTCGTCCGTCCGTCCGGGACGCTGTTTCAGCAGCCAAACCGTAAGAGATAGAGAAAAAAGTTATGAAAGTTATATGTTTGGAATGGTCATGTCAGCTCAGTAACCGAATTTCAGTCACGTGACACTTCCGGTTTTCGATAAATCACAAAAAAGACCGTTTTTCAAATAGAACGCGTATTAAATAAAAATGTTTCAGCAGCCAAACGGAGCTGCGACCCTCTGCGCCTTAAAACGTCGATCGGTTAGGCAACCACTTTGACACCTTCCAGGTCTGGGCACAGTTTTTATTTAATACGCGTTCTATTTGAAAAACGGTCTTTTTTGTTTTTTTAAATGAGATATTTGTCTCACTGGATTGCTAGTCCACAATAATAAAGAACATATTTGCGAGTTCTCAGTTTCCTTTAATTATTTCAAAAAATGAACAAGTCTAGCATCTATTTTTCTGTACAGAATTTTCCTTAACCACCTAATGCTAATAATAACTAAGTCGCATATAGTATCAGGGTTAGTTCTTGTCATTGTGTATACCCTTATATGCAAATGTGTGTTCTGCCTGTATGCTTGTGTCACGGTTTCATAGTCACCACTCGAGAGCATCGCGATCGGTCTTTTCGTCATCGTGTCCTTTCTAATACAACGATAAGCACGTGGGTTAAAGTAGCGTTATTATTCAAATGGGTAAGGTGTCTGATTAGTTATTGGATTCCCCCTGAAAACGAATCGCACCGAGTGGATGTTACTATTCTTTTGCGAAATAATGTAATGCGCATTATTGAGTATTTCGATATTACTAAAAACATAAAAAGACATTTTCCTATTTTGTACATAATATTCAACACTCTTCAGCAGTTATTCGATCCAGAAAAGTTGTTTGCTTTTGCGGTGGGCTTCCTTGATTAAAAACATTACAAGCATTTTCTTCTGTAATTTCTGTATCTCCATTCAATTTGAAAAATTAAAAAAATGCTTTGCAATTAGAAGGTCACTTATGCGGTGGTTAAAAAGTTAGTTCTTATAAATAAACGTTTGTTGTACCTGTCTCCCTGAATGTCTGCCAGCGTAAGTTACATTTTCATCCTAACCAATTGGGCAAACCTGGTCCGCGATGGGTGTTGTCATAATGCAATGACAAGTAAGTACGTTAGGCAGAGTTCTTAGCCGAGCGGGTACAACGTCTAACTAGCAATTGGATTAGCCTGGGAGCACAGGTTCGAATCGCACCGACTGGATTTATTTTTTTCTTTGCGAAATCATGTAATATGTATTAGTACTTGTTTCTTTTTACTGTTTCGGTATTATTAGAAACATTAAGATATTTTCACCTATTTATTATATAACGCTCTTCAACCGTTATTCGACCTAGCAATAGTTTCTCTTGCGATATGCGTTCTTTAATAAGGACGTCGGAAACGTTTCGGTCTGTAACTTTGAATTGCAAATCAATATTAAAAATGCTAAAATAATTTTATAATTTAGACACCTAGTATGTGGTGTGCTCAAAAACTACTTAAGGTACATTTAATGTTATTAATTACAAAGCTATGAGCACAAGGCGATTGGCTGGTAATAGGTTTGGCGTGTTTCAATGGGGCGGAAATTAATGTTTCAATGAATACCATTTCAATACGGTTTTGAAAACTGTATTTCTATTGAAGCAGTACGTCCATCGGGGAACCACGTAAGTGATAGGGAGGTCATAAACAAATCAGTTGTGAAAATATGTTGATAACGCACTCTTATCGTTACTGTCGTCATTTACACTAATATCAAGGGTTGAAATCAGGAAGGAATCGATATGTAGCACATTTTGAAAACCTGTCTTTACGTTTTTTTTTGAGAAACCACTACAACAGGATGTGAGAATAGTGCGGGCTGCAGTATGATGAACACAGAATTTAAGATAAAATTAAACGAAAGTAATAGAAGGCAATATAAATACCTTCCGTCTGCTACTTCAAAAGTGACACAAGTATCCAAACGAAATAGAAATGTGCGCGAATATAAAAGAGATGCAAACCGACCTTCACGGAGATAACAGAGAACGTTGTTGGACTAAATAGAAATATTGTGACATTCTGTCATAATCAAAAATTACCTTGCAACATGATAAAAAATAAAGCAAATAAGATACGCATTAGTAAAGGAAGCAAAAAAAAATGTAGACTGTAAAATAATACAGTATAAAAGAAGGTCTGACAAACAATACCGCGTTTTCATCGTCACCAATCGGGAGCAGTTCAGCCGTGATCGGTCTTGTCGTTCCCGTATCCTTCATAACCCAACAATAAGCATGCGTGCTTACATAGCATTGCTGGTTTAGCGCGTGAGGCATCTGCCCATAAATCAGTTTCTCCATGGGAGCGCGAGTTCGAATCGTACCGATAGTGATATTTTTTTCAATTTGTGAATTAATGTAATTCGCATTACTAAGTGTCTACTTTTAATGCAGAACACCATTGCTTTTTTCAAAATAAATTTAACTATATATTTATTTATGCCTTTTCATTCATTTCAGAGAAATTTAAGGATTTTCCTTAGACACCATTTGGTGCTATCTAACTCCTCTTCGCTATACAAAAGTATTCGACTTTAAAGTTTACGTGCAATTACCAAATCATTGCTAACATAACACATAGCAACATTTATAGACTAAACACATTACGTAGCAAATTAGAAAAGGTAAAAGTTCGATTTTATCAAATGTTTTCAAACTCTTAAGTAATTACAATATTTTACAAATGAACCGAAGTCATCGTTGAAACTACGAAATTGCAAATTTGATTGCCGTCACACAAACTTTCTTTGTTTTTTATTGTTGAAAGTAAAGTTCGTATCAGAAGGGTTAATCCTTTTGTTAGCGTTCCCCTTCACCTACTTATGCAATTGTATAGACCATACAACTGGCTATAACGTATAATTTGTTCCATGAAATATTCTATTGTCACTCTCCTCAATTTATGCCGCGATAAGATTAAACACAATAATATCGTTGTAATTTTATTAAAATGTCAATTCGTTTTGTTTACTTTTACATAAATTAATAATAAATTCGACGCTAATGCGCGGTTGATTCTAATGCCATGTTCCGATAATGATATTGGAGTATTTAATAAACGTATCCTAGTTTTATCTGTTTAAGGCCATCAAATTCGTGGCTCGCACACAAAACTAGTCGAATGCGCGACCCGCGGTTCCCAAACATTTTCAGACAGGAAAGTCTTCCTTGCTTCGGCATTTTCTAATTGCAGGTTGCGCAAATGAGCTGGAATGCTGGCTTTCATTAAAAATTATTTGGAATCGCTCCCAGCGCCGACCGTTGGAAAAAATTCCACATAGGTGCATTTATGTAAATATCCAGTGAAAGTTGCCCAAGTTTGGAGGGTAATTGCGCAACTAGCCTAATATGTGTCGTTAGGAAATTCTTCGAAATTAAGGGAGTCTTTGTTTCTGAATCTGAACAACTGGATTTAACGTTCGTTGTTCAAAAGGGTCCAGCTATGTAAGAAATTTAGCACATGCAGCGATGGACGCTAAGTTATAAATAATTGTTACAAATGAGAAACCAGCACGCTTTGAGAACAACTGCTCCTAATAAGTACCTTCTTCAATATTGCCTCCGATAGCACATCGATCAGATAAGTCTGTAATTATAACATTGCCCGAGGCAGCGTCCAGGCAGGGCTTTGCCTTTGCAAATACAGATAAACATTATAAATTACAGAAATCCGTGTGAACGAGTTTAGGGCTGTTGATGTATTATGTTTGGTGATGCCTCACCGTGATTATGATGCCTTACGCCTTGTGATTTGCGTGTCAGTGTCAAGGAAGATATATGTAACGTTAGTTGCTGCTGTCTCGTCCTCGTCATGCCGAGATCCTGAAATTACGGTTCGCGCCAGCCCCGAGTGCTATCTACTGTTTGGCTGGCTGAAGATCGCTATTAAACAAGGCCAAATAATTTCAGGGTCTAGATAATGGTCATTAGTGATTTAGAGTCTTATCAAAAAATGGAAAACGGTTCGGTAGCAACCATCTCGTAGGTCAGGATCTGCTGATCAAGAAAGCTCCGATGCTTCTTATGTTAAAATTTGATTGATTACGCATTCGAAAAATTATAGACGAAGTCATAAGGACAATAAAATTGCCTAAATTCAAGAAAAACAAAGAAAAATCACAATCTATGCTTGGAGTTGTCGTAATCAACTGTTCAACACTTAATCAAAATATTCATAGCAAACAGAGAATTAAGTGCATATAGATATAGACGCAAATACCGAATTCACTAAATTGCGGAAACGAATGCTCAGTTCAGAAACTGGATATAACATAAATCCGCCCAATTGCCAAATTCTCTTCTCAGTCTAACATATACATTCGGCTTCAAACGTATTTCGTTGTTTTCTGACACCTACTCTATTCCTTTTCTGTTGTTTCATTTGTTTCTTAGTACCATAGCTTTTGTCATTTCGCCTTTCCATATCATGGTTTATAGATCTCCTTTTTCCTCTGTCGGCTGCCTTTGGCAGCCTTTCGTTGTTCATTTGCGTTTTCATTCTTTATCCGGTCTTTTCTTGTCTGAAGTATGTGGTGACATTCAGTTCTTCACCCATAGCGTGCACTTTTTCCACATTTTTAGCATGGCGGTTACATATATCTTGAATAATGTTGGCAGAACACAGCAGCTCATGTAACACGGTATCTCGTACGCGTTTACTGCCAGCCAGCTCAGTTTGCAATGAGTACCTCGAATCTTCATATCCCAGTTCATAGTTAAGGAAGAATCAATGTAACAAGTCTCCCGATATTGACTAAACCCGTGCTCATAACAACTAAAATCATATTTTCTACATTTTTACTCAAAAATAAACAGTTGTAGAAGTAGGGAAAATAAGGCAGTCGTCGAAGGCGTGGTGCTAACCACATCACCCAGTACGCCGTTAACGGTGTGCCAGATGACTGGGTTCAAAGAGAGATATTTCGGCGACCCTGACTCGCCTAGTCTCAGGCCATATTCTTACAAGGAATGAAGTGCCTGAACTTTACTTACTTTACTCAATATAAAAAAAACATATTTTTAAATACACAACATAAAAACAATATATAAATCAGGATTAACTCCTAAATTAAATAGCCATTCCTACTCCTATAGGTTATAAGCAAGAAATGACGCTACTCACCCAAACAATAGCTTCACGTGACATAAGACAGGCCTCACTCGCTGGGGCACGCTATGACACCCTGACAATTAGTGCATACTCAACTATGTTATGACTTTAGCAACTTATACTGCTCCTACTGACGCGAACCCACCGTTTAACACTTGGGCACTTCTATACTGCTCGAAGAATATGCCTTCGCTCTTGGTGGCGTTCGCTTCCTTTCAGCTCGTATTCAACTGACGACTTGCAGAACGTTGCGGCGTGCTCGAGCAAACTGCAAATGCAATTTCAACTGTATGGTCATACTGTTAGATACTTAGGAATTGTCTTCAGTTGACACCAAGGCGCAATCTTGAATTGCCCGCAATACTACACCCTGCATGGATTTCTTGTTCCCACCGGTGTCTAGCTGTTAATGTTACTTTTCGCGATAAAAAACATCACTTCCTACAACGCGTCAAAAACCCTGCACACAAAAAAGCTTGAGATTATTTTGACGGATGCATGCGCTCCTTGGCGTCAGTTCCAACTAACTGCTTGCTGCTATCAGCTTGCATTTAAATATGAAAATGCACAAATGCGCATATTGGGTTGATGTATAAAAATTAGAGCCAGCAATTTAAGCGAGGGCTAAATACCGTGTCGCCTTGCCTCTAACCTCTTATTGTTGGAGAAAGTCCACTATGAGATTTTCCCAAAATATAAACTTTCCCAAAAGTGAAACTTCAAATCGTTGTAGAGTAAAGATGGGTTATGTAATTTAGTGAATTAATCTGAATCCTAAATTAATTTTAGATGTCAAAGTGGCGCCAGATTTGAAATATAACCTTTTGAAGTTCTTAGCAAATCGTATCCCAAACCAAATACGAGAGGCTACTGGAATATGAGACAGATCATTTTAATCACATCAGTTTTATTTTAACAGTATATATGGCACACTCAAATAAAGTAGAATAGGTTAATTACATTTATCGTCTATTAAAAGCAGCATAAACAGTAAAAATACCATGCAGTAGTATTGAATCTCCAATTGCGTTCGTATTTAATCAACGAGTAGTCTATGCACAATTCAAATACCTTCCTACGCAATTTTTACTAAATATATCTACCTAAATTTGTTAAATAAATAATCTTGGGGAGAAACAGATAATCTCAAAATTGCATATACAAAATCGTGTAAGAAAACGATTCATCAAATACAATATCTTTATTTGAAACATAATATGTTTATACAAAAATTCCACTCAAAAAAACGTTTGAAGATACGATACTACCAAATTACATTCGGTAAATATTTTATTCTATAATCTTGTAAAGTTGGTGATCGAGTAAGTTTTTGCCAATTAGTTCACGAAGTCTGTGTTAAAAAGCATTAATGTAGAATGCGATTAGAAATGACTCTCAGGATCATTGATCGATAATTGACAGGTGCATTCAAATTAGATCTAATCAGCAGGTGTGGTGGGAGGAACCTTGACAGCATACCACAGACGGGTAGAGTAAAATTCTTGGTCAAAATAGAAGCTACTTTTTGATATCATAAAAATAGTTGCTTGAGCGTGTTGCGAATATGCGACGTATTCAAGAACTTCTATGAAGGATGACTAGAACATGTTGATGAGCACAAATACCTAGAAGTATGGCTTTGAGAAAATAGAAATCACATTTTGGATATCAACAAACTTATTGAGCTTACCAAAGCAGGATGCAAAAACTCTTAACCGGTAAAAATATTAATCTTAAAGTAAGAGCACGCATGGTTGGCTACTAGATATCTTCAATAATGTTGTATGATGTGGAACCTTGGATACTAAAAACGAGAAACTGTATCGACGTATGCTGAAGATACAGCAAACAAATCGAATAACTAACAAAGAGGTAGTGTGAAGGATGAAAATGGTAAAATTGCTTTTTTTACTACCGAGAAACGGAAGGTAGGTTTTTTCGGTCATCCCACGGTACTACACTAGATGTATCATCATTTTCGTAGTGCCATTGATGGTATGTGCACGTAAACAATATGACTGTTAATAAATGAATAATTAAAAGAATGCTATGCAGAGACGGTACTCTAAGAAGTGGCTTAAGTTTACGTCAACATTTTCCTACACAGCCAGTTATAAACGCTTATGACATTGTCCAATGATACTTCTTTAACTCAACTGTATGAAGCTCATAATTAGTAGCTCGCTGTTTCTTAGCAAGATGACATTAGATTAGATAATTAGAGAGAATCTGAAAGTTATAAATGTATAGTAGAATTCCTGCAATAAACCACTGAAGAGATTGATGACAAATAAGAGAATATTTAGACTGTTCAGAACAACTGTCCCGTGCATGGGGATCATCTCTCTTAGAGTTATTCTTTATAGAAGAGTCGTGAACTAAGTTAGCCTTGATAGTTGTTTCTGATTTTTTGTTTAATTTTATTCCACCTTGCTCTGTTGATGGGGTCTGTGGTTTCTTCGCGCAGTGGGTTATTTACCTTTGATCAGTTTTTGAGTACAGTCGGTCTGACGTCAGCACCAAAAGGCCGAATTGGCCAATCCTGGAATTTACTCCGCCTTTATTTCGCCTCGATCCCCGTGATAAGAGGCTCTCATTTGACAATTCGGCCTTCTTGCGCTGACGTCATCGTCAAGCGGGAAAACTGAGGCCTTATCTTTGAGTCGGTGTTGCTACATCACGCGTGCTCTTCGTCCTTTAATGTACTGTATATCCCAAAATATTTTAAATCTCATAAATGGTGAGAAATTCACAAGCGGTTAAAGCACTGTTTTAACCTACAACAAGATTCTTGACTTGTTGGTTTAAATTTACTACAGTTGGAAAAAGTGGTAGATAATTTCATTTTTGGTTATGTGCGTGTCCTTCAGTTATTCTGTAATGCGATGTTCAGCTAATGTGAACTGGAGTGTTTTAGAAGATACTGTAGATACTCGATAATATACTAGTAGATAATTGATTTTTTAGAACAATTACACGATTCTAGAACACTTGTAAGGTTTGAAAATATTATAAATGTGAACAGATGCTGTTTCCTGTTCATTTGTAATTTTGACTGATTATGGAATTAATAGCTTTCAGATTCCCCATAAAAAATATTACACGCCAAACATTTAATCTCGTGCAGTGTTGAACCCCGCTAACGAACCCCATCAGCAATATGTTGCCCTAAAAACTCACATTAAACTCTCGAATCCGAAACAAAGTTTCAAATTTGCCGTTAAAAGCGCACAAAAAACTGAAAAGGCCGGAAAACAAGTCTCGATTACGAGAAGTCCTGGACGCAATCCTCCCATAGGCACTACCTTTGCTACTATTCTGGCCGTAGGGTTAGGAAGGCGCATGAATAGCGCATCGCGACATAAAGGAGCGCTCTGAATGAAATTGTGAACTTTGAATAAGGGCGCAGGAGGAGTGTCCTTAGAAACATGATCCTGGAACGGAACTGGGAGGATCCTCGCTCAAATCTAGCACGTGTGAGAACTAAACACCTGGTTATACAAGGAGATTGTGCGATCGGGTTCTAGTAGCAACCGAAGCATGTTATTTGGGTATGGTGGAGGCGGTTTAACTTCTAAAGCTATGTAATTTTGCATTATCTTGAGATAAGTAAGGTCGTGATGTCCGACTCGGCAATACAGCGCTTTGTGGTGATGATTCCATTACGGATACTCGAACTTCCTATTATGACTCGAGCTGAACTTTTCCAACGGAATGAATGTGAGGTTATGAATTTTAATACAGCAATTGCTTGACGAACCGCCGAAACTTATTATATTTTTTATTTTCCGCTCTCTTTGAGTTGGTAGGTACAGTTTTATATTTTACTTGAAATGTATGAACATAGCAATTTCCTCGTAGGTACTACATGGAGCGTCCAAAACAGTCAACTGTCAATAGTGTGATTATGATTGATGCTAATTCACTATGAAATAGTTAATAATAAATCAACCTGTTCTAATTTTTTCTAATCAGAATAATTGCTGTATACAGTATACTAATCACCACTTTATATAACACTGTGGGGTCAATCCGGCAATACCAGTAGTCAGTAGCATATTATAAAATAACAGTGCAGTTTAAACCACAAGTCATAATAATTGCAATAAAATAATTAAGAACTATTAGAAATATAGTAATACCATCACCTTGGGAAAGTGCAGATTAAATTGTTTAGAAAAATGTTGATTCTGCTGGTATTTATAATTATCTCTACTACTTTTATATTTAATATATTTTATGCTATTCGTATGTATCCTATTCCAAAGCTTAACTACAAGGTTTCACGTTCTTGGTGGAATTAAATGGGAAAGCCGTTATTTTTAGTACGAAAGGAGAATACTTTCCGCATTGTGTGGTCAACTCTACTTCTTCAACACTGAAGGTTGAAGAAAATATGAACCGTGTTTAAACGTGCTCACTCACTACTGGGTAATAATATTTCAATGTTTATTCTAATTTCTGTACTATTAATGTTAACTACGGTAAAGCACGCATCGATAGCTACAAGTATGGGAACAGAAAGTTACTCTCATCATTGTAAACAAAGACAAGGACAATATCAAAAAACTAATTTCTTCTAAATAACTTATGGTTTATTCCATCACTTTTCTAAGTGCTCCACTTTACCTATCTAAATGTGTAACATCATTTAGGGTTACTGCATGAAAATAGTGTTGCCGCCGAGACGAGAAAATTCTCGATCTCGTCTGGTCTCATTTCGAAATTCGAGAGCGAGATTGACATTCTTCGATCTTGAATTTTCGAATCGAGATTAATCAAATTCTCGAACATTTGAGATGAGCTTAGCCAAATTTTCGATCTCGACAAACGAGTTTCATTCAGTTCCATAAGCAAACGTGGATTGTTCAATATTTTATCTGCATCCATAAATTCTGGTTCAGTGTGTTCATTATTTTGTAAATGTGCGGTAATCTCTGTACATCATCTATAATCTGAGTGCAGTAATATCCATTACCGCACTGAGCGCGGCAATAAAGCTCTTAAGGACACTCAAATTAATTTGGTTAATTGTCTATAACACCGATGAAGATAAAGTATTTAGAAAATCAATATGTGAGGTGTATTTCAATAAGTGATTTCTCAATTATATATTTTTATGAGATTAATTTAGAAATGTACTGCTTTCTTTGTTTGAAAAGCAAGAAGTATTTTTTATCATGACTACATTAACAAACTATTTTTTAATATTATAAAGTATGTACCTTCTTTATTGAATTAAATCATATTCTATCGCTAAAAAATTACAAGATTCGCTTAAAACGAAAGTTTATTCTCAAAATAAAAATGTCATTAGACAATTTGTTACAAAAGCAATATAAATTTACATGCTTCCTCAACATCCTGGTCTACCGTGGTTGGCCAATCCAATATACAAACATAAAATTGTTAGAATCCTTTGCTCGACTATTTACTTTCTAACTTTGCGAATGTCTTAAATTTTCTTCAATCGTGGAAAGATCACCCCCCGCGATTTCTTCAAATGTTAACGTTCCAGGGTCCCTATCTGTCTGCCTGTTGGTGGTATAGCTCAAAAACTAGGTATTTGTTGGAGGAAGAATATACTTTCCTGCGGATTATATGTCTACCTGGCTCGAAACCGATGATACTTTCGGTCAAATGTATACTTGGTGAGAACTTTAAGAATTTCCTATTGTCTATTTTTGCTTTAACAAAGAAATAGATAAAAGTAATCATTTTCATATAGCTTAGATTTTTACACTTGATGAAAATTGAACCAAAAAAATACAGGGTGAATATCGTAAAATGAACAGAAATGTGCATCAATCAAAGCGTTTTTTATAATACAGTCAATATCGAATTCAACTGATGTGCCGGCATGTGCAAGCGCTTAAAGCGTCGAACTAGCAATTAGTAATCGTCCGTCTGTCTGCCCGTCTCTATGTACGTTTGTGTGTTCGTCTGCCTTTCCGTCTGTTGGCAATGTAGATCACAAACTATTTGTTGGAGGACGACGATATTTTCTATGCGAACTATATGTCTACCTACTTCGAAACCAAATACACGTTTGGTTAAATATATACAGGTTGAGCACATGAAAATATTAAAATTTTTCTAATTTTGTTTTTACACTTGAAATATAAAAATAATTGCAGATATTATCTTGCTGTTTTTTTAAATAATATTTTTATGAACATCCTTTAATTGTCTTGAGCAATACTATATTAGTTTAATAAATATATTATTTTACACACAGCTCTGGACGAAAATGGGCGCATTTTGGACCCAATAGATACAGGATGAACATCTTCAAAAAATTAAATTCTGTTTTCCTTCGATATTTTCAACATTTTTAGTTTTGTAACTACTTATGAGGGAAGTTCCGTGTAAAGCTCTTTGCAAATTTTTATCTATAGTGTTGTTATTATAGACCTGCAGAAAGCGGTAAAATTCATTTGTTGTTTTTCTAGATTTCATGCTATATCTATAATTTTGCAATATTGTTTTCAATTCTGTGAAATCTAAATGTGTTTACACATATATAGCTATCGGTAGTAGAAAGTATCTTCGACACAGCTACGTTAAATTTGTTGCAGAATCTCTTTACCTCTTGTATTTGGTTGAGAATATAACTCCTTAAATATTGAGCCAATCACCATCTTTTAAATTTAAGATATTGACCAATAGGACCCACTACCATACTGATAATAAAGCGACTCGCGTTTTTCGATTTGGTAGGAACTAACGTGGTTTTGTTTCACGGGTCAAATGAACTAATTTAGAAATATCGGCTGATTTTTCGAGGTTAAGTCGTGCGTTTTAAGCACAAAAAGCTACAAAAAGTGTATTTCGGACAACCATTGATCATTAGCATTGATACTCAGGTAATAAAATAGTAGTACAATCCCTCTTCCATATATTTTAAATCATTATATTCTCTTTCTAAATATAATTCGTAGTACGCTTAATAATCTATAATTTTTAAGAATATCATTTCGTTATAATCCCAATGCATGAAAGTACTTCAGCTTTGGGATTATAACTCATAATATTCATCAAACAATTATCAATAGTAATATAACAAGGGCGAGACATACTTACCGATAATTTTGCACACGCCAAGGGTCGAGTGCTGGTTGCAATGAAAACTGTCCCGAGGGTTGCCCGAGGGCAGTTTTCTAAGGGCAAGCAGCACGATGACTCTTGGCACGGGCAAACTATTTTAAATAAAACACCAGGTACATTGTTACATTTTTTAATTCAGCTTAAAATTTTAGAGAAAATTTGTCTTGTCAACTAACGCTCTATTTTGTACCTACGGTTTATGTAGAATTTGTAATTTTTGAAAATTTTTGACAAATGTTAAAAAATTAAAAATCAAATTTTTGGCTCATTATAAGAGCATTGTAGAAGGAAGTTGTGTACGCTTATCAGACCAGATTTTTTTTAACGTGATTTAGGGACCATACCTGCATCACTTTTTCCACGCTATCTAACGGGGTGCTAGTTCAAGTGTCGGAAAAATGTATAAAAAAGTATCTATGGAAGACGTGGAAGTTATCAATCAGATATCAGGTATTAATCAAATTTTTTACGAGAATATTAGTACCATACACTAAAATTAGTGCACGCACGAGAGAGAGTTTTTTTGAAAGTTTTGTGAATACCAACATTTTTAATTCAAAATGTTCGTCATGCTAAAACCAACACCGATTTACCAGCAATTGGAGCATGTAATATAATTTTTACGTTTTTTAAACATTAAAGTCTTTAGACCGGCATTGCTGTAGAGGTGAAGATTAGACCCGAAATTATCTCAGGGCAGATCTTCCCGTCAACATAAATATATGGATGCATTATAACGAACCATTTGCGAATATTAAAATCTGAGTTTTTTTTAGATAAATTTCGGTTTTGGAACTCTGACAGCGGTTGTTTGCTCTACGTGTATATCCCTAAAACAAGAAATTTAGTATGCTGTAAACCAGTGGTTCCCAAACTAACCCTTTTCAGAAGAAAAATTACTCAGCGCCCCCTGGAAACCTACATTCTTTAAGCGAATAAACACAAAGATATTGTAGAGGTAGCTTCTTGAGACTGATAATTATCTACCTATAAGAGTATTTCTAGGTAGGAAATTTTTTTGACAGAATAAAGTAATTCGCAATTAAAAAGTACAAGGAAGGATTTATACATTAAATGTACAACATAAATATTTGAGAATGGTTTAATTAATAATACATTATATTCATTTACTGTTAAATTGTGAATAGTTTATTAAAAAGGTTCTAGCATATAAGTTGATTTAGTTGGGGTAGTTGTTTGGTAACATCAGAGCTTAGATTTTAATTTGTAGGTATTAATTGACAATCGGAATAACTAAAGTGAAAGCCAAACTCAAATGATTATCTGAAAAAGTCAATTATAAAATGTTATAATAAAATATACCATATAGAAATTTTGTATAAATTATTATTGCTAGAGAAAATGATATTTTTAAAATAAACAAATCGTTTCTGAATTTTTAACCTGTATTTTGAGTAAAAGCAAATGTGAATAATAAAATCCCTTTATTATTATGGTATTTACTATCTGGATGGTGTATTAAAGGGTGTGATAAAGTAAAATTAAAGAAACGGAGAATAAACAGACTGAATAAATAAAGTAACAAATGGTATGAAGAAAAATAAGAACATTTAATAATGGTAAATAGTCTTCATGGAATAAATAAATCTGTAATTTGTATTTTGTGTGTTTATTTGAAAAATAATGTTACACTATGTAACACAATAGATGAAATATGCACGAATGGTTTTTCTAAATCTACTTATCTTCTCTTCCTTCTTTAAGCTTTCACCGCCCTCTTATTTTTATTCACCGCCCCCCAAATGCACCCGAAGCTACTATCGCCCCCCTTGATCATTCCAGCGCCCCCCCAAGGGGCGGTATCGCCCACTTTGGGAATCACTGCTGTAAACGAACACTAAAAAATAAAGCTTGAAAGTACATAAAGTTAAACCTCGTTGTTTTTACCAACTTTTTTAGCAAGATAAAGAAGGAAAAATTAGGTTTTCCTAGGATTGTCAAAAAAATCCCGCCTTAGTAAAGGTTCTAGATCAGACTGATATTACAGTCGACAATTGTCAGGGATCTTCCCAAGCCCCATGGCATCTAAAGAACACTTCCATATACACATAGATGGAAATAAATTAATAAAAAAACTGTGATTAAAGAGTATCTGCCTTTTATCATCGATTCTATAATAGAGACTTAGAAGGAATTCGTAGGTATACTAGCCCACGGTTGTGAGGGCGAACATAAACAATCAGGTGTGGTCACGAGCCAAGTTTCTTTTGCTGATTAAAAATGTCATTTTACGATTATTTAAAAAAACTGCTTCATACAAATCATTTTTACAGAAATTTTAGATAATTACGATATATACTTATAACAGTTTAAAAAAAATCCTATTATTTCTGGACAGTAAAATTTGGTAAAAACCTAATTTTCAAACACTATAGTTCTTACAAATTATCTGTTTTAGCAAGAGTTCTAGATAACTGCATAATATGCGATCTTGTTTTATAAAATTTTCTTCCGGTTGCTCGATTTTAACCAAAGTTCACTGAGATCTGTGAATGGATATTTGAAACGAATATTTAAGCTTTCAGGTTGATCGATTAATCCGACTAGGCTGTAGACAGGACACAAGTTCACAAACACAGACTGACAGACTCACAGGTAGATATTCACATAAATACAGCCGCGTCTTTTAATTTTAATAATTAAAAAGGAAACGTCATATGCACAGAACAATAGGTATTCAAACACAGCACAAAATGTATACATAAATGTTAAAAATGAAAAGCGATAATAATTTATTTAATAATGGACAACAAGTCAGAACATGCAATGCATCCCATCCATAAATCCATTTGATTTTCTTGTAAATGTCCATATAAAAATGCCTTGTGAATTGCAACTTTATATTGCAGATTGAAATTTAATATTGGTGCAGACCGTCCAAGTTTTGTTTATTTTAACCTTTTCAGTGTATGATAGGCTTTTAAAATTAATGTTGAAAATATGAATTACGCTATTCTCTAATAAAAATTTTACGAAACTACCGAAATCTCCAGATAAATAGTCACGCATCAACTGCAACCGATATTACGTAAGAGAATTATATTTTCGGAAGTGCAACATTCATAAATACACGATAACACCGATAGTTCGCAGAGCTGGCGGCTTCAAAATGGAAGGCCCTCACGTCACGTGGAAACTGTTAAATCGTTGATTCTGCAGCGACAGCGTTTTATCCCGTTTGGAGTATATTTCGCGCCCTCAGCAGCCAGCTGCCAGCTGCTTGGTGCATATGAGACGAGGGAGTGTGTTGACACATATCTCAGGTTATGCTGACATGATTCTTGGATATTGTTTTACGTGTTTTAAGCGGGATTGGTGATCGCCAGATCTCATTACTTAAACCTTGTTATATTATAGCCTCGAAGGAGTAGTCGCCACTGATATGTAGAAAAAAAAATGTAGTGGTATAAAGTGCATCTAGAATACGCGTTTTTTCTGTTCTTAGTGGACAAGTCATAGGTGGATGTTACTGCCTCCATTTTCACTGAAAAACTAGAAAAGTAAGTTATTTAACGGCGACTTGTATCGAGAGATAAAAAAAAAAACTGTTCCTCAGCGGGCTGTGAAAATTCAACGTATGAATAATATGTTGGTGACACTGTACGTCAATGTCAAATTCGAGGTTATCAGGTTAGGTTTTCCGTCAGTTATGACACAAAATGACCCAAATCCTAACCTGCTAACCTCGAATTTGACATTGACGTACAGTGTCACCAACATATTATTCATACGTTGAATTTCCACAGCCCGCTGAGGAACAGTTTTTTTTAATCTCTCGATAGGTACCTACCTACTAGGTATTAAACAAATTTTACGTAGTAGTATATAGTAACTCTAACAATACAAGTATTACCTACCTCAATTCTGGCTATATTATTTCAACCTACGTAAAAAATGCGTTAACGCACTGAGTTCTAATTTTTATATATTTGAAAATGAAACTATCTATGTCGTCGACATTAATGTTAGAATTATTGTTATGTTCGGCAGTAGCTCGGAAACCAAAAAAGATACTAAATTTCTGTTTCAGAGTTGTGTTTCTGTTTCTGTGCAAACCATTCAGAAATCTCCATTTAATGTAATCGAAAGTGGGACACCCTGTATATGTCAAACATTGCCAAGCGAAGCCGCCTTCGACTAGAAGCTGATATGTGAATTTCGAGCACGTTTTCGCGGGTTTTCCTTGCGGGAAAGCGAAAAATGGAGGCCCCGTCGTATTTTGGAGATATTTCAGGAGTCGTACGTGGGCGTCGGCAGGTGTTCAGCCAATGGGGCCCCATGCGCTCGCGGGGGCGTAGCTCATCACGCAACGGGCCCCACGCCGGCTCATACGCAGTGCGAGTCCCGTGTTGTTCCGGTCCATCAGACACTGTCTTTACGGACGTGTAATTACACGCAATCGCGGCAACAATTACCCTACCGAATACCCGCTACTTACCGCACAAATTAGCGGTTTCGTTATTGAATTCTATTAGTGACATAAACAATCGCCGCTCACATCCCGGCCCTTTGTTGCCCGTTTTGTTCGCCGGCTAATTTGCAAAATGGACGCTAATTTTCGACGTTTGTTGGGCCGTAATTGCTGTGCCGTGCTGTAATTAATTTGTAGTTAGCGACTATAAAAAGTGCAGTGACATGAATTGCACATATCATTACCAGGTTCAGGCGAGTTCGCCCGCCGCTGCCACCGGAGCCGAATATTTGGAGGTAATTTGATCGTTTTTAGCTTTTACCACCTGCAAACAATTGCAACTTCCTCGTACACACATCTAAAATCTCGATCTAACGTATCTTATAGTAAGAAAATTATCAAAGACTTATAAACGTCGATAATAGCACAGAATATAGTTGTATCAGGTGGCAAAATTTCAGCCATAATTTGCGCCACCCTGAACGTTACAAAATCTTTTTTACGGTGAATAGTGCGTGCGTAGAGCAATATATTTTTTGAATCTCCCAAGGGCGCTAAATATTCTCAGATAAATTTTGCAAAAGCGATCATGAGCTCGAAAAAATTTAAATCAATCGCAGAAAACTGAAATAAAAGCAAACAATGATTAATGTTTTGCTTCCTGACCCCCATTAAAACCAAATTTGGGAGTGTGTAATCGTTCTCAGGATAAACAAAACTAACAATAAAAATATATCTACAGCAAATGGTTAGGCAGAATACCTACTGTTTATATTTTGCTGATTTATTTAAATTCTGTGGTAGTTGAAGCACCTATAGTACTTTGTTCCTTTCTGCAATTTTCTAATAGTTTTAAGACAACGAAAATTCGCTTTATATTGCTAATCGCCATCAATTTGAGTACATCCTAATCAAAGTTTTAATCCGTTAATTTTATTAAACATTTGATTGATTATTTCTGGATGGAGTACCGCACTCTTATAAATTTTCCCAGTTTTGATTTTCCGAAAAAAAAAATTATTCATGATAAATTTTCTCAAAAATTGTATATGGGTAACAAAATGGCTTGACAACTTAAGAAAATCCGTAATACGTAGTTTAGTAATTGAAAAATAATAAACATGGCCTGTTGCTAAAAAACAAACAGTATCTAATTTAATAATACCAAGGATATTTTTCTGTCACTGTCAACACCATAGATTTTTATAGGTATTTGTGTTTTCGAAATAAATATTAATTACTGATTATTATTAAACCACGCTAATTTTGGTACAAAGAAATTGTCTGGTCAAATGCTATGTAAATAGAAATGCTTTTTCTGCCAAAAAAAAGAAAGTTTACAAGAGTTCGGTATCTCAAAAATGTTATTTTCTAAAAGTCGATTTAACATTTTTTTAGTTTTGGAACGGCCTGTATAGTACTATATCACAAGTTCGATCACTGTTTATGACTTCCCAATATGAGCAAAACTTTTTATTACGAGTTTTTCTGGAAGAATAAAAAAGGAAAAGTGTGCAAGAGTCCCCATTCAGGGACACACTGTATAAAAACTCCGCATAATCAACATCAGTGAAATATCTACAGTATAAACTTCTGTTAACAAACTACAGAGTTATTGGATATAATTGTTAAAAGGAAAATTTCTTTAGTCCTTTTAATTTCACATGGAATTTTAAGGTATTTCCTGCTCAATTTCTCTAATCGAAGTTAATTCTATTTTTAAACTACCATAACATATTTTTGTATGTAAAATTTAAAGACAATTCTAAATGTAGGTATTCTAAATTTCTGGTATTGTTGAAAATGATTTATTCGATTATGCTCCTTGCACAGTTTTAATTGTTCTTATTTATAATCACGTTGCACTACAAAATAGATTCATAGAAAATGCACTAATAGAAACAGAGTACTTGCAGAAAGAATAATTGTTTCACCTTAATTCCTTTTAGACATTTTCAGTTTCGACACTTTTCTACTTGTATAATTAATGAGGACTAACACACTAAATATTACAAGAGTTAACGATTGAATCCATTTAATCAGATGGAATGAGTAGTATAACATCTAATAAATTATTAGTTTCTAAAATTCTTGGAAACTAAAGTGGCCAAACTTAGTCGGGAATTCATACGGAAAAAATAAATAGTCCTAACAAATGACTTCATTTACCTAATCGTTTTAAGTTTTCCACGTTCTTAAAGTTGTTCGAAGGATAAATCCTCATATCTCTTTTGTTTGCTCTCTTTAATTGTTCCTTCATTTGTAGTTTTTCTAAATTCTTCCATTCGGAGAAATGTTTTATTGTAATTAGCGAGAAATGAAGAAGGGCATAGCGATCGAGTTTATTTAATTTGGAGGAATGAGCACATCATCTAGCTAAATATAGCTATATTGTATAGTTAGTTCATAAAATGCGTAACAACTTAATGCATTTCATCGCTTAAAGCGATTCAGAGCAGTTGTCATACAAATATTAAAAACAACGGTTTAGAGACAGTAGAAAAATGATTACTTGTTTAAGCAAATAGACAATTAATAACGTGGTTCTCGTTCTTAAAAGAAAAGTTGTTCGAAGGATAAATTATTTCACTCTTTTGTTTACTATCTTAAATTGTTTCTTAATTTGTAATTTTACTAGATTTTTCCATTCGCGAAATGTTTTATTATAATTGGCAAGAAATGAAGATTGAGCATCGCGATCGAGTTTATTTAATTTGAAGGGATGAGCATATCATCCAGGTAAATATAACTATATTGTAGTTTTTAAAATTCTTTTCGTAGCTAAATTTCATAAAAGTGGTAAACCTTAGTCGCAAATTACTACGAAAAAACTAAATAGACTCAACAAATTAATGAATTAAATCGTTTAACATGATCCAGAGCATTTATCAAACAAAGATTAAAAATAAAAGTTTCCAGACAGTAAAATTAGAAATTAATAACGTATTTATCGATCTTAGAAAAAGTAGTTCAAAGAATACCTAAATTTTCCCATATATTTTTTAAATGTTTCCATTCGGCGAAGCTTTTCTCTTGAGTTACTCCTCTAAGACAGTGGTGTTCAAACTGGAGTCGATCTGGGGTCGGAATGTATGAAACAATGTGACAAAAATGAGTTCTCAAGTTTATCAGAATAGTACTAAATGTCTACAATTTAAACTTATTTTTATCACTTGCTTACATTATTTTTATCGCTGCACATTTCTATACCTTTTACGATGTTACTCATGCAAAATGTCGTTTTCCTATGACAAGTAGTTTTTGACGGACACACGGACATGCACGTGGAATTGAGAAAACAAGTTTTTCTTCATCTCTGGGTGTAATTTTCCAGGATTGCAATATTTCCTTCGTATTATGTATATTAAAAAAATTACGAAATAATGCATTGTCTTAACTTGAGTCTGTCTTATTACCAGCTGCCTTTAGACTTTCAACAAATGAATGGAAATCATGTGCACCCGAAACCATATATTGGTGTCGCCAGATGCTTGAGTTCTCAATATGGGGCCACACTACCAAAAAGTTTGAATACCACTGCTCTAATATATAAAAAAAAATTTACCTGACTGAACAACCAAGAGGCTCTAGCTTAATGTCTTAGACTAGTTAATGTATAAGGCATAAACGAGTGAATAAGTATTTCTTAAGAGGTGACGAAAAATAATATTCCTTGTCGCAATAGCCCGGCGAACAGTGTCACAGGAACCCATAATTACAGTTTGCAGTACTTGTGACAAAATATGACCCACTTCAAGTTCTTGTAATAGCTTTACGAGCTGCTTTGTAATTATTCTGCTGTAAAAGTTAGGCATTTAGCTCCTTTATCTGTTTTAATTTTATAGTTTTGTATGTTTATTTGCAGATTCTGCTAGGGTACCTACCTAATATTACTTATTATCTTTTCTAATATCTTATAAAATTGTATGTAGGTAGTGATGGTTAGCTTGAATTGTAAGGATGATATATCGTGTTAAAATTATGATTAGCAAGTATTATTATCGTTTATACACGTATTATAAATAAATGAGAATCAATTATCTTTAAATTTTAATTTCGGCTTAGACCACGCCGTCTTTGGAAGCCATACATACAAGCACTAGGGTTGCCAACACTGTCATTTTGACCCGAAGACTTCGGGTTTGGCAATTATTCTTCGGGCTTCGGGTTTTCAATAAAATTCTTCGGGTTAACTAAAGGTTGATGCATATATGAATTGCGAAAATTTTTACTTCTATGTAAAAGTTCCAGAGCAGAAGCGATTGGCAGAAAGTGCCCAAAGAAACAAAAAATATAATTGTATAAAATAATATTAAAAAAAATCAGAAAAATGCAGTTTCGTAATAGTTTACGTAACTTCTAAGATGGATTTTTAAAATTTTATTTTATGGACTGTTTAAAATTATGCTATGTGTAACTGGACAGCTGGATCCCGCACGCATAACGTTTATTTTCATGCTTAAATATAAAGGCCAAGTTGAATTTCTTATGTTTTATTATTAGCTTTAGTATTTATTTTATTTAACCAAATGCTCACAAATCCAGTAATGTGCTGGAGGTGTATTGTGAATTTCGCTGGTCGTGTTTGCAGCCAGAAACACACGCTTTACGCGGGTTGCGGGGATTCCCAACTTATGCAAATTTAACAAAGACGACTCCAAAGACGGCTGTCTCAAGCAGCCTCTTCTGAGAGCTGCATGAATTTTTTCGACTCGAAATTATAGTACGCGAATTGGCGCAGGACGATATAACTTAACTTAAAGCGGCCTGAAAGAGCCTGGCAGCCAACGTTTGCTGCAAACAGTGTTAAAGTGCAGCGAGCCAGCGTTTGTAAATTTCTAAAACGCATTTTCTGAGTGTACATGTAAGTACACCCATTGTGCTATATTTAAAGGGTCATCCATTTTGAGAAGCGCTAACTCAACTGTTCTAACAAGGGTTGCACGCGCTCTGAGGCTCCCAGCATCATGTGCACCAGGAGCGGGTGATGCAATCGAGGCAGCCAGTTCCATGTGTTTAATCAGCGAATAATATCTGTGTAGCTTGCACGTGAATTTAAACATGGCCGGACTTAAATTTTGACATTGCGTTTTTGGTAAAGACATTTTAACATATGCGCTCTTTTCAACGATAATTATTTCAAAGTTCTTTTTGATGATGTTTTACGTCGTTCATGTATGTTTGCAGCATACCTGCGAATAGCCTTAAGCTATAGCGCACGTAGGTTAGTTGAAAACTTAATTCTATTTTCTTCTATTTCTTTTGTGGGGTGGGTTTAAATGTGTGTTCTTTGTGTTTTTATTCGTTTTTATTTGTGTTTTGAAATCAATAGGTAAAGTAAACAAAGCGGCTGCTCTTGTGCATTATTTAAAGTTAGGTTTAAGTCCTGTTCTGGCAGATAGTGATTTTTCATAAGCAACTAACTTAGATATTAAGAGAGTTTCTCGTTCATTGAACTAGCTAAGGGATAAGAAAGGCAAATGATTATTTAAATATTAAGGCGTACGGGACGTCGTGTTCAAATTTATTGTATTCACGGAGGGGTTAAAAATATCGCATTTCATATACTATTTAAAAAATATATAATTTTTGAAATCATACATTAATAATGTAAAAAACCTACTGCATCTTCATCTTTTTTATAAATTTTCTCCATCGGCTTTCCTCCCCCAAAATTATTTTCTTCGGGCCAGCGTCGACTCAATGTTGGTAACTCTAACAAGCACATACTTAAGAAAATCCATGCTGGGTTTACAAAACACAAAACTATATGAAGTCCAAAATAACCGAGTGCACACAGACGACGCGGTCTAAGCCGCAATTCTGCTAAATCGAGCAACAGATTTAAATATGGCATTGAGCGCGAGTCAAAAAATTCCGATTTTCCATATCATGCGTCTAATCGGCCACATACGCAAGGAACGAAGTGCAAACGTAGTAATTACGCTTAATAAATTTCGAAAGAAAGCCCGAAATAATTAAAATCGAAGCAAATATACGTGACCTAATGCAATAACAAAATTAATACGCCCGAATTAGGCCATAAAAATTTGCATATGTCGCCCGGCCCCGCTCTGATTAATCTCCCCCAAGGGCCAAATACATTTACAATCTAATTTAGTAATTTAGTGGCCGCGCTCACGTGACTCCCGGTATATAATGTGACATATGGAGGGAGGTCCGCCCAATCTGTCAATTTGCAAACATCTGCGCGATTGTTGTTGGTTTTTCTTGACAGTTACTAAACCATTAGCCGCCCACATGGACGGCCGCGTATGATTTTTAATTAAGCCGGAGATTTTCGTGGACGCTTCTGGACCACCCACGGCCCGAAGACTAGTTTTTTGGAAAAACTCGTTAATTGAACAAATTGTATTGGCGATTAAAAAAACAGACGACTGCAAATTAACTCGAAACTTAAGGTTTTAATCAATATTACCGATCGCACCGATACCCGTCCATATTGTAATTTATTGGCGACGCCTTGGGCTAAAAGCTGCACTTGTGCAATTTCCATAAGAAATTCACTATTTGTGTGTATTTAGGTAGCACTTTGAGTATAGGTTTCGCATTCACGCACGTAATTTGATCTCGGGTGGTTATTTTTCAATTAAGGCACCTCTAAAGGCACACACTGTGTGCAATTTTCATGCCTTGTTTGGAATTTTTGCACAGGAATTAAGTTATTTTGTATGTACACAAAGGGAGCTTTGCAGCGTAAACGCCTGTCCCCTTGTAATTATGCAGATGAATTTATTATAAATACCTGCACATGATTCGCTTAGCACGTAAGCGCCTTTCGCCAGAAATCGCACCGAGTTACCGAAATCGAGACAATGATGACGATGTGTGGTCGGCAATATAAATTGCAGATTCTTGCATTACCATCCGTACGTGCGGCGATCGCGCTTTGATCTCGCCGCCAAATGAAATACCAATGTAGGAGTTGACTCAGACGGATCTCCGCGACGCCCTCTCTAATTTAAATACAGCTCCATTTCCGTAATATTGCGCTGAGGTCAACTCCGCTAATTACAACTTCGATAAGTTGATTTATCGATTGGCATACTTAAATTTGACGAAGGTATTAGAGAAACGCGTTAACGTATGCACATAACTTAGCACATTAACTACTAACAATGCCCTAGCAGAAATGGCTAAAACAATCTGCTATTGTTGGCTGTTTTTGTATTTGCTCAGTTGTTTAGACAACGGTTTATAAAAAAAAATAAATATTTATAGCTCATGAGATACCCACCAATATTACAACAATTATTTCTGAAGTAGGTAACATCAGAGGAAAAAAAACTCTCCATAGTTGCATAATATTAGTATTTCTTAGAGAAATTGTATCAGTAATAGCTACTTATGTAACAAATACCTAGGTAATATGGTACTTTTTATTGGACGAGTCTTATTTACTCCCGAGCGGACGCAAGGCTAGAATAAAGACGAGTCAGTAAAGTCTGATTATGCATGAGTTACATATAAAGCTTGTGTTTAAGTGTTATATGTATGTATGTATTGTCAATAACCACATTTACCTTGCGGTGTAGAGGCTGGTGCTTTATACGTTTGCGTCTGATGGTACAATGCTCAATTTGCCCCGGATTTGGTTTACAAAGTTAGAGCTCGCCTTTTGTGCTTGCGCAGCAACCATTGTGTAAGGTGTGTGTCATGGTGGTGTGTTCATCTTGTTACTCTGTCTCTTAGGTCTATAGTTCTGAGTAGAGCACAGTTAATTTGCTGCCCAACTGTGAATGATCTCACCGACCCCGATTCCAATCGCCAAAGCTGCGGAAAAATTCCGGCCCCGCGGGATTCGAACTGAGGGGACTTATTTAATGCAAGCCTAGCGCTTTCCCAACTGCGCTACCCGGTTGCTTACTGTTATATGTGTTACTAGTATTTCTACGATTAATAGACCTCGCGAAACTCCTCTCGTACGTCCCTCTTTAATATAATTGAGAACAAACACGAGACACCAACATCCATAAGCTAAGTACAGAAATGAAACTCGCTCCCCAGGTATATCATTTTTTTCAAATTTTGTGATAGATACTGACAAGAGGGCATCACTTATAAAATTATAAGTAAAGAGGAAACAATTTAAAAAAAATGTTATTTGGGCCTCCTGACAACGAACGCTGGCAACGCAACCAAAATCTGCTACTATCATTCCATAGCTTTACAGAATCTTTTTGTAAATTTTGATGAAAATCGATCAGTAGCTTCTGCCGCCATGTGTAAAACATGCATAGATTCATAGCTACATGAACAAAAATGAATCTTCGCCCAGTCGTTTAAAAGGACCACGCTTCGCTCGGTCAATGAATAAAGTCAAGATAGGCGAAGTATCAAGTATCAACTATTATGGTCATATAGGCAATTATACACTGGCATTAGTTCAATGGCAATAGTTATTTGTGTATCAAGTGCACTGTTAGTTGCACGCGAGAAGGTAATTGTCAAACGAGGCGAGACCAAGTGCAACGAACAATGAAATAATTGTTAATCTTTAAAATAAAAATGGTAAAATGCATTTTACTAGCCTGTCAAAATGTATAGCAAACTAGTGTACTAAATGTACTTTGTCGCTTTAGTCTGCCAAAATGTACTTTGCTGCACTGGAGCGAACACATGTAGATACCATAACCTGAGTGTAATAAGAATAATAACTTTGACATTGTTTAATCATTGTCAGAAAAATATATTTGTGATTCATCAGGCATCATAGCGCAACTATATCCCCGATCATAACTTCTTTAATCAATAGAGTAGTATTTGTGTACTCTCAATAGTGAGATTTTACAGTTTACATGGCTTTTCTTCAATTATGTGGAAAAACGTCATTGTATCATAAGCAATCATCAACAAAAACATTTCGATCATTCGCTGAATTTCTAGGTCAATTGTATTATAAAGAGTTGATGTATCAATGTGACCAATCAGTATTATAGCCTATCACTAGATTTCCCAGTCAACAGGGGCAGGATTTCTGATCATCATTGCTCAACCAGTGGAAATTGTCTGTCCATATGTAACTACGTTCGTCAGCAATCAATATAACGGATAACCGTTAAATTGCCAAGCAATGCACAACGCCTGTGGTCATAATTTTAGTAGCCAGGAATATCATCAATCAATAGGCTAACGTCATTATCAATTAACAAAAATGTTTCAGTATCTAGCGTTGACCAACAATTCACTAACAATCAATGTTGATGTGAAGGACGTTTATATTCACAACCATTGATCAATCCGTTGGTTAGTTTCATGACTGACAGTGCAAGCACTATTTGATAACATTTTCAGTGTCAATAAGAACAATAATTCGCAAATGTTGTTGATTACTAATAGCGTGAATGAATAAAGGAACTGTCAATAACCGGTCATTATGTCATGAACTGAAATGTCAAACATACTTAGATACTTTTAATAACATCAACAGAATCAGCCATTTTATTATATTTTTAGGTAAATATTTAATAGCACCTGCTAATCGTTATGAAAGAAATGTTAATATAGAAAATCCATAGCAACGTTAGCAGCTAATGACGTGTGAACTAATAAATCTTTGTAATTTAATGTCAATAATCAGTTATTGTAGCGAGTACACAGGGTGCCGTTACATTGACAAGCTGTGCACAACGCCGGTCGTCATAATTTTAATACTCAATGATATTATCAATTAATAAACAGACATCATTATTAATCAACAAGAGTTTTAAGGTTAATAACGCTGACCAACAATTGATAAACAATCTGCCGTTACCCATTAATATTAATGGTAACGCTGTTGATATTAACAATTTTCATTGATCAATGTTAAATTAGTAGCAAATGTTGTTGATTACTAATAGCATTGATCCATAACGTTACTGTCAATAAACTGTTGTCATGTCATCAACTGAAACGTTGTCAAACGTTCATTATTTAATTCAGGGCTGTCCAACATGTGGCCCGCGGGCCACATGCGGCCCGCCAAGATATTTTTGCCGCCCGCGGATCGAATTCCCCCTTGAGTCCACCAGTCCTGATCCTATCCTCTCCTTTTCTACCTGGGCCCTCCGGTCTGACACGCTGAACTATCTAACGGAGTAGGCCTCCAACCCTTACCAGAGCAGGCTTCAAGGGAGATAACGTGTTGTACTGTCAGCCCGAGAAGTTCAAATTATCCGCAAGAGCAAGCGCTAGAATTCGATTTTACCTTGATTGTTGAACTTTCGTGGGAAATCGCATCCCTGAGGCTTTAACCCTGTCTTAATACGCTGTACTGTCTTGCAGAGCTAACTTCTTAAAAGCCATTTCCGATCGCCAAATTTTTTAAACGCAAATCCCGGCGCCCCGATATGTGAAATACTCCTCGTAACCTCATTTTAGTAATACCTAAACCTGTAACAATCGCAGCCTCTACCCCGCTTGTGAGCGACTAGAGTTCTGTAGCCGCCCTTCGTAAACTCATCTGCAGGGCCCGTTTTTGTTCATTAAAAGGCGAATTCCTGAACTTCGACGTTCGATTCCGCAGCCCGCAAATTCCCTACCGGGAGAATGTCAACATCATTTTCCAGCTCAAGGCTCCAGCAACCTCTGCACCAGGATTTAGGCACTAACGCCCGCCCCAGGTAACCCTTAAAATCGCTAAATTCACCGGAAAATAGAATCGGCGTGGGTACCGGCAGACTACCAATAGGGACCCGCAACACTCGCCGGTGCATTGGGTTGCAGCTCGACTAACGAAACCAGACACCGTTCCAGAAGAACATATTAATTTTAAATAATGTGCAACTCAGAGTTCTTTTTAATTAATCATTGTAACTACCTAAAAACATTATATTTGTTTTGGTAATTATCTGGTGTTTTACCTAATCGAATATATATTTAAATGAACGTACTTCTCCGATTTGAGTTTAACCCGAGGGGTAAATCTTTGACGCCCTTAGTAAGGGGGTGAAACGTCACATCTCTATACGTAAATTTACAATAATTGATGTATTTTTTTTCTTTTGTCGGTATATCAAGAACGGAAAGGAATTAACCTAAACTGAATATGAATTTTTTTGTATAGAATCACTTCTAGAACATATGGTGTAAGTTTGTCGGTTACCTCAGGGAACACCCTGTATATCTCTTTTATGTTTCAATGCTTTTTGTAATGTAACCTAAGCTTCTTAAATAAATAAAAATTAGTATTGAAATATACACGTTTTATATTTATTACAAATCACTCACAAAATTGCATACGACACATTTTATGATGCGGCCCTCACAACCTTCGAATTTTTTACAGTGGCCCTTGGGCCCCTTGAAGTTGAACAGCCCTGATTTAATTACATCAATGGCAATGTTATAACTTTTCTTAATTAAATGTTTACTATCGCATACTAATCAGTTGTCAAGAAACTTTAATGTAGATAATATGTAACAACATTGATAGCTAATAAGGTGTCAACTAATAAATCATTGGAAATTAATTCTAATAATCAATTATTATAGCGAGTACACAACATCTTTAATGTTCACCAATAATTTTTTATCGATGATATTGCCGCTCACTATTGTTATTGGTCAATTCTTTGGATCCCATTACGTTAATCGGTAATATAATCACTATTCAATTACGTTTTCAATTAATAACATTATAAATTGATACTATCGTTGGATGACACTGACCATAATCGATAACAATTATCACACGTTAATATCATTCATCAATGTCATTAAGCATTATACACCTTGCTAGCCGTAGGTGCTGTTGGCTACTAATGACGTCGATCAACAACGTTAGTGTCAGAAACCATCAATAACGTTACTGCGAGCAACCTTTCATTATTGGTCAGTAATGCTATCAATCTAAAAGTTGTAATATTAATTCTTTTAATTACATCAACAATTGACAACAGATTGCTGGAGAAAATAATTATAACGTGTGTAACAGCACTCACAAGTTGTCGGAAAACATCATACCTATTAAATAATGCACAACACTACAGCCGTGTTTACACGATCAAAAGTACCATGATTGCAATCAACCTTTTCTATTTTCGGGTTTTTGTAAACAAACTTCCCGGAACTTTTAATAGCGATATTATCACAGAAAACAATTACTCATTATGCCTATTACTTGTGTTTTTTAAAACTATTGACACAGCTTCAAAGATAAGTCCCTTTTGGTTATTAATAAAGGGCTTCGATGGTAGCAGCCGGTTTTAAACAAGCGTCTCGCCGCAGAACTGATCTTGGCTGCGAGACAGTAGTGACATATATACTGCGGTGACGTAGACCGATCTTAGCCGTTGACGTTTACAAGTGTGGTTAAAGATTCGAATTGACATTTATTATTTATATTAATTAATTAATCTCAAATCATGGACGAAGATATGTGATACTAAATTTACCCAGAAGAAAAATGTATACGCTCATATAAAAAGAAAGCACAATAAGCATCCTGTTACAGTGTTACACCCAAAGTTGTTGAGGAAATTTGTGATATATGTGGTAAACAGTTTGTCAATAAATCTAATTTGATTCGTCATCGACAGCAAGTTCATGGAGGATAATACCCAAAATTTCAGAATTAAATGCCCACTCGGAAATTGTTCTGAAGATTTCAAAAATTATGCTGACCTGCGAAACCATTTTTAAAGTGTACATAAAGTGGAAATTGAGTATAATGAATTGGAGTGTGAATCTTCTTCAGGAACGTCATTAATATCATTTGATATAATATAGTCATTCATGATACATGCTTTCCCGCATTTCACTAGTGGAAAGACCAAATTGTAGGACGCAATTTGTCATCGTATGTACTTCACACTTCATCTAAATTGCTGGCTGATGGCAGTAAGAAAAAATACTACAACTCTCATCGCTCCTATGACTACGTACAAAAAGGGAATGGTTTAAGACATATAAAAAGTATTGGAACAAATAAAATTGGGAAAGCATGTCCTTCAAGGATTGAAGTTTTGATTAAAAGCAGTGAGGAACCTGTTTCGGTGAAGTTTTGGATGACCCATTTAGTAGGTCATTTTCAGGATATTGGTGGTATTTTTTTAAGCAAAGAAATAATAACTGAAATTTCAGGTATTTTCAGATACTTATTTATAATGTATAATTTGAAATGTAAACTTTGTGTGGGTTCTAGGCAAATTAAAACAAGGTGTAACTTTTGAGCACATATTAAAAGATATTCGTGATGCTGGCTTGACGAAAGAAGAATCACAAGGAATCCTACTTTTAGAGAAGAAAGACTTGCACAATATCGCAAGAGATTTTCATATAGACTATAGTACAAAACGCCACCGTAACGATGCAATAAGCGTAAAATTATGAGTTGAAGATATGATAAATCTAGGTGATGAGTGTCCAGTATTGTTATATAAAGAACAAGGTGTTGAAAGTGATTTAGGGCTTCTTGATGGGTAGAGGGATTTCGTTTGCGCAATGACTAACGTTATATGACAGATTATCGGTGTGACAATTGCTGTTGCTGCTGATTTTGTTAATTCTGTTATTTTGTTATTGCTATTGTAGCTATTTTTGTGTGTGTTGTTAATTCGGTTTTGAAACCATACCACAATGTTGAGTACGCCTCCGATTTATTGTGTCGTTTAGCTTAAATAAGGTTAACAATTTAATGTCAATATGATAGATGTCAAAAGTGTTACCAATACAAAACTTGGAAATTACTAGATTCTAACATTAGTTCCAATTTTCACCGTGCTTCATCTACAACCTGTAAGCTGTACCATATCGGTTTTTGCATACAATGTATAGTCAATTCGTAATAAAATTGATGATTTATATATTTTCATTAACAGCTATGCTAATAAATTCTCTGTTGTTTGTTTAACCAAACATCACTTAGCTGTTAATTAAACAATACATTGTGATATTACGGTTTCACACCTAGATAACCGAAAGCAATTCACATGCTGTAATGACCTCAAATCCACTGTGGAAAATATCCTTTAGCGAGTCCGAGTCCCGCACGGCTCAATAGTCAATATTAGGTCGCGTGTTATTTTTAATTTTCATCAACGATCTGCATAATGGCTCACCAGAAGCCGACATAAACGCTGTTTGCAGATGACACTACGGCAATAAAGCCAAATTCTAATCTAATCATTTACTTAATTAGATAAAAGCAGTACAAAATGATTTATCAATTTGGTTTACTGCAAATGATCTGATCCTAAACCAGCAGAAAACACAGGTCATGGTCTTCTCTCAACAAAAAATAAATGGTTTTACAGATCCTAATAGCATGAAATTCCTAGGGGTCTGCATGGATCCATTGCTTTCGTGGAAAATGCATATCGATAATAATATATCGAAAAATATCTCGAAAAATTTATATTTTTAATAAGACAACTAATTATATGGTGCTGTTTCAAAAGATTATGAGAAAGAGCTTACCATTCTCTAATTGCATCATTGCTGAGTTATGCTGCAATATACTGGGGGCACTCGTCAAGCTCGTCACGTGTTTTTAAACTTCAACGTAAAGCTGTAAGGATCAATACTGGTTTGTCCAACAGAAGTGATTTAAAACCCAAAATTTATTGAATTGCGTATTTTAACTTCCCGTGTATCTACATGTATCACTGTTTACTCTATGTTAAAAGTAACATTCATCTTTTTACTACCTTTAAGAATGTTCATTCTTATAATACCAGGAATAATGTCAAAATTAGACCATTTTTACAGACTGAATTCGGATCGCAATGGCCTTATCTATTTTTTAACTGTCTGCCTGGCCACGTGACGGAACTTTCAATGCCAAAGTTTAAAGTTACACTAAAAACCTTTTTAATAAATAACGCTTTATTCAACATGAATGAATTTTTAACCTTTAATTTCAATGACCGGCTCTAAGCATGTTTTACGTACTGAATTAGGAATAAATATATATAATTAAATGCGAACTGTATATATTGTATGCATTTGGTGTAGCATTTGCCATAGTAGACGTGTGTAAAAGATTTTTTTTGTAATGTCAGCAAATAAAGTATATCTATCTAACGCGCATGATTCTTCCATGCTCACGTAAAACTTTTACATTCGCTGGAAAACTCTCACTTGTAGAACAATCTACTAGTTCACTAGCAATTTAAGAAGAAAATTAATTCGCTACCATATAACCATTATAAACAGTTACTTATGGTTGCTATTATAGGGATAATATCTAATAATAATGCCAGTATAAAATGACAAAGAAATAATAATTAATCGAGTTATTTAACAATAACAGTAACGGCGTAACTGGAGACTTGAGTTACCGCATTTATATTTTTATGACGCTCAACGCCTCAACGGCTTAAACCTGAAAAGAAACACAGATTGCAGGCAGCTGAAAATTATTTCGGTGGCGCAAATAATTCTCACATATAATCTCATAAGAGCATTAATTCTTTCCGGATTTTTTTACTGCGTTCCAACAACGTCGTATTAATTAATAATTTGAAAATATATTTTTTGGAACTGTTCCTTACTGCCAATCTTTAGCGTGCTTTTAAAACTTTTTTTAGTGCAACAAAAGTTAAATTAAATTTGTCGTACATTTTAAATGCGGCATATGCCGGGGGTTTCAGCTAGTTACTAGATAAAGCATAGAATATGAAAGTCAATGTCAGTAATCAAGTACTTCGAGTTCTTGCTTTACAATGTTCACATTTAGTGCTATCATTAATCAATTCTCTGACTAGAATTTTGTTGATTAGGAATTTATTATAAGTTCAATAACACATTTAAGTGATACTATCTTTGAAAGATGCTGACAATAATTATTGATAAAGGTTATCCCAAATTAAGAATCCCATTCGCCAATAACGTCATCTAGCGTTACTAGTTATGCAATTAATAATAATTGGCATTGATATTGTAACGATATGAATACAGGGCTATAAAAATCATTTTTTAAATAGGATTAAAAGATTACAGAGTTGGATATTATAGGAAACCCTATTTTAAAGAATAAAATGTTTGGAAATTAAGAAGGGTTGATATTAAGACAGCATTTAAGTTGTGGAATAGAAATGAAATTTTAAAATAAGAAGATGAGATACCAAATGGAGAAAGATAGCAAGTATATGGTGAGAAACTAAACTAAAAGCAGGACTAATCTACAGAGGAGAATAGAGAAAAATACTGAATTAAGTTTATTAAGGAATTCCATTTTGACATTGCACATTAATTAAGTTGGATTGCATCGAGCTTTTGGTACGAAAGGAGAGTTCCAGGGAGATCGTTGGTAGAGGGAACTTTTTTGAAGGATTTGGCAGTTGAGGTTTGGTGTCCTGTACTTGCAACTGGCGTCTGTTTGGGTTCATGCTGTGAGGGAGCTTCTGTTCCTGATTCTGGGCAGTTTTGACATATTAGTTGTCAGTGGAGGTTTTCACTGTGTTTATTGAATGAGCAGTTGTGATCGTTAGCATAAAGGTACAAGTTTGGTTTATACCGAGGACATTGATAAGTTCGAGTGGAAGGTGGGTGAGTTTAGGTATTTAGATAAGTATTGAAAGAAAATAAAGATTAAATGGTGAATTCATTATTAAGGAATTACTTACTGTTTGATATTGTTATATACCAAATGTAACGATCTGACAGAAGTTATTTTGAGTTATCAAAATTTTAGCTGCAGCATATTGATAATCGGATATTGAATGATGGTGTTGATTAGGTATATCATTGATCGACTTCGAAGACGAAATTGACTGGTGACAGTATCAAATGTCAATAGCTTTGTTAGTAACATATTCGTCTGCATGGCGGCGACATTTTACATACAGTGCTATTGATCCAAGTAATTTCTGTTCTGTATCCCATAAATGATGCATATCAAAACAAAATTAAATGCCACGGTATTTATAAAGCAAATGCATGGAAATTATTACCGGACTTAATCATTTCCATTTTTAATTATTCCGTTTTTAATTAGGCGCGGTCAAATTTAACGAACCTGATTAAAAACTCATTAAAGTAATAACGCCCTGTAAGACTTCTGCACGCGGCTCATGCTCTTAATTTATATTTCAGTAGGAGCAGCAACGCAGAGAATTCAAAAGATATTTGCCTGTTGCTGGCGCTACCGCGCGAGGCAATTCTGCTTTGTGCCATTCTCAAAAGCCGTCCGCGGCAATTTTCGAGTGGAAACCTAATTTGCAGTCGATTTGCGAATAAGTAGTCTCTAAATTGAAATATGTTTTAAATAAGCGCCGTGCCCGGAGGGTGAATGCCGGTGGATCCTGCCAGTCACCCCAACTTGCACATTATCGCCCAATCAGTAGCGTAAATACGCAAGCAGGAATGTCTGCAGGAGCGGATATTAACTTCTAACGTCAATTTTCCTAATTTTGTTTATTCGGCTGGGTTTATCCCCTTAATGACATTCTAATTGATTATGTTTGGTAAAATGGGAGCTTTTCCACAAAAAGCCCTCGTTTGTCATTGCTGGCTAACGGTTTATACAAGTTTTTGTATGTTGCATTTAATAAGAATGAAATTGCTAGGTAATTTTTGTAAAAAACAAATTACTATAGGTACAATATGTTCAAGATAAATATAAAGAGTTAATTAAATTAGTACAACTATGCGGCATTCAATTATTATTTATTATTTTCATTATTATTTGTCTTTATTATTTGTTATGTTATGTTAAATTAATTTATTAGAATTAATAGCACAAAACAGTTTTGACGTTATTAAGGTATTCGATGTTCTATATGTCTAAAACTGTCAATATAATTACATCACCTTATTTTTTTTTTATTGTTTGTTGTCATTAGGTGAAGCTGTTGATGTAAGGTTTTATGGCTCTAATTTTACAAATAACAGAGAAATAATTCCAAAATTAATTTTAGGGTGTCGGTTGTGGCAATATCTTCAACTAAACAAACGAACAATACAGGTTTGGGCACTATACTCCACGGAACAGATGATCTAAGACTCAGCAGGTCATTACCATCGCTTTTCTCCAAGGGAAAGGAACCAATATAGATAAAGCGGTATTACTTAAATGCAGTTTTCGTTCAATTACACCGTAAAACGCTGGTTTTTGTGTATGTGTATTGATGTTGGGCAAAACGGTTGATTGTCTACTGCTCAGTTTTTTATATACGAAATTGCTATATTTACTCGTATTTACTTTTATTCTACACACAACCCGATTTTCACGGAATAATATTTCAAAATAACAATTTATCAAAATTCTACAACCTTCTAAAAAACAAAGAAGACGAACTCGTTTCGTACTAGCGCTAAGTACTTGAAAGAATACGTTATACATCTATCTCAACTAAGTTGTTACGGTCCGAAGTTGTTGCTTCGAATTTTCGCTCAATTTTGCTGCAGGTTCGGCAACTTCGAACGCCGTCGTGCGTTTTGAGTCGCATACATAGTTTTAGTGGTTTCTGAATTCGGGAATGGCGTTACTTTCTTTCAAAGATATCAGGCTGGGGAAAACCGAAAATTTGTGGATTTTGTTCACCAAGTGATACGATGTGTTTGTGCGGGGTGTGCATTTGCTGACGCTTTATGAGCTACGTTTCCTCCCGAGAATTGGTCTTATTGGAGGATCGTTGCACTTGTTTGGTTACTATCTGAGGTAGGATTCGGTTATCTCTATTTTCACGTAGGCTAATGCTCAGTTGAATCAATTTTTAAGCCTTTTTTCTCTTGTGCTCCTTTTTTCTTCTATTTTTCGCTTCTCTTTTATTCCACGTGTCACATCAGCCATTAAGATTAGGTTTTTCAGATTTCGAGAACCTGGCGACGCACTCACGTTTTCTGATACAAAAGACGCACATGGCTTGTATTGCAACCGTCATGGAAATTACCCGTCACAAATATAAAATTATTCATGATTTAACCTTTTTTGTAACTTTGTTCCGAGTGAAGAACCATCTATTGCCCACCGAATTTCATATATTCACTTTATATGCCTTCCGATTTTATGCTGTATATTTTGTTTATTAAGAATAGTAAACGATTAAAGCCGCTTATATTTATTTTGCATGCGATGAATGATACTATTGCTTAAGTATGCCTTACGTCCGAGAAGATTTCGTAGACAATAGTCCTTAATCTATGGTTTTTAGTCTTAATTTATGCTTCCTCATTAAGCTGTTTTCTAATTCGCTCAATTGATTACGTGCGCTGTTATCAAATCAGACGTTTGCACGAAATCTGTATACTATATTTTCTTATTAATGTCCGTTAATCTATTAATGCAGCCGTTTGAATATATGTATCGTTCATGTTTCTTGGGTATTTATTATCTCTTTGTAGCATGTCGTTTGTCGCAGCTCGACTACTCCGTGTGGTTCAGCGAAGTGTCATGTATATTTGTTGAATCTGGGACTCATAACAGTCGATTTGTGACAAATAGATAAATTTATGATACGTATGCCCTTACACTTACAAGTAGAAGAGGAACCGTTTATGTATACATAGAACAGTTGGCAACTATGACAACTTTCCGACATTCTGTCTAAGCTAGTTGTTTAAAATATCAAGACGCTATTACGTTGATATTGGGCATTTTCGGTTATTGAAACGCTTTATCCAAAGCTTCGGTAACAAACTCAGAAAATTAATAGCAAAATAAATTTATTGGTATGTTTCACATTTGGTTTTGTTAAATAATTTTCCACTGTCTGAGAGATTAACTGGTATTTTAAATAATTGTTCATCGGATAATAGCAAAGCTACTGGTGCTCATTTTTTCGCCAATGGTTGTGTTGGGTAATTTTCCATAGCCTTGACAAAGTGCGTATTGATTTGTTGTTCTCAGTAATTTTCTATAGCCTAGCAAATTGACTAATATTCATTGTTTGCCATTTCTTTTGTTTAACAAATTTAGTCAGCTTTTAAAAAACGCAGTGGTACTCGTTTGGTTTCTTTTGGCTTTGTAGGACAGTATTTCCATAACCTAACAATTTCATTGAAATTGAGATCTTTCACTTTTGTTTTATTGTATAATTTTTCATCGCCAATAAGATCACTACTGTTTATGCCTTTCTTTTTGGTTTTGTCGGATATATACACATACCTGAAACATTTTCCCTGAAGATCTTTTCATACTAGCTAATTCCGTGTCCTTTTCGGTTGCTCCACTCTTGAGTGATCACTAAATCTGCCGAAATTGCTCTTTTTGCGTATCTCATAGGTCAGAATTTCCAGATATCTACCTTAATTAGACTGGAATAAAAATTAATTGATTTATTTATAGTACTACAGGTCCCAGAAATTAAATTCGTAGTAAACTATGTACAATCAACCGCGTATAAATTAAAAAATCTTCCTTAAATTCCACCGGGGCTCTTACTGGATGCCGGCAATGCCTGAGTTGAGTATGGTACACAGTCCACGAGACTCAGTTGCGCGGCAGGCATGACTTCAGTTGGCAGAACGGTTGGTACGCCGAAAGTGAGTACGGTGGCGGTGCTCTGTACTAAAAATATAAGCACAACATATGGTTGCTGTTTATGTGATGCTCTTAAAGCTGTTGTTCAATATTCCTATTCTACGTGGATATCTGTGCGGATGATATTGCGAAGTTGTCACATTTCCCTTTCTCTTAACTATCGAGCAGGGGCGGCTTGAGGAAAGTTGTTCTGACCGAAAGTCGGTTCGGTTTTGGGGTTTAGGAGTTATGTTGCCACCGATAATCAGATAGACAATACATCGGACGTCGGTATCGGAACTCGGGATGGCTTCTGGATTGTGGGAGTCTTCTCGGAATGAGCCTCGACTCAAGTTATCTTGAAACGGGTCGGGTATTGATTTGCACACACTAAACGTCACGACCCTTTCACCATTCTTTGCAGATGGCTCAGTTATCTGATCTTGTTAGCTTTTATCACTTGCGTGATATTTTGCTGGCTCTAAAACTACACCTCTTCATTTGTCCTTTTACCCAATAATCTCCTACTTTTTTCCTTGATAGAAATTTCTGATTTCTTTGTTTTCATATTTTCTTTCGAATTCGTCCTTTGAAATACTCTTCGTTCTTCTGTACACCCCATTTTATTGCATTGTTTGTTCTAATGTCCTTTTACGAATGTTTCTAGGGTGTTTATCTTGGCCACGCTGCATATATTTTCCTTTGCATCTTTTCAAAAGCAATTATTGAAGCTATACCGACAGTTATAGTGACTCAAACCTAGCAAACCCGTGCTTTTTCAAAAAAAAGTACAAGTTGTTATGTAAATGCCTGTGTTTACATACAATTGCCGTTGTTAAAGCCGCTAGCCGCTATTAGCAACCATTTAATGTTATAAAAAAGCAAAGCCAATATATATTCATAAAGCTTGCTTAATTGCCCATTGTTCCATTCAAATAAACATTGGGTCGTTTTCATCCTCTACGTGCCATATTTCACGACAGAGTAGAAGTACGTGTTTAATCAAGTTAAGGCGCAGTAAAGGGATAGAAATCCTCAAGTAAGTTGACTAAAATCGCATTTTCAAAATGCAGTAAAACTAAGGTTCTAGAGATTTCTTTACACGTGCTGTTCACGGTTGTTGTTTTCAAACCCTGGCGTTTTTATAAAGTCAAATCTGTAATTTACAACAGTTACAAATTGCCTAAACACGGCGAAACTTCAATTAAATAATCAGCAAGGTGCTTATTTAGAAACATTTGTAGACATAAAGTCAACGGTCATATTTCTCATTTAATTTGCCAATGTCTCCGCTTAGTAACTGCTTTTTAATACAGCATAATTAAAAACATTGCCGGCTGCACAAAACGGCTTAATTTTTAATTAGGCGAGATGGCGCACGGCGGATGAAACGCCCGGACTTGTCATGTTAGAAAATGACCAGCGCCGGACCCCGTCCAGACAATTTAGGAAATTTCTTGGCGGAACTATTAAAATTAAATGCGTACGTCTTCCGAGAAACAACTATTAATATAAAAAGTGATGTGATTACGACAAAAACTGCCGGACACGAAATTCGTCGGTAATGAAACTATCATGGCGACAAGGCCGAGATTGAGATTAGGGAAGAATTCTCGGCGGCTGATGAGGATGATCAGTGCAGATAATGATGATGACTTTTATATAATGACGATAATGCAGGTCGGTAAGGCATCAGGCGCCGCCGAGATGGGGCGTAATTACAGCCCACTGACAGCACTGCCTTAGATACTCAGATCGCAGATAACGGCGTACTTGCCAGTTGCCAGTTGCACTGATGGCTCGCTGACAGAAAGAATAATAGATATATTTGTATAATATTGTTCGGCTGTGTCTCGAGTGCGTTTTTATGGCTACTCTCAGACGAGGCATACGTTTAATTCTGCCCAGGAGGCCTGTGACGATAACACCTAAAAGTGAATTTTTTTGGTTTTTAGGACGTTTTTTGAATTAGCACTAGCTGGTAGCCCCTTTAAAATTATTACATCTTTCCGCTGCACTCTGTAACTTGATTAAACCTTAGATCCATGAATACAAGTAGGTACAGTTGTGCAGGGCATTTCACTTCTCGTCATGAACACTGGAGTGCAACAAGAATCTACAATGTGACCACTATTGTTACTACTTTTCATTAAATATATGTCCAATTAATCACTAGCTTAGCAATAGGCTTAATTTCATTCAGGACATATGTGATAAAAAGCTTTGGCCTATTAGAGTATTCTTAGAAGTATCAGTAGCTCAAGATTACCACATCTTCCAACCATGCGCTAAATTTGCAATTTCAAGAGGGCACTTTCCCTGTTCGATTGGGGCGATTGCATAATTGGCAGTAGCTCAATATTGCCACCTCTCCTCACCACAACCTGTACTTGTTTTAAATAAACCGCTGATATTGAAGCAGGGCTTCTAGCTATACAACGGTTCCAGACCCATCGTTGGGGATAGTTGCCCCTCCGTCGGGACATTAAATTGAAATGCGACGGCTTGCATGCCTTATGCTCTGTTCGTTTACCTAGCTTGCTCAGTATACACATAACCCTTACTTTACATCAGCTCATGGACGGGAAGTGTCAATATTTGCCAAAGCACAAAGCTGGCCTGCACCTGTAGTATTCCCGGGGTTGAAAATGACTTAAAAAATTTGATCATACAAATTAACAAAGCTATATTGACCTTTAATACACATATAAAACCATAAAGAAAATCAAATCTAAAATCTAGAATTCGCGGTAGCTCCCGTCTACATGCATTTATAAGCAAACAAAAGCAACACTACTGTATCAGATATACATTTACATTCAAATAACATTAAAATAACGCCGAAATAACTGTTCTTGCAAGAGCGAACGTGAAAGTACATCAAAATCAAGTTTCCGAATTTCGTGCATAAACATTGGGCTCGCTTCGCGTACGAACTATTTGTCTATATATGATGCGAATTGCTTTCAGCTCACGCGATTTGAGCAAGAATCTGGAGCGGTAGCTTATCGCTCAAACTGCAATCATTTCCTGTATTAGGACGATCAGGTTACCTGAAAATCGAGGCATGTGAATATGTGTGTAGTCATTAACTCATGATTTTCGTGTAATGGACACTGGAGTGCCATAAGGATCTGTGATGTGCCCGCTATCATTTTAACTTTTTATTATTAATTTGTTAAATTACTTTCCTGAACTAAGTTTAATTTCGTGTAGGAAGCCTTTGAGCATCCATCTTAAACAGCTTAAGATTAAGAAAAGCAACCACCCCTAAGATTGTATAAAGAACTGGTTTCTTATTTTGACGATGCAAATTTTGATGGTGCTTTCCGTGTGCAATAAAAGGGTCGAGTGCAGACCTCAAATTGCTGAGAATTTTATATAAAAAAAGAACCAGGTTAGACCCATAGAAACGCTGTAGTAGGCAGACTTTTTAGAACCATTCAGGAATAAGAGAAGTGATAAAGGGGTAGTAAATGCGTGCGTATTCGGCTTGCTAGCGCATTACAGGGAAAGCGGTATTGTTTAGTGTTCATCGCTTCGTGCCACAAGGATATACTTACAGGGTGTTTCAGAAATAAGTACCGTACATTAGAAGGGTCACAGATATTCGAATTATTTAAAAGGTCAAGTACAATTTTTCTCTAAACCTGCTCCTTTCGGTTTTACAGGGTGATAAAGGCAATATAATTATATTAAACATCTTTGTGTAGAATGGAATATTAATTTCAAAATAAGTACATATTAGTTATTCGTACTGATCAATTACTATACTTAATTTCGCCAAATTGTAATAATCCCGACAAAACATCTTGGGCTAGGTAGGAAAATTTCAAGAATAATTTGCCTAAAATAGAATTGCGAGGAAAAAGGATGGTGATATTTTATTAAACATTCCAATACTTTTAATTTTCCTAAATTATTCTTGAAGCTTTGCTACCTACCAAGGTATTGTTAGTTGTCTACAAGAACGGCTTATTTTGAACCACTTTAAACTCTGACCTCAATCAATATGCGTCCAGTTGCACATTGTATTTCATCGGTTCGTGCCATAAACACTGCAGTGCCACAAGAATATACGATATGAACACTACCATCTTTACTTTTTATTAATAATATACCCAGTACCCAGCTAACCTGTTCAAATAATCATACATTTCATTCTTTATAGTAGGCCTGAGACGGTCAACCGCAAAAGAGAAACTTTTACCCTTTTAGGGCGTCTTTAGAAATGGCAGTAGCTAGTAGGTAGCTTTCTAAAAGTTATTGCGTATTCCCACCATACCCTGGACTCGAATAGCCATTTGTTATTATTTTTAAACTCCTGCATCCATAGATACTTATGTACAGTAGCGCATGCTATTTAGCTTCGGGTCATGAATACTGCAGTGCCACAAGGATCTATTATGTGACCACTATTATTCACAATTATTGCTACTTTCAAACTCATGATTCCATAGATATGCGTATACAGATTCCCATGGTACTTCATTGCTTCTTATCTTGAACACTGGAGTTCCACATGGATCTACGATGTGGCCATTATTGTTTTGACCTTTTACGAATGATAATACCTACCAAACTTCTGCAACTAACCATATTTGAAACTGAAATGGTAGATACTAACCACATCTTCGAAAATTGGCATAATATATAAAGTACAATAAATAAATTGAATTTATTTTCAACACAGAGCAATACTTCATGCAATACTCGTTCATTAATTACAATTTAAATGGAAAACTTCGAAATTAGTACAGTAGCTGATGGCAAAATACTGAAGTGTAATCTTTATTTTGTATTTCAATGGCGATTATAGCCATTCCATAATTATAAATACAATTTTAGTATTGAAAAAATGCTAAACTACTTCTAAATTACTACTATTATTTTTATCCAAAATATTATTAAGCTCAATTGCTACAAAATAATTTTCAAGCAGTTTTAAGAAAACCTGTGGGACTAACTTACAAAGAAATTAAGAGGAAATTTGTGTGTTACGCATTTTAACTAAGTAAGATGGCGTAAAAAGAACCAGTAACTGAATCATTACTAATTAGATTACAGCATGTACAAAAATAAGAATACGAGATTAATATGCTTATAAGAACTGACCGAAATGACCACCTGCCCCTTGACTAGTTGGTTTTAGTAATTACACCGCAGGTGGTTAATTTTATTAATCCAAAACAAATGGGTAAGTCAGGTTTGTGTGTCCGAGTTATTGTTAAACATGAATTATAGTTTATGAAATTTATTTACTGGCTCTGAAATCGACGAATGAATTAAACACGTTTCAGCAAAAGCAGGCTGAATTGTTGCCTTTATCAAAGTAAAAATGTGTTGTCAATAAGACGAGCATTTTTCAATACGTCTGCACAATTCGTTGCCTCATTTCCCTTGTGATAAAATAATTAAGAGTTTTTGTCAGCTCGACTACCGTCGTTTAATTAAATTTTTAAGAAGCTATAATCATGACTGGCGAAATATCAAATAATGTGTAGGTAAGTAATGGAGCTTTTGCTTACACACTAATAAAGGCGTTAACTCGGAGATGTTTCACTTCTGCTTTATCGCTGGAGGTATTGTTCTTCAGACCGTGCAACATTTTTGAAGCGAAGTCTCTATTTGTGTTACTGGAATGCTACTTGGTAGATCTAGAGTTCAAAAATATTTCTTTTCTTAATAATTACACAATTTTAACCAAAATGTTAAGTTTGTAACGTGTTTTAGTTAAGTGCTGCTGTCATAAGCACGTTACGTGTCAATTACAATTTCAGCTTGGATTTTATGTTGAAATACGTTTTATTTGATATTTGACATTTCCTTTACGTCTAGTGTTAACGCAAGGACGTTAATTTTTTTGAATAATTTTTATTGCGCCCATCTCATATTGAATCAAATGGCGACCTCATTCAAGGCCGTGTTATCTTAGGTGTGAGGAAATAAACTTAGTAGAACACGAAACGTACTACCACAAATGGTAACGTAAAAAGTCAATCCACATCATCAGACAAAGGGAAATAACGGCTTGTCAGCATGCTGTACCATTTTGTTGTGGTGTGGTAGCGTAACGCGTTTTAATTGTTTGGAACTATGATGTAAGCAATGGTCTCACACGTACTAGGTTCGCCGAACATACATATTCGCTGCCAACATTACTGAATAAGGCTAAATTTACGTGTTTTTGTGAACGTCATGTAAACGTTTAACATTAACTGCTGATCTAAAATGGACTTAAAATCAACTACATAAGAACGTGTTTCAAAATACGTAATTATCACGTTGTTTTATCAACGTTATATCGACGTTAAGGGTCAATTACCACAAAGGTGTTTTATAAACGTTATTTTGAGGCAGTTTAAAGTTTTTGTGTTTTCATGAACATATTTCTACGTTTCACATTAATTGCTAAGCTAAAACATTCGAATGTAACAATATAATAACGTAGTGTCGACACATAGATAACTCGTCCTTATATAACAAAGTCGTATCGAAGTTAACCGTTATCTATTAGTTCTATAAACACCTAACCACCTTTTCTTAACGTTATTTTAGCGTACAAAAGAAAGGTGCAATTTGAAAGTTTTTGTTAACGCCATTTCAACGTGTTCATTAACTGTTGGTCTAAAAACACTTAAAATCAACGACATATCGCCGCCATATAACCCGTTCAATAACCGTCATGACCAACATGCGTAATTACGTAAACAGTAAAAAGAATTACTAAAAATCAACGTCCAATTTGCGTTGCGACAATAATGTTAACGGTTTGACTAAAATTCAACGAATAACGTCTTTTCAATTATCTCAACGTTCTTTTTGGCGTATTTTAAACGTAATCTACGTGTGCTAGTTGGATTTATTTAAGTATTCATTCCAGCACTTGCATTCAGTTTAAATTTTATAATCATACAAATATGTTCTTAGTTATTATCCTTATGGCTTTACTAATTCGCCTAACGAGTGGTTAAGAAGCTAGCGTTACTAATTATTATACGTAAGTAAGTATAAGTAGGTGTGTCTTATGTATGTTATCGTACAATGCTAAATAGAATCTCGGCGCCAAATGAGGTGAAATTTAAAAATTTCTACGTTAGGTGAATTAAATGTAGCTGCATTCCTGTGAAATAAGTTGGTGACAACTAGTGTGTTTCTGAGCAACTAGACAATTTTAAATTGTGACGCTGGTTTACCATGGTACCTACTATCTACCAAATCTGGCGTCATGTGCAATAAAATGATAATTTAACGTTGATAGATTCTATTTCAAAACACTTGGCTAATAACGGTGGACGTAGAGGTTGGCTAGTAGGTACATTCTGTCATAAATCGGTTGTGTTTATTATTAGAAATTTAAAAAATAGAGTACTACCCATCAGTTTTTTAATGATTCAGATTCAGATTAGATATAAACACCTAGTCTGAATAGTTTTTTCAACATAAATTAAACATTGTTAAAAATTATTTATTATAACATACCTACAATGAGAACAATATAATAAAGTTAATTTAAGAATTAATAAAATTAAAAGTGTGAACGGTTACATAACACACTTGCTTCACAAGTAAGTAGTATTTAATTTTATAGAGTACACTATTCGGTAAGCAATATATTCTTGCAATTTAGTAACAATAACATTTTAACATATCAAAATTACTGATAATATTGCCAAGCGTGTAACGTTTTCACCGCCACCGATCGGGCGCAGTTCGTCCGCCATCAGTCCTGTCGTCATCGTGTCCTTCATAATGCAACGATAAGTAGGTACGTCAGGTAGTGGGATTCATCCGAGTGTGTAAACCTTTTGACTGGCAATCGTATTGCCTTTGACTAGGCCCCTGGGAGTACAGGTCTGAATCCCACCAGCTACGTCTTTTTTTCTTTCCAAACTAATGTAATACGCATTACTAGGTAGTTACTTTTACTGTGTCGGTGTTATTAGAAACATTAAGATAATTTTACCTCTTTTGTACATTATTTTCATTAATCTTCAACAATTATTAGATCTATCAAAAGTTGTTTTCTTTATTTAAGACGTAATACAATTTTCGCTGTAATTTTTTTATTTACAATTTAGTCTTAATAATGCAAACATTGTTTTAATTATAATAAAGCTACTTATGTAGTTTTCTAAAAAGTTAGTTCTTATATATAAGCGTAATATGTTGTGCCTACGTGCCTCCAAGCGTGTGCAAAACTTTACTGTATCGTACGGGCGCAGTTTGTACGCCATCGGTTCTGTCGTCATCGTGTCCGTCATAATGCAACGACAAGCCAAGCGCGTAAAATGTCTGACTTGCTATCAGAATCTGTCTGGAAGCGCAGGTTCAAATCCCACCGACTACAATGTTTTTTAATTGCGAATTAATGTAATTTGCATTACTAAGTGTTCCCTTTTACTCTTTCAGCATTATTCGGAACATTACGATATTTTTACACATTTTAAACATAATTTTGAACAATAATAATATTTGAGTGTGGCTATGGCCCTGGTCAGCTACTTCTAGTAAATAACAACTAAATTTTCTTTTGCTTCTTATCCGAAATGTTGAAAAGCAAAGTTGCTATTGTGTGACAAGTTTCCACGCCAACAGCTTCAGACGGAAAAAAATGTAGTTAAGTACTCAAAAATGTTGCGATTGCAATCAGCATGACGTACGTTCTTTGCGATTAAAGTATTAAATTCTTTTAATTTCAGAAGACAAATTACATTAGACATTAGTATTTTAATAACATTCGAAAAACTACATTGTTTAAATAAAGTAGTTACATACCTATACTAGTAATTGTACATTTTCAAGATGTTTATCAAAACACACAAATTTTATAACGAATATGAGACATTGCACCATTTGTTTAGTTTACATGATTTTCAATGCAATATTTACTATTAGAAGTTGTGTAATTTAACGCAAATTTTACAGTGCATAGATTAATGGTGTCATGATTAGGGTTTGAACAGATTTAATGATGTACCTATGCATGTATGTATTATCGATAAACTCATTTAACCTTGTAGAAGCTAGTGCTTTATGCGTTTGCATCTGGCGGTACAATGCTCAACTTTCCCCGGATTCGGCATACAACGTTGGAGCGCGCCCTTTTTGTGCTTGCTCATCAACCATTGTGTAAGGTGTGTGCCATGGTAATGTGTTGACCTTGTTACTCTATCTCTTAGATCTGTGGTTCTGAGTAGCGCACAGTTAATTTGGTGCCCAACTGTGAATGGTCGCACAGAGCCCGATTCCAATCGGCAATAAGGCTGTAGAAAAATTCCGGCCCCCGCGGGATTCGCACCGAGGGCTTGCTTAATGCAATTCTAGCGCTTTCCCAACTGTGCTACCCGCCTTCTCAGGTTTAATGATAACTCAATAAATTCACAAAACTGCAATGGCTGTTCAAACCAAACTTTAAAAGTATTTATTCGATTTTGACAGTTTAAAGTGACATTATTAGATAACTCCATAACAACCTTTATAAACACTATTATTTACAAGAGAAATAAAGGTGTTTTAATTCGCTAGTGAATCAAAAGTGTCAATGAAAAACAACATATTTTTATGATTTATAGAAATATTTACATTCAATTAGGTACTCTTTCTTTTTGTAGTGTGTAATATAGACCTAATTTCTAAAATTTGGAGCAAATTGACGATAAATAGGCAAATTTATGTCTTGCTTTGAATATATTTTTATTTTTTATTAAAAATTTCGTCAAATTTGAATATTTATTAAGTAGTATAAAACATAAAAACTTACATTTTTATAGAATGTCGATATCTTTAGAAGCAACTGCAAAATTTGCGAAAAAAAAATTCCCCTGTGCGATTGACCAGGTAACGTGTGACCATCATAGAGCAATCATGCCATAACTTGATCCACTGCATCACATGTAGTTATGCCGACTTTTTAAACTAAGATAATAATTAAGAGACGTGCGAGTGGGGTTTTATTATCCGTAGGTCTCACAAAAATAAATAGAAATGACAGTACAGTGAGAGAAGAAGAATTAATATTCAATTACTTATGCACTATTAGCTAGGTATTACACACAATTAACTTGGAACTATTTTAATAGTCATTTTGAAAAAAAATACTGCAAATATTTTTGATATAAAGCAATATGGCACACGTATCTATTATTTATTACAATCACTCTAGACAGTGAAAATTTAAAGGCCAGTTGATGTTACTGACGACAATCGTTACCTACTAAATTTTTATGTTCTCAAAATTATTCAGCGTACGCCACTGAATATTTGTTTGTACATACTTAACATTAAATCTGTCCGGAGCTTAGTCATGATGACTATAATTTCCAGTAAATATATAATTTTATGGTATAGCTTGACAAGACAAATAAGAAAGTCACTAAAACAGTTTTGTTAGAGGAATGATCTGAAACACTCTTCAATTTCTTTCTAAATTAAACAGTGAACTTATTTTTATTCAGTTTTTTCCGAGCGATTGCATGTATAATCCGTTCACGACCTTTTTGGGACAAAGTTGGCTATGATTTTTTGTTTTCATGTTGGACTAACTGATTCGGTGATGTAGCGGATGCAATTTTTTTTCTGTCAGTGTCTGTTTGACATTTTCTTGCCACCATATTGCCACATTTATTATTTTAATATTCGTAAGGTCCTCTACACCGAAAGGTAAAAGAGACTATAGATTATGAATGAATGAAAAAAAAAAGAAAATAAATTACTGTTTATCAAGTATGTAAAAATAATTTTAATTTCCGTCAAATGAAAAGCTAAAATGCCCAAAATAATTTTGTTAAAACAAAAAATTTCCATTAAACTATGCTACTTCCAATTTAAAAAGGACATACAAGATTTAAAAGAACACGAGTTGATGTGGAGACTAGAGATTATATTTGCTGTACGTTAAAAAATGAAATTTTGGAAAGGAAAAGGAATCCAGCGTAATGTATAATAATTTACTACCTACCTGCTTATTACTATTTTAGTGTTGAAATGTTATGTGGCAGATGTGAAAATCAACATGAAGTCAAATCAGCAAGCCATCCATTTGACAAGATATTTACATTTTTCACATGTTATAATTTCTATAAGACCAATATTGCTCAATTGCTCTACTAATAAATTTGTTTGGTATCAGTTTGTGACGTCGGTATTCTTCCACACTAGCAAGCAAGAAAGCATGTAAAATAAAGTGGTATATTCATAGCATGTACACAATTCTTATCCAAATTGCAATAAACATTAATAATTATTGAATGCTTTTCTTATGCATTAGTTCTCATTTTTTTTCTGTCGTCAATTGTCAAATCATTTCAATTTTCCATCCTTAATTTAAACGGAGATCCGGCAACAACGTACCTATTCAGAAAATATAACCACCTAATGTAACACAAAAAGTGTCAATTACCTACTGTCAATTTCCCTTTCCCTTAGAGAGTTTAGTTGCCACAGAAGTACTGCCAACAAATTTACTAGATGGTCATAGCCCCACCTGACACAAAAAGATAGTGAACGGCATTTTTTTATAGCTGTGTTTTTGATACGAGTCGGTCCTACGGTGCGATGGTTGGCTATAAACCGCTAAATGGCTATATATACTTCAAGTAATATTATATAGTACCTAGTACTTAGATGTCAGGACAATTTCAATAAATAAAGAAATTCACAGTTTGTTTATTGTACCTACCACAATAAAGATTACCTACAGAAACAATTAAAGAGCGACAAATTAATGCGAATCGCAATTCAATTCTTACATATTTTGTTTTGAAAGCGTAGGTAATCTGTAGTTATTTATTTATCTATTTAAAAATTAGGCTAGATATATGGTCATTTGGTACAGTAATGCAATATAATTTTGTATGATCTATATATTATTGAAAGCACAATTCATTGTACCCGATCATCTCTGTGCTGTTATTAGAAAACTAACCTATCTTAGAAATGTTTTAGAACTCTTGATCCACAGAAAGAGAAAGTTAGTAAGAGTATTCACAACAAATTTTTTACTTGTACCTGCTGCCGTAAGCTAATGTAATAAGTTAGGCGAAAAGTACAAAATCACAGCTTTCGCCGCGAGCATCAACCGGGACGCCTAAAACAGTCCACGCGCTAATAAAGAGCTTGTTTACAAAATAACAGATGCACATACAACACTTACATTATAATTTGGTGGCGCGATTGACTGTGAAGCTCTTGTTGGGCGGTTGCGCGGCGAGGATGGTGGCGGGGGGCGTTCCACTCTTTAAATGGCACGGCCGACGATTGGCCGCCCGGCGCGACCCCGCCCCCCAGGAGCGTTGTGGAAGGGGAACGTGTGATTTGCCCTAATCGGCATTTCCCCTACCGAGCACCAGTCAGCAATGTGAATTCAACAATAGCGGTTTAATAGACGTATGTGTGCGAGTGCTCGATTTTTGACAAAACAACGTCGCATGGTGGCCAGGACGTGAAGACGGTGAAGATGCTCACCGACATGACCGCCGCCGCCGGCCAGTTCTACGGCTCGCAGATCCCCGCCATGACGATGAACGTCAAAGCCAGTGTTAGTATTGCCGTAAGTAGTTTTGTAAGTCCGCGGAGAACGACGGCTCGGAATTAGCCTAGGGGGAAGCCCCGCGCCGCCTTTTTATTAGTGGAAAATCGCCAATGCGTCGTTAATCAGTAGGTAGTTGTATACAAAGTCTGACTGCAAAAAGCTTCTTTTTTTAATACATTTCATGTTCCCATTGCTGTTGCAAAACTAATGATTCAACTGATAAATTAGAAAAATTAATAATTCTAAAAGCATCCTTATATGCACTAATTTAATTTAAATGGCTGCCATTTTTCATATTTTGCTTACTTTTTAAATAAACATAAGTAGTAGCTATGATATGTCAAATAGATGACGAAGTGTTATTTATATCAGAGTTTTTGATCAAAAATTTTGTAAATCTGCTCTTTCATGTTGCTTAACCTAACCTCACAAAAGTCGAGGGCGTTTAAGGTAACTCTCCGTTTAGCCATAAATCTATTTGAGTAACATGTCTTTCGCCCAAACACAACATCGAACCATCAGTTGCAACATTTACATAATTTATTTAATTGCGAGAAAAATGAAGAGCCAATAAAGTTTCCATTTGCAATTCAAATAATGCAGTGTTATAAAGTTATAATGATCTTAGCCTACAATACAGATTAACGCATTTTTATGTTTATAAGGAATTCATGTTTATTATACTTTTCTACCACTTAACATAAAGCAATGATGAGACAAGTTCCACCTTAAAAACTTCTGTGACGCCGACATACAATAGAAAACAATATCACACTAATTTAAAAAAAAATCGGCACACATTAGGTCTAAGGGTTGAGCTTTGTTTACAAACAATATAGTGAATGATTGGGTTTGGTTCCTTGAGTAGCAATGTAAAAGACAATTCTTTAATCTCAGCCAATATTTTGGAAAGTTCGAGGAAAACTACAATAAAGTTTAAAGTAGTGGAGAATTATATAGCAAATCATGTAGGCTAGTACTGCTAAGAAAGTGAGGTTAGTGCGTCATAAATAAACTCATTATTTCTGTTTTTCATGTACTTAGATTTAGATACTTACTTGTTCCATTATTTCATTTTATATTGTCCTATATATAAATAAATAAATAATTGGCAACAAAGAACATAGGTAAACAGGCATATCTTGTTTGGTAGGTACATCAGGTGAATGGTTTACATAGTTCGTAATAACTATTTACAATATTAAATTGTCAATCACTGTACCTAAACTGACACCACGTTTAGCAGAGTGTAAAACTATTGTTCTATATGTATAATTAGTACTTAAATTAAAAGAAACGTGTAGGGGGGGATTGCTTAACAGTGAATACACTGTCTTCTCACATGTACTTACTCTGTGATTTTAATTTTTTGTTTTGCATATCTAAATAATAAAATAAGAAATTGCATATAATTGACAATAAAGTACTTACTTACGGTAACAACAGTAGATATATATTTTTAATTTGACAGCAGCTGAGTAATATTGTATACCTTCTTACTACTCTCCATAGATAATATGTAGAAATGATTGCAGCGTTACCTATGTAGCGAAGTTTAAAAAACTCTTAGCTTACGATCATATTTCTTTTTAACAATAACTTTTTTAGTATATTAAGTTTAAATAAAACAAAAACGGCCTTGACAAATCCTGTCTTTCCGAGGACCCCGGACTTGCCAGCCAATCGTAAATGGCCTGGTCAGCAAGTGCTACTCTTTTGTCACAAGCAGTCCCAGATAATCTGCAGGGTTTAAAAGCAAAATTCCTTTGAAAGTGCAAGTAATAATGCGCCACTAAGCAAACAGGTCAGTGGACCGCATTGTTGGCTGCTCATGTCCAGGCCTTTGTCCGAGCTCGGCCCAAAAGGCACTCAGCTAAGCCACTTTTACCTCAAGGGCCCTCGGACCTCGATTTTGCTAATACCGGTAGTTCTTACCGTTTTGGCTTTGAATAGCGAATTAGATTTTATTTGGGTAAACAGTGTCTAGGATATGAACGGAGATTTTAAAGGATTAGAGATAGAGACTGTAAGGAATTATCAAATGATAGGTACTACTCGTCTTTCTTATATTACTTATACAGTGACTGGCATACATTTGAGCACGTGTGGAAAACTGTTTTGCTATCCATTATCAGAAAATTTTATTATTGATTAAAGTTCATGTCAATCAAAATTCAGTTGCCAAAATGTAAACCTATCGTATACGAAGGAGTTCTAAAATAAAATATTCAAAAACGTGACATTATCTACTGTTAAAAATAATGTTCACTGGTCTTTTCTATTGTTTTTACCAACCTATACCTATGTTACGGAAGCTACTTGAAAGTTAATTTATTATCGGATACGAGACGGATCTACTGTCAACAACAACAACAACAACAACCAGAAAATCATTAATCAAAATTAGTAAGAACCTAATTTTTATGTCCAGCGTAAAAATCACAGGTATATTTTAAAATAATAGTAATAATAAATGATCTAAACATCAACAAAAATTCGAATCAATTATAATTTTAAAAGGAAATGTAATAAATATTTAAAAACAAGAACATCAATCATACAATCATAATTACAGGAAAACCACTGACTTTTTCAGAGCACATGACTGTCACTTTGAACTTATTTGACACCTAATTTTAATTCTAAACCACTTTACCAAATAACATTTCTGCAAATTTTTAAAATAAGAGTACTTTATTCTTGAGCCGTTTTCATATTTTCGAACTTCCCCCGTATACGAAACGAGATCTTTACATTCAGGGAAGTCCATTTTGAGTTTGAGTAGGTACAGGAATTTTTATCAAGAATAACATTTTCTGAGAAATGAATAAAAAAGGTTTTCATATGAAATTTAGTTAAGTATTGATCATCACAAAGGTTTTTGTATTTACACAATCGGCAAATTGCCTTAATAGACATAAAAATGATGGATTTCATAAAATAAAACGGAAACTATAAAGTGCTGTGTAACTAATCGACTCTCATGTGCAGCCAAGCTTAACTAGGTAACCTCTTGTTTTTAGCAACAAAACAAATAGTTATTTATAAACATATTTGCAGCATTGAAATTGTCATTCAATCCTCACATTAATAGAACGTTCATTATAAAGCAATTTTAAACGATGAAAACTTTAATTCAATGCTAAATCCAAGCCTGGCTGTGCAATGTTTAAATTAATTGTGATAGCGTCGAAGATAAAACAAATACTTTAAATTAGACAGTACAAAATCAGTTTTTGTATTGTCTCGACATTTCTAGGTATTACTTATTACAAATTTACAATTTGAGTTTATAATTACGTCCCTCGTCTAAGGGAATAGGCGATTTTCTACAACAGGCTGTTGCAGCATAGTTAATGAAACAAAAAAATGTCGGCGAAAAAAATAAATAATGTAGATAACAACTGAATATATCAATAGATCGGATAAAAAAAACAAATAAGTACATACAACGACAGGCTAAATAAAGTAGGTAACTGACGAAAAATAAATGTTACTTTTATTTATAGTGCACTTTAACACTACTTATTGTTTTTTATTTTAATCTATGTTCAGGTAGATAGTTACCTGGTATAGGTACTAGTCTATTGCTTAATTTGTATCTATAATGTATAATTTACTAGAGTTCAGTTATATTGTTGTACTTATTACACACAGAAATATGAATAGCTTATAAAGATATACATTGCTATTCATTTGTTTCTTTTTTGTTGTCAATTCGTCTTTGATTGCCTACTAGACAAATTAGTGTTTCACTTATAACTCAGTACCTGTAGAACTGAACTTATGAAGCTTTAAAATAACTGAAAAGGAGGAAATATGTAATCCATTCACTCCTTTTTTGGATGAAACTTGTCCATGGATTTTTGTTCTGAAGTTGCACATGAACAGAACCCCAATTTCTATTTTGTTGTATAACCTGGATAACCTCCAAAAAAGTTACTGTCATTTGACAGAATAGAATATTATTGCCAGATAAATTTGGTAGTAGGTACAGCTGCGGAAACAAAAAGCGGGACACAAAATTTTTGCCGAAGTTAAATTGTCTGAATAAATTCATTTTCGATGCTATCCCAAGCTTCTTGTACTGCATTAACCTGTTCTTCTTTGTTCATTGACACATGATAGAAAGCATTTCATAAAAAATCAGGAAGGCAACATTACAACGTTCAAATAGTAAAAAATGACCCTACAGAACTTGTCCCGGTTTATGTTTCCGCAGCTGTACCTACATGCGGATCAATATTTAAAATCTGAAATATTGCAAGAACTTCGATGTACCTACTTGATTAAAAATTACACAATTAATGAAACTGAATACATGCATAAAAATGACTAACGTTCCATTTTATGTTTTACTTAGATATGATAACTATGCTTTTGAATGTGTTTTGACACGTTTTCTAACTTAAATACATTTGGCAACCATAACCTCAAATGTAAACCTCGTTTAAATACCTATCACAAGGTAATTTTACACAGCTAAATTGGGAAATTTCCATGGCCAACTTTGATGCAAAAAAGACGTGAACAGTGTATAGGCCTATAGGTACTTGTAGTTCTGCCTAATTATAATATGGAAGCCCTCTCTCCACATTTAATAAAATGCGAAGTTTAATGTAAATATTGCAATACTTCAGACACATAAAAACCGCATTTCCATAAATAATTTTCCGAATAAAATCCGCCGGTCCAGAGTGATGGGGCTTCACCCCCGGTGCGGCTTTAACCGCTAACCCACTAACATTAATGCGGGAATCCCCGCTGCGAGATCCATTGGCAGGCCACTCAACATCTCCATGTGGCACGCTGTTCTTTTTGTCACCGCGTCATCGGCGTGTGAAATTATGGCAGCATAAATGCTCTTAATACGTGTTTATCCGTCGGATTATGGTCAAACATGTCATCGGGGCGCAGAAAAACGCTCTCGGAGCGCATTTGTTATTTCGCAGCCCTGGAACAATGCCCCAATTTCGGCGCAAATCTTGTCGCAAACCGTATCCGGTTGCACGGGGCAGGTTAACATGGATTTTAGGCAGCCTCTGCATCTGTTTCCAGCAGGATAAACGATACTTGTTTTCGAGCTTCGACCGCGTTTGAACGGGGGTTGACAGTTCGAAGACGGCCGAACTCGCGCACCTTTTGGATTTTACCTGGTGTGGACATAATGGCCGGCAAAAGTTTGTTTTCTACAACTCGGAATTGGACTATTTGATTCTGTACCATTTCACTTATACGATAGCTCAAAAAAAGGTGAAAAAACGACCTTAGTGTTATTTATACTTCCAAAACAATTGAAATTTCTATTGACGTGTTAATATACTACATATTCTGAAAAACCAGTCCACCAATCTTGCCGCCGGAACAATTCCAAAATTAGAATCGGACACGCTTGCCATTGATTTAATTACCTCCAGTAGGTATGTTTACATAGGTACTTATTTAGACTTTAGGCAAATTTGGAAAGTTTCTATAAAATTGTTCTGTTAAACACCAGAATAAGCCATGCTAACTTAACCGCAACTACCTACATAAATATAATTGAACACAGCTAGCGTCTATTTTCATTCTTGTCAAAATTGTCTATGTTGATATGATACCCACATGTAAGATACTTCCGAATGAATTGTATGGTGTGAATTGGTTCCAAATGCGAGGATTCTTGTTCAAAAGTGGCATGCTAATATGTTAAAATGTAGTTGTATTTTTCCGTTTTTGATATAAGTACTGTTCCACTGCAGTTCAATAGTCGACTGCACCTCACACTGGAACTATATGCATGTGAAGCCTTCCAAGTCTCGAATTCTGCGATTCTGGTGCAAAAATCGAGTGCTGCAGCGTCAAGATTTAGTTGATTTTTTCTATTGTGGTGCAAAATCGCCTGCTGCTGTTAACATTTAGTTGCATGCTAATATTTCTGGTACAGAAATTGCGTGCTATTGTCAATATTCAATTGCTATCTTTCGCTTCAAGTACCAAAATCACGTGCTATTGTCAACATTTAGTTGCATACTTTTGTTTTTGGTACAGAAATTGCATGCTATTGTCAATATGCAGTTGCTATCTTTAGTTTCAGATACCAAAATCACGTGCTATTGTCAAAACTTAGTTGCATTTCTTTGATTGATTTTAATGCAATACTCGCCTGATATTGTCAATATTTAGTTCCATGTTTTTATTTCTGGTACAGAAATTGCGTGCTACTGTCAATATTCAGTTGCTATCTTTAGTTTCAGATACCAAAATCACGCGCTATTGTCAAAATGTAGTTCCATTTATTCGATTCTGGTACAAAACTCGCCTGATATTTTCAGCATTTAGTTCCATGCTTTTATTTCTGGTACAGAAATTGCATGCTACTGTCAATATTCAGTTGCTATCTTTAGTTTCACGTGCCAAATACACGTGCTATTGTCTAAATTTAGTTTCATGTTTTTATTTCTGGCACGGAAATTGCGTGCTATTGTCAATATGCAGTTGCTATCTTTAGTTTCAGTTAGCAAAATCACGTGCTATTGTCAAAACTTAATTGTCAATTTTTTCTGGTGCAAAAATCAAGAGCTATTGTCAAAATTTAGTTGCATTTATTTGATTCTGGTGCAAAACTCGCCTGATACTGTGAACATTTAGTTCCATGCTTTTATTTCTGCTACAGAAATTGCGTGCTATTGTCAATAGTCAGTTGCTATCTTTGGTTTCACGTACCAAAATCACGTGCTATTGTCTAAATTTAGTTTCATGTTTTTATTTCTGCCACGGAAATTGCGTCCTATTGTCAATATGCAGTTGCTATCTTTAGTTTCAGGTAGCAAAATCACGTGCTATTGTCAAAATTTAGTTGTAAATTTTTTCTGGTGCAAAAATCAGGAGCTATTGTCAAAGTTTAGTTGCATTTTTTAAATTCTGGTGCAAAAATGGCTTGTTATTGTCAACATTTAATTGTATGTTTTCATTTCTGATATAAACAAGCACTGCAGTTCAATCCCCATAGATAATTGCACCACAAACTAGAACTATTTGCCCCAAACAGGGACTATTTACGTTCGAAACCTACCAAATTTCGAAATGTGGCGTTTTAAAAGTTTAGTTGCATTCTTATGTTTCTGGTACAAAAATTGGGCGCTATTGTCAAAACTTAATTGCATTCTTTTGTTTCTAGTGTAAAAATCACGTGCTATTGTCATAATTTAGTTACATTATTTTGTTTCCGGTTCAAAAATCACGTGTTACTGTCCAATAAAAATTGCGTTATCTTGTTTCTGGTACAAAAATCGTCAAAATTTAGTTGCAATCTTTTCATCTTTGATACAAACTTCCACTGCAGTTCAATTTCCATAGCTCACTGTGCCCTAAACTGAGACTTACTTGCATTGCAAGTCTTGCAAGTTTCGAATTCTGCAATTCTGATGCAATAATCGAATGCTAAGTATTGTAAAAAATTAGTTGCATGCTTATGTTTCTGATACACTAATCGAGTGTGCTTGTCAAAATTTAGTTGCGTTATTTTATTTCTTCAAAATGGAATCATTTGCAGTCAAAGCTTTAAAAGCTTCGCAGTGTGTCGATTCTGGTCAAACGTCATAACGTTAGTGTTAAAATTTTGTTGCTTGTGGTAGAAAAATTGCTGGATATTATCAAAATTGAGCTGATTTTTTTAAATTTTAGCTATAAACTTCTACTGCAGTTCAATCTCCATAGCTTACTGCGCCCCAAACTGGTACTATTTGCATTCGAAGCTGTGGAAGTTTAGCAATGTGGCGAGTCTGGTGGAAACATCGAGTGCTGTTGTCAAAATTTACTTGCATTCTTTTGTTTTGAACTTCCACCGTTCAATCTCCACAACCTGATGCGCCCCAAAGTGGCACTATTTGTATTCAAAGCCTTGTTTAAAATGTGGCGATTCTGGTGACAAAATTGCGTGCTACTGTCAAAATTTAGTTGTACTATTCGTTTGTTTCTGATACAAAGTTTTATTTTGTTTGTGGTACCCAAATCGAGTGATATTGTCAAAAAGTATTAGTTGCATTTTTTCTTGTTTTGATACTAACTTCCGCTGCAGTTCAATATCCATAGCTTACTGCACCCCAAACTGAGACTATTTGCCTTCGAAACCTTGGAATTTTCGAAATATGACAAGTCTGGTGAAAACATAATAGGTATGCTATAGTCAAATTTGAGTTGCATTATTTTGTTTTTGGTACAAAAATCGTGTGATATTGTCAAAATTTAGCTGTATTATTTTTTCATGGTATAAACTTCTACTGCAGTTCAATTTCCATAGCCTACTTTGCCACAAACTGGGACTATTTACGTTCGAAGTATTGTCGTTTTCGAACTTGGTGGCGATTCTGGTGCAAACATCGCGTGCTATTGTCAAAATTTAGCTGCATTGTTTGGTTTGTGGTACAATAATCACGTGATGTTGTCAAAATATAGTAGCATTCTTTTATCTATCTATCTATATATACGAGGAGCTTTCAAATTTAAACGATAATTTAATATTTATTCAAAAACAAACGCAAGGAGTCTAATGTATAGGTACCATGTCATTATTCTACTCAGCCTTCCTCTCTTTTAATAAACTGGTGCCATCTTTCCGGAAGTGTCTGTATTCCACGAAAAAAAAAATCCTTTGGGTGCTATTTTCATTCGAAGCCTCTAAGATTTCCAAAAGTGGAGATTCTCGTGGAAAAATTGCGTGATACTGTCAAAATTTAGTTTCTAATACAAACTTCGACTGCAATTCAATTTCTATAGCCTACCAGCCCCCCCAAACTGGGACAATTTGCATTGGGAGCGTTGCAAGTTTCGAAATGTGGCGAATATGGTGCTATTGTCAAAATTTAATTACATTATTTTATTCTCCCACTGCAGTTCAAATTTCTTAGCCTACCCTGCCCCAAACTCATACTGCTTGCAATACCTACCTTTTTGTAGAATGGGCATAATTTAATTTTAGGAATTTCACAGACATTAACATTCGTCGCATTTAGCTTTAGAATTATGTTTACTTACTTGTTTCGTCTTTTGAAATAATAGCTTGAAATCATAGACATTAAGTTCACTTCTTTTATATTTAATTTTTTTAGATTGTGTTCCATTTTATAAAAAGAATTTTAATTTATGAAAGACATTCGTCGTAAAATTGATTACTGACTTTGGGCTATAGCAACGATAATATATTTTAGTGCAATCTCTCGGTTGTATTTACATCTCCACTGCTAAGGCACCGACCTCTTCTCTTAATGTCACTTCAACAGTAAAAAATTACAAGCTAATAAACACAAAAAAGCAACAACATAAGGGTTTCTAAATTTTAAGTATTATAATACTGAACCAGATTTATATAATTCAAAAATTAAATGAATTAGAAGAACATATTTACGGGAAAAGTATATAGTAAATAGACAAACAACGTCAAAATAAAAAATATTTACATTGCATTTGATTAAATAAAATAAAATCCATATACTTCCAGGATTATTAATTGTAATAAACTGTAAATATTGTTTTAGATAATTATATCTATTAACTGATGAAAAAATAGTTATTGAATGCATTATACTGTTGGCCTAAGCAAAAGCGTTAAGATGATCATATTTTCATAGAAAAATTATAGTGGTTGCAATAATATATGTATGTACTTCAAATTGCTGCTCTCGTGGAATTCAAATTCTTATATAAAATTTAATGTTGACCCTAAAAGCAGAATAAGCAAACCCTTTAGTTCATATTGGAAACACGTTTCTTCTAAATGCATAAAAATATGACCACGTAGTAATTAAGAGTTAAATTATATGAGTTGCTTACTAACAAACATTTAAGAGATATTCAACAATTAATTCTTAAAGCCCGCTAATTATTAGTACTTATGAAATTCATTCTTGAAAACTGCTCTGTTACACTTAATTATTGCTGATGTAAATTAGTCATACTTAATCAAAATTTGGTAACCCTGGAGTCTATGGTACCGTAGTCACTCAACGCCTTTTTCGTGTTAGCAAAATGGAAATGTCTAGGTGACGTTAAAAGTCAAGCAAATCCATACAAATATATCACATGGTTTGTTTATAAAGTAAACTGCTAAGTTACCACTGAATGATTTATTGTAAATAGTGTTTGCTTTTAATTTTTGTTAGCTACTACAACCGAAAATTGCAGCTCCAGCGCCACAATTGAAATCGCAACCAGCCATTATGGTATTGCCGGAGCTACTCACATGAAAAATAAGTGTAACGTGAGATTAAGCCGAAAGTTAAATGCTGTGACGCGTTTCTAAACATCATTCATTAGATTCCCATCGCTGGAACAATCGACACTAAACTAATACCGGCCATTTTGGTTCTTGGAGCCTAATTACCGCGAATTTTTGAAGCGGAAACGAATAACTAGGCGTTCGTTCCTTAATTAGCCAATAATGTTCCTTCTGGCTAAGTATTCAAACTTAAGCAGTTGCAGCGGAATCGGCCTGAATCAAGGTATTATTTCTGTACCTACGTATGCTAAGCTGCGGTGAAAATTCTACAATTATAGATTATAATTTACTTTTGAAATTAATATCTGCAGTAAAATTTTATTGCGTTGTAGTGGAAGTTTAATAGCTTCACTTTTAAATACTCAGGAATCTAAACAATAATTTAGTTGCTATGGCAATTTTGCATTGCATCCGAAGGATTTTTGAAAACGAGTCGGTATCAGTGTATCGAAATATTTCATATTCAAAATAGAGTAATTAATATGAATGTTAAGAGAAAAAATCTAAAAGTTTTAGAGTGAGGGAGAGTGATTGCCTCGGTTTTAAGAGGCGACTTCTGCTAACTTTTAAATATCGTGAATAGCCCTACCCAACGCCTCCTGAGGCCCCTTGGGACCAATTTGTGTCGCTCGCATTCTTTTCTATAATTTTGAGTACGTGCTCAGTCGTTTTAGAAATTTAGATCTGATTGAAGGCAGATTTTATTATTAGGTTATAATTGCATTTTGCTCCCTTAATTAATGTTGTTCAGCTGTCAATTTTTCATCGTGTGCTGATGATCATCAAAAAGTTTATTATCTAATCGCAATTGTTATACTGCACGTGTCGTGTTCAAATAAACCTTGTTGTGCAAGAACCTATGAATATAATGATTTCTGACGTCGCCAAGACTAGATAATTCTCGATCGCGTCTCGTGTCGGAATTCCAGATCGAGATTGATATTTTTCGTCGTTGGGGTTAAATCCAAGGCTCCATGACTATTTTTAAAGAAGTGAGCTTTGCCAGTCAGTGGCGATTATCTCAAAAGACAGACGGAGCTGCAGAATTAACTATCATTTACTTTGATTACATTATTTTACTGTACACTTTGTATCACGAAAGTTAAAAAAAACCCAATCAGAAACAAGCTTAGCGGCGTCGCACCTATTGTATTAGGTGTGCAATCAAAGCAGTAGCTTTTGCATTTTTTAAATGTATATGTAAATAAGAAAACATAATTACAGTATTCTGTAACAGTAAAGTTTCTCCAATTGCCGTTCGATGGCGTTGAACTAGTGATACACGACACACACAGCCAGTCATAGCGTACGTTTATATACAGTGTGGAAATAAAGTAACTGATAAACTCATTAACTTCGTTGATATTCATTTTTATCAAAAAATCTCGAAGGGGCGTAGCGATTTTGACCCTAGGAAATATTTTCAGCTGATTTTCAGTTTTTTGTGTAATTTGTTTTTAATGATATGACGTCATCGACTTTTTATAAATAACAACCTATATTTTTTATTATTGATATTGGTAGTACTTTTTATCCAGAAAAATGGTCTAAAAATTTAAATATTAAAAACCAATGAAATGGGCAAAAATCTAGTTACCGGTGGATAAAACAAAAAAAGATTAGTTAAATGTCAGATTTAAACAATTTGTAAATATGTCAGAACAAAATAAGCGTCCTTTGCTTTTTCTAAATTAGAATT
>OW679196.1:146102764-146261403 GCA_940337035.1 Agriotes lineatus | reverse complement strand
ATACATAAAAAAATTAATATGAAACCGCTATTTTAGCTATATAAGTCATATAAAAATAACAAAAAAGAGTAAACTTTACACTATTTAAAAGAAGGAACCGTTCTACTATGCTAAAATAAAGGTAAACTATATATGCAGGGGGATGGAAGATATTTCTAAAACTGTGAGAGTTATTGTGTATAAAAAGGTGTGTATATAACAGTTGTAAGTACGAAGGTAATGCAGGTTACTAAACTAGTTTTGATAGTACAGGGTGGCTCAGAAAAGTGTGACTAATAAAACTTACTTTTTTTTAAATAGATTGTCCTAGATTTAGGTTAACTTCAAAGTTTTGCATTGAAATACTGATAATTTTATATCAAGTTGTATGGATCTAATGTAAGTTGTTTTAGAGTTACATATCAACAATTTTATGCAAAAAAAATGCTGAATCAGGCGGCTGCTGCAAGAGAAGAAAAATGAATGAAGAAAAACGTTGCCAAAAAAGTATGCTTTCCGTGAACTACCTTTCCAGTGGAATTTAGTGGTTCTGGGTATTACTCATATACATGGTGCTGAATATTAGAAAGTTTTTTTTATTGTTACGTCATACGACAAAATTCAAGGGTTTTTCATTAAAAAAAAATTGAGCCATTTAACATGCGTCATATCAAGAAAAACTGACAAAAAGCTGCTTGTTTTATATACGAATAGACAAGCCAAGTATATTTATCCAAATAACTAATATTAAAACGTATTTAAATTTTTTTCCGATAAAGGAAATACTCAAATACGCACGTTTTTCGGGAAACGTAAGGGTTCTCCAATAATTCTTTTTTCTTTAAATTTGAAAGGCTCTCAAGAAGTCTATCAATGCTGTCAAAATAAGCTTCCAAATAAATTTGGAATAACAATTTATAAAACCAGTTAGGAAATGTCTTATTTTGTGTAACGCTTGGGGTCTCTGTATAAATGTCAAATACTTGAAAATCAAGCATGTACGTTTTCGCTTTCACGCGAAATGTTATAAATTAACCATTGTTTTACAAACGAGTGTTTAACTCTAAAATTAAAATTGTGCAGGCTTTGGATATTTTAAACTTTGTCTAACTAGTTGTACAATTTAAAGCAAAAACCTTTGTTTAACTAGTTGTACAATTTAAACAAACAATGAAAACATATTATTAGCAACATTTAAAAATACGACGCCGATAACTATGCACCAAGTGCAGTTCATTATTTTGTCTAGTGGAGACTGGTATATACTAGGCAGGTCACAGAATCGACATCGACCAGCGACGAAAACCCCACAAACGCTGTGTGTTGAGGGCAAATTTGCGCCTATTGATATTAAAAAGTAATGAAGAATCTTGACAAAGCATTCGGTAAACTCAAATTTAAATTACGATCGGATGTTTTAAGGGTGCATTTTGTTTATAATTAAAACAAAGTAGTCAACTTTTTATCCGATTACATTTTTTAACAGGTCCAAGGAGGTGTCAATTGACCCAAAGTCAAAGAATAGGCCTAGGTATCAGCAGCTCGATCGATATGTTAGATAATCTAGTCGTCAATCTTTTTATTCACATACATAAGTCATAGGCCCCCCACTGTTTTCAGTAACAATGTATTAAGAGCGAATGGTTTTGTCAGTAACTTTTTTACAAATGCTTATTGTTTTGGCAACGTCACGACACAAACTAACTTGATCAAATTGTCAATTGTCAATTTGACAATGTGTGTGTGTGTAGAGAAACTGCAAAAATGCAAAAAACATACCTTGAAATTTCTAAGCAAAATCATAGCCCCAAAATACATTTTCTGGAGTATTTCCTCAAATATCAGTACAGTATTTATTTGCAATGAATATGACATTAATTTGTACATATTTACCATGACAGTTTAAATGACGTCTTTGAAATACCACCTGGATTAAAACAACATATTTGGTTGTTGCCAGGGATACAAGTGATAAAATCCCAAGGAAAAAATGTTGATTTTTTTTTTAAACTATAAATATTCAAGAAAAATCATGGTATTTGATTGGACAATAGAGATTTAAGAAATCGTCTACTTGTACTTAAAAGTACACTTTGACTACTAAAACTAAATTTTTAATATTTGAAGTTTACTAGGGACTATAGACTGGTGACCATGAAGTGCCTGAGAAGAAGATGCACCAGCTCTTCGGGCCACCAGGTGGTTCTCTGGGCCAGTCCGTCGCTGGGACAGGCATCCGGAGGGTCCGCAGGAAACGAGTCCTTCCAATTTACGAAGGACATTAAAACCAGGCGCTATTGATTAATATTTTGAGTTATAGCCGGGCTAGGAAGTAATTAACCGGGGCGGCCTTCGAGGCCTCGGTCAAGCGCCACGGTAGCGTCCATTACGCCTTCGTCTTTGATTGCCGGAGGCTTTTAGCTGAGGACTTCATGAGCGAAGGGGCACAAAGACGTCGGGGCGACGCCCCCGCCTGCGATTGGCGGGGCGCTATCGATCCGCGAAGACAGACGCCGGAGCGCCAGCTACTGAATTTGATGAAGATGCCTCGGCTTTGATTAACCTTTTAAACCGCCGGTCGCCTAATGGACTCGCATTAAAGCGTTGCGGAGTAATGACTAAACAAAGTCGGCTCCGGTGATGTGTGCGGGAGCGTGTCAAGGGCCAATAAGAACAAATAATCGGCCCATTTTAGGGGCATAGATCATATCGGCTCCTGGCCGATCTATAATTTGCTAAAAAGCTGCGGGAAATGCGTTCTGAAACGGCTGCTAACTCGAAGATCTTTCAAATGGAATTCTCAAATTGAGCCTAATCGACTTGATAAAAACAGTATCGCAATAAAATTCTTTCAAGTTTAAAATATCAGTGTCTTAAAAACACTGGCATCATAAACATTGCCCAGCAAAAACGTTAAAATTAGTACCTATATCGCGAATTGCAATTGAAAAATAAATATCTTGGTAGGCTCCACAAAAAAGGACAAATTTTTTAAAGTCAGTAAGCCTACCACCTAGCAAAAAACGTCGCTTTCCAAAATATCGTCCCTTGCAAACGCATCTAACCACTAGTATTTTTCCGTGAAAATACAGATAAATACGTACCTACCTAACTATGACTTCTCTCAACACACAACCGTGTTTAGCAACAACATGGTTAACAAAACAATCGCCAACGAAGATGTCACCCATTAAAAATTTGCCCTCAAAAATAACAACTTTAAGGATGCTAATACTAGCACATTCTATTATGTTAAAAGTATTTCGTTGTATCAAGTAGGAGTTACCTATACCAATATTTTTGAGAAAGATATCTTTAAAGCCGATGTATTTGAAGACGATGCCCATCTTTGATAGGTAGAAAACTGAGGTGACGTTTTGAAAGACGACAGCTTTGAAGTCGATGTATTTGAAGACAGTAACATTAATGGCAGTATGTTGAAACAGTTGGAAAATTGAGGTGGCATTTTTGAAGGAGACAGGTTTTAAGCGACAGCTTTGAATGTAGGTATTTCAAAGACAATATTTTGAAGGAACATTTATGAAAGGAACATTTTTGAAGTCGATGTATTTGAGGTGGAAAATGAGGGTGGCATTTTTGAAGGAGACAGCTTTAATGTAATAGCTTTCAACAAGGTATCTCTAAGGCAGGATATGTTGTAAGGCAATATTTTCTAAGCGATTTCATTGAAGGCAACATTTTTGAAGTCGATGTACGTCAAGACGATATTGCTGGCAATATGTTTGACACATTATTTGGTAGGAGACAACTTTTATGAGATAATTTCGAACAGGGTATCGCGAAAACAATTTTTTTACACGACGTTTATCAAAGTAATATCTATCAAGACGATATCTTTGAGGGCAATATGTTTGAAGAGGTAGGAAATGGAGGTGGCATTCTTGAAGAAGGTAGCTTTGATGCGAAAGTTTTGAACAGGGTATGTCGAAGGCAACATTTTGCAGGCGACATGCATGAAAGCTACATTTCTGGAGCTTATAGATTTGAATAAGATTTCTTTTGATGGCAATGTATTTGAAGAGGTGGGAAGAGGAAGTGATAATTTGAATAAAGTAGCTTTCATGCTATAGTTTTGAACAGAATATCCCTAAGCGACATTTTTACGCGACGTTTAAGAAAGTAACATTTTTCAAATCGATTTTTTAAAGACATCTTTAAAGGGGTGACCAATGGTAATGACGTTTTTTATGGAGACAGCTTTGATAGAAGTATGAAAAAAGGTATTTTGTAAGCAACATTTAGTAGGCGAAATTTTTTTGAAAGCAACATTTTTGAAGTCGATGCATTTAAATACGACATCTTTGAGGGCAATGTATTTGAACAGGTGGGGAATGGAGCTGACATTTTTGAAGGAGACATCTTTGATGCGATAGATTTTACACGGCATTTCGAGGACCACATTCCTAAAGGCAACATTGTACGAGAGGGTTATGAAAACAAAATTTTTGTAGTCAATATATTTGAAGGCGATATCTTTGACGGCAATATGTTTGAACGAGTGCGAAATTTAGGTGATATTTTCAAAGCCGGCAGCCTTAATGAATATTCCTGAACAGGCTACACTTTAAGACAACGTTCATGTAAGCAAAATTTTTGAAATCGATGTATTTGAAGAATATATCTTTGGTGGTAATATGTTTGAACCATCGAAAAAATTTTCGAAGCAGGTAGCTTTGGTGCTATAGTCCTGACAGGACATGCCAAAGGCTACATATTTAAGATAGCGTTCATGTAAGCAACATTTTGAAATCGATGTATTTGAAGACGATATCTTTGGTAGTACCTAGTCTGTGTAAACGAGTGAAAAAATTAGGTGACATTCTCGAAGCAGGTAACTTTGATGCGATAGTCCCGAACAAAGCAACGTTCTGTATGCTACATTTATATAAGCAACATTTTTTAAATCGATGCATTTGAAGACGATATCTTTCAAGGAAATATGTTTAAACATATCTTTATGTAAATAGAGGTAATATTTTTAAAAGATACACCTTTGATACGGTAGCTTCGAGCAGTGTATCTTGAAGACAACTTTTTGCAGGCAACGTTTGTAGGAGCAAAATTTTTGATGTCGGTGTATTTGAAGATGATACCTTTGATGACATTACTGGTGGGGAATGGATGTAATATTTTTAAGGAAATGGCCTTCATGTGATAGTTTTGAAAAGGCGTCTATCTCAAAGGTAACATTTTTAGAGCATGACTTTTAGACGATGTTTTTAAAAGCGGTATCTTTGAATTAGAAGTATTTGAAGAGGAGATCTTTTGAACAGGTGAGAAATTGAGGTATCATTTTTATAAGAAACTGGTCTGCTGCGATAGTTTTGAACAAGGTAGCTCCAAGACAACATTTCACGGCAACATTTTAAAGCAATATTTTGCACACAACGTTTATGAATTTAATGTATTTGAAAACGATATCTTTGGTGGAAATGCATGTGTGGTATGGAGGAAAAAATTTTGAAGGAGACACTTCTAATGCGACAGATTTGAGCAGGGCATCTCAAAAGCAACCATTTTTAAGGCAACATTTTTAAGACGACGTTTCGGAAATCAACATTTTTTAAACCGATGTATTTTCATACGATATCTTTGGTGGAAATATGTTTGAATAGGTGGGGAATGGAGGGAATTTTTTGAAGGAATAAGCTTTGATGCGAAAGCCTTCAACAAGATGGCAGCATTTTGAAGGCGATGTAATGCAGACAAATGAAAAAATCTTTGAAGAAATGGAAATGAATTTTTGAAGTAGACAACTTTAATAAGATAGTTTTGAAGAGGATATCTCGAAAGCAATATTTTGTAGGCGACGTTTATAAAAGTACCATTGCTGGAGTCGATGTATTTGAAGATTATATCCTTGATGGCAATATGTTTGGACAGGTGGGAAATGGAACTGACATTTTTTAAAGAAGGCAGCTTTGATTCAATAGTTTTGAACAAGGTATCTCAAAAGAAACATTTTGTACACGACGTTTATGAAAGCAACATTTCTGGAGTCAATGTATTCGAAGACTATATCCTTGATCGCAATATGTTTAAACAGGTGAGAAATGGAGGTGATATTTTTAAAGGACACACCTTTGATGAGATAGTTTTGAACACGGTATCTTGAAGGCAACATGTGTTAAGGCAACATTTTGTAGGTGACAGTTTATGAGAGCAACATTTTGGAAGTCGATGTATTTAAAGACGATATCTTTGATAGCAATATATTTGAATGGGTGAGAAATAAAGTTGACGTTTTGGGAGGGAACACCTTTGATGCGATAGTTTTGATAAAAGTAAAGTTTTTGAAGGCGATGTATTTGCAAACGATACCTACCTACATTTGATGGCAATATGTTTAGACAGGTGGGAAATCGAGATGACATTTCTGAAGGAGACAGTTTTGATGTGATAGTTTAGAACATGGTATCTCAAAGGTAATATTTGGTAAGCGACGTTTATAATATCAATTATTTTGAAGTCTGTGTATTTAAAGACGATATATTTGATGACGATATTTTTGAACAGGTGGGATATGAAAATGAAATTTTTAAAGAAGACAGCCTTAATGCGATAGTTTTGTACATGGTAGCTCCAAGACAACCCTTTTGAAGTTGAATGTATTTGAAGATGATATCTTGGGTGGCAATATGTTTAAGCAAGTGGAAATGGAGATTAATTTTTTTGAAAGAGGCAGCTTTGATGCAAACGTTTTGCTAATTGTATCTCGAAGGCAACGTTTTGTGGTTGAAGTTTGTAAAAACAGCGTTTTTGAAGTCGATGTCATTTAAGCCAATATCTTTGATTGTGATATGTGTAAATGTCATTATTTATTGGCCAAATTCTTTTACAAGCTGATGTAATAAAAGCACTGTAGTTGGTTGGTCAATGCAACACCAAATATTGATAACGCTGATTTTAGGAGTTTTCAAGTACCCTAGTGTGCTGAAAAAGGTTAGTTCTGCTTCTAATAATTATTTGATAATAGAATATTCTACAAACAACCACCTAAATACATTTAATAACGTGTCATTACATAAAATCCGCCGCTGCCCGAAAAGGGCCCCGCCAGGACGCCCACCCGAAAGTCGAAAATCATCATTTCGGCCGTTTCGACCATTAGCGCCGTCAGAAGGCGACTGGTCATAATGACGGCTACTCCCGAGGTTTAATTCTTTTTGTGGTGTGCGTGCTTGGAGGCGACGAGCAGGCGCCAAGTTTTCATTACGTTCTTGATTAAAGCCGGGCCGAAGTTAGCGTTTCGCGGGCCCTTCAGCGTTGCGTCAGAGGCTCACAATTAAAATTAGTCTCTTGGTGACTAATTACAAGCGGCGGTCACATTACAGGCCTCTCTGTGGCCCGCTAATTGACTGCCGCTGACCGACGATACTTTATAAATTAGCGATGCGTCAAGTAGCGGAACTAAAGCGAGGGGACCGACAATGGCTGGGCCGCGGCTCCAAACAGTACCCTTTCTAAAATTTTAAAACAAAAATTTTTGGTTGCTGGAGCTAAAAGGTTGACAATATCACTCATTTTTAAAATACATAAATCAAAGAACTTGAGATGTTGATTTGAAATTACATGTAAGTAGTACACAGGTGTACAATAACTAAAAACGAGGGTCAATAATCAACGGGTAAACACAATAAACAAAACGTGCAGCAGAAGATGATATTGTGTTCATGTCCCAATTAGTATATCTAATCATATCCAAATTTAAATTTACATTTCTGGTTAAATATTCCTAAAGACGAATAAAGAAACCAATTTATTATAAAGTAAAACTTAATCTTTAGTACTTTGTAATACGCTTCGGTGCCGTGTTTGCGTTTGGCGCCCTCTCATAAACTTAGGTTATCGGCTTTCCAACCAATTTTAATCTGAATTTGTCGAATCTTCAAAACTGATAGGCTATTTATACCCGATGCACAGAATAGCGACATGGTAAGTAAATGACGCAATATTGCGTCATATAATAGAATGCAGTATGGATTAAATATCTATGATGGAAAACATTTTTTCATGTATGTAACGTACTAAATCATTACATATGTCGAGGTTATGTTACTACGATACACGAAAAGCGGCAAATTCCTTGCCAAAACCTGGGAATTTTTGTTATCTTTTCAAAAGAAGGTCCCCGGAAGATTTATTGTTTAATCTTACATCTGCCTAATTACGACTCGAGGAAGTTGGGTGGTATTTGCATTTTATACTAGCTGCTATTAATTAAATTATGCATTAAAACTCGCCGTACGGCATGTAAATTTAATTTATAGAGGACCGTGTAGCTCTGGCTGATTTAGTGGGAAACAATTCGTTTGGTGTACGTCAAGAGGTAAATGCAATAAATATCCAGAACTAATTGTTTCGTTTTGTGCATTTTGCTACCTATATATTGATAGGCCTGATTGGCGAGTTTTTTAACTGTAAATACCTGCGACCAACGTTCTAATTTGTTTAATATTTAGAATTTAGTTAACTCTAATTGCCGATAATAGTTTTTTAGATTACATTTAGTTTAAGGAAATGCCTAATAGTGATATCACTGTCGAACCTCTCTACTCTCAACGACTTTGAAGTTACAGAGGTTTTTCTTTGGCGTGAAGCCAGAATTGGATTAGTTGTCAAAGCTTTTTAGATACAGTGATACAGGGTTGGCTTGCACCATTTAAAAAACTAAGATACTTTAGAACAGTCTTTCCCAACCTGTGGTACGCGTACCACTAGTGGTACGCAGAGGCCACTGTGGTGGTACGTGGTGCTCTGCACACGGGAAAAAAATTGTTTTAAAATTTGGTTATTGAATAAAAACACATTTTTTAAAAGAATACATTTCAACAATTATAGCAACACAACTTCTTGCCATGCAGATCAACTTTTATTCGCAGTACAGCTTCAAAAAGTGATGTTGAAAGCGTATTCTTTTTTTAGATTCAATATATGTAATATTAGACAATATTCTTTCAACATCAGCATTCTCGTGTGGAATACACAAAATAATAAGGGCTCGTACGGCAATATTTTTTAAAAATATATTCCTCGTGAAAATCTATTGAAGTACAAAATAAATTTTTAACTGATTGCATTCCTTCGTGCAGCTGATGTCGACATGATAATGCGAATTGACAAAACTAATTTATTGTGTAAGTACGTTAAATAAATGTTAAAAGAATTTTGCTTAATCGTGATTTTAAAAAAAAAATCCTTAAATATTATTTTTGGTAGACACAAATTCCGCTACTTCTCTTTAAAAAATATCTTGCCGCCGCTACGCGGGCTGAAAATCCGCTACGGTAGCGGAATTCCGCTTGTTCATATCAATTAATAAAATATTATAACACTACACAGAATTTTATTTTTCATACTTATGTTTGGAAAATGGGTTAGTTAGATTAGTAAAATAATAAACATATTCCATCCATAATTACCTCCACGTGACTAAGTGGTACGCAAAATATTTTTGTGTTGTGAAGTGGTACGCCAGGAAAAAAGGTTGGGAAACACTGCTTTAGAATATTGTTCGTAGTAAAAAAAAATTGTCATAGCTCCTTGATTTACAATTTTGTCCTTAATATTAATCACTGCAGGATTTCAAATATGGAAAGTGAGCTGAATGCTTAGAAACTTAACAGCAGCTTAAAACTACGTATTTTTATCATAATATTTCCAAACGAACACCTTAAAGATTATATTTATGAGCGTTATTAGATATGGTATATAGGCGACGAGATGGATGACTACAGGAAATGTTGATTTCCAATTAATTTGTTAGGTAACGACTAACGAATAACTATAAGCGCGACAATTTACTTTCTGATAGATATGAAACAGGAAGGAAAGTTAAATCCAACATTAAGAGCTCTTTGTAAGCAACAATGTTACATGCTACCTGATGTTGTCTCACTGTATTTGTTAATAATATATAGGCATATCTGTAACTGAAAAAATTACAAGTTCAAAAAGTTTCGTCTTTAATGAGTGAGTAGGTGCAATAAGGATACAATTTTTTAATACTTGTGAATCTTATAATTCTTCCTGGCTTTGAATATGTATCTACCTCATACATTGTCTTGAGTATTAAGAACACAGAGGTGGATTAACTAGTTACGTTGCCTCAGGCGATATTTCGATTTCGCGTCCACTTTCTATGGAAATATTTTAACTAATAAGGCGGCCATATTTTAAAAAATCTAATGTAATATTATCGTTATTGGCAAAGAAACAACGTATGGCCCGGACATTATCGTTATTCTCTGGGTATTAGGTATGGTCAGCTGTATCAGAAGTCTGGATATGCAGATTTTTAGTTTTCAATGAGTATGTGATTAATTGGGAATGCAGCAGTCAATATCTCGTTTATTAAAGGAAAATATAGAAAAGCTAGCCAGATTTTAACCTTAACCTTAAGTATGACGTTTGCATAAAAAAGCAGTTGAATATGTACAAAATTAATAAAAATATGGCAACTTTCTTGTTGCAAATAGGATGTATTACTTTACTTTTTTCTTAGTACTTTGGTAATAAATAAAGTACTCATTGGACCAATATCAAATAACAACAAGGCTTACATAAAATATTTAAGGGGCTCGTTAAAATCTGAGTAACAAAAGCTCATGGTAAAAAACAACCAATAATACTTCACTCTCAGACTGCCAATATGCTATCAGTAGTGAAAAATCCATAAGAATTATGTTAGAAAGATATAGCTTTCATTTTGAATAGTATTATTGTATTAAACTACAAGTGCCAGTAAACTATACATTCTATATCAGTAATCCTAAATTGTTTTCTGTTATAGACTGTTTTAAAGCTACATCCAAAGGCAACTTTCTAAAATAATTTAGTCTTTTTTGTATAACTCCGAAAAAATATTGGCATGATTTAACCCTTACAATGCCAAGCGAGGTACAAATGTACCCCACTGTCACTTTTTCGTCCATATTCTTGTCAAAAATGTTTTTAGGTTCTGTAGTGCTGAGTAATTGTAGTTTACAGTTCTCTTCCACCTTTTTAGATGCTATTTGAGTTGACATATTTTTTTACAACAACAACATTTGAGATACAACACACCGGGGTAAGTAGCGGTAGATTGTTAAATTTGAGGAGTTTTTGTTTTTGTTCAATAGGTATTAAATAAGGATGATTATTAATACACTTTTGTTATCGAACTAGAATCCCTCTAAATAAAGTTTGGGCCAAAATTATCTCAGAGTATGCAAAAATGGAATAATAACATAATCAGATGGAGACCATGGAATCAACGTTGAAGTATAGTGCTGGGTAGATGATATAAACCATCAGCGGGTAACTGAATTGGTACAATGTCACACAAAATCGAAAAAATGACGGAATTTCAAGGAGTCCTATACTGTTAGGGTGGAGAAACGCTAGACGAAGAAGATGCCAAAAATTACTAGGGTACAAATATTGTTAGATTTCGGAAAGTGTTTTTTTTTATTTTGTTTAATCGGTGTTTAAATAAAGGTGACAAATGATTAATAATATACTTTCTATTGAACTATAACCCATCTAAATACGTTAAAACAAAATCTTGCACAAACACACGGCATCACCCGGGATCCCATCCCTCAATTGTTACCTTACTAATAACAAAAAAGCCCAGTTTTCTTGAAAACAAGCACGCCTCTGGACAAAACAATGATCCGAACTAAAAACAATTTCCCCAATATTTGGATAGAAGGCGACTTGATTCCGACACTTCCCAACTGCTGTCCATCGACATAACAACGTGTTAATGCCGCGGCCGGTACGAAATGCGTTTTTAATAATGATATATTCCCCGGCACATAATAAACTCTAATAGTCACCGGATCGTAATGCGGAATTGATTGGACGGTAACAAGACAGCTGCTGGGAGCGGCGCACATGCGGCGGCGGCTTAAGCAACCGCCACCGGGCGAAATTGTCCATTTATCGACCGCGTTGAACCATTACGCACCGCGACACGTTCACTTCCGGACTTTTTGTGCCGAATGATGAATGTCTGAATATGGCGTGCGCTCCACCGCATTTGTCATCCACTCGGATTATTTATATTTAGTTGGGCAAACAGCGAGGATGGCTCGTTTATTACCGCCGCTCGCGTTTTACACGAGTACCTATCCTGGTATTACAGATCGCTACAATGGCTAAGCGGATTACCGGAGCCAAGTGCACAACATGCCGACACAATAGCCCTAATCCTGCCTTACATGCCCGAATGAGGGCCATTTATTGCAAATCCTCTCAGCACAAGAACAGCGAAAGGTGACGATTCCCACGTTTTTCAAAAAATTCAGAAGGGTTCTAGAATACCCAACAATTTACAGCAAATTCTAGAAAAACGAAAGTGAAAACATAACCTTCATGGATGGGCCAAGCTGCAGTATGTGGCGAGCAATACAGACAGTTATAATACTCACGAGAATGAATTAATGTAGCAAAGTCCTTGCCAAAACACTAAACTAAAAATAAAAATTGGAAAAAGAGTAAAACAAACACCATTGAAATATAGAAAAGGTTGAAATAAAAATGTATCTATGTCTGATACTACCTAACATATCCATAAAACTTACTTTAGAACTATTGTATCCGCAGAAATAGAATCTCCAATACGAAACACCTTTCTTTTGCTTGACGATAATTAAATACTGTTTGGACAAGAAGAAGAATACCATATATGCACATATCTCAAGATGAATGAACAATTGTACATTGAGTTATTAATAAATTATAAAACTATATGTATGGTTGTACCCCCATTTCGAGCTATAGTTACATTGCGTATTTTGCGAATTTTCCTCGCCGTGATTCTCGTCTTGATCGTTTCGTCGCAGCATGCGCCCATACCTTGCGCCCGTCGGCGTCGTTGTCAATGAATTTCCGTGCCTTGCGCTATCTGACGATGTCTCTCTATGTCTTTTAAGACTCTCTTTTAGTTTTGGAAATAAATAAAAATTGCTGGAAGCTAGATTAAAGCAATAGAATGGATGCTCCTCTACTTCAAACCAAACATCACGAATTGCGTTTTTTTCTGTAATACAATAACGAAGTTTTGTAAGTAATGTTGCATAATAATAACTAGTGTTGTCAACTTACTATCTTATCTGACTATGACACTATTCACACGCTCAATGTTTTCTTGAGAACGCGTAGAATGCGGCCAATCAGCACTTTTTGTATGTTTGCAGCTTTTTCTGTCCCATTTGAATTTACGAGATTAATTTTTGCTACATTATAGAAAGAAGCAGAATCCCTAAGTACGCCAACCATGTCTGCATTAATTTGTTTTGGTGTCAAACTTTTCTTTGCTAGGTATTTAGTAAGCGATTAAAGCCAATTTTTTCCCATTTCTCAAAATCTTCGCAACTACCATTTCCGACTTGTACAACTTCTAAGCTATTAAAACTCAACTAACCGCATTTGGAGTTTCCTTGTCAATTAAATAGCAAAACAATTGCAGTTGCTGGGGCACTAGATTTCAAAGCCATCTATGCTAAGGACAATAAATAGTGTATATATTATTATTAATATGTGTTTTAGCTACTGCAAACCTATTAATTGATCTAGCCGTTTAGTAAGTTCATTGCAGATTAGTGTGATCTTGACTAAGCTTTTGAGTTCATACATTTCCTTTTCTTTCTGGACATATCTAAAGACTCGTTAGAACCCATGTCGTCTTCACTGTAGCTAGTCGGCCCTCGAATGTGTCCATGTAGTTACGGCAGTTTGAGATTTTTTGTCAAGTTTTAATATAAGATGGTAAGATCACAGAAATGCGTATACAAAAAGAAACAGATAACTCATAAAAACATTGTGGCCAGATTTTTCAGAAAAACAGGTGACGAAACATTGAAGCATTAAAAACAGAAATTTCAGTAAAAAAACAAAACCACGAACTCCCATTTAGGGAGGAAGACGACATGATAGTTTCAAATACCAAAAACTTAAAGAAAAATACAATATCCGGTTGTACGAATATAAACTAAAAACCTGACTAAAAAAGGACTTCACATAGAAACGTTGTAAACAGGCTTTCATCAAACCGTGTAAAAAGTCATTGAAACCCAAATTAAAAGAACAATGATCATGGATGAGAAAATATACTTGGAAGAAGGTAGGGGAAAAACATTTGAGAGGAAAGGGCTTGAGCAGAAAAAGGAAGAATGAAACAAATTATTTCAAGACAAATACCTATGGAGAAAAACGTAAATCGTAAAAAAGCATTAGCATTAGGAACCATTTGAGGCTGTTAGAAACACGGTAGAAAAACTAGTCGCAAAGGTAAGAAAGTTAAGATGAAGACTCTAAAAAATTATAAATAAAAAGGAGGTGAAGCAGTAAGGGTACATAATATTGAAGACCAACGCGAACTGCGGATAAACACTGACATGTATGTAAAAAATAGTACAAGCCATTCAATAGATAAAAAAAGGTTTCTAAGTACATCAAAGAACAGCCGTTATTTTAATGTCAGATATAGATAAACCAGATGACGGGAAGAAAGAGCTTCAGAACGCTTAACAAGGGAAATATGATGATCGGAGAAGTTTGGTAAATAAGCTAATTCAGAGAATTGTTTTGAACAAATAATTACATAGGCTACTAGTGTTAATTTTGTGTTAAAAACTCGGCTTTCCATTTTTACTTGCACAGCTAGAACCGTAAATTGAAAAAAATCTTAATTCAAAGAATTGAACTAAGACGAACACCAATACCAGGACCAGGATAGTCAAGATTAAAATTTTCTCTGTCTTGGTTTTTCGAAACTCTAAAAGAACAGTAAAAAAAAGAACCCTTCAAACCATAGTTCAAATTGAACCGATGGTGATGAAAGTTTCAATAAAAAGAAATTGGAGACTAATACTACTACTACTACTTACTGCTACTACCCCACGACATCTTGACGACTGCTCACCCATTCTTATAGCTTTTCAAATATCTTTAAGATATTCAAAGCACTTCAGAGATGCTTCTATGTGTGCACAAGAATTCGCAATAAATTAACCCTCGGATCTTCTTCGGAATCCACGGTAGCTTGGGCGCCGAGAGGCTTCGGGTCATCGCGAGATTGACAAACAATTACGGGCACGACAGAATTAAGCCAGTAGCTACTTTTTTCTGCCTCCACCTAATGGCCCGAATTAATGGATTTATGCAGACCAAAGTCGCCGTAAATTATGTATGCATACGCTCGAGTTTTTTAGGCGGCGGTCCTGGTATGATTTAAAATTGGGAAGCATAAAATATGGCTATGTGGGCCGCAGCTATTTTGACTTATGGTGTCAAAAGCGCTAGCCGGGCGGCTGGCAGCTGGACTGGGAACAGATTGGCCTTCCATCATTTCCAGCATGCGAAGATTCCACTTGAGAAAGTTGTTAGATGTTGGTCCGGCTTGGCGCTATTATAATAAGTAACGAAATTGCGGTCTAATGGCTAACTACTTATTTAAACTACCTCTCCGGCCATTCATGGGTTTTGCTTGTCACAGCCAAAGTGACAGTGAATAATTTAGGTTGTAATTAAAACCAGCACGCTACAGACATTGCTAAACAATGAATCGCCAAAAGTGGTAAAAACTATGTCTAGTTTTTCAGCTAGTTAGAAGTTAGAGCTATTACGATTCCAACAACTAAGTAAATTAGTAAAATTAAAATACTGCAGAACTTCTGAATACACATATATGCATTCCTTTGCAAACTTACAGCATTTATTTTTGGTGCAAAAAGGGATCCAATGAATAATCATTATAATTATAGCGAAGAAGAAGCAGTAGTAATAGTAAAAAGGAAGACGCCGAAAAAGAATCTACATAGGCAACTAATGGTACTAACATATTAAAGATCAAAACATACATCTGGGCGAACAACATCTGCATAGACATCCCACCAAACCTTACAAGATTTGTTGAAAAAAGTGAAGCAGTAAGTAATGATGATGATGATGAAAAAGAAGAAGAAGTATAGTATCAACACAAAATGACATAACACACTACCAATTAACGTTAGTAACGTTTTTAAATCCAAAGTCTCCAGGTTGTATAACATATTTAAATAAACATATTCTTTCTGGTACAAAAAGTGAGACGGCGAATAGTAAAACAGCTTAATAGAACAACTAACATCATACTATTTAGTAGAATTAGTTTTCACGTTGCCTTAACAATATCATCTTCTATTATTTCAGTCATATCTTAAAGATAAAATATTGCACATGTCAATGAACAATAATTAACGCTTTTAAAGTTTTTTGTTGCCATCCATTAAAAACGTCCTTAGTCTCGGTCATTAACGACTTCAGTTTTTCCAGTGTTATTAGCAAGCGATACCTACTAGAACGCGCTGTGGGAGCGAACAGTCGCAGGGAAGGCGAGCCCATCAGGATAAATTTCGCCGGCCAATATTTCAAACCAAGCCTGGGCCAATTAATCGGGATCGGGAGCGATAAATTAGAAGCAAATAACAACAGGACCAAATCCAGAAGCAGTTAAGCCTACGCTGATTTGCTGCACCGAGCTTTCGATCCGTCTGCGCTGCTACCGGTGTTAAGTCTTTGCGCGATAAATAAACAGACCGATGGAGTTAACGAGTTTCGGCCATAAACAAGATTGGGACGTAGGTGAACAAATTTATATGCATGAATCGCCCGAGGACGTAGTTAAGTCGGGATTTTTATAGACCCGACTGACAGCGGCTACTCTCAGAACGGTCACTTCCGAAACTAACTCTCCGGGGACTCACTTTGTGGCTGCGGTTCCATTACAGCGACCCTCGAGTTCTCGCCGGAAGGGCCGATCTTTCCCCAAATCAAACTTGGATGGGATTTCTTGCGAGTGGCCCATCTCGGCTGCTCCCAATTGAGGCCGATCCTTACGACTGCACCGTTTTCCGGTTTTTACCCCGGAAAATTTCGCGGCCTGATGAGGCGTCTCGATTCGTTTCCTGATTGCTAGCAGCTATCATGTGGTTACTCATGAGAAATTTCAATCAGTATTGGAGCAGAAGCTATGATTTACGAGGGATGACAAAGGTGCGAGTGACAACAATAAAATATTTTTTTCAGTTGCATTTCTTTTACTACAGAAACCTTGCATAATCTTCTAACGAGTCTAATACATACCTATAATAGTTAAGACTTCACTAAGCTGACTCAATCCTGGAGCTACCGTTCAGCTATTTCAACAATACTGTTCAGATCAATAACCTTATATATTTTCTCGCACCAGAATATACCTGAATCGTATCGAAACACTAAACATATTAAAATTTCAATTCATAAATAGTGTTATTTTAATTAGACAACCAGTTCTCACATTTATTTTTGTATGAAATGGCCTCGAAATCTTTGTTCGATTATAATAATTACATTCATTAGTTCAGCTGAAAGGTTTAACTTCAAAGACGAACAAGATTAAGCAAACTGCAATTAAAAATTTCTATTTGGCCAGTACGACTACGAATTGTAATAAGTGCAAATTCACTTTTGAATATATCAACAAGATCTTATCTGAAGTAGCCTCGAATAATTTACAGCGTCCAATTTAAATATAAAATACATTCTAAATACATAGTTAATTTTTCTAATTCTTCAATTTTGACCTTTGGTTGTTTTAATTTTCCTTTGTTAAGGAAATCGCCCATTAGAATTTAATATACTGATGTTGAAATATACTCACGTGAAGGGCGTATAATATAATATTCATCAATTTTGAATGGTTTATATATAATCAAATAGTATATAGCTGCAGCTTCTTCCTTATGCTTGCAAGTTTATAACAAATTTTTAACAAGTTTGAGATCTCGAAAACAATAGGAAATATCAGAAGTCAATCAATTTAATATAACAGTTACAGCGAGCTTGAAATGTCCGCAAAACAACTCGCTGCAGCCTTATCAGTAAGTTCAGTGCACAACAAAATCTTACACCTAAATAGATTTCCTCTAAATGTATTCGTTAGAATTGACAAACTTGCAACAAACTTGATATCCTACAGGAAAAAAGGGAAAAGTATGCAGTAAATTTCATGCAGTTTCTATTGCTGCAAGTTTATAATAAATTCGCATATGCTGGATTTGACAAAACTTTTTAAAAAATCCACTGTTTCGTTCACCAAGCTTTAAGGATTTGTGGAAAATTTTTAACAAGTTTCAACTATAAGTTTTGAAGAATTTTGAAATATGGCTAAAGCAACTTCTTGCAACTTTGAATATTAATCCTGCAGGCTCATAACAAAATTTCAAGGTTGATATGCTACCGGTTTATACAAAAACTGTAAACAACTTCCTACTGTTTCATTTACCAAGTTTTGTAGATTTGTAACAAGTTTTCAACAAGTCTCAAAGTTGTAAGTTTGTAAGAATTTCGTAATAAGCTTGAACTATGGCTAGAGAAACTTCTCGCAACTTTCTTGATAATCCTGCAAGCTTATAGCAAAATTTCGTGCTTAATATTTTTCCATAAAATCTATAAATAACTTGCTATAATTTCATTTATCAAGATTTGCAGACTTGTAAGAAACCTGCAACAAGTTAGCAACCTTACAAATTGTGAGAATTCTTTAACAAGCTAGAACTATGGTTACATACCCCTCCCTCATAATTTTTTGTTAATCCTGCAAGCTTATAATAAAATTTCAAATTTGATATGCTGCAGGTTTAAACAAAATCTGTAAACAGCTTCCTACTGTTTCATTTACCAAGTTTTATAGATTTCTAACAAATTTTCAACAAGTTTGCAACGTTGTAATTTTGTAAGAATTTCTTAATAAGCTTGAACTATGGCTACACAAACTTATCTCAACTTTCTACGATAATGCTGCAAGCCTATAGCAAATTTCGCGTTTAATATACTGCAGATTTTCTTAAAATCCATTAAGAACTTCGTGCTGTTTCATTTGCCAAGTTTTGCAGATTCGTAATAAACCTGCAACAAGTTAGCAGCCTTGTAAGTTTGTAAGAATTCTTTAACAAGCTTGCATTGTGGTTACAGATACCTCCATCAGAATTTTATGTTAATCCTGTAAGCTTATAACAAAATTTCAAGTTTGATATGACACAGCTTTTCATTTACCTAGTTTTCTAGCTTTGTAATAAATTTGTAACAAGTTTTCAATCTTGCAAGTTTGTAATAATTCTGAAACAAGATCGAATAGTTGTAAATGAAACTTCCTGCAACTATCTTGTTTCGAGCTCGTTATGCTACAGGTTCACACAAAACCTGGAAAAAAATCTTTTTGTAGTTTTGTCAACATAATAAATTTGCATCAAGTATGCAAAATTGCAAGTTTTTAAAAATTTTGTAGTAAGCTTAAAATATGTATACCTAGCTAAAGAAACTTCCCACAAATTGTCTAATGTTAATCCTGTAAACTTGTAACAAAATTTTAAGTTTTATTGATATTCTGCAGGTTTAAACAAAGTTTTGCGCATGTGCAACAAACGTGTAACAAGCTTGCAACCTTGTAAGTTTGTAAGATTTTTGTAACCAGATTAAAATATGGCTAAAGAAATGATCCACTATTTTCTTTGTTAATGCTGCAAGCTCATAACAAAATTTCAATCTTGATATGTTGTACATTTGCACAAATTTGTATGACGCTTGCAACAAATGTGTAACAATCTTACAACCTTGTAAGTTATTACGAATTCTTTAACAAGCTTGAACTACGACAACAGAAACCTCCCGCAACTTTCTATATTAATCCTGTAAGCTTATGACAAAATTTCAAGCTACTGGTTTACACAAAACAACTTCCTACTGTTTCATTTACCAAGGTTTTTAAATTTGTAAATAATTTGTAAAAAGTTTGCAACCTTATAAGTTTAGAAGAATTATGGATCAAGCTTAAAATATGGCTAAAGAAATTACTGGAAACTTTCTATGTTAATCCCGCCAACTTATAACATAATTTCACGTTTCATACGGTGAAAGTTTAAACAAAATCAGTAATAAACTTCCCACTCTTTTGCGGATTTGTAACAAATTTGTACAAGTTTGAAATCTTGTACTGTGTAATATCTTTGGAATCAGCTGGAAATATAGCTAAAGAAACTTTCCACAACTTTCGGTGTTACTCTTGCAAGCTTATAACAAAATTTCAAGTTTGATATGCTGCAGGTTTAAACTGAATCTGTAAAAATCTTCCCACTGTTTTATTTATATAGTTTTACGGATATGCAACAAATTTTGCAAGTTTGCAAACCTACTCGACTAAGGTAAAAGTTCAGGGTCATTTCAACTGCCCCCACTGGGTGCGAGCTGCTATAGAGACCTTGCGTCCCTCTTCAGCCAATAACGGAAATTTCAGAATGGGCGACAGAAATGAGGGGTGTAGAATGGAAGAGAAGCCAGGAAAGGTGAAGAAGTACCACCTCCTCGCCATTCGCCTCAGAGAAGGTACTCTGTTGACTCAGGAAAACCACCCAAAAACCTGAACCAGAGCAGACGGCCACGGGAATCGAACCCACGACTACCCAAATGCTAAGCAGAAGAGGTAACCACTAGTCCACAGAGATTTGTACACTCGTTGGTATAATAACTGTACATTAATCAGGGGTTGTGCTCTCTGCTGTGATTACATTAGTGGAAAATTCACCCTCATAGATGTCACTATAGTCGAATGAAAATGTTAGTATTTCCAGTCGTTTCACCCTGGGTGTCCTATACAAACTTACTGAAAAATTTGAAGAAACATAATAGCCAAAAGTCGACACTGTTCTTTTAGCGACACTAATCGGCAATGTAAATACAGGATTTCTCTTTGCTAGTTTTGTTTTCGTGGCGTTATTATCCGATTAGTCTGCACCAACTCAAAAAAAGTAATGGGAGCGTGACTTTCCCAATCTATCAAAACAAAGCAATCATAAGCGTTATCAAAATGTTTTGGCATATAAATCCGCTTGCTCGAGCAGTGGCACTCAATCTCGGCCGGCTCGCAGGGCGACACGCGAATAGTGACGGGTTGCATTTAAAAATTCTAATAAGTTGGTCACACTTAATAAGATTTATGAAAGTCAATTACGTTTCCCAAAGCCGCTGTCAGTAAAGTGCGTGACAACGCCTTAATGTATTCAGGTACGACGGCTGGTGACCTCCCTGGGTGTGCCAAGAAAGGCGACACCAAGGATTGATTGACATTTACACCGTGTCCCGGGGCCGCTCTTAATGCGCGTTCAGGTGATTATTGCGATATTGTTTTCGATCTCTGACAGCTAGTGATTGACGCAGACTGACAAAGGCATCTGCGTTTCCACCAAACCGTCCGGGAGCGACCACAATGCTGTCGTAACCTGCAGTTCCGCTGGTTTATGGTGTTTTGTTAAAGGAGCTGTAAATCTTTACGGCTTTCGCTAATTTAAAACAGCTGCTCGGCGCTTATTTGCAAAAATAACAGTCTCAAAAATAAACAAAACGCTCGCGACTGTACCAAAATGCGAAAACTGCAAGCATATCGGAATGCCAGTCCACGAAACCAGAAGCTACAAGCACTTTTGTCTACATCAAAGCAACTTTTAGTTTCAACAGCAGGGTTAATAGTTGGGAATGTACCTAAAAATGTATTCTACTTTCTAATTCGAAATTCTGAAGTTATACTAAACATTCCGATTTTCCAGTCAATAATCTAAAAGCGTAAACGAATTATATTGGGCGATAAAAACCTATGAGTAAGTGCTGTTTATGCGCTTAACAACCCTTACGCTATAAGCAACACTTGCGCGCTTAGCAACACTTACGGGCTTAGCAACACTTACGCTCTAAGCAACACCAACGCGCTTAGCAACAATTACGTGCTCAGCAACGAATGATCCTCGCATTACTAAGTTAATAATTTTTATTTTAGAAATAGGCAGTAGAAAGTTAAGTTCAGTTCAGACCCTGCAGAGTTTAGTCAAAATCTCTAATTTTCAAATTCTACTAACTGTCTGACTCTAAGAGAACAACAATTCTTACAACGTGCAACAATTAATGCAGAATTAAAATTCAAAACCTTATTAAAAATGTTATTCCAAGATTAATAACGTTATGACTTTGCGATCAGCCTAAGACGCTGACTTGGTAAAGCAGTTTCAAACTGGGAATAGAAAACCCGTAAATTCCGTATTTTAACCTTATGATCTAACTTTAGGGTTCGAATTTTAAAATTTGAAATTTCAGATGAGAAAGTCACAATTTATATTATATAAAGTTTTCAGTTAATATCATCACGTACGTAGAAATGTATTTTTAAATATTCGACTTTTAAACACGTTCTCAAAATAATTAAAATCGTAAAAACCTACTAGAAATTTGGATTTTGAATATTAATGTTATTCTACCTATAAAGTAAAAATTTGAAGGGCTCTTAAAATATTTTTAAATTTTACATTCGGCCACTTTACACGTCGTTGTGTGTATTAAGTTGCCTATGTAGCTTTTGAAAAATGTTGAGATTCACAATTTGCATTCCTTTTTTGAGAATTTTGCACCCACAATTTCTGTGTAGAGCTATTTTCCGTTTCCTGGTTTTGGAAATTGTTAAAACTAATACTTACTTTCGATACCATAAGGTATTTTTTCGCGACGTATACAAAACGATTTATCCCGGAAAGCATCAGTAATCAGGAGCAGATATTGCGTTACGAATTATTGAATTGCTGCACCTGTCTGTTTGATTAAGGATGTTCATGCATTTTAGAAGTAAGAAACTGTAGGCCGTTAGTAACCTCAGGTATTGTGACTCATAATAATTTTTGGTGTCCACCCGCCGAGGCTGAGCATAATACGCTGGGAAAACCCACATCACCTAGTAGAAACGGTCCGTTACAGTTTGATTACGATTCCTAAGGTCCTTCCAAGCAGATTTTGGGCAATTAAAGGGTAGGGTTTCTTATATTTCACTTTTGAACATCCTGGTGCGCAGCTACTACCCTTATTATTTCTGCTGCGTTTGAAAACTGCATTTGAAGATACTTATTGCAAATTGTAAATTCACTACAATTTTGGTAACCAGAAAACAACCGTCAGTTTTGAAACAATTTTCCTTGTTTGATATATATGTATATATATAATCATACACCTTATTGTACCCGTAGGTGTTAAGGTTAATTACATACTAACTTAATTACAATACGTTCCGCAAAAATCCCAATATTTGTACACAAGTGAAATTAAAATAATTAAATTAAAAATTAAAATATAACTCTCAATAAATAGGTACATGTTAACTGCTTAGCCTAGCTATATATTTTTTGACCCATTCTTTCTTGTTCCTTGCCAATGCTAACCCCTCATTCCCGGACAAACCCTTTTCTCGGAGGTTGTCTATTATTTCATGGTCCCATGACTTCCTTGGTCGTCCCCTTTTCCTTTTTTGGAAAGATCTTGCTTGCCATACTTTTTTTTTGAGTTCTTCCTTCGTCCATTCTTACTAGGTGGCCAAACCATTTTAGTTGTTGTCTCTTGATTGAGTTCATTATCGGTTCCACTTCTAGCTCTTCTCTTATTCTCTCATTCCTAAACCTCTCTAGTCTTGTTATCCCCATTACTCCTCTTAGGTATTTCATTTCAAGTGCCTGTATTTTACTTGCAACTTGTTTTGTTACTGTCCAGCTTTCACTTCCATACATTAAAATTGGTTTAAAGATGGTTTTGTATACTGTCATTTTTGTTTTCAGAGATATTTCCTTTTTTTTAACAAATATACTATTTAGGGAGTAGTACAGGTTTGTTGCATTTACCAGCCTGTCACTTATTTCAGCATCTATCTTACCATTTTTCTGGATTTTCACCCACTAGATATTTTAAATGTATCCACTTGTTCAACGTTCGTCCCATGTAATACTATTGTTATGTTTATGTCTTCCTTACCTATCACCATCACTTTTGTTTTTTCGGTATTTATTCTTAAATTTCTATCCCTGAGTGCTTTCGACTATAGGTTTATATTATGTTGTAAATCTTGCTCATGTTTTGCATATATAACCAGATCGTCTGCAAATGCACTCTCCGCTATCTCCACTATTCTCATGTTCCTATATCCCACCTTTAGTTTTCTAGTTTTTCCGTTTATGTCCTTCATTACATCATCCATAACCACGTTAAACAATGCTGGACTAAGCACTCCTCCCTGTCGTAGGCCCTCTTTGGTAATGAATTCGTCAGATTTTAAGTTGCCGGTTCTCACATAAGTTTCTAGTTTTAGCATACAAACTCTTGATACAGTTTCGTAGTTTATTACCAACTCCTCTTCTTTTCAGGTTGTTCCACACTAAGATTCTAGGATGCTGTCGAATGCTTTTTGTAGATCTATAAAGGCCACGAATATCATTTCGCTAGTGTATTTTCCTATTAGTTGTTGCAGCGTAAATATGTGTTCTTGCACTCCTCTTCCCTTCCTGAATCCACATTGGGAGTCTTCCAGTTGTGGTTCTATTATTTTCTCTAACCTTCTTCCAGTATCCTCTCAAATAAATTCGTTAGTATGCACGTCATGGTAATTCCCCTGTAGTTTGGAGCACTCTCGTCTATCCCCTTTTTTGTAAATTGGCATCTCCCATCTTTTGGTATTCTTTCCTCTTGCCATACTTTGTTTAACAGTTTTGTTACCATTTCCAATCAATTTTTTCCCAAATTCTTGACCCATCTCGGAGCTTATTCCGTCATTGAACCTGCAGCTTTTCCTCTTTTTAGCATTTTTACCGCCTCCCTTACTTCCTCTATTTTTTATGTCACTTTCCTCGTTAATGTCTATGTTAACTATCTGTTGATCTTTTTCAATCCTTATGTTTGTTTGGTCCGTCGTTAACATTTCTCAAAGTACTCTTTCCATCTATTTATTATGTCCTCTTCTTCTGACACTAATATCCCTTCTTTTGTTTTAATAAGCTTAATTTTCCTCTGTCCTTCCTTTCCGTAGTGATTTTTAATACTTGTAGGAACAGTTTTTGGTTTTCCGACCGCATCGCGTTCCATCGTTTCTCCAAATTCTACCCATGACCTTTGTTTTGCTTCTTTCACCATTGCCTTGACTTTATTCCGTTGTTCTTTATACCTTTACAATTTTTTTTCTTTCTACAGTCAAGATATTCTTTCCGCAACCGTTTTTTATTTTTTATTTCCGCTTTTATTTCAGCGCTCCACCACTTTGTTTGTTTTTTATACTCACTGATTTTCACAACACCACACACCTCTCTTGACACATTTATCATGCTGTCTTTGATACAATGCCATAAATCCACCGTAGTTAATTCATCCACTCTTCTTTTAAATTTACTCACTTCCACTTCGGTTCTAGCAGTATAATCTCTTGCCAGCTCCTCATCTTTCAGTCAATATGTTTTAATTTTTTCTATGTATCTTTTCCCCGTATTTCCTGTTCTACCTGATGCTTTATACTCTCCCGCGGTAGTATTTATTTTTGATATTACTAAGTAATGATCAGAGTATATTTCCGAACCCCTATATACCCGCGTATCCTTTATTTCTTTTCTATAATTTCTGTTTATTATGATGTAATCTATTATAGATTTCTCACCTCTGCTCTTTCCTTCTCGGGTATATTTGTGTATATCCCTATGTTCATAAAAAGTGTTTGTTATTACCAAGTTGTTGAGGATGCAAAAATCAATCAGCCTTCTTCCGTTATTATTTAAGGTATTTTCGCCATGTTTTCCTATTGCTTCACCGGATTCGTGATTCCTTTTACCCACTCTTCCATTAAGATCACCAATTATTAGCAATCTTCCCCTTTCTCCTTGTTTGATAATATATAGAATAAGCACAATCATCAAGTTGCTCTATATGTTTTCTGAATGTATGCTGTATTTTGTAATTGCAAAAAATAGTAAACGGCTATTTGGCTGATGTATGCGCTCACCCGGCGATTGTACGAAGAACTTTCTCTTATATAAGCCTCGTCAACAACTGAGATGCAATACGTAAACCATGTCATTAAATAGCTTTTTTGTACACCAGCTGATGCTCACTTCGATTCGGTTCTTATACACTTCGCCCGAATCGATTCCCAACACCCCTATTTGGTCTAAACCTGTTTTTTGCTTACATAATATCTAAATATATGCTATTTCTTCATTGATTTTTTTGTAATAATATATATCTACATAATAATTTGGAATCCTGATTATCTTTGAATCTAGAGCACCTGGTGTTATTTATGTCGCAATAATTCCAAGCTAAGTTGTTTAGTTACCTTCAAAGTTTGGTTTTGTATATAGGTACGCATTTGCTATTTTTATTTGCATATTACTCATTATTTTAAATGTATTCAATTGAATCCCATATGTGCACCTTTGCTGATATTACTTTCAGCATCTAAAGAACACGGACTAGCTAAAGTGCAACGACAAGCTTCTTTACGTTCAAAAAACAGTAAAGAATCATTCCATATAAGAAGTGTCTGCTAAACGTTCTCGATGAAAATATTTAAGCTCGTTTGGGCGATGGTCGAAAATCATCCCAAGATAATTATTTTATTTAAAAAGCTCCCAGAAATTGCCAAACTGCACGGGTTAATGACACACGGCATCGCCAGCTTTCGGCTTCTACTTTCGTGAAACATTGCACATTTTTTTCGGCCGAGCTAATTAACTCGTCACGACCCGACCTGTAATTGTTTCTAATCAATTTTAATTTACCGAGCATATTCTGCACACGTCCGCAAATTAGGGCCGGCCTAGTTTTGACGAGAGACGCAATAGTTACGAATGTAGATAAAGCTTCTACGACAAGGGTGTATTGCTACCAAGCAGATTCTCGAATCAGAAGCGGACAAGATTGACAACTTCAATAGCCCTTCGCTTTTGTTTTGAAGAGAAAGGTGCCACTGCGTTTGGAAACAACTGATTGTAGTGGATGAAACTCGGATTCACCACTATTATCCTAATTTAAAAAAGAGCAGGTCCGATTAAAAATATTGGCCTGTCGTGTTCACTGAACAAGTGCAGCAGATTTCAAATCAAAACTAGCAGGCTACGCTAAAAAGTCCAAATAAAGAGCGACGGAAGGCCATAAAACTAAATAAACCGAACTATGTGGGCACTTAAGCAACATTAGCTCGCAATCCATCCTAGCGTGCCACGAACTAACGGCTGCTTAACAACTTTTCGAAATGACCATAATTAACTTTTGAAAATACATACATGTGGGTGTCGCTCTCTAAAAGTTTGCTGTCGGTTATCCAACATTAGTGTCGCTCTAAAAAAGGTAATTACTTTATAGAGCAGCGGTGCATTAGCTTGAATATTTCATCGAAAAATAATGGAACGCCAACTTTTTAACTGCTCCTGGACATTTGTAGCTGATTTTATTAATATTTAAGCGAAGATCAAACGGGTCGGCGACGGCTTCGAAACGTAATAAATGGAAGTTTCTCGACGTAAAAATATGTAATTCCTCTGCATTGCGTGTCTTTGAATTTTTTAGAGACCTTTTCACTGATTTTGTAGAAAATTGCCGACAGCTTGCTGCGGTATCAGGCGGTTGTGCATATTTAATCGAGGTTTCCTCACAGCACAGATGCAGCACCAATCGAAACTTTTATTAACAGCTACTGGTTATTAAGGACAGCCACACGATAACAACATTGAAAGCTTGCGTTTCTCGATAACGGAACATTTAACTACGCTAAAGCTAATAATTATATAATTACTGTAGTAAAATGCGACGACATATTATATTTCCAGGTATTTTTATAACTATTCTAGTCATAAACAATAACTGTAGGTGCTATTATATTCTTTTCCCACTATCGTGGCGCTGATAAGTTTAAATTGTTTGAATTGGAGTCCCAACTCGATTGAAACGAGCCACTAAATACAACCTGTAAAGCCAAAAATGTATTTATACAAGACGGAAAACTCAATTACCAACATAATACAAACTAGAATGTCGTAAAAATTACAATCATTGAAACAGAAAATTGACTAATCTCGTTAAGTAAGAATTGTTTAAGCATTTCTAAGGTTTTTTCTTCAGTTTTCCTTTACCGGCGTTATTCAAATAGGAAATATATATATGAACAATATAGTTTATAAAAAATAACTGGAATAACATGATTGAAGAAAAAAATTAAAAATCAAGCAAGACACAAATACAAGAAAAAAATAACAAGCTAGAAGGGTGATTATTGTAAGTTGTATTTAAAAATTGTAGCAACTGGAATTTGTATGCACTCGAGTAGAGACAAAATATCTTGAAGACGCAGTAATGGAAATGTTTCAAAAGTATTGATTAAAAAAAACAGACCACAAATTCATTAAGTGGGGTCGGAAAAACAACAGTACAGAGAACACTTATAAAATTTCGCAAAATACAAAAACTAATCGAATATACAGTGTGTCCAAGATAAGGAGGGCCAGTATGGGTATCTCGGCAATGGTAACAGATACAAATTTGGTTAAATGGAAAGAAAGTTGCGCAAATAAAAGACTAAAAAAATGACGTCTAGAAATCCTTGATATGATTTTTCGTTTTTGAATTATCTCAAAAAAACCGAATTTTTGGATTTTCTTTTTTATTTTTTTCTGGCGTTAATATTAAAGTTAGAGCGAAACTGATTAAACTTCTTTATAGAAACTTTTAGTGGACTTAATGATTACATTATCAATTTTTTTATCCGACGTTTCGTCTTCGAGAAACCATCATCAACTTCATTTTTTTAAATACGGTCCTGGTTTTTTGATGCCAAATTTGCAAATCCCTTGTTACTCTGAATTCAACAATGTGCCACATATTATGGTTTAATTATGTTTCGAGCTTTTTTCTGATCATTATCAGAAAATTTTTTAGATACGGACCTGCATTTCTCATAATTTTGTAAAAATAAGTTCATACAGTAAGTTAGGCCTTTTTACATGCCGTTAAAATATTAAAATGCACATCATAATGTCATAATTCTGATACATTAATTTAATAACCAACCAATAACTATTAACAATCAAGAAAAAAGAAATGAACAAAAGATAGACAGAAAGAATAACAAAACGATCATCGAAACCATTTAATAGGTATTAAATTTACAGAACGTATTCAAAAAGGTTGCCATCATTCTCTATGCATAAATAACATCTAACTGTAGAATCTAAAACATTATTCAGCAATACTGGCGTTATACTTTGAAAGGCTTCAAGAACCAATCTTCCAAGTTTTTCTTCTATTTCAAAACCTTAAATACCTATTACATTGTTTCAAGGCTCGTTTTCTCATTCTTTCTGCCTATCTTTTGTTCATTTATTTGTTGTTTATTGTTAATAGTTATTGGTTGGTTATTAAATTAATGTATCAGAATTATGACATTATGATGTGCATTTTAATATTTTAACGGCATGTAAAAAGGCCTAACTTACTGTATGAACTTATTTTTACAAAATTATGAGAAATGCAGGTCCGTATCTAAAAAATTTTCTGATAATGATCAGAAAAAAGCTCGAAACATAATTAAACCATAATATGTAGCACATTGTTGAATTCAGAGTAACAAGGAATTTGCAAATTTGGCATCAAAAAACCAGGACCGTATTTAAAAAAATGAAGTTGATGATGGTTTCTCGAAGACGAAACGTTGGATAAAAAAATTGATACCGTAGTCATTAAGTCCACTAAAAGTTGCTATAAAGAAGTTTAATCAGTTTCGCTCTAACTTTAATATTAACGCCAGAAAAAAATAAAAAAGAAAATCCAAAAATTCGGTTTTTTTTAGATAATTCAAAAACGAAAAATCATATCAAGGATTTCTAGACGTCATTTTTTTAGTCCTTTAATTGCGCAACTTTCTTCCCATTTAATCAAATTTGTATCTCTTACCATTACCGAGATCCCCATACTGGCCCTCCTTATCTTGGACACACTGTAGATACTTTGATATCAGTAGAATTCAAGAATAATTAAACAAAAGATATTTTCAATAAATATATGGAAGCAATGAACCCGGAAAAAATAGGTACGTACAGACCTATAAACAATGAATGTAATTTATTAATCAATCTTTGATTAGATCACAGGAAATGTAATTATCTGATTTCTTAAATGTGGAAAATATTATGAAAGAAGGCAGGATACAGTAAATCGCAGCTGAAAATACATTCATTACATTACAACTCACTACTCAAGAAAGTTGTCGGAATTCTAAAGTGACAATTTAGAGCTCTGGGTTCTTAAACAGCAAATCATACAAGTCTATAGCGACGCCATATTAGATTAAAATAAAGAAAATAAACGACAACGATATGCAAAACTGACATTAGTGAAAAGTGATCAAATCATAATCGAAAATTCGGACAACTAAAATCAAGATATCCTCCATTATAATGTCGAAATTATAAAGTAAAAATGAAGAGCTCAAACACCAGATGTAATAAATCATAAAATGTATGAAGAAGTAACGTTAGAATTAAATGTAAAAAGTAACATTTATCTGCATGTTAGAATTATTAGCAAAAATAGCCAAAAATTCTAGTAACAATCTTCAAGATTGAGAAATCATAAAAAATCAAAGAAAGCTAGAACGTTTTAGTAGGTAGCTAACTAAAATATCCGGAAATTTTCCAATATAATTGTTGAACATTCAGAGATATTACTTTGGAGAGCAACAAATCATAAAAGTTGAGGGAGAAATATTCTGGAAAATTAAAAAAACTCACTGCGATTTTAAACATTGTAAGCCCCAATTATTATGTAAGCTAAAATTGTCAGTAACAAACTAGAAAATCAAAAAACCATCTAAATTTAAAGATAAATAATCTGGAAACGAAGAAAAGTAACTGACAGCTATAACATTGTAAACCCGAAGTAACATGTCATTAAAAAAATATGAGAATTTAAAATTGTAAGGCCGTACTTTTATGTAAGTAAAAAATTATAGTAGTAAACACGAAAATCGAGAAAATCATAAAAATTGAAGGCGAAGTATCTGCAAAATTAAAAAACTGAGAATTTAAACGTGTAAGCCCCGAATTATTATGTAAGCCAGAATTTTTGATAGCAAATTGACAAATGACAACAAATTTTCCATTATAATTTATTAGCATTCAAATGTATGACTTCGCACCCAACAAATCGTAAAAATTCAAAGAGAAATCATTTGGAAAATTGAAAACTGAGAATTTGAACATTGCAAGACTGAATTACTATGTAAGCCAGAATTTTTGGTAGCAAACCAGAATATTCACAAATTTTCCATTATAATTTATTAGCATTCAAATGTATGACTTCGCACCCAACAAATCGTAAAAATTCAAAGAGAAATCATTTGGAAAATTGAAAAACTGAGAATTTGAACATTGCAAGACTGAATTACTATGTAAGCCAGAATTTTGGTAGCAAACCAGAATATTCACAAATTTTCCATTATAATGTATTAGCATTCAAATGTATTACTTCGCAGGCAACAAATCGTAAAAATTCAAAAAGAAATATTCTGGAAAATTGAAAAACTGAGAATTTAAACGTTGCTTGTCTGAATTACTATGTAAGCCAGAATTTTTGGTAGCAAACCAGAATAAGCACAAATTTTCCATTAGGTATAATTTATTAGCATTCAAATGTATATATTCTTCGCAGGCAACAAATCGCAAAAATTCAAAGAGAAGTAATTTGGAAAATTGAAAAACTGAGAATTTGAACATTGCAAGCCTGAATTACTATGTAAGCCAGAATTTTTTGTAACAAACTAGAATAAGCACAAATTTCCCATTATAATTTATTAGCATTCAAATGTATTACTTCTCAGGCAACAAATTGTAAAAATGCAAAGAGAAATATTCTGGAAAATAAGAAAACTGAGAATTTAAACATAGCAAGCCTGAATTACTGTGTAAGCCAGAACTTTTGGTAGCAGACCAGAATATCCACAAAATTTCCATTATAATTTATTAGCATTCAAATGTATGACTTCGCACCCAACAAATCGTAAAAAATTCAAAGAAAAATCATTTGGAAAATTGAAAAACTGAGAATTTGAACATTGCAAGACTGAATTACTATTGTAAGCCAGAATTTTTGGTAGCAAACCAGAATATTCACAAATTTTCCATTATAATTTATTAGCATTCAAATGTATGACTTCGCACCCACCAAATCGTAAAAACTCAAAGAGAAATCATTTGGAAAATTGAAAAACTGAGAATTTGAACATTGCAAGACTGAATTACTATGTAAGCCATAATTTTTGGTAGCAAACCAGAATATTCACAAATTTTCCATTATAATTTATTAGCATTCAAATGTATGACTTCGCACCCAACAAATCGTAAAAATTCAAGAGAAATCACATGGAAAATTGAAAAACTGAGAATTTGAACATTGCAAGACTGAATTACTATGTAAGCCAGAATTTTTGGTAGCAAACCAGAATATTCACAAATTTTCCATTATAATTTATTAGCATTCAAATGTATGACTTCGCACCCAACAAATCGTAAAAATTCAAAGAGAAATCATTTGGAAAATTGAAAAACTGAGAATTTGAACATTGCAAGACTGAATTACTATGTAAGCCAGAATTTTTGGTAGCAAACCAGAATATTCACAAATTTTCCATTATAATGTATTAGCATTCAAATGTATTACTTCGCAGGCAACAAATCGTAAAAATTCAAAAAGAAATATTCTGGAAAATTGAAAAACTGAGAATTTAAACGTTGCTTGTCTGAATTACTATGTAAGCCAGAATTTTTGGTAGCAAACCAGAATAAGCACAAATTTCCATTAGGTATAATTTATTAGCATTCAAATGTATATATTTCTTCGCAGGCAACAAATCGCAAAAATTCAAAGAGAAGTCATTTGGAAATTGAAAAAACTGAGAATTTGAACATTGCAAGACTGAATTACTATGTAAGCCAGAATTTTTGGTAGCAAACCAGAATATTCACAAATTTTCCATTATAATTTATTAGCATTCAAATGTATGACTTCGCACCAACAAATCGTAAAAATTCAAAGAGAAATCATTTGGAAAATTGAAAAACTGAGAATTTGAACATTGCAAGACTGAATTACTATTGTAAGCCAGAATTTTTGGTAGCAAACCAGAATATTCACAAATTTTCCATTATAATGTATTAGCATTCAAATGTATTACTTCGCAGGCAACAAATCGTAAAAATTCAAAAAGAAATATTCTGGAAAATTGAAAAACTGAGAATTTAAACGTTGCTTGTCTGAATTACTATGTAAGCCAGAATTTTTGGTAGCAAACCAAAATAAGCACAAATTTTCCATTAGGTATAATTTATTAGCATTCAAATGTATATATTTCTTCGCAGGCAACAAATCGCAAAAATTCAAAGAGAAGTAATTTGGAAAATTGAAAAACTGAGAATTTGAACATTGCAAGCCTGAATTACTATGTAAGCCAGAAATTTTGGTAACAAACTAGAATATGCACAAATTTCCCATTATAATTTATTAGCATTCAAATGTATTACTTCTCAGGCAACAAATTGTAAAAATGCAAAGAGAAATATTCTGGAAAATAAGAAAACTGAGAATTTAAACATAGCAAGCCTGAATTACTGTGTAAGCCAGAACTTTTGGTAGCAGACCAGAATATCCACAAAATTTCCATTATAATTTATTAGCATTCAAATGTATGACTTCGCACCCAACAAATCGTAAAAATTCAAAGAGAAATCATTTGGAAAATTGAAAAACTGAGAATTTGAACATTGCAAGACTGAATTACTATGTAAGCCAGAATTTTTGGTAGCAAACCAGAATATTCACAAATTTTCCATTATAATTTATTAGCATTCAAATGTATGACTTCGCACCCAACAAATCGTAAAAATTCAAAGAGAAATCATTTGGAAAATTGAAAAACTGAGAATTTGAACATTGCAAGACTGAATTACTATGTAAGCCAGAATTTTTGGTAGCAAACCAGAATATTCACAAATTTTCCATTATAATGTATTAGCATTCAAATGTATTACTTCGCAGGCAACAAATCGTAAAATTCAAAAAGAAATATTCTGGAAAATTGAAAAACTGAGAATTTAAACGTTGCTTGTCTGAATTACTATGTAAGCCAGAATTTTTGGTAGCAAACCAGAATAAGCACAAATTTTCCATTAGGTATAATTTATTAGCATTCAAATGTATATATTTCTTCGCAGGCAACAAATCGCAAAAATTCAAAGAGAAGTCATTTGGAAAATTGAAAAACTGAGAATTTGAACATTGCAAGACTGAATTACTATGTAAGCCAGAATTTTTGGTAGCAAACCAGAATATTCACAAATTTTCCATTATAATTTATTAGCATTCAAATGTATGACTTCGCACCCAACAAATCGTAAAAATTCAAAGAGAAATCATTTGGAAAATTGAAAAACTGAGAATTTGAACATTGCAAGACTGAATTACTATGTAAGCCAGAATTTTTGGTAGCAAACCAGAATATTCACAAATTTTCCATTATAATGTATTAGCATTCAAATGTATTACTTCGCAGGCAACAAATCGTAAAAATTCAAAAAGAAATATTCTGGAAAATTGAAAAACTGAGAATTTAAACGTTGCTTGTCTGAATTACTATGTAAGCCAGAATTTTTGGTAGCAAACCAAAATAAGCACAAATTTTCCATTAGGTATAATTTATTAGCATTCAAATGTATATATTTCTTCGCAGGCAACAAATCGCAAAAATTCAAAGAGAAGTAATTTGGAAAATTGAAAAACTGAGAATTTGAACATTGCAAGCCTGAATTACTATGTAAGCCAGAAATTTTGGTAACAAACTAGAATATGCACAAATTTCCCATTATAATTTATTAGCATTCAAATGTATTACTTCTCAGGCAACAAATTGTAAAAATGCAAAGAGAAATATTCTGGAAAATAAGAAAACTGAGAATTTAAACATAGCAAGCCTGAATTACTGTGTAAGCCAGAACTTTTGGTAGCAGACCAGAATATCCACAAAATTTCCATTATAATTTATTAGCATTCAAATGTATGACTTCGCACCCAACAAATCGTAAAAATTCAAAGAGAAATCATTTGGAAAATTGAAAACTGAGAATTTGAACATTGCAAGACTGAATTACTATGTAAGCCAGAATTTTTGGTAGCAAACCAGAATATTCACAAATTTTCCATTATAATTTATTAGCATTCAAATGTATGACTTCGCACCCAACAAATCGTAAAAATTCAAAGAGAAATCATTTGGAAAATTGAAAAACTGAGAATTTGAACATTGCAAGACTGAATTACTATGTAAGCCAGAATTTTTGGTAGCAAACCAGAATATTCACAAATTTTCCATTATAATGTATTAGCATTCAAATGTATTACTTCGCAGGCAACAAATCGTAAAAATTCAAAAAGAAATATTCTGGAAAATTGAAAAACTGAGAATTTAAACGTTGCTTGTCTGAATTACTATGTAAGCCAGAATTTTTGGTAGCAAACCAGAATAAGCACAAATTTTCCATTATAATTTATTAGCATTCAAATGTATGACTTCGGACGCAACAAATCGTAAAAATTCAAAGAGAAATAATTTGTAAAATTGAAAAACTGAGGAATTTGAACATTGCAAGACTGAATTACTATGTAAGCCAGAAATTTTTGGTAGCAAACTAGAATATTCACAAATTTTCCATTATAATTTATTAGCATTCAAATGTATGACTTCGCACCCAACAAATCGTAAAAATTCAAAGAGAAATCATTTGGAAAATTGAAAAACTGAGAATTTGAACATTGCAAGACTGAATTACTATGTAAGCCAGAATTTTTGGTAGCAAACCAGAATATTCACAAATTTTCCATTATAATGTATTAGCATTCAAATGTATTACTTCGCAGGCAACAAATCGTAAAAATTCAAAAAGAAATATTCTGGAAATTGAAAAACTGAGAATTTAAACGTTGCTTGTCTGAATTACTATGTAAGCCAGAATTTTTGGTAGCAAACCAGAATAAGCACAAATTTTCCATTAGGTATAATTTATTAGCATTCAAATGTATATATTTCTTCGCAGGCAACAAATCGCAAAAATTCAAAGAGAAGTAATTTGGAAAATTGAAAAACTGAGAATTTGAACATTGCAAGACTGAATTACTATGTAAGCCAGAATTTTTGGTAGCAAACCAGAATATTCACAAATTTTCCATTATAATTTATTAGCATTCAAATGTATGACTTCGCACCCAACAAATCGTAAAAATTCAAAGAGAAATCATTTGGAAAATTGAAAAACTGAGAATTTGAACATTGCAAGACTGAATTACTATGTAAGCCAGAATTTTTGGTAGCAAACCAGAATATTCACAAATTTTCCATTATAATGTATTAGCATTCAAATGTATTACTTCGCAGGCAACAAATCGTAAAAATTCAAAAAGAAATATTCTGGAAAATTGAAAAACTGAGAATTTAAACGTTGCTTGTCTGAATTACTATGTAAGCCAGAATTTTTGGTAGCAAACCAAAATAAGCACAAATTTTCCATTAGGTATAATTTATTAGCATTCAAATGTATATATTTCTTCGCAGGCAACAAATCGCAAAAATTCAAAGAGAAGTAATTTGGAAAATTGAAAAACTGAGAATTTGAACATTGCAAGTCTGAATTACTATGTAAGCCAGAAATTTTGGTAACAAACTAGAATAAGCACAAATTTCCCATTATAATTTATTAGCATTCAAATGTATTACTTCTCAGGCAACAAATTGTAAAAATGCAAAGAGAAATATTCTGGAAAATAAGAAAACTGAGAATTTAAACATAGCAAGCCTGAATTACTGTGTAAGCCAGAACTTTTGGTAGCAGACCAGAATATCCACAAAATTTCCATTATAATTTATTAGCATTCAAATGTATGACTTCGCACCCAACAAATCGTAAAAATTCAAAGAGAAATCATTTGGAAAATTGAAAAACTGAGAATTTGAACATTGCAAGACTGAATTACTATGTAAGCCAGATTTTTTGGTAGCAAACCAGAATATTCACAAATTTTCCATTATAATTTATTAGCATTCAAATGTATGACTTCGCACCCAACAAATCGTAAAAATTCAAAGAGAAATCATTTGGAAAATTGAAAAACTGAGAATTTGAACATTGCAAGACTGAATTACTATGTAAGCCAGAATTTTTGGTAGCAAACCAGAATATTCACAAATTTTCCATTATAATGTATTAGCATTCAAATGTATTACTTCGCAGGCAACAAATCGTAAAAATTCAAAAAGAAATATTCTGGAAAATTGAAAAACTGAGAATTTAAACGTTGCTTGTCTGAATTACTATGTAAGCCAGAATTTTTGGTAGCAAACCAGAATAAGCACAAATTTTCCATTATAATTTATTAGCATTCAAATGTATGACTTCGGACGCAACAAATCGTAAAAATTCAAAGAGAAATAATTTGTAAAATTGAAAAACTGAGAATTTGAACATTGCAAGACTGAATTACTATGTAAGCCAGAATTTTTGGTAGCAAACTAAATATTCACAAATTTTCCATTATAATTTATTTGCATTCAAATGTATTACTTCGAAGGCAACAAATCGCAAAAATTCAAAGAGAAGTACTTTGGAAAATTGAAAAACTGAGAATTTGAATATTGCATGCCTGAATTACTATGTAAGCCAGAATTTTTGGTAGCAAACCAGAATAAGCACAAATATTCTAAAAATTAGAAAAGGAACTGAGAATTGTAACATCGGAAACCCCAATTATTCCGTACGCCAGAACCTTTAATAGCAAACTTAAATATTCAGCAATCTTCAATTATAATTATAGAAAATTCAGAGCTTTGGTTTCGGTATCAACAAATCATAACAATATAAACAGAAATATTCTGGAAAATTTTAAAAACAAAGTTAGGATTTAGGCCGAATTATTCTGTTAATCAGAACCTTTCTTCGTAGGAAACTTGAATATCCAGAAATTTTCATTATACTTTGTGAGAATTCCGACCTGCAACTTGGGTATCAATGAATCATTACAATTCAAAATAAGCAAACTTGGAAATTGTCATATTCTCTTTAAACTTTTGCAACAGTCTGAAAATTGTTTTGCCAGTAATGAGGCTGTTTCTAGTAATCATCCAATCCTTGATTGATAACTCCAGGTAAATTATTAATAACAAATTGAGCTAATTACAGTACACAAGTAAGGTAATTAAACGTGGGTAATTATTTTAATAGCAGTAGTTGATGATTGAATTAATTAAACATATTTATAGGGGCATTTTAATGGAATAACATATCGATTAAGTCAACAGTTTAGCCAAACAACAGCAGCATTTGCCAAAACCTACTAAGAGATGTTACTGCCAAGACGAGTTACTTTCTAAATTTGCAAAAAACCTTATTACTCCTTAATTAAATCGGCGGGCAAAAAACTAATGCAAAATCCTGAGTTTGTAACCAGATAGCGCTTTTTGCGCGAGTGATTACAGCAACCGTTATGAAGTGCGCCTTTTTATTTGTCTGTCTCGGTAATGACTCCTTAACATGCCGACAATGCCGGTGCGAATCTATTTGGATTTTACGGCCCAGAACCGCTGTAATTTTCGCCATTTACGGCCGCCGAGACGGCACTGTTTTTACTTCTGTAATAGGGCCGAATCTATGGCAAGTTGGTACTTGGCTTGTTAGTCCCAACTAAGTAGAGACGACAATGGAGGTGCAAGTCATGCTGAATTTCAAGCACCTTTGGCGCTGGTGTGTATGAGTGTTGTAAAATTAATGAGCCGGTCGCCGTTGTTGCCCAATAATTCAATGAAATCCTAGCTGGGAGAAATGGACGTTTTAAATAAGCTTCAATGTGTGTGCCATAGGCTGTACATTTCTGAACGTTCTCAATATAAAACGATTTTTTGCAATTATCGAAGCCACGGCTGGTTACATTCTAGCCTGAGGCCCATCCTATGACTGACTTTTTAAATTATAATTTTCTTTCTACAGAGGCTTGAATAGGTTTAACTGATTATAGCAAAAACAATAAAGAATTAACATTCGAAATATACATTTACATCCCTTATGTAAGTATGAGAAGAGACAGATATGATAATCCACTTCAGGGTCCACTAAAAGTATAGGTGGCATAGTCAGTGACCACCAAAATATACTAAGTCAACAAGGTGAGGTGCAACTCGGAAATTCAAAATTCTTTATATTTTGCCATTTAGAACCAAAATTAGCAACAATAACCCACAACAGAATGATAGAAACAAACAGCTTAAATTAAGAAACACAAGATTGGAATAATTTTAAAGATTCGCTATGAAGGGTGGATAAGGATAATTAGAAGCCAATAGAGCTTTAAGAGGAAATTGAATATCAAACGAAACGTGGTCGCCAATAAATGAAAGGAAAGTAATAAATTACAATTTGAGCAACACATCCGCATACGAAATAAACAAAACCACTACCACAGCCACTTTAAAACACAAATCAAGGTGAGAATACTACCTAGCATAGTCCGTACGCCTCCATGAGAAGTGTCTATAGATAGGAGAAATCAGAAAATAACTGTTAAGAAACTATACTATGCTGACGACATAATCATAATGTATATTGGCACACACAACTAATAGTCTTATAACGTAAACGTCGTCAAAACAACAACGATGAGGGTTGGTACGAATAATCAACAGAGATTTTACATAAATAGCGAATCAATAGACGATATAGAAATGCTGCGAGTCGTGGGACACACAAAGACACAGAAGCCCCTATACAGGGTGCTTTAGTAGTCTTTTTATAAACTTTGGCAGATGAAAGTAAAAACAATACCAAGAAAAAGAAATATATACACATAAACATAATTTTATTTCACTTAGGGTTCTAACGCTTTGAATGTATTAACATGAACATTGCGACTACAACGATTTATTTCTACTTGATATGTGAACACATTGCTTCATGTTTCCCTATAAATAAAAGTCGAATTACTTTATATCTGGTAACATCAGGAACTAATTTGTGAACATCAGATACAAATTTTAGACAAACAAAATTCTACGTATTAGAAATAAGTTAGCAGCAAATATAAATTTTAGATATCAGAAATAGGTTTCTATGAAACATAAATTTTAAATATCAAACACTAAATTTCACACTTCACAATAAGAGACTGAAATTTCAAATATAACATCTAGTTTGCAACATAATTCCAAACATCGGCAACTTATTTCTACACAAGATATAGAAATTTTAGATATTAAACACTAAATTCCGATATCAAAAATTTGTTTCTGCAAAATATACGTATATATATGAATTTTAGATATGATAAACAAAATCCTGCATATTACAGGTAACCAATAGGTATGCAGGAAGTACCTATTAAATGTAGATATCAAAAATATATCCATAGCATAATTTTTAAATAGCAAACACCTAATATCCTATATCAGTAACTGATTCGGCAATAGGAGGAGGAAAATTCAGATATACAGGTATGCAGAATAATGGATAACAAAGGAGCAACTTTTTTATTATCCATTTTTGTTTCTGGTAGGCCTTTCTGCATTTTTGACAACTCAAAATGCACTTGCCAAAATTTAAATTTCTCTTTTCGTGTACGGGGGAGGTTCAAAAATATGAGAATATCTCAAAAATAAAGTTCATTTATTTTTCAAAATACACAAAAACATTATTTGGAAAACTTACTTAAATTGAAAGTAGGTGTCAAATACGAAGTCACAGCAACCTACCATCAAAGGTGGCCACATATTTAGAGTAAAATCGTAGAAGTTTCTTTCTTTATTAGTTTATACTAGCAGTCCAGTGAGACAAATGTCTCATTTAATAAAACAAAAAAGACCGTCCCGGACGGACCAGCGTCCCGCACGGACGGAAATCACGTGATTTCTCGAAAACCAGAAGTGTCACGTGACTAAATTCGGTTCCTGATCTGACATGACCATTCCAAACATATAACTTTCATAACTTTTTTTTCTATCTCTTCGGTTGGCTGCTGAAACAGCGTCCCGGACGGACGGACGGACAGACAAGTCTATTATATATATAGATGTTTGATTTCTAAATATTTGCTATAACATTTCAACTAAAAATTATAACTAGTTTGAATTGCTGTTAATGTTTGAATCGTGTGTTACTACATTTTTTTAAATATATTTGTGTTTTTTTATGTTAGCAATAAAAATTACGTTTTTTTAACACTAATTTCGATTAATGTCATTTGCTAGTTGCTAGTTGAGCGACACTTAAGTTTGACGCACATCCTTATCACATTCGATAATAAATGAACTTTGAAGTATCTATTTTTTTGTAATACACAGGGACAGGGTGTTATGAAAAAGATAAGAAAAACTAGAGAATTTGTATTTCCGGACTAGGTGACTGTGACGTTGTATTTAACACCTTTCAATTATACGCAACTTTTTCAAATAGGTAACATTTGTGTATATTTTAAAAAACTAAGCGTACCTTATTCTTGAGCCATTATCGAACCTCCCCCGCATTCGAAAGAATATATTTAAATTTTAACAAGTGCATTTTGAGTTTTAGAAGATATAGAAACGGTCATCTAGAAGAAAATGTATAATAAAAAAATGTATCTCTTGTCACCCATTTTAAATATGAAATATTAAATTTCCCATTTCACAATAAGAGAAGGGAATTTCAAATATAAAATCTAAAGTGCAACATCCAATTCTATGCATCAGCACACAGCAGATAGCAATGTTAGATAAGAAACACTAAATTCTGCATATTACCAATCGGTTTTCATAAATTAAATATAAATTTTAGCGATCACTATCAAAATACTGCACTTAATTCTCCATATCACAACTTGGTTTTCACTACATAGGTACCTATCAATTTCAGAGATCACAAACAAAATTTGACATATCAGAAACAGATCTGTAGAAAACGTTATTTGATATAGGTATCTGAAATAAGTCCATAGAAAATATTAATTTTAAATGTCAAACAGTAAATTTCACACACCGGAAATTTCATACGTCAGCGTACTAATTAATACACAGCAGATACAAAGTTTAGATAACCAACATGTGATAGGGAAGATTTTGAGTTATTCTCCATTTTACATATTGGTTTTCACAAAATAGATGTAAATTTCACAGAACACACAAAATTCTATATACCTATTAGAAATAAGCCTGTAATGATGCGTTATTTTAGACTTCGGAAATAGCTCTATAAGCAACATAAATTTTCAGTATCAGAGGCTACATTAAAATCAGAAACTAATTTGGAAATCAGAGATGAACATTTCAGATATGAAATCTATGCAACATTCGATTCCGTACACAACAGATAGAAGTTTCAGATACTAAAGACTATAATAACTTCTCCACACCACAAATTTGTGTTCACAAAATTAATATAAATTTTGGAGAATACAAACAAAATTCTACTTGTTAGAAATAGGGCTGTAGGAAACATTATCAGGAAGAGGTCCACAAAAGTCGTAAACATTAAGTGATGTTATCTCTACATTTCACATAGAAAAACTGAAATTTCAGATATAAAACATTAAATTCTACATATGACACATTAGTTTTCACAAAAAATATATCAATTGTAAATATCACAAACTTCTATGTATTAGATATATGTCGATAAGAAATATTAATTTTAGATATCAGCAATAGATCATAGGAAACATTAATTTTAAACGTCAAGCACTAAATTTCACATACCAAAAACTGATTCGATAATAAGACATCACGAACTCTAAAGTCTCCATATCACAAATTGGATTTTACAGACTAGACATCAATTTTAAACAGCACGAACGAAATTCTACAAATTAGAAATTACAGGTCTGTAAGAAACATTAATTTTATATATCAAAATTACATTCCCCATCAATTTTAAATATATAATTTTAAATATTATCATCATATCACAACCAAATTCTACATATTAACAATAGACCTGCTGGAGGGAAACAATAATTTCACGTACCAGAAACTGATTCCGCAGTAAAAGAAGGAAATTTCAGATACAACATCTAAACCACAACATTTAGTTGTGTACAACAGCAGCTGATTTTTATACAGCAAGTAGAAATTTTAAACATCATACTCTAAATTTATATCACAAATTGGTTTTCATACGATACATATCAATTTTAGACATCACAACCAAACTCTATATATTAGAAATAGGTGTGCAGGCGAGAAACATTAATTTCAATAATCAGAAACTGATTCGGCAATAATAAGAAAATTTCAGATAGAGCATCTAAGCTATTGCATTCAATTCCATGCATTAGCAATTGATTTGTGCACAGATATGCCATACTAAGTCATCCATATTTCAAATTGGTTTTCTAAAATAAATATCAATTTTATTTATTTTAATATTTATTAGAGATAGGTTTGTAGGAAACATGAATTTTAGATATTTCTAATAATATGTCCATAGAAAATATAAAGGTTAAATAATAAACACTAAATTTCACAATGAAGAAACTGATTCAGGAGTAAAAAATGGAAATTTCAGATAATAAACACTAAATTCGCCATACCACAACTAGGTTTTTACAAAATAGATATCAATCTTAGACATCAAAAACAAAATTCAACATATTAGAAATATGTCTATAAGACACATTCTTTTCAGATATCAAAAATGGATTCATAGGAAACATTCCTTTTAAACGTGAAGCACTAAATTTCACATATTAGGGACTGATTCGATAATAAGACGATGAAAGTATATATCAAATTCCGACTCCTTTACAAACTAGATATCACTTTTACTTTTAGGTATCACAAAGAAAACTCTATCTATTAGAAATTAGAGGTCTATAAGGCACATTAATTTTAGATATCAAAATTCCATACACCAGCAACTGATTTGCGAACAGCAGATAGAAATTTTAGATATCAAACACTAAATTCTTCATATCAGAAACTGATGTTTAAACACTAAATTTCACATACCAGAGACTGATTTGGTTATAAGACGTTGAAATTTAATAGCAAATTCGGAATCCTTTAGAAACCAGATATCACTTTTACTTTTAGACATCACAAAGAAAACTCTACCTATTAGAAATTAGAGGTCTATAGGACACATTAAATTTAGATATCAGAATTCCATACACCAGCAACTGATTTGCAAACAGCAGATAGATATTTTAGATATCAAACACTAAATTCTTCCTATCACTAACTGATGTTTAAATACTAAATTTCACATACTAGGGACTGATTCGGTAATAAGACGATGAAATTTAATATCAAATTCTGAATCCTTTACAAACCAGATATCACTTTTACTTTTAGACATCACAAAGAAAACTCTACCTATTAGAAATTAGAGGTCTATAGAACAAATTAAATTTAGATATCAGAATTCGATACCTACACCAGCAACTAATTTGCAAACAGTAGATAGAAATTTTAGATATCAAACGCTAAATTCTTCATATCACAAGCTGATTTTTGAACACTAAATTTCTCATATCAGGATGTGCAAAAAGAGAGGGGACTTTCACATATGACATCTAGACTGCAATATTTAATTCCATACATTAGTTACTCATTTGTACTTATTGATTTGAGTTTTAATTGTTAATCGTTAATAATGATGTCAGATAGTCCCTCGAAACGTTCGATATTTAATATTTTTATTCTGCAGAGTAGCGAAATAACCATAAAAAACGTTAGCAAATTTAAATTCTCGATATCAAACACAATTCGCTATACCATAAAATAGATATAAATTTTAGACATCACAACCAAAATAGCAAAAATAGGTCTGCAGCAAATATTAGGTAGGTATTAGATACTGAATTGACAAGAAGAGGAGGAAATTTAAGATTAACTTTAAGATTAAATTCTATACTTATACCAAATAAATTGATTCGTGTTTGCATTTATTATAAAAAAATGAGAAGATTATGAAAAATACCCAACTGATCCTGCGATATAAAAGAATTTCATAAAACCCACTTCTGCTTTTGTTGCCTAAGCACATTTGCATCGCATCTCCTAAACATTCACATAAATTAATCACAGCTAAAGAGGTCTAGGAGTTTCCAGAAAAATAATTATCCGAGCTGTCAAACCAGCGGCATTTGCGGCTTATAAACGAACCGATAATGCCCGAGCAAACGGCTACAACACGACCAAATGGACGCAGAGTATAAAAACAGTTTTTGACGATCGAAGACCGACTGCCAGCCGGCAAATTTCACATATGCGAATTGGTTGCAGTACAACTTTTCACCTCTGACGGGTGATAAAAGGCTCCTGCAAGGTGACGTCAGGCACCGGTAGCGTTTGCAAACAATGGGGCAAACGCCGAATTCCTTACGAAATCATCAATTTAAATTCCACCCGGGCGGAAACCCACTAATACGCGATATTTTTTCATTAGGTGCTCGGCCACCACGAAATTTGTCATTAATTTCCCCGTAAGCGGCAGATGTCTATATTAATAATTTACTTTGCGGCCAGTGTTTAATTCTGCGTATCATTACTAATGATTCTAAAACAAAAGGCGATCAAAGGGGCCGCGCCGCTCAATTCAGCCGAGATTCCCGCTCACGTGCCTCAGATGGAATAAGGAAAGGCCTTCACTTTTTATCCCGGAATCTATTATCATAATTCGTCGGAAAATAACCGAAATTGCCGGTAATGATAATGGTCGGAAAGCGTCCTTCGGTTTTTTAGCGGGACAATTAAGGAGCCGATCAAATTCGCGGCCATTTAGTTCCCGCTCGTTAGGGCCGCGAACAGCTGATTTCCGAAAATAGGTCCCGATAATAAATGGGGATTTTCACGCCCCGTAGGAAGCGCGCCGGTAGAACGCAAAGAATTTGACCGTTTTACATAAACCAAACCGACGGCGAAGACAAAGTATCGGGCGCACGTCAGTTATTCTGGAGCGACGACGCGGCAGACAATAAAAACCTAAACGCGCCTAATTTACGGCTACAAGGTTAAAATTAACCTCGAAATTAGAAGAAGCTTGTCGCGGCTCTGTGATAGTGTGATTTAGGCTTTTAACACGTTATTTGCTTTGATAAATTTGTAAACCTGTCGCCTGCGAGCTTTGTGACGGCGGATCCCTAACGACCTGCTCTGTTGTTGCGGTTGTTTAATTAACAGCCGTTCTTTTGTTTACCAAAATCCTAATAAACTGTCGCATAATTTAAAATTTATTGTAGCATCAATTACGGTTAATGTGGGGTGAAGTCGCTAGCGATGGACCATTTAACGTACTACTTATTGCAAAACATCTGAATGGAAGCATGTTGTTACAAAAATGTAAATTAATAACCACGTTATATTTTTCTAAAAAGAACCGCGTTCATGGTGCTCTAACTCAGTAATTAACTGAATCATCAAGCATTACTAAACTTTTAAGTCTAAACAACATTTAATAAAAATGTATTAAAACGTAAAAATAACAACTGCAAGAAAATAGCTAAGTTACTGTTGGTAGACCATTCAACATACCCATTGCAAAAGTCTAAACCAGAAAAAAAATTACTACAAAAGTTTAGATTAACACTAAATATCATAAATGTTAACTATTTGAGCGCAAATTAAATGCGTGTCTTGGTAATTTCAACCGAGATGCGGTTTGTGCAAATTTTATTTTACAATGCACGTGATCTTGGGCCGTTAGCGACCTTAAGGTATGCATTTTTCCCTTTGAGTTAGTGATGCTAATTATGGGGATTTACGTTTAGGCTTGGACCATTTTCATTTGTCACATGGACCACTCCCGCTTGTCATAGTCGGAAAATGCCTTGCAGACTGCTAATGGCTTTCTTGCTTTTGTGCGGATCCAGCCACCACAGTTCCTGTGTGCCTTGTTGGTTTCCTTCCTTACAATACATCACAATGGAGCTGCCTCAGGATATTTAATTATTAAGTTGTGGGTAAGATAGTACCAATGAAAGCTCTTAGCGCTTAAGACAACCAGCGAAAGGTAGTTCAATTTTATTTTGATAATACACATAAGCGTAACTAGTGGGGTGGTCGGATGGGCAAGGCCTACTCCAGATGCCAACTGGCCCCCTCCAGAGATATAAATGTTAAATAAATTTTGAAGATCTGATTCTTACTGAGTAAACTAAACTAAAAAAATTTAATATGTCAAATGGGCGTATATATTACAAATTAAATTAAAATATCTATATCTAAAATTTATTATTATGTTCTAACAGCAAATGCATATCTTATAGGTATAGGTATTGGCGATAGTTGATTGGGGGTAGGGTTAAGCATCAAACGATTTCAATCATAGTTTTTATATTTTGCCAAAACAGTTATAAAATTACACATAGGGAAGTGACCTTTAAACACTGATAATTAATAAAAGCTTTATTCAAGCAGAAAACCATCATAAACAGTAACAATATGAGCATAACATAGTTGCATGTCCCGATAACTAGCATCAATTATAACCAGCCCCAAATTTGTTTTTTAATAATGGTGACAAACGTTTTAATGATCATCTTAGCGTTTTATCTCATCTTGTTTTTGTTTTATGTTACTGATCGTAATTTTGCGTTTTTTGTTTATATAATTTAGCCACTTTTTCGCATAGTGATGACATTTTGTGAGCGGCACCATTGTTAATCAATTGGGTCCCGGGTGCACTTTTTCGCATAGTGATGACATTTTGTGAGCGGCACCATTGTTAATCAATTGGGTCCCGGGTGGTGTAGCTTGAACAAGCGTCTACGTTCGATCAGCAGAGTTAAGCAACGCTGTCTCTGGTCAGAACTTGGATGGGAGTTCCACGGCTGCATCTCTCAGCGCCCCGTGGTACGGCTATCACGAAAAAAAGTTGGTCCCGGCGGTCGTAACAACATCATGACAGTCGTTAGTGGGGTTGGAAGTCCTCATAACTGCACAGCGACGCCTATAATTGGTCTAACGGCTGTTGGCTGAGTGCGAATTAAATTAAATACACTCACTGGAATTCACGGACAACTAAACAAGTAAACAATGCGCATGCAGGGTCACTAAACGAAAATGAGCTGAATTGTGATAACATTTTGACCAGTTAAGCCGATTCGGATTGCGCTGTATTTAAATTGACGCATTTGACGCTCCAGATTACCGTTCGAATCACTAAACTCTGAATAAACGAGGGAAATTGATATATTACTTTCATTATGCTAAATAAATGAATAAAAATAGAAAAAATATAAATATTTGATTTAAACCAAAAACATCCGATTTAAATGAATAAAAGCAATGTTGTTAAATAATTGTAATTTTTATCAACCTTTGTTGACGGGACTGTCCCTTCTCAGCCAAAAATCCTAGTTACGCTAATGATAAAACAAAGTGTGTTTTTATACTTGCGTTCTATTTTTCAGATTAGAGATTAGCTTTCTTGCAGCGCCTGAAAGGCTGCATGTCAGATTGGATGAGTTTTTCGCTGGTTGATGCACGCTAAACTCTAGTAACTATTAATCGCACAGTTTACTTTTGAGCCAAAATGTCAATAACTTCTTTTCACTATTTAACTCTTGCAAAAATTTTAGCATACAACCTCCTGGGTTATTTTGAATTTATCGACCAAGTTGCATATGTGCCCACTTTGAACTAATTATACCATTTAACCCAAGGTTATTTTGAATTGACGAGATTCGTTTAATATTTATACGTTCATATTGTTATTTTATGCAACTGTATTCGCACAGTTTGGATTTTAAAGTCATGTTGCTGCTCACTACTACTGGTATATTATATTTTATTTGACCCTGCCGATACTTGCTCGTTTTCGTTAATATAGGTTAGTATAAGCTAGAAGCTGTGCACGGTAAGTGAATCTTATTTAGACTGTGAGTTAGGCTGTTTTGTTGTTGTCGTGGTTGACGACTGGCGCCCTTTTGTAATTGGTTTTATTGTTTGTTCATGTAATTAGCTGGAGTTATCTGGCGTTGTTCGGAGGCTTACCAGTGGTTAAAACATCTTTAAAAAGTAATAAAAAATCTGTGGTATTATCATCCATAATTAATCCAAATACCTTCACAAATCAATCAAAAATTAAAACCAAAAGTCTCTTCCATTCCAACCTATCTCCCATATTGAATGGTTTGTGCCGTCGATGTCATATCTTTTTGGGAGTAGCAATAAGTACCTAAGTATGCCTTGTTTTAGAGAAGAGTCCATTTTCCAACAAACGTTACCAGTATAAAAAATTACATCTAATGATTGAATACAAATGTTTTTAAGCAATAATTCACATTGTTAGTCATTGACAACCATCTTATAATTGAAACTTTAAACCCCCATTTCATCCCCTTAAAGGATGAATTTCGAAAAATCCCTTCTTCGTGCACCTCTACAGTATAAGAAAAATCTCCATGCAAAATTTTAGTTTCCTAGGCCTTGTTGTTCTTGAGATACATTGATGAGTGAGTGAGTGAGTCAGTGAGGGAACTTAACTTTATATATTTAGATAACCTTAAAATGATTGCCTGATTCTTACCCATGATAACAAATCGCCGAGAGTTTGAGCTAGTCTGAGTTTTAATCGTCTTTTGTTGAATATTGGTACATAATCTAAGCCAGGTGAGACTTTCTGAAGCTGTGAGTAAGTTTGACATCATTTAATAAAAGTGAAAATTTTCATGTACTGATTTCGGAATAAGAATAAATATTTGTTTAAGCTTAAAGTATGGATGTTTTAAGAAAACATCCACAAGAGCCTGACAAACTTTAGCAGCAGCTTGAAAAGGAAGGTATAAAAATAATAGGTTGAATCTTAAAATTTCCTAATCGACGATTGTTAGTAAGATAAAAAATTATCGACGATCACGTCAGGGTCGGCAATATAATGTTTAGTAATAGTATTAATACTAAACACTCTAAACATTAACTACTTGAATTCTATAGAACTGTTCATATACAATAGTATACCAACACAACAGTACAATGCCTTTATACAGTGTGGAAATAAAGTAACGGATAAATCCATTAATTTTGTTAATACTACCTACCTTTTATGAAAAAATCTTGAAGGGGATAGCGATTTTAATTATAAGACATATACTACAACCACCTTTATGTTGCTACGTCATTTGTTTTAAAAGTTATGAAGCCATCGACTTTTTTTTTAAATGACAACTTGTAGTTTTTATTATTGTTATTGGTAGTACTTTTTATCTTGTTTTCAATGATATAAAATTTTCAATATGTTGCCCCTGAAATAAAATCGAGAAAAATGGTCTTAAGGTTGAAATATTAAAAACCATTTTTATTAATAAAATAGTTTGCTAAAGGTAAATTCTAATTTAGAAAAAGCAAAAGACGCTTATTTTGTTATGACATATTTACAAATTGTTTAATTCTGACATGTAACTAATCTTTTTTTGTATACATTTAACTAGATTTTTGCTCAATTCATTGGTTTTTAATATTTAAACTTTTAGACCATTTTTCTGGATAAAAAGTACTACCAAAATCAATAATAAAAAATATAGGTTGTTATTTATAAAAAGTCGATGACGTCATATCATGAAAACCAAATTACACAAAAAACTGAAAATCAGCTGAAAATATTTCCTATGGTCAAAATCGCTACGCCCCTTCGAGATTTTTTGATAAAAATGAATATCAACGAAGTTAATGAGTTTATCTGTTAGGTACTTTATTTCCACACTGTATATAAACGTATGCTATGACTTGCTGTGTGTGTCATGTATCACTAGTTCAATGCCATCCAACGGCAATTGGAGAAACTATACTGTTACAGAATACTGTAATTATGTTTTCTTATTTACATATACATTTAAAAAATGCAAAAGCTACTGCTTTGATTGCACACCTAATACAATAGGTGCGACGCGGCTAAGCTTGTTTCTGATTGGGTTTTTTTAAACTTTCGTGATACAAAGTGTACAGTAAAATAATGTAATCAACGTAAATGATAGTTAATTCTGCAGCTCCGTATGTCTTTTGAGATAATCGCCACTGACTGGCAAAGCTCACTTCTTTAAAAATAGTCATGGAGCTTTGGATTTAACCCCAACGACGAAAAATATCAATCTCGATCTGGAATTCCGACACGAGACGCGATCGAGAATTATCTCGTCTTGGCGACGCGACGTCAGAAATCATTATATTCATAGGTTCTTGCACAACAAGGTTTATTTGAACACGACACGTGCAATATAACAATTGCGATTAGATAATAAACTTTTTGATGATCATCAGCACACGATGAAAAATTGACAGCTGAACAACATTAATTAAGGGAGCAAAATGCAATTATAACCTAATAATAAAATCTGACTTCAATCAGATCTAAATTTCTTATTTTTTGTCTTTATGGTATTTGATTCATTTCGAACTTATTCACTACAACTTGTGTCGCATAAGAAAAAAAAAGTAAACGCAAAAATACAAACCCAACACCTCAATACTTTATACTTTAAATGTTCAAACACCCAATAAGAAAAAAACACCCCTAAAACGACTGAGCACGTACTCAAAATTATAGAAAAGAATGCGAGCGACACAAATTGGTCCCAAGGGGCCTCAGGAGGCGTTGGTTAGGGCTATTCACGATATTTAAAAGTTAGCAGAAGTCGCCTCTTAAAACCGAGGCAATCACTCTCCCTCAATCTAAAACTTTTAGATTTTTTCTCTTAACATTCATATTAATTACTCTATTTTGAATATGAAATATTTCGATACACTGATAACGACTCGTTTTCAAAAATCCTTCGGCTGCAATGCAAAATTGCCATAGCAAATAAATTATTGTTTAGATCCTTGAGTATTTAAAAGTGAAGCTAGTAAACTTCCACTACAACCCAATAAAATTTTACTGCAGATATTAATTTCAAAAATAAATTATAATCTATAAGTAATTGTAGTATTTTCACCGCAGCTTAGCATAGGTACGTACAGAAATAATACTCTTCGTGGAAGCACGTCCGTCCTTGATTCAGGCCGATTCCGCTGCAACTGCTTAAGTTTGAATACTTAGCCAGAAGGAACATTATTGGCTAATTAAGGAACGAACGCCTAGTTATTCGTTTCCGCTTCAAAAATTCGCGGTAATTAGGCTCCAAGAACCAAAATGGCCGGTATTAGTTTAGTGTCGATTGTTCCAGCGATGGGAATCTAATGAATGATGTTTAGAAACGCGTCACAGCATTTAACTTTCGGCTTAATCTCACGTTACACTTATTTTTCATGTGAGTAGCTCCGGCAATACCATAATGGCTGGTTGCGATTTCAATTGTGGCGCAGGAGCTGCAATTTTCGGTTGTAGTAGCTAACAAAAATTAAAAGCAAACACTATTTACAATAAATCATTCAGTGGTAACTTAGCAGTTTACTTTATAAACAAACCATGTGATATATTTGTATGGATTTGCTTGGCTTTTAACGTCACCTAGACATTTCCATTTTGCTAACACGAAAAAGGCGTTGAGTGACTACGGTACCATAGACTCCAGGGTTACCAAATTTTGATTAAGTATGACTAATTTACATCAGCAATAATTAAGTGTAACAGAGCAGTTTTCAAGAATGAATTTCATAAGTACTAATAATTAGCGGGCTTTAAGAATTAATTGTTGAATATCTCTTAAAAGTTTGTTAGTAAGCAACTCATATAATTTAACTCTTAATTACTACTACGTGGTCTTTTTTATGCTTTTAGAAGAAACGTGTTTCCAATATGAACTAAAGGGTTTGCTTATTCTGCTTTTAGTGTCAACATTAAATTTTATATAAGAATTTGAATTCCACGAGAGCAGCAATTTGAAGTACATACATATATTATTGCAACCACTATAATTTTTCTATGAAAATATGATCATGTTAACGCTTTTGCTTAGGCCAACAGTATATAATGCATTCAATAACTAAATTTTTTCATCAGCTAATAGATATATAATTATCTAAAACAATATTTACAGTTTATTACAATTAATAATCCTGGAAGTATATGGATTTTATTTTATTTTATCAAATGCAATGTAAATATTTTTTATTTTGCCGTTATTTGTATATTTATATACTTTTCCCGTAAATATGTTCTTCCAATTCATTTAATTCTTGAATTATATAAATCTGGTTCAGTATTATAATACTTAAAATTTAGAAACCCTTATGTTGTTGCTTTTTTGTGTTTATTAGCTTGTAATTTTTTACTGTTGATGTGACATTAAGAGAAAAGGTCGGTGCCTTAGCAGTGGAGATGTAAATACAACCGAGAGATTGCACTAAAATATATTATCGTTGCTATAGCCCAAAGTCAGTAATCAATTTTACGACGAATATCATTCATAAATTAAAATTCTTTTTATAAAATGGAACACAATCTAAAAAAATTAAATATAAAAGAAGTGAACTTAATGTATATGCATTCAAGCTATTATTTCAAAAGACAAAACAAGTAAACATAATTCTAAAGCTAAATGCGACGAATGTTAATGTCTGTGAAATTCCTAAAATTAAATTATGCCCATTCTACAAAAATGTATTGCAAGCAGTATGAGTTTGGGGCAGGGTAGGCTAAGAAGTTTGAACTGCAGTGGGAGAATAAAATAATGTAATTAAATTTTGACAATAGCACCATATTCACACATTTCGAAACTTGCAACGCTCCCAATGCAAATTGTCCCAGTTTGGGGGGCTGTAGGCTATAGAAATTGAATTGCAGTCGAAGTTTGTATTAGAAACAAACAACTAAATTTTTACAGTAGCACGCAATTTTTCCACGAGAATCTCCACTTTTGGAAATCTTAGAGGCTTCGAATTAAAATAGCACCCAAAGGAATTTTTTTCTCGTGGAATACAGACACTTCCGGAAAGATGGCACCAGTTTATTAAAAGAGAGGAAGGCTGAGTAGAATAATGACATGATATACATTAGACTCCTTGCGTTTGTTTTTGAATAAATATTAAATTATCGTTGAAATTTGAACGCTCCTCGTATATATAGATAGATAGATAACAGAATGCTACTAAATTTTGACAATATCACGTGATTATTGTACCACAAACCAAACAATGCAGCTAAATTTTGACAATAGCACACGATGTTTGCACCAGAATCGCCACCAATTTCGAAAACGATAAGACTTCGAACGTAAATAGTCCCAGTTTGTGGCAAAGTAGGGTATGGAAATTGAACTGCAGTGGAAATTTATACCAGGAAAAAAATAATACAGCTAAATTTTGACAATATCGCACGATTTTTGTACCAAAAACAAAATAATGCAACTCAAATTCGACCATAGCATATTATGTTTTCACCAGACTTGTCATATTTCGAAAATTCCAAGGTTTCGAAGGCAAATAGTCTCAGTTTGGGGTGCAGTAAGCTATGGATATTGAACTGCAGCGGAAGTTAGTATCAAAACAAGAAAAAATGCAGCTAATACTTTTTGACAATATCACTCGATTTGGGCACCACAAACAAAATAAAACTTTGTATCAGAAACAAACGAATAGTACAACTAAATTTTGACAGTAGCACGCAATTTTTTCACCGGAATCGCCACATTTTAAACAAGGCTTTGAATACAAATAGTGCCACTTTGGGGCGCATCAGGTTGTGGAGATTGAACGGTGGAAGTTCAAAACAAACGAATGCAAGTAAATTTTGATAACAGCACTCGATGTTTCCACCAGACTCGCCACATTGCTAAACTTCCACAGCTTCGAACGCAAATAGTACCAGTTTGGGGCGCAGTAAGCTATGGAGATTGAACTGCAGTAGAAGTTTATAGCTAAAATTAAAAAAAAATCAGCTCAATTTTGATAATATCCAGCAATTTTTCTACCACAAGCAACAAAATTTTAACACTAACGTTATGATGTTTGACCAGAATCGACACACTGCGAAGCTTTTAAAGCTTTCAATGCAAATGGTCCCAGTTTGAAGAAATAAAATAACGCAACTAAATTTTGACAATCACACTCGATTAGTGTATCAGAAACATAAGCATGCCACTAATTTTTTACAATACTTAGCATTCGATTATTGCACCAGAATTGCAGAATTCGAAACTTGCAAGACTTTCAATGCAAGTAAGTCTCAGTTTAGGGCACAGTGAGCTATGGAAATTGAACTGCAGTGGAAGTTTGTATCAAAAATGAAAAGATTGCAACTAAAGTTTAACGATTTTTGTACCAGAAACAAGATAACGCAATTTTTATTGGACAGTAACACGTGATATTTGAACCAGAAACAAAATAATGTAACTAAATTATGACAAAAGCACGTGATTTTTACACTAGAAACAAAAGAATGCAATTAAGTTTTGACAATAGCGCGCAATTTTTGTACCAGAAACAGAAGAATGGAACTAAACTTTTAAAACGCCACATTTCGAAATTTGGTAGGTTTCGAACGTAAATAGTCCCTGTTTGGGGCAAATAGTTCTAGTTTGTGGTGCAATTATCTATGGGGATTGAACTGCAGTGCTTGTTTATATCAGAAATGAAAACATACAATTAAATGTTGACAATAACAAGCCATTTTTGCACCAGAATTTAAAAAATGCAACTAAACTTTGACAATAGCTCCTGATTGTTGCACCAGAAAAAATTGACAACTAAATTTTGACAATAGCACTTGATTTTGCTCCCTGAAACTAAAGATAGCAACTGCATATTGACAATAGGACGCAATTTCCGTGCCAGAAATAAAAACATGAAACTAAATTTAGACAATAGCACGTGATTTTGGTACGTGAAACTAAAGATAGCAACTGAATATTGACAGTAGCACGGAATTTCTGTACCAGAAATAAAAGCATGGAACTAAATGTTCACAGTATCAGGCGAGTTTTGCACCAGAATCAAATAAATACAACTAAATTTTGACAATAGCTCCTGATTTTTGCACCAGAAAAAATTGACAACTAAATTTTGACAATAGCACGTGATTTTGCTACCTGAAACTAAAGATAGTAACTGCATATTGACAATAGGACGCAATTTCCGTGCCAGAAATAAAAACATGAAACTAAATTTAGACAATAGCACGTGATTTTGGTATCTGAAACTAAAGATAGCAACTGAATATTGACAGTAGCACGCAATTTCTGTACCAGAAATAAAAGCATGGAACTAAATGCTGAAAATATTAGGCGAGTTTTGCACCAGAATCGAATAACTGCAACTAAATTTTGACAATAGCGCGTGATTTTAGTATCTGAAACTAAAGATAGCAACTGAATATTGACAATAGGACGCAATTTCCGTGCCAGAAATAAAAACATGAAACTAAATTTAGACAATAGCACGTGATTTTGGTACGTGAAACTAAAGATAGCAACTGAATATTGACAGTAGCACGGAATTTCTGTACCAGAAATAAAAGCATGGAACTAAATGTTCACAGTATCAGGCGAGTTTTGCACCAGAATCAAATAAATACAACTAAATTTTGACAATAGCTCCTGATTTTTGCACCAGAAAAAATTGACAACTAAATTTTGACAATAGCACGTGATTTTGCTACCTGAAACTAAAGATAGCAACTGCATATTGACAATAGGACGCAATTTCCGTGCCAGAAATAAAAACATGAAACTAAATTTAGACAATAGCACGTGATTTTGGTACGTGAAACTAAAGATTAGTAACTGAATATTGACAGTAGCACGCAATTTCTGTACCAGAAATAAAAGCATGGAACTAAATGTTCACAGTATCAGGCGAGTTTTGCACCAGAATCAAATAAATACAACTAAATTTTGACAATAGCTCCTGATTTTTGCACCAGAAAAAATTGACAACTAAATTTTGACAATAGCACGTGATTTTGCTACCTGAAACTAAAGATAGCAACTGCATATTGACAATAGGACGCAATTTCCGTGCCAGAAATAAAAACATGAAACTAAATTTAGACAATAGCACGTGATTTTGGTACGTGAAACTAAAGATAGCAACTGAATATTGACAGTAGCACGGAATTTCTGTACCAGAAATAAAAGCATGGAACTAAATGTTCACAGTATCAGGCGAGTTTTGCACCAGAATCAAATAAATACAACTAAATTTTGACAATAGCTCCTGATTTTTGCACCAGAAAAAATTGACAACTAAATTTTGACAATAGCACGTGATTTTGCTACCTGAAACTAAAGATAGCAACTGCATATTGACAATAGGACGCAATTTCCGTGCCAGAAATAAAAACATGAAACTAAATTTAGACAATAGCACGTGATTTTGGTATCTGAAACTAAAGATAGCAACTGAATATTGACAGTAGCACGCAATTTCTGTACCAGAAATAAAAGCATGGAACTAAATGCTGAAAATATTAGGCTAGTTTTGCACCAGAATCGAATAACTGCAACTAAATTTTGACAATAGCGCGTGATTTTACTATCTGAAACTAAAGATAGCAACTGAATATTGACAGTATCACGCAATTTCTGTACCAGAAATAAAAACATGGAACTAAATGCTCAAAATATCAGGCGAGTTTTGCACCAGAATCGAATAAATGCAACTAAATTTTGACAATAGCGCGTGATTTTGGTATCTGAAACTAAAGATAGCAACTGAATATTGACAGTAGCACGCAATTTCTGTACCAGAAATAAAAACATGGAACTAAATATTGACAATATCAGGCGAGTATTGCATTAAAATCAATCAAAGAAATGCAACTAAGTTTTGACAATAGCACGTGATTTTGGTCTAAAGATAGCAACTGCATATTGACAATAGCACGCAATTTCTGTACCAAAAACAAAAGTATGCAACTAAATGTTGACAATAGCACGTGAATTTGGTACTTGAAGCGAAAGATAGCTATTGAATATTGACAATAGCAAGCAATTTCTGTACCAGAAATATTAGCATGCAACTAAATGTTGACAGCAGCAGGCGATTTTGCACTACAATAAAAAAATCAACTAAATCTTGACACCAGCACTCGATTTTTGCACCAGAATCGCAGAATTCGAGACTTGGAAGGCTTCACATGCATATAGTTCCAGTGTGAGGTGCAGTAGACTATTGAACTGCAGTGGAACAGTATATCAAAAACGGAAAAATACAACTACATTTTAACATTAGCATGCCACTTTTGAACAAGAATCCTCGCATTTGGAACCAATTCACACCATACGATTCATTCGGAAGTATCTTACATGGGTATCATATCAACATAGACAATTTTGACAAGAATGAAAATAGACGCTAGCTGTGTTCAATTATATTTACGTAGGTAGTTGCGGTTAAGTTAGCATGGCTTATTCTGGTGTTTAACAGAACAATTTTATAGAAACTTTCCAAATTTGCCTAAAGTCTAAATAAGTAGGTATGTAACATACTGGAGGTAATTAAATCAATGGCAAGCGTATCCGATTCTAATTTTGGAATTGTTGCGGCGGCAAGATCGGTGGACTGGTTTTTCAGAATATCTATATTAACACGTCAATAGAAATTTCAATTGTTTTGGAAGTATAAATAACACTGAGGTCGTTTTTTCACCTTTTTTGAGCTATCGTATAAGTGAAATGGTACAGAATCAAATAGTCCAATTCCGAGTTGTAGAAAACAAACTTTTGCGGGCCATTATGTCCACACCAGGTAAAATCCAAAAGGTGCGCGAGTTCGGCCGTCTTCGAACTGTCAACCCCCGTTCAAACGCGGTCGAAGCTCGAAAACAAGTATCGTTTATCCGGCTGGAAACAGATGCAGAGGCTGCCGAAAATCCATGTTAACCTGCCCCGTGCAACCGATACGGTTTGCGACAAGATTTGCGCCGGAATTGGGGCATTGTTCCAGGGCTGCGAAATAACAAATGCGCTCCGAGAGCGTTTTTCTGCGCCCCGATGACATGTTTGACCATAATCCGACGGATAAACACGTATTAAGAGCATTTATGCTGCCATAATTTCACACGCCGATGACGCGGTGACAAAAAGAACAGCGTGCCACATGGAGATGTTGAGTGGCCTGCCAATGGATCTCGCAGCGGGGATTCCCGCATTAATGTTAGTGGGTTAGCGGTTAAAGCCGCACCGGGGGTGAAGCCCCATCACTCTGGACCGGCGGATTTTATTGGGAAAATTATTTATGGAAATGCTGTTTTTATGTGTCTGAAGTATTGCAATATTTACATTAAACTTCGTCTTTTATTAAATATGGAGAGAGGGCTTCCATATTATAATTAGGCAGAACTACAAGTAGGTACCTATATACACTGTTCACGTCTTTTTTTGCATCAAAGCTGGCCATGGAAATTTCCCAATTTAGCTGTGTAAAATTACTTTGTTGTAGGTACATATTTAAACGAGGTTTACATTTGAGGTTATGGTTGCCAAATGTATTTAAGTTAGAAAACGTGACAAAACACATTCAAAAGCACAGTTGTCATACCTAAGTAAAACATAAAATGGAACTTTAGTCATTTTTATGCATGTAGTATTCAGTTTCATTAATTGTGTAATTGAAGAAATTTTTAATCAAGTACATCGAACGTTTTGCAATATTTCAGATTTTAAATATTGATCCACATGTACTACCAAATTCATCTGGCAATAATATTCTATTCTGTTCATGTGCAACTTCAGAACAAAAATCCATGGACAAGTTTCATCCAAAAAAGGAGCGAATGGATTATTTCCTCCTTTTCAGTTATTTTAAAGCTTCATAAGTTCAGTTCTACAGGTACTGAGTTATAAGTGAAACACTAATTTGTCTAGTAGGCAATCAAAAACGAATTGACAACAAAAAAGAAACAAATGAATAGCAATGTATATCTTTATAAGCTATTCATATTTCTGTGTGTAATACAACAATATAACTGAACTCTAGTAAATTATACATTATAGATACAAATTAAGCAATAGACTAGTACCTATACCAGGTAACTATCTACGTGAACATAGATTAAAACAAAAAACAATAAGTAGTGTTAAAGTGCACTATAAATAAAAGTAACATTTATTTTTCGTCAGTTACCTACCTACTTTATTTAGCCTGTCGTTGTATGTACTTATTTGCTTTTTTTATCCGATCTATTGATATATTCAGTTGTTATCTACATTATTTATTTTTTTCGCCAACATTCTTTTGTTTCATTAACTATGCTGCAACAGCCTGTTGTAGAAAATCGCCTATTCCCTTAGACGAGGGACGTAATTATAAACTCAAATTGTAAATTTGTAATAAGTAATACCTAGAAATGTCGAGAAAATACAAAAACTGATTTTGTAGTGTCTAATTTAAAGTATTTGTTTTATCTTCGACGCTATCACAATTAATTTAAACATTGCACAGCCAGGCTTGGATTTAGCATTGAATTAAATTTTTCATCGTTTAAAATTGCTTTATAATGAACGTTCTATTAATGTGAGGATTGAATGACAATTTCAATGCTGCAAATATGTTTATAAATAACGATTTGTTTTGTTGCTAAAAACAAGAGGTTACCTAGTTAAGCTTGGCCGCACATGAGAGTCGATTAGTTACACAGCACTTTATAGTTTCCGTTTTATTTTATGAAATCCATCATTTTTATCCTTTGTGATATTCAATACTTAACTAAATTTCATATGAAAACCTTTTTTATTCATTTCTCAGAAAATGTTATTCTTGATAAAAATTCCTGCACCTACTCAAACTCAAAATGGACTTCCCTGAATGTAAAGATCTCGTTTCGTATACGGGGGAAGTTCGAAAATATGAAAACGGCTAAAGAATAAAGTACTCTTATTTTAAAAATTTGCAGAAATGATATTTGGTAAAGTGGTTTAGGTGTCAAATACAAAGTGACAGTCATGTGCTCTGAAAAAGTCAGCGGTTTTCCTGTAATTATGATTGTATGATCGATGTTCTTGTTTTTAAATATTTATTACATTTCCATTTAAAATTATAATTGGTTCGAATTTTTATTGATGTTTAGATCATTTATTATTACTATTATTTTAAAATATACCTGTGATTTTTACACTGGACATAAAAATTAGGTTCTTACTAATTTTGATTAATGATTTTCTGGATGTTGTTGTTGTTGACAGTAAATCCGTCTCGTATCCGATAATAAATTAACTTTCAAGTAGCTTCCGTAACATAGGTATAGCTTGGTAAAAACAATAGAAAAGACCAGTGAACATTATTTTTAGCAGTAGATAATGTCACGTTTTTGAATATTTCATTTTAGAACTCCTTCGTATACGATAGGTTAACATTTTGGCAAATGCATTTTGATTGCCATGAACTTTAATCAATAATAAAATTATCTGATAAATGAATAGCAAAACACTTTTCCACACATGCTCAAATGTATGCCAGTCACTGTATAAGTAATATAAGAAAGACGAGTAGTACCTATCATTACAATTCCTTACAGTCTCTCTCTAATCCTTTATAATCCCCGTTCATATCCTAGACACTGTTTACCCAAATAAAATCTAATTCGCTATTCAAAGCTAAAACGGTAAGAACTACCGGTATTAGCAAAATCGTGGTCCGAGGGCCCTTGAGGTAAAAGTGGCTTAGCTGAGTGCCTTTTGGGCCGAGCTCGGACAAAGGCCTGGACATGAGCAGCCAACAATGCGGTCCACTGACCTGTTTGCTTAGTGGCGCATTATTACTTGCACTTTCAAAGGAATTTTGCTTTTAAACCCTGCAGATTATCTGGGACTGCTTGTGACAAAAGAGTAGCACTTGCTGACCAGGCCACTTACGATTTGCTGGCGAGTCCGGGGTCCTCGGAGAGACAGGATTTGTCAAGGCCGTTTTTGTTTTATTTAAACTTAATATACTAACAAAGTTATTGTTAAAAGGAAATATGATCATTTCTACATATTATGTATGGAGAATAGTAAGAAGGTATACAATATTACTCAGCTGCTGTCAAATTAAAAATATATACTGTTGTTATCGTAAGTAAGTACCTACTTTATTGTCAATTATATGCAATTTCTTATTTTATTATTTCGATATGCAAAACAAAAAATTTAAATCACAGAGTAAGTAGCCTAGATGTGAGAAGACACAGTGTATTCACTGTTAAGCAATCCCCCCCCCCCCCCCCTACACGTTTCTTTTAATATAAGACTAATTATACCTACATATAGAACAATAGTTTTACACTCTGCTAAACGTGGTGTCAGTTTAGGCACAGTGATTGACAATTTAATATTGCAAATAGTTATTACTAACTATGTAAACCATTCACCGGATGTACCAAACAAGATATGTCTGTTTATGTTCTTTGTTGCCAGTTATTTATTTATTTATATATAGGACAATATAAAATAAAATAATGGAACAAGCAATCTACATAAAAAACAGAAATAATGAGTTTATTTATGATCCACTAACCTCACTTTCGTAAGTAGTACTATCTACATGTTTTGCTACAAGTATAATTCTCCACTACTTTAAACTTTATTTGGTTTTCCTTGAGCTTTCAAAATATTGGCTTAGATTAAAGAATTGTCTTATGAATTGCTAGGTACTCAAGGAACCAAACCCAATCATTCACTATATTGTTTGTAAACAAATCTCAACTCTTGGTCCTAATGTGTTCAGAATTTTTTGAAAAATTAGTACATAATCCAATGAAAAAATATAGGTTAATAAATTTTCCAGCTTAAAATCGTGTTGCTATTATTTTCTATTGTATGTCGACGTCACAGAAGCTTTTAAGGTGGAACTTGTCTCATCATTTTCACCCTGCTCTATGTTAAGTGGTAGAAAAGTATGAACATGCATTCCTTATAAACATAAAAATGCGTTAATTTGTAGATATTGCAGGCTAAGATCATTGTAACACTGCATTATTTGAATGGCAAATGGAAACTTATTGGCTCTTCATTTTTCTCTCAATTAAATAAATTGTGTAAATGTTGCAACTGATGGTTCGATATTGTGTTTGGCGTAAAACATGTCACTCAAATAGATATATGACTAAACGGAGAGTTACCTTAAACGCCCTCGACTTTTGTGAGGTTAGGTTAAGCAACATGAAAGAGCAGATTTACAAAATTTTTGATCAAAAACTCTGATATAACACTTCGTCATTGATTTGACACATTCTAGCTACATTAGTTTATTTAAAGAGTAAGCAAAATATGAAAAATGGCAGCCGTTTAAATTAAATTAGTGCATATTAGGGTGCTTTTAGAATTATTAATCTTCTAATTTATCAGTTGAATTATTAGTTTTATAACAGCAATGGGAACATGAAATGTATTAAAAAAGAAGCGTTTTGCAGCCTTTGTATACAACTACTGATTAACGACGCATTGGCGATTTTCCACTAATAAAAAGGCGGCGCGGGGCTTCCCCCTAGGCTAATTCCGAGCCGTCGTTCTCCGCGGACTTACAAAACTACTTACGGCAATACTAACACTGGCTTTGACGTTCATCGTCATGGCGGGGATCTGCGAGCCGTAGAACTGGCCGGCGGCGGCGGTCATGTCGGTGAGCATCTTCACCGTCTTCACGTCCTGGCCACCATGCGACGTTGTTTTGTCAAAAATCGAGCACTCGCACACATACGTCTATTAAACCGCTATTGTTGAATTCACATTGCTGACTGGTGCTCGGTAGGGGAAATGCCGATTAGGGCAAATCACACGTTCCCCTTCCACACCGCTCCTGGGGGGCGGGGTCGCGCCGGGCGGCCAATCGTCGGCCGTGCCATTTAAAGAGTGGAACGCCCCCGCCACCATCCTCGCCGCGCAACCGCCCAACAAGAGCTTCACAGTCAATCGCGCCACCAAAATTATAATGTAAGTGTTGTATGTGCATCTGTTATTTTGTAAACAAGCTCTTTATTAGCGCGTGGACTGTTTTAGGCGTCCCGGTTGATGCTCGCGGCGAAAGCTGTGATTTTGTACTTTTCGCCTAACTTATTACATTAGCTTACGGCAGCAGGTACAAGTAAAAAATTGTTGTGAATACTCTTACTAACTTTCTCTTTCTGTGGATCAAGAGTTCTAAAACATTTCTAAGATAGGTAGTTTTCTAATAACAGCACAGAGATGATCGGGTACAATGAATTGTGCTTTCAATAATATACCGTGTGTCCATTCTCAAGTCGAACATAGGCAATTAACATTAGTGCATTCACTCGTTCTTCATTGAAATAATTCATTTTTTTGTAGATAATTTAAAAGACATTGACAGAAAATACCTGATTTACGCCAACTAATTACCAATTTTTTTGACAAATGCTATCGAACTTGAAAAGCAAAGCATGGCATATTTAAAATTCCCAAGTTTTAAATTAGTAGGTATTTTAAAATAAAAATCGCATCTTGAATATTATTATTGGTATCATTTGATACTTAATAATTTTATCATTCCATTGATACCATTATCTTCTCTGTAAGTTGAATTGGCGAGCAGGAATCGACAAACACATTCAATATAATGTTAATCGCCTATGTTCGACTTTGTGAACGGACACCCGTTATAGATCATACAGAAATATATCGCATTTTTAAATAGATAAATAAATAACTACAGATTACCTACGCTTTCAAAACAAATGTAAGAATTGAATTGCGATTCGCATTAATTTGTCGCTCTTCAATTGTTTCTGTAGGTAATCTTTATTGTGGTAGGTACAATAAACAAACTGTGAATTTCTTTATTTATTGAAATTGTCCTGCCCTCTACTACTAGTACATAATACCACTTGAAATATAAAAATATAGCCATTTAGCGGTTTATAGCATTATAGCCAACCATCGCACCGTAGGACCGACTGGTATCAAAAACACAGCTATAAAAAAAATGCCGTTCACAATCTTTTTGTGTCAGGTGAGGCTATGACCATCTAATAAATTTGTTGAAAGTACCTCTGTGGCAACTAAACTCTCTAAGGGAAAGGGAAATTGACAGTAATTGACACTTTTTGCGTTACATTAACAGCCAGTCTTATAAACGCCACTAATCTGACGTTAACTTTAATTCGCTGTTAAAATAAACAAAAGCGCATCAAAATTTATTTACTAATGAATAAAATATCATAAGCACTGACGTTTTGATGAGCTTTTGTTTATTTTAACAGCGAATTAAAGTTAACGTCAGATTAGTGGCGTTTATAAGACTGGCTATAAGTGGTTATATTTTCGAATAGGTCCACGTTGTTGCCGGATCTCTGTTTAAATTAAGGATGGAAAATTGAAATGATTTGACAATTGACGACAGAAAAAAAATGAGAACTAATGCATAAGAAAAGCATTCAATAATTATTAATGTTTATTGCAATTCGGATAAGAATTGTGTAGTACATGCTATGAATATACAACTTTATTTTACATGCTTGCTTGCTGTGGCTGGTGTCGAAGAATACCGACGTCACAAACTGATACCAAACAAATTTATTAGTAGAGCAATTGAGCAATATTGGTCTTACAGACATTAACATGTGAAAAATTTAAATATCTTGTCAAACGGATGGCTTGCTGATTTGACTTCATGTTGATTTTCACATCTACCACATAACATTTCAACACTAAAATAGTAATAAGCAGGTAGGTAGTAAATTATTATACATTACGCTGGATTGCTTTTCCTTTCCAAAATTTCATTTTTTAACGTAGTACAGCAAATATAGTATCTAGTCTCCACATCAACTCGTGTTCTTTGAAATCTTGTATGTTTTTTTTTTAAATGGAAGTAGCATGGTTTAATGGAAATTTTTTGTTTTAACAAAATTATTTTGGGGCATTTTAGCTTTTCCTTTGACGGAAATTAAAATTATTTTTACACACTTGATAAACAGTAATTTATTTTCTTTTTTTTTTCATTCATTCATAATCTATAGTCTCTTTTACCTTTCGGTGTAGAGGACCTTACGAATATTAAAATAATAAATGTGGCAATATGGTGGCAAGAAAATGTCGAACAGACACTGACAGAAAAAAATTACATCCGCTACATCACCGAATCAGTTAGTCCAACATGAAAAGAAAAAATCATAGCCAACTCTGTCCCAAAAAGATCGTGGACGGATTATACATGCAATCGCTTGGAAAAAACTGAATAAAAATAAGTTCACTGTTTAATTTAGAAAGAAATTGAAGAGTGTTTCAGATCATTCCTCTAACAAAACTGTTTTATTGACTTTCTTATTTGTCTTGTCAAGCTATACCATAAAATTATATATTTACTGGAAATTATAGTCATCATGACTAAGCTCCGGACAGATTTAATGTTAAGTATGTACAAACAAATATTCAGTGGCGTACACTGAATAATTTTGAGAACATAAAAATTTAGTAGGTAACGATTGTTGTCAGTAACATCAACTGTCCTTTAAATTTTCACTGTCTAGAGTGATTGTAATAAATAATAGATACGTGTGCCCTATCGCTTTATATCAAAAATATTTGCAGTATTTTTTTTTCAAAATGACTATTAAAATAGTTCCAAGTTGATTGTGTGTAATACCTAGTTAATAGTGCATAAGTAATTGAATATTAATTCTTCTTCTCTCACTGTACTGTAATTTCTATTTATTTTTGTGAGACCTACGGATAATAAAACCCCACTCGCACGTCTCTTAATTATTATCTTAGTTTAAAAAGTCGGCATAACTACATGTGATGCAGTGGATCAAGTTATGGCATGATTGCTCTATGATGGCAACTACACAGCGGCAAATTTTTTCGCAAATTTTGCAGTTACCTCTAAAGATATCGACGTTCTATAAAAATGTTGTAAGTTTACATGTTTTATACTATTTAATAAATATTCAAATTTGACGAAATTTTGTATAAAAAATAAAAATATATTCTACTCAAGACATAAATTTGCCTATTTATCGTCAATTTGCTCTAAATTTTAGAAATTAGGTCTATATTACACACTACAAAGAGAAAGAGTAATTGAATGTAAATATTTCTAGAAATCATAAAAATAGGTATGTTGTTTTTCATTGAAACTTTTGATTCACTAGTGAATTAAAACACCCTTATTTCTCTTGTAAATAATAGAGTGTTTATAAAGGTTGTTATGGAGTTATCTAATAATGTCACTTTAAACTGTCAAAATCGAATAAATACTTTTAAAGTTTGGTTTGAACAGCCATTGCAGTTTCGTGAATTTATTGTGTTATCATTAAACCTGAGAAGGCGGGTAGCGCAGTTGGGAAAGCGCTAGACTTGCATTAAGCAAGCCCTCTGTACGAATCCCGCGGGGGCCGGAATTTTTCCGCAGCCCTGGCGATTGGAATCGGACTCGGTGAGACCGTTCACAGTTGGGCACCAAATTAACTGTGCGCTACTCAGAACCACAGATCTAAGAGATAGAGTAACAAGGTCAACACATTACCATGACACACACCTTACACAATGGTTGCTGCGCAAGCACAAAAAAGGGCGCGCTCCAACGTTGTATCCCGAATCCGGGGAAAGTTGATCATTGTACCGCCAGATGCAAACGCATAAAGCACCAGCTTGTACAAGGTAAAATGAGGTTATCGATAATACATACATGCATACATCATTAAATCTGTTCAAACCCTTATCATGACACCATTAATCTATGCACTGTAAAATTTGAGTTAAATTACACAACTTCTAATAGTAAATATTGCATTGAAAATCATGTAAACTAAACAAATGGTGCAATGTCTCATATTCGTTATCAAATTTGTAAAATTACATTGTAAATTCGCTAAGCTCTTGTGTGTTTTGATAAACATCTTGAAAATGTACAATTACTATATGTAACTACTTTATTTACTTTATTTAAACAATGTAGTTTTTCGAATGTTATTAAAATACTAATGTCTAATGTAATTTGTCTTCTGAAATTAAAAGAATTTAATACTTTAATCACAAAGAACGTACGTCATGCTGATTGCAATCGCAACATTTTTGAGTAACTAAATTTTTTTCCGTCTGAAGCTGTTGGCGTGGAAACTTGTCACACAATAGCAACTTTGCTTTTCAACATTTCGGATAAGAAGCAAAAGAAAATTTAGTTGTTATTTACTAGAAGTAGCTGACCAGGGCCATAGCCACACTCAAATATTATTATTGTTCAAAATTATGTTTAAAGTGTGTAAAAATATCTTAATGTTCCGAATAATGCTGAAAGAGTAAAAAGGAACACTTGGTAATGCAAATTATATTAATTGGCAATTAAAAAACATTGGAGTCGGTGGGATTTGAACCTGCGCTTCCAGACAGATTCTGATAGCAAGTCAGACAGTTTACGCCCTTGGCTTGTCGTTGCATTATGACGGACACGATGACGACAGAACCGATGGCGCCGACTGCGCCCGTACGATACTGTAAAGTTTTGCACACGCTTGGAGGCACGTAGGCACAACATATTACGCTTATATATAAGAACTAGCTTTTTAGAAAACTACATAAGTGGCTTTATTATAATTAAAACAATGTTTGCATTATTGAAACTAAATTGTAAATAAAAAAATTACAGAAGACAATTGTATTACGTCTTAAATAAAGAAAACAACTTTTGATAAATCTAATAATTGTTGAAGATTATTGAAAATAATATACAAAAGAGGTAAAATTATCTTAATGTTTCTAATAACACCGACACAGTAAAAGTAACTACATAGTAATGCGTATTACATTAGTTTGGAAAGAAAAAAAGACGCAGCTGGTGGGATTCAGACCTGTACTCCCAGGGGCCTAGTCAAAGGCAATACGATTGCCAGTCAAAAGGTTTACCCACTCGGATGAATCCCACGACCTGACGTACCTACTTATCGTTGCATTATGAAGGACACGATGACGAAAGGACTGATGGCGGACGAACTGCGCCCGATCGGTGACGATGAAAACGTTACACGCTTGGCAATATTATCAGTAATTTTGATATGTTAAAATGTTATTGTTACTAAATTACAAGAATATATTGCTTACCGAATAGTGTACTCTATAAAATTAAATTCTACTTACTTGTGAAGCAAGTGTGTTATGTAACCGTTCACACTTTTAATTTTATTAATTCTTAAATTAACTTTATTATATTGTTCTCATTGTAGGTACATTATAATAAATAATTTTTAACAATGTCTAATTTATGTTGAAAAAACTATTCGGACTAGGTGTTTCTATCTAATCTGAATCTGAATCATTAAAAAACTGAAGGGTAGTACTCTATTTTTTAAATTTCTAATAATAAACACAACCGATTTATGACAGAATGTACCTACTAGCCAACCTCTACGTCCACCGTTATCAGCCAAGTGTAGAATCTATCAACGTTAAATTATCATTTTATTGCACATGACGCCACATTTGGTAGATAGTAGGTACCATGGTAAACCAGCGTCACAATTTAAAATTGTCTAGTTGTTCAGAAACACACTAGTTGTCACCAACTTATTTCACAGGAATGCAGCTACATTTAATTCACCTAACGTAGAAATTTTTAAATTTCACAACCTCACCGAGATACTATTTAACATTGTACGATAACATACATAAGACACACCTACTTATACTTACTTACGTATAATAATTAGTAACGCTAGCTTCTTAACCACTCGTTAGGCGAATTAGTAAAGCCATAAGGATAATAACTAAGAACATATTTTTATGATTATAAAATTTAAACTGAATGCAAGTGCTGTAATGAATACTTAAATAAATCCAACTAGCACACGTAGATTACGTTTAAAATACGCCAAAAAGAACGTTGAGATAATTGAAAAGACGTTATTCGTTGAATTTTAGTCAAACCGTTAACATTATTGTCGCAACGCAAATTGGACGTTGATTTTTAGTAATTCCTTTTACTGTTTACGTAATTACGCATGTTGGTCATGACGGTTATTGAACTGGTTATATGGCGGCGATATGTCGTTGATTTTAAGTGTTTTTAGACCAACAGTTAATGAACACGTTGAAATGGCGTTAACAAAAACTTCCAAATTGCACCTTTCTTTTGTACGCTAAAATAACGTTAAGAAAAGGTGTTTAGGTAGAACTAATAGATAACGGTTAACTTCGATACGACTTTGTTATATAAGGACGAGTTATCTATGTTTCGACACTACGTTATTATATTGTTACATTTGAATGTTTTTAGCTTAGCATTTAATGTGGAACGTAGAAATATGTTCATGAAAACACAAAAACTTTAAACTGCCTCAAAATAGCGTTAATATAAAACACATTTGTTGTAATTGACCCTTAACGTAGATATAACGTTGATAAAACAACGTGATAATTACGTATTTTGAATTACGTTCTTATGTAGTTGATTATAAGTCCATTTTAGATCAGCAGTTAATGTTAATAGTTTACATGACGTTCACAAAAACACGTACATTTTAGCCTTCTTTAGTAAGGTTGGCAGCGAACATGTATGTTCGGCGAATCTATTACGTGTGAGACCATTGCTTACAACATAGTTCCAAACAATTGAAACGCGTTACGCTACCACACCACAACAAAATGGTACAACATGCTGACAAGCCGTTATTTCCCTTTGTCTGATGATCTGGATTGACTTTTTACGTTACAATTTGTGGTAGTACGTTTCGTGTTCTACTAAGTTTACTTATTCACACCTAATATAACACGACCTTGAATGAGGTCGCCATTTTATTCAATGAGATGGGCGCAATAAAAATTATTCAAAACAATTAACGTCCTGTCGTTAATACTAGACGTAAAGAAAATGTCAAATATCAAATAAAACGTATTTCAACATAAAATCCAAGCTGAAATTGTAATTGACACGTAACGTGCTTATGACAGCAGCACTTAACTAACGTTACAAACTTAACATTTTTGTTAAAATTGTGTAATTATCAAGAAAAGAAATATTTTTGAACTCTAGATCTACCAAGTAGCATTCCAGTAACACAAATAGAGACTTCGCTTCAGAAATGTTGCACGGTCTGAAGAACAATACCTCCAGCGATAAAGCAGAAGTGAAACATCTCCGAGTTAACGCCTTTATTAGTGTGTAAGCAAAAGCTCCATTACTTACCTACACATTATTTGATATTTCGCCAGTCATGATTATAGCTTCTTAAAAATTTAATTAAACGACGGTAGTCGAGCTGACAAAAACTCTTAATTATTTTATCACAAGGGAAATGAGGCAATGAATTGTGCAGACGTATTGAACAATTCTCGTCTTATTGACAACACATTTTTACTTTGATAAAGGCAACAATTCAGCCTGCTTTTGCAGAAACGTGTTTAATTCATTCGTCGATTTCAGAGCCAGTAAATAAATTTCATAAACTATAATTCATGTTTAACAATAACTCGGACACACAAACCTGACTTACCCATTTGTTTTGGATTAATAAAATTAACCACCTGCGGTGTAATTACTAAAACCAACTAGTCAAGGGGCAGGTGGTCATTTCGGTCAGTTCTTATAAGCATATTAATCTCGTATTCTTATTTTTGTACATGCTGTAATCTAATTAGTAATGATTCAGTTACTGGTTCTTTTTACCCCATCTTACTTATTTAAAATGCGTAACACACGAATTTCCTCTTAATTTCTTTGTAAGTTAGTCCCGCAGGTTTTCTTAAAACTGCTTGAAAATTATTTTGTAGCAATTGAGCTTAATAATTTTTTATACACCATTTTGGATAAAAATAATAGTAGTAATTTAGAAGTAGTTTAGCATTTTTTCAATACTAAAATTGTATTTATAATTATGGAATTGCTATAATCGCCATTGAAATACAAAATAAAGATTACACTTCAGTATTTTGCCATCAGCTACTGTACTAATTTCAAAGTTTTCCATTTAAATTGTAATTAATGCAAGAGTATTGCATGAAGTATTGTTCTGTGTTGAAAATAAATTCAATTTATTTATTGTACTTTATATATTATGCCAATTTTCGGAGATGTGATTAGTATCTACCATTTCAGTTTCAAATATGGTTAGTTGCAGAAGTTTGTTAGGTATTATCATTCGTAAAAGGTGAAAACAATAATGGCAACATCGTAGATCCTTGTGGAACTCCAGTGTTCAAGATAAGAAGCAATGAAGTACGCATATCTATGGAATCATGAGTTTGAAAGTAGCAATAATTGTGAATAATAGTGATCACATAATAGATCCTTGTGGCACTGCAGTATTCATGACCCGAAGCTAAATAGCATGCGCTACTGTACATAAGTATCTATGGATGCAGGAGTTTAAAAATAATAACAAATGGCTATTCGAGTCCAGGGTATGGTGGGAATACGCAATAACTTTTAGAAAGCTACTAGCTACTGCCATTTCTAAAGACGCCCTAAAAGGGTAAAAGTTTCTCTTTTGCGGTTGACCGTCTCAGGCCTACTATAAAGAATGAAATGTATGATTATTTGAACAGGTTAGCTGGGTACTGGGTATATTATTAATAAAAAGTAAAGATGGTAGTGTTCATATCGTATATTCTTGTGGCACTGCAGTGTTTATGGCACGAACCGATGAAATACAATGTGCAACTGGACGCATATTGATTGAGGCCAGAGTTTAAAGTGGTTCAAAATAAGCCGTTCTTGTAGACAACTAACAATACCTTGGTAGGTAGCAAAGCTTCAATAATAATTTAGGAAAATTAAAATTATTGAAATGTTTAATAAAACATCACCATCCTTTTTCCTCGCACTTCTATTTTAGGCAAATTATTCTTGAAATTTTCCTACCTAACCCAAGATGTTTTGCCGGGATTATTACAATTTGGCGAAATTAAGTATAGTAATTGATGAGTACGAATAACTAATATGTACTTATTTTGAAATCAGTATCTCTACTCTGCACAAACATTTGTAATATAATTACCTATATTGTTTGAACTCCCTTTATCACCCTGTAAAACCAAAAGGAGCAAAAAAATTGTATTTGACCTTTTAAATAATTTTTCGAATATCTGTGACCCTTCTAATGTACGGTACTTATTTCTGAAACACCCTGTACGTATATCCTTGTGGCACGAAGCGATGAACACTAAACAATACCGCTTTCCCTGTAATGAGCTAGCAAGCGGAATACGCACGCATTTACTAACCCTTTATCACTTCTCTTATTCCTGAATGGTTCTAAAAAGTCTGCCTACTACAGCGTTTCTACGGGTCTAGCCTGGTTCTTTTTTTATATAAAATTCTTAGCAATTTGAGGCCTGCACTCGACCCTTTTATTGCATACGACAAGCACCATCAAAATTTGCATCGTCAAAATAAGGGACCAGTTCTTTATACAATCTTAGGGGTGGTTGCTTTTCCCAATCTTAAGCTGTTTAAGATGGATGCTCAAAGTCTTCCTACACGAAATTAAACTTAGTTCAGGAAAGTAATTTAACAAATTAATAATAAAAAGTTAAAATGATAGAGGGCACATCACAGATCCTTATGGCACTCCAGTGTCCATTACACGAAAATCATGAGTTAAGCCAGGGCTGTCCAACATGTGGCCCGCGGGCGGCATGCGGCCCGCCAGGATATTTTTGCGGCCCGCGGATCGAATTCCCCGTTGAGTCCACCAATCCTGATCCTGTCCTCTCCTTTTCTACCTGGGCCCTCCGGTCTGACACGCTGAACTGTCTAACGGAGTAGGCCTCCAACTTTTACCAGACCAAGTTTCAAGGGATATGACGTGTTGTACTGTCAGGACGAGAAGTTCAAATTTTCCGCAAGAGCAAGACCGCTAGAGTTCGATTTTACCTTGATTGTTAAACTGTCTTGGAAAATCGAATCCCTGAGGCTTTCACCCTGTCTTAATACGCTGTACTGTCTTGCAGGGCTAACTGCTTAAAAGCCATTTCCGACCGCTTAATTTTTAAACGCAAATCCCGTCGCCCTGAGAGGTAAAATGCTCCTCATAACCTCATTTTACTAATATTTAAACCTGTAACCTGTAGCAATCGCAGCCGCTACCCCGCTTGTGAGCGGCTAGAGTCCTATAGCTGCCCTTCATAAACTCACCTGCAGGGCCCTTCTTTGGTCATTAAAAGGCGAATTTCTGGACTTCGACGTTCCCTACCGGGGGAATGTCAACATCATTTTTCCGGCTCAAGGCAAAAAATTCCATCTGCGGGGTTTGACTCCGCGTTTGCTCCAAGAACGACGCCTAGCCGTCGTAAGGTACTGCTGAGTGGAAGGTCAAGTTTGCAGAAACAAAAGACCTACTCAGCCCATTTCCCGAAGAGTCAGCGTGCGTACCGGCGGACTACCAATAGGGACCTGCAACACTCGTCGGTGCATTGGGTTGCAGCTCGACCCACGGAACCAGATACCGTTCCAGAAGAACATGTTAATTTTAAATAATGTGCAACTCAGAGTTATTTTTAATTAATCATTGTAACTAGCTAAAAACATTATATTTGTTTTGGTAATTATCTGGTGTTTTGCCTAATCGAATATATATTTGAGTGAACGTATTTCTCCGATTTGAGCTTAACCCGAGGGGTAAATCTTTGACGCCCTTAGTAAGGGGGTAAAACGTCACATCTCTATACGTAAATTTACATTTATTGATGTATTTTTTTTCCTTTGTCAGTATCTTAAGAACGGAAAGGAATTAACCTAAAGTGAATATGGATTTTTTGTTTAGAATCACTTCTAGAACATACGGTGAAAATTTGTCGGTTACCTCAGGGAACATCTTGTATATCTCTTTTATGTTTCAATGCTTTTTGTAATGAAACCTAAGCTTCTTGAATAAATTAAAATTAGTATTGAAATATACACGTTTTATATTTATTACAAATCACTCACAAAGTCGCATACGACAGATTTTATGATGCGGCCCTCACAACCTTCAAATATTTTACAGTGGCCCTTGGGCCCCTTGAAGTTGGACAGCCCTGAGTTAAGCAATAAAAATCTGGTGTGATACACGCACAGAACTTTCTTTTACAGTGATCTTATAATTAGCCAAAAAATTTATTTTTAATTTTTAAGAATTTGTCAAAATGTTTCATAAATTACAAATTCTACAAAAACGGTACAAAACAGAGCGTTAATTCAAGAGACAAATTTTCTTTAAAATTTCAATCTAAATTCAAAAATGTAATAATATACCGGGTGTTCTATTTAAAATAGGACTGAAAAAAACAAAAGAAACCCATTTTATAGGTATTCAACTTGAAAATCGCCTATCTCACATCAATATACATTAAAAATGTAACGTTTAAAAAAAATCGTTAGAACCGCTTTTGGAAACATCGAAAAACACTGAATAATCACAAAATTAAACACCATACTTCCGGTTATGCGATCTTCTTCAAAAACGTGTTGTCGCATCTTTTGAGATATTCTGTTCACACACAGACTGACAGACATACAGGCTGACAGACCAAGGAACAAAAATATGTGTTTTGGGTTCAGCGGACTCTAAAACGTGAAGAGCTGCTGAAAACTCAATTTCGACTTTTTGGTGTGAGTCCAATACTTCTCTTATTGTAAAAGGAAGTAAAAAGTGATTTACTCTAGGTAGGTACAGGACGTGACGGAGAGATGTAGTAATTTTGAGCTACTGCCAATTGTAAAATTGACCTTAAAGGACAAAGCTTCTCTTTGAAGGTGAACCTTTCGAGAGGCTGAACGAAATTAAACCAATAGTTAGTTGGAGGGCAAGTTGGGCATATCATTAATAGAAACAAAAAATGATAGTCGTGACATCATATATCTTTCCAGTACTTTCGAACCGATGGAATCTCATGTTCAACTGGACGTATATTAAAACGGGCATCTGGCCACCTTGCCTGGAATTTTTATTTTAATAGTTAGCTACATGTAGAGCTACTTTGCGTTTGCACGCTTTTTCATTGTAGCTTAGCCTATTTAAAAGTGCCTGAGTATGAGCCTGTTCAGTAAAGCGCTCTATTTCGTATGTACGTGATGGCGCCTGAGTAAAGTGGCTTGGGAGCCGCGCAGTAAATATTTTGTTGCGTATAGGGGTTTCGTGCTAAGCCAGTGAATTTATCGTGTACAGAGTAAGTAAACAATTACAAAGGACAAGAGTTTTCAAGGCTTTCCGATTCTCACGTGACGTTAGCGGACAGAGCGGCAACATTACATACAAGTCATTTAAGGGATGATATAATCCACGGTGAGCCGAATCCACTACACACCTATTCACATGCCTCGATTTTCAGGTAACCTGATCGTCCTAATACAGGAAATGATTCCAGTTTGAGCGATAAGCTTCCGCTCCAGATTCTTGCTCAAATCGCGCGTGCTGAAAGCAATTCGCATCATACATAGACAAATAGTTCGTACGCGAAGCGAGCCCAATGTTTATGCACGAAATTCGGAAACTTGATTTTGATGTACTTTCACGTTCGCTCTTGCAAGAACAGTTATTTTGGCGTTATTTTAATGTTATTTGAATGTAAATGTATATCTGATACAGTAGTGTTGCTTTTGTTTGCTTATAAATGCATGTAGACGGGAGCTACTGCGAATTCTAGATTTTAGATTTGATTTTCTTTATGGTTTTATATGTGTATTAAAGGTCAATATAGCTGTGTTAATTTGTATGATCAAATTTTTTAAGTCATTTTCAACCCCGGGAATACTACAGGTGCAGGCCAGCTTTGTGCTTTGGCAAATATTGACACTTCCCGTCCATGAGCTGAGGTAAAATAAGGGTTATGTGTATACTGAGCAAGCTAGGTAAACGAACAGAGCATAAGGCGTGCAAGCCGTCGCATTTCAATTTAATGTCCCGACGGAGGGGCAACTATCCCCAACGATGGGTCTGGAACCGTTGTATAGCTAGAAGCCCTGCTTCAATATCAGCGGTTTATTTAAAACAAGTACAGGTTGTGGTGAGGAGATGTGACAATATTGAGCTACTGCCAATTCTGCAATCGCCCTAATAGAACAGGGAAAGTGCCCTCTTTAAATTGCAAATTTAGGGCATGGTTGGAAGATGTGGTAATCTTGAGCTACTGATACTTCTAAGAATACTCTAATAGGCCAAAGCTTTTTATCACTTATGTCCTGGATGAAATTAAGCCTATTGCTAAGCTAGTGATTAATTGGACATATATATTTAATGAAAAGTAGTAACAATAGTGGTCACATTGTAGATTCTTGTTGCACTCCAGTGTTCATGATGAGAAGTGAAATGCCCTGCACAACTGTACCTACTTGTATTCATGGATCTATGGTTTAATCAAGTTACAGGGTGCAGCGGGAAGATGTAATAATTTTAAAGGGGCTACCAGCTAGTGCTAATTCTAAAAACGTCCTAAAAACCAAAAAAATTCACTTTTAAGTGTTATCGTCACAGGCCTCCTGGGCAGAATTAAACGTATGCCTCGTCTGAGAGTAGCCATAAAAACGCACTCGAGACACAGCCGAACAATATTATACAAATATATCTATTATTCTTTCTGTCAGCGAGCCATCAGTGCAACTGGCAACTGGCAAGTACGCCGTTATCTGCGATCTGAGTATCTAAGGCAGTGCTGTCAGTGGGCTGTAATTACGCCCCATCTCGGCGGCGCCTGATGCCTTACCGACCTGCATTATCGTCATTATATAAAAGTCATCATCATTATCTGCACTGATCATCCTCATCAGCCGCCGAGAATTCTTCCCTAATCTCAATCTCGGCCTTGTCGCCATGATAGTTTCATTACCGACGAATTTCGTGTCCGGCAGTTTTTGTCGTAATCACATCACTTTTTATATTAATAGTTGTTTCTCGGAAGACGTACGCATTTAATTTTAATAGTTCCGCCAAGAAATTTCCTAAATTGTCTGGACGGGGTCCGGCGCTGGTCATTTTCTAACATGACAAGTCCGGGCGTTTCATCCGCCGTGCGCCATCTCGCCTAATTAAAAAATTAAGCCGTTTTGTGCAGCCGGCAATGTTTTTAAATTATGCTGTATTAAAAAGCAGTTACTAAGCGGAGACATTGGCAAATTAAATGAGAAATATGACCGTTGACTTTATGTCTACAAATGTTTCTAAATAAGCACCTTGCTGATTATTTAATTGAAGTTTCGCCGTGTTTAGGCAATTTGTAACTGTTGTAAATTACAGATTTGACTTTATAAAAACGCCAGGGTTTGAAAACAACAACCGTGAACAGCACGTGTAAAGAAATCTCTAGAACCTTAGTTTTACTGCATTTTGAAAATGCGATTTTAGTCAACTTACTTGAGGATTTCTATCCCTTTACTGCGCCTTAAACTTGATTAAACACGTACTTCTACTCTGTCGTGAAATATGGCACGTAGAGGATGAAAACGACCCAATGTTTATTTGAATGGAACAATGGGCAATTAAGCAAGCTTTATGAATATATATTGGCTTTGCTTTTTTATAACATTAAATGGTTGCTAATAGCGGCTAGCGGCTTTAACAACGGCAATTGTATGTAAACACAGGCATTTACATAACAACTTGTACTTTTTTTTGAAAAAGCACGGGTTTGCTAGGTTTGAGTCACTATAACTGTCGGTATAGCTTCAATAATTGCTTTTGAAAAGATGCAAAGGAAAATATATGCAGCGTGGCCAAGATAAACACCCTAGAAACATTCGTAAAAGGACATTAGAACAAACAATGCAATAAAATGGGGTGTACAGAAGAACGAAGAGTATTTCAAAGGACGAATTCGAAAGAAAATATGAAAACAAAGAAATCAGAAATTTCTATCAAGGAAAAAAGTAGGAGATTATTGGGTAAAAGGACAAATGAAGAGGTGTAGTTTTAGAGCCAGCAAAATATCACGCAAGTGATAAAAGCTAACAAGATCAGATAACTGAGCCATCTGCAAAGAATGGTGAAAGGGTCGTGACGTTTAGTGTGTGCAAATCAATACCCGACCCGTTCAAGATAACTTGAGTCGAGGCTCATTCCGAGAAGACTCCCACAATCCAGAAGCCATCCCGAGTTCCGATACCGACGTCCGATGTATTGTCTATCTGATTATCGGTGGCAACATAACTCCTAAACCCCAAAACCGAACCGACTTTCGGTCAGAACAACTTTCCTCAAGCCGCCCCTGCTCGATAGTTAAAGAGAAAGGGAAATGTGACAACTTCGCAATATCATCCGCACAGATATCCACGTAGAATAGGAATATTGAACAACAGCTTTAAGAGCATCACATAAACAGCAACCATATGTTGTGCTTATATTTTTAGTTACAGAGCACCGCCACCGTACTCACTTTCGGCGTACCAACCGTTCTGCCAACTGAAGTCATGCCTGCCGCGCAACTGAGTCTCGTGGACTGTGTACCATACTCAACTCAGGCATTGCCGGCATCCAGTAAGAGCCCCGGTGGAATTTAAGGAAGATTTTTTTAATTTATACGCGGTTGATTGTACATAGTTTACTACGAATTTAATTTCTGGGACCTGTAGTACTATAAATAAATCAATTAATTTTTATTCCAGTCTAATTAAGGTAGATATCTGGAAATTCTGACCTATGAGATACGCAAAAAGAGCAATTTCGGCAGATTTAGTGATCACTCAAGAGTGGAGCAACCGAAAAGGACACGGAATTAGCTAGTATAAAAAGATCTTCAGGGAAAATGTTTCAGGTATGTGTATATATCCGACAAAACCAAAAAGAAAGGCATAAACAGTAGTGATCTTATTGCGATGAAAAATTATACAATAAAACAAAAGTGAAAGATCTCAATTTCAATGAAATTGTTAGGTTATGGAAATACTGTCCTACAAAGCCAAAGAAACCAAACGAGTACCACTGCGTTTTTTAAAAGCTGACTAAATTTGTTAAACAAAAGAAATGGCAAACAATGAATATTAGTCAATTTGCTAGGCTATAGAAAATTACTGAGAACAACAAATCAATACGCACTTTGTCAAGGCTATGGAAAATTACCCAACACAACCATTGGCGAAAAATGAGCACCAGTAGCTTTGCTATTATCCGATGAACAATTATTTAAAATACCAGTTAATCTCTCAGACAGTGGAAAATTATTTAACAAAACCAAATGTGAAACATACCAATAAATTTATTTTGCTATTAATTTTCTGAGTTTGTTACCGAAGCTTTGGATAAAGCGTTTCAATAACCGAAAATGCCCAATATCAACGTAATAGCGTCTTAATATTTTAAACAACTAGCTTAGACAGAATGTCGGAAGTTGTCATAGTTGTCAACTTTTCTATGTATACATAAACGGTTCCTCTTCTACTTGTAGGTGTAAGGCATAAGCATCATAAATTTATCTATTTGTCACAATCAACAGTTATGAGTCAGAGATTCAACACTTCGCTGAACCACACGGAGTAGTCGAGCTGCGACGGACGACAGGTTACAAAGAGATAATAAATACCCAAGAAACATGAACGATACATATATTCAAACGGCTACATTAATAGATTAACGGACATTAATAAGAAAAGATAGTATACAGATTTCGTGCAAACGTCTGATTGATAACAGCACACGTAATAAATTGAACGAATTAGAAAACAGCTTAATGAGAAGCATAAATTAAGACTAAAAACCATAGATTAAGGATTATTGTCTACGAAATCTTCTCGGACGTTAGGCATACTTAAGCAATATTATCATTCATCGCATGCAAAACAAATATAAGCGGCTTTAATCGTTTACTATTCTTAATAAACGAAATATACAGCATCAAATCCGAAGGCATATAAAGTGAATATAGGAAATTCGGTGGGCAATAGATGGTTCTTCACTCGGAACAAAGTTACAAGAAAAGTTAAATCATGAATAATTTTATATTTGTGACCGGTAATTTCCATGACGGTTGCAATACAAGCCATGTGTGTCCTTTGTATCGAAAAACGTGAGTGCGTTGCCAGGTTCTCGAAATCTGAAAAACCTAACCTTAATTGCTGCGACACGTGCTGGAACAAAAGATATGCGAAAAATAGAAGAAAAAGGAGCTTTTCTTGTGCTCCTTTTTTCTTCTATTTTTCGCTTCTCTGTTGTTAGGGGGGGCTTAAAATGGATTCGACTGAGCATTAGCTTACGTGAAAATAGAGATAACCGAATCCTACCTCAGATAGTAACCAAACAAGTGCAACGATCCTCCAATAAGACCAATTCTCGGGAGGAAACGTAGCTCATAAAGCGTCAGCAAAGGCACACCCCGCACAAACACATCGTATCACTTGGTGAACAAAATCCACAAATTTCGGTTTTCCCCAGCCTGATATCTTTGAAAGAAAGTAACGCCATTCCCGAATTCAGAAACCACTAAAACTATGTATGCGACTCAAAACGCACGACGGCGTTCGAAGTTGCCGAACCTGCAGCAAAATTGAGCGAAAATTCGAAGCAACAACTTCGGACCATAACAACTTAGTTGAGATAGATGTATAACGTATTCTTTCAAGTACTTAGCGCTAGTACGAAACGAGTTCGTCTTCTTGTTTTTTAGAAGGTTGTAGAATTTTGATAAATTGTTATTTTGAAATATTATTCCGTGAAAATCGGGTTGTGTGTAGAATAAAAGTAAATACGAGTAAATATAGCAATTTCGTATATAAAAAACTGAGCAGTAGACAATCAACCGTTTTGCCCAACATCAATACACATACACAAAAACCAGCGTTTTACGGTGTAATTGAACGAAAACTGCATTTAAGTAATACCGCTTTATCTATATTGGTTCCTTTCCCTTGGAGAAAAGCGATGGTAATGACCTGCTGAGTCTTAGATCATCTGTTCCGTGGAGTATAGTGCCCAAACCTGTATTGTTCGTTTGTTTAGTTGAAGATATTGCCACAACCGACACCCTAAAATTAATTTTGGAATTATTTCTCTGTTATTTGTAAAATTAGAGCCATAAAACCTTACATCAACAGCTTCACCTAATGACAACAAACAATGAAAAAAAAATAAGGTGATGTAATTATATTGACAGTTTTAGACATATTATAGAACATCGAATACCTTAATAACGTCAAAACTGTTTTGTGCTATTAATTCTAATAAATTAATTTAACATAACATAACAAATAATAAAGACAAATAATAATGAAAATAATAAATAATAATTATACTCAAAAAATGAAAAACTAGTTTTGAATTTGAATGCCGCATACTTGTACTAATTTAATTAATTCTTTATATTTATCTTGAACATATTGTACCTATAGTAATTTGTTTTTTACAAAAATTACCTAGCAATTTCATTCTTATTAAATGCAACATACAAAAACTTGTATAAACCGTTAGCCAGCAATGACAAACGAGGGCTTTTTGTGGAAAAGCTCCCATTTTACCAAACATAATCAATTAGAATGTCATTAAGGGGATAAACCCAGCCGAATAAACAAAAATAGGAAAATTGACGTTAGAAGTTAATATCCGCTCCTGCAGACATTCCTGCTTGCGTATTTACGCTACTGATTGGGCGATAATGTGCAAGTTGGGGTGACTGGCAGGATCCACCGGCATTCACCCTCCGGGCACGGCGCTTATTTAAAACATATTTCAATTTAGAGACTACTTATTCGCAAATCGACTGCAAATTAGGTTTCCACTCGAAAATTGCCGCGGACGGCTTTTGAGAATGGCACAAAGCAGAATTGCCTCGCGCGGTAGCGCCAGCAACAGGCAAATATCTTTTGAATTCTCTGCGTTGCTGCTCCTACTGAAATATAAATTAAGAGCATGAGCCGCGTGCAGAAGTCTTACAGGGCGTTATTACTTTAATGAGTTTTTAATCAGGTTCGTTAAATTTGACCGCGCGTAATTAAAAACGGAATAATTAAAAATGGAAATGATTAAGTCCGTAATAATTTCCATGCATTTGCTTTATAAATACCGTGGCATTTAATTTTGTTTTGATATGCATCATTTATGGGATACAGAACAGAAATTACTTGGATCAATAGCACTGTATGTAAAATGTCGCCGCCATGCACACGAATATGTTACTAACAAAGCTATTGACATTTGGTACTATCACCAGTCAATTTCGTCTTCGAAGTCGATCAATGATATACCTAATCAACACCATCATTCAATATCCGATTATCATTATAAAATAACTTCTGTCAAATGATACGTCATACAACTTTGAAAATTCAATGACAAATACCAGATCGTTACATTTGGTATATAACAATATCAAACAGTAACTAATTCCTTAATAATGAATTCACAATTTACTCTTTATTTTCTTTCAATACTTATCTAAATACCTAAACTCACGCACCTTCCACTCGAACTTATCAATGTTCTCGGTATAAACCAACTTGTACCTTTCTGCTACGAGCACAACTGCTCCATTCAATAAACACAGAGAAAACCTCCACTCACAACCAATATGTCAAAACTGCCCAGAATCAGGAACAGAGCTCCCTCACAGCATAAACCCAAACAGACCCCAGTTGCAAGTACAGGACACCAAACCTGAACTGCCAAATCTTTCAAAAATGTTCCCTCTACCAACGATCTCCCTGGAACTCTCCTTTTGTACCAACAGCTCGATGCAATCCAACTTAATTAATGTGCAATGTCAAAATGCAATTCCTCAATAAACTTAATTCAGTATTTTTCTCTATTTATTCTCCTCTGTAGATTAGTCGTGCTTTTAGTTTAGTTTCTCACCATATACTTGCTATCTTTCTCCAGTTGGTATCTCATCTTCTTATTTTAAAACTTCATTTCTATTCCAAAACGTAAATTCTGTCTTAATATTAACCCTTCTTAATTTCCAACATTTTATTCTTTAAATAGGGTTCCCTATAATATCCAACTCTGTAATCCTTTAATCCAATTTCAAAATTGATTTATATAGCCCTGTATTCATATCATTACAATACCAATGCCAATTATTATTATTGCATAACTAGTAACGCTAGATGACGTTATTGGCGAATGGATTATTAATTTGGGATAACCTTTATCAATAATTATTGTCAGCATCTTTCAAATATAGTATCAATTAAATGTGTTATTGAACAATTATCTTATAATAAATTCCTAATCAACAAAATTCTAGTCAGAGAATTGATTAATGATAGCACTAAATGTGAACATTGTAAAGCAAGAACTCGAAGTATAATCCTTGATTATTGACATTGACTTTCATATTCTATGCCTTATCCAGTAACTAGCCGAAACCCGAGGCATATGCCGCATTTAAAATGTACAACAAATTTAATAACTTTTGTTGCACTAAAGAAAGTTTTAAAAGCACGCTAGAGATTGGCAGTAAGGAAAAGTTCCAAAAAATATATTTTCAAATGCAAAGTCTCTGGAAAGAAAACGCTCGCCTCTAGCAGGCGTCCTAATTAATACGACATTGTTGGAACGCAGTCAAAATTCGGAAAGAATTAATGCTCTTATGAGATTATATGTGACAATTATTTGAGCCACCGAAATAATTTCAGCTGCCTGCAATCTGTGTTTCTTTTCAGGTATAAGCCGTTGAGGCATTGAGCGTCATAAAAATATAAATGCCGTAACTCAAGTTTCCAGTTACGCCGTTACTGTTATTGTTAAATAACTCGATTAATTATTATTTCTTTGTCATTTAAACTGGCATTATTATTAGATATTATCTCTATAATAGCAACCATAAGTAACTGTTTATAATGTTTATATGCTAGCGAATTAATTTTCTTCTTAAATCGCTAGTGAATTAATAGTAGATTGTTCTACAAGTTAAGAAAAATGAGAGTTTTCCAGCGAATGTAAAAGTTTACGTGAGCATGGAAGAATCAGGCTGTAGCTCGCGGCGCATGCCGCATTTAAAGTTTTGCGCGTTAGATAGATATACTTTATTTGTGACATTACAAAAAAAAAATCGTTTACACACGTCTACTATGGCAAATGCTACACCAAATACATACAATATATACAGTTCACATTTAATTATATATATTTATTCTAATTCAGTACGTAAAACATGCTTAGAGCCGGTCATTGAAATTAAAGGTTAAAAATGGATTCATGTTGAATAAAGCGTTATTTATTAAAAACGTTTTTAGTGTAACTTTAAACTTTGGCATTGGAAGTTCCCTCACGTGGCCAAGCAGACAGTTAAAAAATAGATAAGGCCATTGCGATCCGCATTCAGTCTGTAAAAATTTGGTCTAATTTTGACATTATTCCTAGTATTATAAGAATGAACATTCTTGAAGGTAGTAAAAAGATGCATGTTACCTTTAACATAGAGTAAACAGTGATACATGTAGATACACGGGAAAGTTAAAATACGCAATTCAATAAATTTTGCGTTTACATCACTTCTGTAGGACAAACCAGTAATGATCCTTACAGCTTTACGTTGAAGTTTAAAGACACCTGAGGAACTTGACCCCCAGCATATTGCAGCATAACTCAGCAATGATGCAATTAGATAATGGTAAGCTATTTCTCATAATCTTTTGAAACAGCACCATATAATTAGTTGTCTTATTAAAAATATAAGTTTTTCCAGATATTTTTCGATATATTATTATCGATATTCATTTCCCACGAAAGCAATGGATCCATGCAGACCCCTAACAATTTCATGCTATTAGGATCTGTAAAACCATTTATTTTTCGTTGAGAGAAGACCATGACCTGTGTTTTCTGCTGGTTTAGGATCAGATCATTTGCAGTAAACCAAATTGATAAATCATTTTGTACTGCTTTTATCTCATTAAGTAAAACGCTTAGATTAGAATTTTACTTTATTGCCGTAGTGTCATCTCCAAAAAGCGTTATGTCAGCTTTTGGTGAGCCATTATGCAGATCGTTGATGAAAATTAAAAATAACACGCGACCTAATATTGAGCCGTGTGGGACTCGCTAAAGGATATTTTCCACAGTGGATTTGAGGTCATTACAGCATGTGAATTGCTTTCGGTTATCTAGGTATGAACTAATCATATTCAATCTTTCCTCCTGGAAACCGTAATATTACAATGTATTGTTTAATTAACAGCTAAGTGATGTTTGGTTAAACCAACAACAGAGAATTTATTAGCATAGCTGTTAATGAAAATATACAAATCATCAATTTTATTACGAATTGACTATACATTGTATGCAAAAACCGATATGGTACAGCTTACAGGTTCTAGATGAAGCACGGTGAAAATTGGAACTAATGTTAGAATCTAGTGATTTCCAAGTTTTGTGTTGGTAACACTTTTGACATCTATCATATTGACATTAAATTGTTAACCTTATTTAAGCTAAACGACACAATAAATCTGAGGCGTACTCAACATTGTGGTATGGTGCATTTCAAAACCGAATTAACAACACACACACAAATAGCGACAATAGCAATAACAAAATAACTGAATTAACAAAATCAGCAGCAACAGCAATTTTCACACAGATAATCTGTCATATAACGTTAGTCATTGCGCAAACGAAATCCCTCTACCCATCAAGAAGCCCTAAATCACTTTCAACACCTTGTTCTTTATATAACAATACTGGACACTCATCACCTAGATTTTTCATATCTTTAACCCACAATTTTACGCTTATTGCATCGTTACGGTGGCGTTTTGTACTATAGTCTATATGAAAATCTCTTGCGATATTGTGCAAGTTTTTCTTCTCTAAAAGTAGGATTCGTTGTGATTCTTCTTTCGTCAAGCCAGCATCACGAATATCATTTAATATGTGCTCAAAAGTTACACCTTGTTTTAATTTGCCTAGAGCCCACAAAAGGTTTACATTTCAAATTATACATTATAAATAAATATCTGAAAATACCTGAAATTTCAGTTCTTATTTCTTTGCTTAAAAAAATACCACCAATATCCTGAAAAAGACCTACTAAATGGGTCATCCAAAACTTCACCGAAACAGGTTCCTCACTGCTTTTAATCAAAACTTCAATCCTTGAAGGACATGCTTTCCCAATTTTATTTGTTCCAATACTTTTTATATGTCTTAAACCATTACCTTTTTGTACGTAGTCATAGGAGCGATGACAGTTGTAATATTGTTTCTTACTGCCATCAGCCAGCAATTTAGATGAAGTGTGAAGTACATACGATGACAAAGTGCGTCCTTCAATTTGGTCTTTCCACTGGTGAAATGCTGGAAAGCATGTATCATGAATGACTATATTATATCAAATTATATTAATGACGTTCCTGGAGAAGATTCACACTCCAATTCATTATACTCAATTTCCACTTTATGTACACTTTACAAATGGTTTCGCAGGTCAGCATAATTTTTGAAATCTTCAGAACAATTTCCGAATGGGCATTTAATTCTGAAATTTTGGGTATTATCTTCCTTTGCTGCAGTATCTCCATGGACTTGCTGTCGATGACGAATCAAATTAGATTTATTGACAAACTGTTTACCACATATATAAGAAATTTCCCCAACAACTTTGGGTGTAACACTGTAACAGGATCATTATTGTGTTTTTTTCTTATATGAGCGTATACATTTTTCTTCTGGGTAAATTTAGTATCACATATCTTCGTCCATGATTTGAGATTAATTAATTAATATAAATAATAAATGTAAATTCGAAACTTTAACCACACTTGTAAACGTCAACGGCTAAGATCGGTCTACATCACCGCAGTATAGATGTCACTACTGTCTCGTAGCCAAAATCAGTACTGCCGCGAGACGCTCGTTTAAAACCGGCTTCGATGGTAGCTTTCAATAAGCAGATATCTCTTTATTAATAACCAAAATGGACTTGCCTTTGAAGATGTGTCAATAGTCTTAAAAAAAACAAGTAATAGGCATAATAAGTAATTGTTTTCTGTGATAATATCGCTATTAAAAGTTCCGGGAACTTTGTTTACAAAAACCCGAAAATAGAAACGGTTGATTGCAATCATGGTACTTTTGATCGTGTAAACACGGCCTGTAGTGTTGTGCATTATTTAATAGGTATGATGTTTTCCGACAACTTGTGAGTGCTGTTATCCACGTTATAATTATTTACTCTAGCAATGTGTTGTCAATTGTTGATGTAATTAAAAGAATTAATATTACAACTTTCAGATTGATAGCATTACTGACCAATAATGAAAGGTTGCTCGCAGTAACGTTATTGATGGTTTCTCAAACTAAGGTTGTTGATCGCCGTCATTAGTAGCCAACAGCACCTACGGTTAGCAAGGTGTATAATGCTTAATGACATTGGTGAATGATATTAACGTGTGATAACTGTTATCGATTATGGTCAGTGACATCCAACGATAGTATCAATTTATAATTTTATTAATTGAAAACGTCATGGAATAGTGATTATATTACCGATTAGCGTAATGGAATCCAAAGAATTGATCAATAACAATAGTGAGCGGCAATATCATCGATAAAAAATGATTGGTGAACATTAAAGATGTTGTGTACTCGCTATAATAATTGATTATTAGCATTAATTTCCAATGATTTATTAGTTGACATTTTATTAGCCTATCAATGTTGTTACATATTATCTACATCAAAGTTTCTTGACAACTGATTAGTATGCGATAGTAAACATTTAATTAAGAAAAATTATAACATTGCCATTGATGTAATTAAAAGTATGAACGTTTGACAACATTTCAGTTGATGACATGACAACAGTTTATTGCCAGTAACGTTATGCATCAATGCTATTAGTAATCAACAACATTTGCTACTAATTTAACATTGATCAATGAAAATTGTTAATATCAACAGCGTTACCATTAATATTAATGGGTAACGGCAGATTGTTTAAATTGTTGGTCAGCGTTATTAACCTTAAAGCTCTTGTTGATTAATAATGATGTCTGTTTATTAATTGATAATATCATTTAGTATTAAAATTATGACGACCGGCGTTGTGCACAGCTTGTCAATGTAACGGCACCCTGTGTACTCGCTACAATAACTGATTATTGACATTAAATTACAATGATTTATTAGTTGACACGTCATTAGCTGCTAACATTGCTATGGATTTTCTATATTAACATTTCTTTTTTAACGATTAGCAGGTGCTATTAAATATTTAACTAAGAAGATGATAAAATGGCTGATTTTGTTGATGTTATTAAAAGTATCTATGTTTGACATTTCAGTTCATGACATAATGACCGGTTATTGACAGTAACTTTATTCATTCACGCTATTAGTAATCAACAACATTTGCGAATTATTGTTCTTATTGACACTGAAAATGTTATCGAATAGTGCTTGCACTGTCAGTCATGAAACTAACCAAAAGGATTGATCAATGGTTGTGAATATAAACGTCGCTCCCATCAACATTGATTGTTAGTGAATTGTTGGTCAACGCTAGATACTGAAACATTTTTGTTAATTGATAATGACGTTAGTCTATTGATTGATGATATTCCTGGCTACTAAAATTATGACCACAGGCGTTGTGCATTGCTTGGCAATTTAACGGTTACCCGTTATATTGATTGCTAACGAACGTAGTTACATATGGACAGATAATTTCCACTGGTTGAGCAATGATGATCAGAAATCCTGCCCCTGTTGACTGAGAAATCTAGTGATAGGCTATAATACTGATTGGTCACATTGACACATCAACTCTTTATAATACAATTGACCTAGAAATTCAGCGAATGATCGAAATGTTTTTGTTGATGATTGCCTATGATACAATGACGTTTTTTCCACATAATTGAAGAAAAGTCATGTAAACTGTAAAATCTCACTATTGAGAGTACACAAATATGATCGGGGATATAGTTGCGCTATGATGCCTGATGAATCACAAATATATTTTTCTGACAATGGTTATACAATGTCAACGTTATTATTCTTATTACACTCAGGTTATGGTATCTACATGTGTTCGCACCAGTGCAACAAAGTACATTTTGGCAGACTAAAGCGACAAAGTACATTTACTACACTAGTTTGCTATACATTTTGACAGGCTAGTGCGAGATACTAAATTTTGCTGTGCCAAGTAAAATGTATTTTACCATTTTTATTTTAAAGATTAACAATTATTTCATTGTTCGTTGCACTTGGTCTCGCCTCGTTTGACAATTACCTTCTCGCGTGCAACTAACAGTGCTCTATTCGCACTTGATACACAAATAACTATTGCCATTGAACTAATTCCAGTGTATAATTGCCTATATGACCATAATAGTTGATACTTGATACTTCGCCTATCTTGACTTTATTCGTTGACCGAGCGAAGCGAGGTTTTTTCTAAACGACTGTGCGAAGATTCATTTTTGTCCATGTAGCTATGCATCTATGCATGTTTTACACATGGCGGCAGAAGCTACGGATCGATTTTCATCAAAATTAACAAAAATATTCTGTAATGCTATGGAATGATAGTAGCAGATTTTGGTTGCGTTGCCAGCGTTCGTTGTCAGGAGGCCCAAATAACATTTTTTTTAAATTGTTTCCTCTTTACTTATAATTTTATAAGTGATGCCCTCTTGTCAGTATCTATCACAAAATTTGAAAAAAATGATATACCTGGGGAGCGAGTTTCATTTCTGTGCTTAGCTTATGGATGTTGGTGTCTCGTGTTTGTTCTCAATTATATTAAAGATGGACGTAGGAGAGGAGTTTTGCGAGGTCTATTAATCGTAGAAATACTAGTAACACATATAAAGGTAAGCAACCGGGTAGCGCAGTTGGGAAAGCGCTAGGCTTAAGTAAGTCCCCTCAGTTCGAATCCCGCGGGGCCGGAATTTTTCCGCAGCTTTGGCGATTGGAATCGGGGTCGGTGAGACCATTCACAGTTGGGCAGCAAATTAACTCTGCTCTACTCAGAACCACAGACCTAAGAGATAGAGTAACAAGATGAACACATCACCATGACACACACCCTACACAATGGTTGCTGCGCAAGCACAAAAGGCGAGCTCTAACTTGCATTGTACCATCAGACGCAAACGTATAAAGCACCAGCGTCTACACCGCAAGGTAAATGTGGTTATTGACAATACATACATACACATAACACTCAAACGTAAGCTTTATATGTAACTCATGCATAATCAGACTTTACTGACTCGTCTTTATTCTAGCCTTGCGCGTCCGCTCGCTCGGGAGTAAATAAGACTCGTCCAATAAAGAGTCCCATATTATGTATTTGTTACATAAGTAGCTATTACTGATACAATTTCTTTAAGAAATACTAATGTTATGCACCTATGGAGAGTTTTTTTCCTCTGATGTTATCTACTTCAGAAATAATTGTTGTAATATTGGTGGGTATCTCATGAGCTATAAATATTTATTTTTTTTATAAACCGTTGTCTAAACAACTGAGCAAATACAAAAACAGCCAACAATAGCAGATTGTTTTAGCCATTTCTGCTAGGGCATTGTTAGTAGTTAATGTGCTAAGTTATGTGCATACGTTAACGCGTTCCTCTAATACCTTCGTCAAATTTAAGTATGCCAATCGATAAATCAACTTATCGAAGTTGTAATTAGCGGAGTTGACCTCAGCGCAATATTACGGAAATGGAGCTGTATTTAAATTAGAGAGGGCGTCGCGGAGATCCGTCTGAGTCAACTCCTACATTGGTATTTCATTTGGCGGCGAGATCAAAGCGCGATCGCCGCACGTACGGATGGTAATGCAAGAATCTGCAATTTATATTGCCGACCACACATCGTCATCATTGTCTCGATTTCGGTAACTCGGTGCGATTTCTGGCGAAAGGCGCTTACGTGCTAAGCGCATCATGTGCAGGTATTTATAATAAATTCATCTGCATAATTACAAGGGGACAGGCGTTTACGCTGCAAAGCTCCCTTTGTGTACATACAAAATAACTTAATTCCTGTGCAAAAATTCCAAACAAGGCATGAAAATTGCACACAGTGTGTGCCTTTAGAGGTGCCTTAATTGAAAAATAACCACCCGAGATCAAATTACGTGCGTGAATGCGAAACCTATACTCAAAGTGCTACCTAAATACACACAAATAGTGAATTTCTTATGGAAATTGCACAAGTGCAGCTTTTGGCCCAAGGCGTCGCCAATAAATTACAATATGGACGGGTATCGGTGCGATCGGTAATATTGATTAAAACCTTAAGTTTCGAGTTAATTTGCAGTCGTCTGTTTTTTTAATCGCCAATACAATTTGTTCAATTAACGAGTTTTTCCAAAAAACTAGTCTTCGGGCCGTGGGTGGTCCAGAAGCGTCCACGAAAATCTCCGGCTTAATTAAAAATCATACGCGGCCGTCCATGTGGGCGGCTAATGGTTTAGTAACTGTCAAGAAAAACCAACAACAATCGCGCAGATGTTTGCAAATTGACAGATTGGGCGGACCTCCCTCCATATGTCACATTATATACCAGGAGTCACGTGAGCGCGGCCACTAAATTACTAAATTAGATTGTAAATGTATTTGGCCCTTGGGGGAGATTAATCAGAGCGGGGCCGGGCGACATATGCAAATTTTTATGGCCTAATTCGGGCGTATTAATTTTGTTATTGCATTAGGTCACGTATATTTGCTTCGATTTTAATTATTTCGGGCTTTCTTTCGAAATTTATTAAGCGTAATTACTACGTTTGCACTTCGTTCCTTGCGTATGCGGTCGATTAGACGCATGATATGGAAAATCGGAATTTTTTGACTCGCGCTCAATGCCATATTTAAATCTGTTGCTCGATTTAGCAGAATTGCGGCTTAGACCGCGTCGTCTGTGTGCACTCGGTTATTTTGGACTTCATATAGTTTTGTGTTTTGTACACCCAGCATGGATTTTCTTAAGTATGTGCTTGTTAGAGTTACCAACATTGAGTCGACGCTGGCCCGAAGAAAATAATTTTGGGGGAGGAAAGCCGATGGATAAAATTTATAAAAAGATGAAGATGCAGTAGGTTTTTTACATTATTAAGGTATGATTTCAAAAATTATATATTTTTTAAATAGTATATGGAATGCGATATTTTTAACCCCTCCGTGAATACAATAAATTTGAACACAACGTCCCGTACGCCTTAATATTTAAATAATCATTTGCCTTTCTTATCCCTTAGCTAGTTCAATGAACGAGAAACTCTCTTAATATCTAAGTTAGTTGCTTATGAAAAATCACTATCTGCCAGAACAGGACTTAAACCTAACTTTAAATAATGCACAAGAGTAGGCGATTTGTTTACTTTACCTATTGATTTCAAAACACAAATAAAAACGCATAAAAACACAAAGAACACACATTTAAACCCACAAAAGAAATAGAAGAAAATAGAATTAAGTTTTCAACCAACCTACGTGCGCTATAGCTTATTAAGGCTATTCGCAGGTATGCTGCAAACATACATAAACGACGTAAAACATAATCAAAAAGAACTTTGAAATAATTATCGTTGAAAAGAGCGCATATGTTAAAATGTCTTTACCAAAAACGCAATGTCAAAATTTAAGTCCGGCCCTGTTTAAATCCACGTGCAAGCTACACAGATATTATTCGTTGATTAAACACATTCCTTCGCTTTTGAAAAAGTCGCAGTTAAACGCAACCTTAACACGCTGACATAAAAACATTTTACTTGGAACTGGCTGCCTCGATTGCATCACCCGCTCCTGGTGCACATGATGCTGGGAGCCTCAGAGCGCGTGCAACCCTTGTAAGAACAGTTGAGTTAGCGCTTCTCAAAATGGATGACCCTTTAAATATAGCACAATGGGTGTACTTACATGTACACTCGGAAAATGCGTTTTAGAAATTTACAAACGCTGGCTCGCTGCACTTTAACACTGTTTGCAGCAAACGTTGGCTGCCAGGCTCTTTCAGGCCGCTTTAAGTTAAGTTATATCGTCCTGCGCCAATTCGCGTACTATAATTTCGAGTCGAAAAAATTCATGCAGCTCTCAGAAGAGGCTGCTTGAGACAGCCGTCTTTGGAGTCGTCTTTGTTAAATTTGCATAAGTTGGGAATCCCCGCAACCCGCGTAAAGCGTGTGTTTCTGGCTGCAAACACGACCAGCGAAATTCACAATACACCTCCAGCACATTACTGGATTTGTGAGCATTTGGTTAAATAAAATAAATACTAAAGCTAATAATAAAACATAAGAAATTCAACTTGGCCTTTATATTTAAGCATGAAAATAAACGTTATGCGTGCGGGATCCAGCTGTCCAGTTACACATAGCATAATTTTAAACAGTCCATAAAATAAAATTTTAAAAATCCATCTTAGAAGTTACGTAAACTATTACGAAACTGCATTTTTCTGATTTTTTTTAATATTATTTTATACAATTATATTTTTTGTTTCTTTGGGCACTTTCTGCCAATCGCTTCTGCTCTGGAACTTTTACATAGAAGTAAAAATTTTCGCAATTCATATATGCATCAACCTTTAGTTAACCCGAAGAATTTTATTGAAAACCCGAAGCCCGAAGAATAATTGCCAAACCCGAAGTCTTCGGGTCAAAATGACAGTGTTGGCAACCCTAGTGCTTGTATGTATGGCTTCCAAAGACGGCGTGGTCTAAGCCGAAATTAAAATTTAAAGATAATTGATTCTCATTTATTTATAATACGTGTATAAACGATAATAATACTTGCTAATCATAATTTTAACACGATATATCATCCTTACAATTCAAGCTAACCATCACTACCTACATACAATTTTATAAGATATTAGAAAAGATAATAAGTAATATTAGGTAGGTACCCTAGCAGAATCTGCAAATAAACATACAAAACTATAAAATTAAAACAGATAAAGGAGCTAAATGCCTAACTTTTACAGCAGAATAATTACAAAGCAGCTCGTAAAGCTATTACAAGAACTTGAAGTGGGTCATATTTTGTCACAAGTACTGCAAACTGTAATTATGGGTTCCTGTGACACTGTTCGCCGGGCTATTGCGACAAGGAATATTATTTTTCGTCACCTCTTAAGAAATACTTATTCACTCGTTTATGCCTTATACATTAACTAGTCTAAGACATTAAGCTAGAGCCTCTTGGTTGTTCAGTCAGGTAAATTTTTTTTTTATATATTAGAGCAGTGGTATTCAAACTTTTTGGTAGTGTGGCCCCATATTGAGAACTCAAGCATCTGGCGACACCAATATATGGTTTCGGGTGCACATGATTTCCATTCATTTGTTGAAAGTCTAAAGGCAGCTGGTAATAAGACAGACTCAAGTTAAGACAATGCATTATTTCGTAATTTTTTTAATATACATAATACGAAGGAAATATTGCAATCCTGGAAAATTACACCCAGAGATGAAGAAAAACTTGTTTTCTCAATTCCACGTGCATGTCCGTGTGTCCGTCAAAAACTACTTGTCATAGGAAAACGACATTTTGCATGAGTAACATCGTAAAAGGTATAGAAATGTGCAGCGATAAAAATAATGTAAGCAAGTGATAAAAATAAGTTTAAATTGTAGACATTTAGTACTATTCTGATAAACTTGAGAACTCATTTTTGTCACATTGTTTCATACATTCCGACCCCAGATCGACTCCAGTTTGAACACCACTGTCTTAGAGGAGTAACTCAAGAGAAAAGCTTCGCCGAATGGAAACATTTAAAAAATATATGGAAAATTTAGGTATTCTTTGAACTACTTTTTCTAAGATCGAGAAATACGTTATTAATTTCTAATTTTACTGTCTGGAAACTTTTATTTTTAATCTTTGTTTGATAAATGCTCTGGATCATGTTAAACGATTTAATTAATTAATTTGTTGAGTCTATTTAGTTTTTTCGTAATAATTTGCGACTAAGGTTTACCACTTTTATGAAATTTAGCTACGAAAAGAATTTTAAAAACTACAATATAGTTATATTTACCTGGATGATATGCTCATCCCTTCAAATTAAATAAACTCGATCGCGATGCTCAATCTTCATTTCTTGCCAATTATAATAAAACATTTCGCGAATGGAAAAATCTAGTAAAATTACAAATTAAGAAACAATTTAAGATAGTAAACAAAGAGTGAAATGATTTATCCTTCGAACAACCTTTCTTTTAAGAACGAGAACCACGTTATTAATTGTCTATTTGCTTAAACAAGTAATCATTTTTCCACTGTCTCTAAACCGTTCTTTTTAATATTTGTACGACAACTGCTCTGAATCGCTTTAAGCGATGAAATTAATTAAGTTGTTACGCATTTTATGAACTAACTATACAATATAGCTATATTTAGCTAGATGATGTGCTCATTCCTCCAAATTAAATAAACTCGATCGCTATGCCTTCTTCCTTTCTCGCTAATTACAATAAAACATTTCTCCGAATGGAAAAATTTAAAAAAACTACAAATGAAAGAACAATTAAAGAGAGCAAACAAACGAGATATGAGGATTTATCCTTCGAACAATTTTAAGAACGTGAAAAACTTTAAACGATTAGGTAAATGAAGTAATTTGTTAGGACTATTTATTTTTTCCGTATGAATTCCCGACTAAGTTTGACCACTTTAGCTTCCAAGAGAATTTTAGAAACTAATAATTTATTAGATGTTATACTCATTCCATCTGATTAAATGGATTCAATCGTTAACTCTTGTAATATTTAGTGTGTTAGTCCTCATTAATTACACAAGTAGAAAAGTGTCGAAACTGAAGATGTCTAAAAGGAATTAAGGTGAAACAATTATTCTTTCTGCAAGTACTCTGTTTCTATTAGTGCATTTTTTATGAATCTATTTTGTAGTGCAACGTGATTATAAATAAGAACAATTAAAACTGTGCAAGGAGCATAATCGAACAAAATCATTTTCAACAATACCAGAAATTTAGAATACCTACATTTAGAATTGTCTTAAATTTTACATACAAAAATATGTTATGGGAGTTTAAAAAATAGAATTAACTTCGATTAGAGAAATTGAACAGGAAATACTTTAAAATTCCATGTGAAATTAAAAGGACTAAAGAAATTTCCCTTTTAACAATTATATCCAATAACTGTGTAGTTTGTTAACAGAAGTTTATACTGTAGATATTTCACTGATGTTGATTATGCGGAGTTTTTATGTAGTGTGTCCCTGAATGGGGACTCTTGCACACTTTTCCATTTTTATTCTTCCAGAAAAACTCTTAATAAAAAGTTTTGCTCATATTGGGAAGTCATAAGCAGTGATCGAACTTGTGATATAATACTATACAGGCCGTTCCAAAACTAAAAAAATGTTAAATCGACTTTTAGAAAATAACATTTTTATAAGATACCGAACTCTTGTGGAAACTTTCTTTTTCTTGGCAGAAAAAATCATTCTTAATAAAAAGATGTGAAACTAATTTTAATTTTTAATTATTGTTTCTAAGCAAGGTTATCCCAGAAGAGAAAAAACACAAAAAATCAAAAAGTCAATAACTAGTATCTAACATGAAGACCTACCATACATTTTTCTAATCTCCTAAATTCTTCATACATCGATGAGAACATATCTTCACACAATTTTTTTTTAATATTCTACCAATATGAAGCATTTCTATTTACATAGCATTTGACCAGACAATTTCCTTGTACCAAAATTAGCGTGGTTTAATAATAATCAGTAATTAATAATATTTATTTCGAAAAATCTATGGTGTTGACAGTGGCAGAAAAATATCCTTGGTATTATTAAATTAGATATCTACCTGTTTGTTTTTAGCAACAGGCCATGTTTATTATATTTCAATTACTAAACTGCGTGTTAAGGATTTTCTTAAGTTGTCAAGCCATTTTGTTACCCATATACAATTTTTGAGAAAATTTATCATGAATAATTTTTTTTTGAGAATCAAAACTGGGAAAATTTATAAGAGTGCGGTACCCCATCCAGAAACAATCAATCAAATGTTTAATAGAATTAACGGATTAAAACTTTGATTAGGATGTACTCAAATTGATGGCAATTAGCAATATAAAGGGAATTTTCGTTCACTTAAAACTATTAGAAAATTGCAGAAAGGAACAAAGTACTGTAGGTGCTTCAACTACCACAGAATTTAAATAAATCAAGAAAATATACACAGTATTCTGCCTAACCATTTGCTGTAGATATATTTTTATTGTTAGTTTTGTTTATCCTGAGAACGATTACACACTCCCAAATTTGGTTTTAATGGGGGGCAGGAAGCAAAACATTAATCATTGTTTACTTTTATTTCAGTTTTCTGCGATTGATTTAAATTTTAAAAATCGTGGAAAATTACCGAAAATACAAAAACTCGACCTTATTAGTTATTACAAGTTTCTTTAAGTAAAATCAATTGAATAAATAAAAAATCAAAGGATGTGGAGTGCTTTACAAATTTTTCCACCGTTAATATTTCCACCCCACTGAATTTTGCCGGTAATTTTTTCGAGCTCATGATCGCTTTTGCAAAACTTATCTAAGAATATTTAGCGCCCTTGGGAGATTAAAAAATATATTGCTCTACGCACGCACTATTCACCGTAAAAAAAGGTTTTGTAACGTTCAGGGTGGCCCAAATTATGGCTGACATTTTGCACTTGTGCTGAAATCACCTGATACAGCCATATTCTGTGCTATTATCGTCGTTTATAAGTCTTTGATAATTTTCTTACTATAAGATACGTTAGATCGAGATTTTAGATGTGTGTACGAGGAAGTTGCAATTGTTTGCAGGTGGTAAAAGCTAAAAACGATAAAATTACCTCCAAATATTCGGCTCCGGTGGCAGCGGCGGGCGAACTCGCCTGAACCTGGTAATGATATGTGCAATTCATGTCACTGCACTTTTTATAGTCGCTAACTACAAATTAATTACAGCACGGCACAGTAATTACGGCCCAACAAACGTCGAAAATTAGCGTCCATTTTGCAAATTAGCCGGCGAACAAAACGGGCAACAAAGGGCCGGGATGTGAGCGGCGATTGTTTATGTCACTAATAGAATTCAATAACGAAACCGCTAATTTGTGCGGTAAGTAGCGGGTATTCGGTAGGGTAATTGTTGCCGCGATTGCGTGTAATTACACGTCCGTAAAGACAGTGTCTGATGGACCGGAACAACACGGGACTCGCACTGCGTATGAGCCGGCGTGGGGCCCGTTGCGTGATGAGCTACGCCCCCGCGAGCGCATGGGGCCCCATTGGCTGAACACCTGCCGACGCCCCACGTACGACTCCTGAAATATCTCCAAAATACGACGGGGCCTCCATTTTTCGCTTTCCCGCAAGGGAAACCCGCGAAAACGTGCTCGAAATTCACATATCAGCTTCTAGTCGAAGGCGGCTTCGCTTGGCAATGTTTGACATATACAGGGTGCCACACTTTCGATTACATTAAATGGAGATTTCTGAATGGTTTGCACAGGAACAGAAACACAACTCTGAAACAGAAATTTAGTATCTTTTTTGGTTTCCGAGCTACTGCCGCACATAACAATAATTCTAACATTAATGTCGACGACATAGATAGTTTCTTTTTCAAAATATAAAAAATTAGAGTTCAATGCGTTAACGCATTTTTTACGTAGGTTGAAATAATATAGCCAGAATTGAGGTAGGTAATAGGTACTTGTATTGTTAGAGTTACTATATACTATTACGTAAAATTTGTTTATTTCATACTGTATCGTAAAACCCATGTTTAAGTTAATGATTTTAGTCCGGAAAATGAGGCTTTACGGTATCAGGTCCGGTAAAACATTTTACCGGACTCAAATGAAATAAACAGATCCGGTAAAACATTTTACCGGACTCAAATGAAATAAACAGGTCCGGTAAAACATTTTACCGGACTCAAATGAAATAAATCAATAATCAAACTATTTATTATTTTCAATTAAAAAATTTTTTTTGTAGTTTTAAGTAAAAATCTAATAATTGCAGTATGAAATAAAACGCATTACGACATACGTCCGGTAAACTTTTACAGTAGCTCGTCTCAACATTCCAGACTCGGCTCCTACGTCGCCTCGTCCCGAAACGTTTGGACTCGCTACTGTAAACTTGCGTTTACCGGACTTATAACGTAAATTACTATTAATACCTAGTAGGTAGGTACCTACAAGTCGCCGTTAAATAATTTACTTTTCTAGTTTTTCAGTGAAAATGGAGGCAGTAACATCCCCATATGGCGTGTCCACTAAGAAAAGAAAAAACGCGTATTCTAGATGCACTTTATACCACTACATTTTTTCTACATATCAGTGGCGACTACTCCTTCGAGGCTATAATATAACAAGGTTTAAGTAATGAGATCTGGCGATCACCAATCCCGCTTAAAACACGTAAAACAATATCCAAGAATCATGTCAGCATAACCTGAGATATGTGTCAACACACTCCCTCGTCTCATATGCACCAAGCAGCTGGCAGCTGGCTGCTGAGGGCGCGAAATATACTCCAAACGGGATAAAACGCTGTCGCTGCAGAATCAACGATTTAACAGTTTCCACGTGACGTGAGGGCCTTCCATTTTGAAGCCGCCAGCTCTGCGAACTATCGGTGTTATCGTGTATTTATGAATGTTGCACTTCCGAAAATATAATTCTCTTACGTAATATCGGTTGCAGTTGATGCGTGACTATTTATCTGGAGATTTCGGTAGTTTCGTAAAATTTTTATTAGAGAATAGCGTATTCATATTTTCAACATTAATTTTAAAAGCCTATCATACACTGAAAAGGTTAAAATAAACAAAACTTGGACGGTCTGCACCAATATTAAATTTCAATCTGCAATATAAAGTTGCAATTCACAAGGCATTTTTATATGGACATTTACAAGAAAATCAAATGGATTTATGGATGGGATGCATTGCATGTTCTGACTTGTTGTCCATTATTAAATAAATTATTATCGCTTTTCATTTTTAACATTTATGTATACATTTTGTGCTGTGTTTGAATACCTATTGTTCTGTGCATATGACGTTTCCTTTTTAATTATTAAAATTAAAAGACGCGGCTGTATTTATGTGAATATCTACCTGTGAGTCTGTCAGTCTGTGTTTGTGAACTTGTGTCCTGTCTACAGCCTAGTCGGATTAATCGATCAACCTGAAAGCTTAAATATTCGTTTCAAATATCCATTCACAGATCTCAGTGAACTTTGGTTAAAATCGAGCAACCGGAAGAAAATTTTATAAAACAAGATCGCATATTATGCAGTTATCTAGAACTCTTGCTAAAAGAGATAATTTGTAAGAACTATAGTGTTTGAAAATTAGGTTTTTACCAAATTTTACTGTCCAGAAATAATAGGATTTTTTTTAAACTGTTATAAGTATATATCGTAATTATCTAAAATTTCTGTAAAAATGATTTGTAAGAAGCAGTTTTTTTAAATAATCGTAAAATGATCTTGGGCTAGTATACCTACGAATTCCTTCTAAGTCTCTATTATGGAATCGATGATAAAGAGCAGATACTTTTAATCACAGTTTTTTTATTAATTTATTTCCATCTATGTGTATATGAAAATGTTCTTTAGATGCCATGGGGCTTGGGAAGATCCCTGACAATTGTCGACTGTAATATCAGTCTGATCTAGAACCTTTACTAAGGGGGGATTTTTTTGACAATCCTAGGAAAACCTAATTTTTCCTTCTTTATCTTGCTAAAAAAGTTGGTAAAAACAACGAGGTTTAACTTTATGTACTTTCAAGCTTTATTTTTTAGTGTTCGTTTACAGCAGTGATTCCCAAAGTGGGTGATACCGCCCCTTGGGGGGCGCTGGAATGATCCAGGGGGGGCGATAGCAGCTTCGGGTGCATTTGGGGGACGGTGAATAAAAATAAGAGGGCGGTGAAAGCTTAAAGAAGGAAGAGAAGATAAGTAGATTTAGAAAAACCATTCGTACATATTTCATCTATTGTGTAACATAGTGTACCATTATTTTTCAAATAAACACACAAAATGCAAATTACAGATTTATTTATTCCATGAAAACTATTTACCATTATTAAATGTTCTTATTTTTCTTCATACCATTTGTTACTTTATTTATTCAGTCTATTTATTCACCGTTTCTTTAATTTTACTTTATCACACCCTTTAATACACCATCCAGATAGTACCTAAATACCATAATAATAAAGGGATTTTATTATTCACATTTGCTTTTACTCAAAATACAGGTTACAAATTCAAAAACGATTTGTTTATTTTAAAAATATCATTTTCTCTAGCAATAATAATTTATACAAAATGTCTATATGGTATATTTTATTATAACATTTTATAATTGACTTTTTCAGATAATCATTTGAGTTTGGCTTTCACTTTAGTTATTCCGATTGTCAGTTAATACCTACAAATTAAAATCTAAGCTCTGATGTTACCAAACAACTACCCCAACTAAATCAACTTATATGCTCGAACCTTTTTAATAAACTATTCACAATTTAACAGTAAATGTATTTAATGTATCATTAATTAAACAATTCTCAAATATTTATGTTGTACTTTTAATGTATAAATCCTTCCTTGTACTTTTTAATTGCGTATTAATTTATTCTTTCAAAATAATTTCCTACCTAGAAATACTCTTATAGATAATTATCAGTCTCAAGAAGCTACCACTACAATATCTTTCTGTTTATTCGCTTAAAGAATGTAAGTTTCCAGGGGGCGCTGAGTAATTTTTCTTCTGAAAAGGGTTAGTTTGGGAACCACTGGTTTACAGCATACTAAATTTCTTGTTTTAGGGATATACACGTAGAGCAAACAACCGCTGTCAGAGTTCCAAAACCGAACTTTATCTAAAAAACTCAGATTTTAATATTCGCAAATGGTTCGTTATAATGCATCCATATATTTATGTTGACGGGAAGATCTGCCCTGAGATAATGTCGGGTCGAATCTTCACCTCTACAGCAATGCCGGTCTAAAGACTTTAATGTTTAAAAAACGTAAGAATTATATTACATACTCCAATTGCTGGTAAAACGGTGTTGGTTTTAGCATGACGAACATTTTGAATTAAAAATGTTGGTATTCACAAAACTTTCAAAAAAGCTCTCTCTCTCATGCGTGCACTAATTTTAGTGTATGGTACTAATATTCTCGCAAAAAATTTGATTAATACCTGATATCTGATTGATAACTTCCACGTCTTCCATAGATACTTTTTTCTACATTTTTCCGACACTTGAACTAGCACCCCGTTAGATAGCGTGGAAAAAGTGATGCAGATATGGTCACTAAATCACGTTAACAAAAATCTGGTCTGATAAGCGCACACAACTTCCTTTTACAATGCTTTTTAATAATGAGCAAAAAATTTGATTTTTAATTTTTAACATTTGTCAAAATTTTTCAAAAATTACAAATTCTACATAAACCGTAGGTACAAAATAAAGCGTTAGTTGACAAGACAAATTTTCTCTAAAATTTTAAGCTGAATTAAAAAATGTAACACTATACCTGGTGTTCTATTTAAAATAGTTTGCTCGTGCCAAGAGTCATCGTGCTGGTTGCCCTTAGAAAACTGCCCTCGGGCAACCCTTGGGACAGTTTTCATTGCAACCAGCACTCAACCTTAGGCGTGTGCAAAATTATCGGTAAGTATGTCTCGCCCTTGTTATATTACTATTGATAATTTTTTGATGAATATTATGAGTTATAATCCCAAAGCTGGAGTACTTTCATGCATTGGGATTATAACGAAATGATATTCTTAAAAAATTATAGATTATTAAGCGTACTACGAATTATATTTAGAAAGAGAATATAATGATTTAAAATATATGGAAGAGGTATCAATGAGTATCAATGCTAATGATCAATGGTTGTCCGAAATACACTTTTTGTAGCTTTTTGTGCTTAAAACGCACGACCTAACCTCGAAAATCAGCCGATATTTCTAAATTAGTTCATTTGACCCGTGAAACAAAACCAAGTTAGTTCGTACCAAATCGAAAAAAGCGAGTCGCTTTATTGTCAGTATGGTAGAGGATCCTATTGGTCAATATCTTAAATTTAAAAGATGGTGATTTGCTCAACATTTAAGGAACTATATTCTCAACCAAATACAAGAGGTAAATAGGTTCTGCAACAAATTTAAGGTAGCTGTGTCGAAGATACTTTCTACTACCGATAGCTATATATGTGTAAACACATTTGGATTTCACAGAATTGAAAACAATATTGCAAAATTATAGATATAGGTAGCATGAAATCTAGAAAAACAACAAATGAATTTTACCGCTTTCTGAAGGACTATATTAACAACACTATAGATAAAAATTTGCAAAGAGCTTTACACGGAACTTCCCTCATAAGTAGTTACAAAACTAAAAATGTTGAAAATATCGAAGGAAAACAGAATTTAATTTTTGAAGATATTCATCCTGTATCTATTGGGTCCAAAATGCGCCCATTTTCGTCCAGGGCAAACACCTGAGCTGTGTGTAAAATATTATATTTATTAAACTAATATAGTACTGCTCAAAACAATTAAAGGATGTTCATAAAAATATTATTTAAAAAAACAGCAAGATAATATCTGCAATTATTTTTATATATCAAGTGTAAAAACAAAAATAGACAAATTTTAATTTTCATGTGCTCAACCTGTATACATTTAACCAAACGTGTATTTGGCTTCGAGGTAAGTAGACATATAGTTCGCATAGAAAATATCGTCGTCCTCCAACAAATAGTTTGTGATCTACATTGCCAACAGACGGAAAGGCAGACGAACACACAAACGTACATAGAGACGGGCAGACAGACGGACGATTACTGATTGCTAGTTCGACGCTTTAAGCGCTTGCGCATGCCGGCACATCAGTTGAATTCGATATTGACTGTATTATAAAAAACGCTTTGATTGATGCACATTTCTGTTCATTTTACGATATTCACCCTGTATTTTTTTGGTTCCATTTTCATCAAGTGTAAAAACCTAAGCTATATGAAAATGATTACTTTTATCTATTTCTTTGTTAAAGCAAAAATAGACAATAGGCAATTCTTAAAGTTCTCACCAAGTATACATTTGACCGAAAGTATAATCGGTTTCGAGCTAGGTAGACATATACTCCGCAGTAAAGTATATTCTTCCTCCAACAAATAGTTTTTGAGCTATACCACCAACAGGGAGACAGATAGGGACCCTGTAATGTAAACATTTGAAGAAATCGCGGGGGGTGATCTTTCCACGACTGAAGAAAATTTAAGACAAAGTTGGAAAGTAAATAGTCGAGCAAAGGATTCTAACATTTTTATGTTTGTATATTGGATTGGTCAACCACAGTAGACCAGGATGTTGAGGAAGCATGTAAATTTCCATTGCTTTTGTAACAAATTGTCTAATGACATTTTTATTTTGAGAATAAACTTTCGTTTTAAGTGAATCTTGTAATTTTTTAGCGATATAATATGATTTAATTCCATAAAGAAGGTAGATACTTTATAATATTAAAAAATAGTTTGTTAATGTAGTCATGATAAGAAATACTTCTTGCTTTTCAAACAAAGAAAGCAGTACATTTCTAAATTAATCTCATAAAAATATATAATTGAGAAATCACTTATTGAAATACACCTCACATATTGATTTTCTAAATACTTTATCTTCATCGGTGTTATAGACAATTAACCAAATTAATTTGAGTGTCCTTAAGAGCTTTATTGCCGCGCTCAGAGCGGTAATGGATTATAGATGATGTGCAGTAATAGAGATTACCGCACTCTTTTTTACAAAATAATGAACACACTGATCCAGAATTTATGGATACAGATAAAATATTGAACAATCCACGTTTGCTTATGGAACTGAATGAAACTCGTTTGTCGAGATCGAAAATTTGGCTAAGCTCGTCTCAAATATTCGAGAATTTGATTAATCTCGATTCGAAAATTCAAGATCGAAGAATGTCAATCTCGATCTCGAATTTCGAAATGAGACCAGACGAGATCGAGAATTTTCTCGTCTCGGCGGCAACACTATTTTCATGCAGTAACCCTAAATGATGTTACACATTTAGATAGGTAAAGTGGAGCACTTAGAAAAGTGATGGAATAAACCATAAGTTATTTAGAAGAAATTAGTTTTTTGATATTGTCCTTGTTTTTGTTTACAATGATGAGAGTAACTTTCTGTTCCCATACTTGTAGCTATCGATGCGTGCTTTACCGTAGTTAACATTAATAGTACAGAAATTAGAATAAACATTGAAATATTATTACCCAGTAGTGAGTGAGCACGTTTAAACACGGTTCATATTTTCTTCAACCTTCAGTGTTGAAGAAGTAGAGTTGACCACACAATGCGGAAAGTATTCTCCTTTCGTACTAAAAATAACGGCTTTCCCATTTAATTCCACCAAGAACGTGAAACCTTGTAGTTAAGCTTTGGAATAGGATACATACGAATGGCATAAAATATATTAAATATAAAAGTAGTAGAGATAATTATAAATACGAGCACAATCAACATTTTTCTAAACAATTTAATCTGCACTTTCCCAAGGTGATGATATTACTATATTTCTAATAGTTCTTAATTATTTTATTACAATTATTATGACTTGTGGTTTAAACTGCACTGTTATTTTATAATATGCTACTGACTACCTACTGGTATTGCCGGATTGACCCCACAGTGTTATATAAACAATTGTAACTTAAAGAAAATTCTTTCCAGTAACAACTGTGATGATTAGTATACTGTATACAGCAATTATGCTAATTAGAAAAAGTTAGAACAGGTTGATTTATTATTAAATATTTCATAGTAAATTAGCATCAATCATAATCACACTATTGACAGTTGACTGTTTTGGACGCTCCATGTAGTACCTACGAGGAAATTGCTATGTTCATACATTTCAAGTAAAATATAAAACTGTATCAACTCAAAGAGAGCGGAAAATAAAAAATAAGTTTCGGCGGTTCGTCAAGCAATTGCTGTATTAAAATTCATAACCTCACATTCATTCCGTTGGAAAAGTTCAGCTCGAGTCATAATAGGAAGTTCGAGTATCCGTAATGGAATCATCACCACAAAGCGCTGTATTGCCGAGTCGGACATCACGACCTTACTTATCTCAAGATAATGCAAAATTACATAGCTTTAGAAGTTAAACCGCCTCCACCATACCCAAATAACATGCTTCGGTTGCTACTAGAACCCGATCGCACAATCTCCTTGTATAACCAGGTGTTTAGTTCTCACACGTGCTAGATTTGAGCGAGGATCCTCCCAGTTCCGTTCCAGGATCATGTTTCTAAGGACACTCCTCCTGCGCCCTTATTCAAAGTTCACAATTTCATTCAGAGCGCTCCTTTATGTCGCGATGCGCTATTCATGCGCCTTCCTAACCCTACGACCAGAATAGTAGCAAAGGTAGTGCCCATGGGAGGATTGCGTCCAGGACTTCTCGTAATCGAGACTTGTTTTCCGGCCTTTTCAGTTTTTTGTGCGCTTTTAACGGCAAATTTGAAACTTTGTTTCGGATTCGAGAGTTTAATGTGAGTTTTTAGGGCAACATATTGCTGATGGGGTTCGTTAGCGGGGTTCAACACTGTAAGAGATTAAATGTTTGGCGTGTAATATTTTTTATGGGGAATCTGAAAGCTATTAATTCCATAAGCAGTCAAAATTACAAATGAACAGGAAACAGCATCTGTTCACATTTATAATATTGTCAAACCTTACAAGTGTTCTAGAATCGTATGATTGTTCTAACAAATCAATTATCTACTAGTATGTTATCGAGTATCTACAGTATCTTCTAAACCACTCCAGTTCACATTAGCTGAACATCGCATTACAGAATAACTGAAGGAGACGCACAAAACAAAAAATGAAATTATCTACCACTTTTTCCAACTGTAGTAAATTTAAACCAACAAGTCAAGAATTTTGTTGTAGGTTAAAACAGTGCTTTAACCGCTTGTGAATTTCTCACCATTTATGAGATTTAAAATATTTTGGGCATATACAGTACATTAAAGAACGAAGAGCACGCGGGATGTAGCAACACTAGTGTTTCGCGAGAGCGAGAACGAGAGCGAGAAGTGGTCTCTCTCGTTCTCGCTCTCGTAAATCCTGAAAAATCTGTTCTCGATCTCGCTCTCGATTACGAGAGCGAGGACGAGAGTTGTCTACTTCTCGGTCTCGTTCTCGGTTTACTCTCATTCTCGTTAATCGCTGAAAGAGCAGAAAAGGCGAAGACTGCAGTGAGGACGATGAAAATAATTCAGATCGCGAAATAGCCGAAGAAGACTTTGAAGAGGATCAAGCTAATTGCGAGGAATAAATTGACTATAACGAGGGTACCTTTGCTTCTTCTACAGTAATCGCCAAGGTTAGAAAAACATTTATTAAAATAAAAAATTGGAGCAATTTCAGATTAAACTGAAAAATTGCTGCGATACGGTCGAAGTACCTTGTATAAAACTATGTTTGGATATTAAAACCAGATGGAACAGTACGCATGACATGTTGGAAAGCGCACTTAACTTGAAAGAACTCCTAGAATTGCTATATTGCAATGCAGAACAAATTCAAACTTTTCGATAGTGAGTGGGAGCTTATGGCCACAATTTATAAATACTTGAGAACTTTTAAACAATGTTCACAGATTTTATGTGGGCAACACTGTCTAACGATGCATTTAACATACTATTGCACAGAATTGATAATATTATAATAACAGATCTTTCTGAAAAGCAAGAGACTAATGTTGAAGAAGTTATATTATCAGCCAGAGCCGAGCCGTGCCTGGGGTGCAAAGCGTGCACAGCACCCGGGCGGCAAACTATTTGGGGCGGCAAAATGAAAAATGAAAGAAATTTAAGATAGGTATGCTTGTGCCTTGCGGCATTAGAAAATGCAACATTTTTTATCAAGTTATAGTCTTGTGTCTGGCTTTTTTTCGTATAAAGGTAACTTGATACAGAGAAACGGTTGCATTTTTAAGGCGGCAAGCATACAATAATAATTTATTACTTATAATTTATTTTTATTATAAACACGTCGCGTCGGTGCCGTTTGCTATTGTACACGGTGATTATACCGACACACGAGTTATCGCTCTGTCGCTATGGTGCAGCGTCATGAAACACGAAACTATATAGATCAGCGAAATCAGCTAGACTAAGCGGCCCTCTTTAGACACAAAAATAATGAGTAAATTGTGTATTTGTGCTTTGTTGCAACATGCTTCATGCTCATGCATGCCGCCGGCATATACGATAACAAACTTAAAAAGGGCAATTGGGGGTTAGTTTAGTTTGCGATTGAATGCTAGTAAGATTGTACTGAACTAAGCAGAAATAAAAAGGCTAAACGTTTCAAGCAAGAGCTAAATAATATAGTGCTTTTTAAAGTTGAAAGTTTTAAAACGTAAGTATTTTTCATTATTTTAAACATTTAAACTTTTCTGCTTATTTTTCTGTTTCGCTATCCTTAGAATTTATTTGTGCTTAATTCAGATTGCCGATGGCAGAAAGAGACTTTCCGGCTTTCAGTATCGAAAAAGAAAGTCCGAAAAAGACGAAATTAAAAAAGGACTGGCTGGCTCCTTAAAAAAATTTTTTGTTTCCACGGCGGCTGCAGCCGAACAACCATCAACAAGCCTGCAAGTGGAGGAACAGCTTGATTCGAACAAGGACACGCATATGGAAAATCCAGAAATAGGGCAAGAAAATAATAAATCCGAGGCGGATGCACAGGACACACCGGATTCACCACCACCAACCGAGGTTGCTGCTGAGGACGCTGGGATGGAAATATTGAAAGATCCTGCTCTTTGGCCGCAAGTTTTAACAGATAACATTAAAATGTCTATTCTTGAATTGGGGCCATTACAATTGAAAAATATTGCATTTCTTCATTAGACGATTCAAACAGATCTTTTTCAACTACTTATTATGACAAAAAATTAAGCAATAATGAAAAAGTTCCTGGAACATGGTTAGTTTATTCTAAGTCAAATAATTCTGTATTTTGTTTTTGTTGCAAATTATTTAAAGTTACTGATAATGTTTTTTAACGATGATAAAGGTTATACTGACTGGTGACACTTATCTCAAAATTTAGACAGGCACGAAAAAAGTAAGGGGCATTTTGAGAGTGTTAAGAAATGGGTCGAGCTAAAAAAATCGATTGAAAAAGGGACAACTGTTGACTCAGTCAACCAAAATTTAATTAAGTTGGAAAAAAAAACGATGGACGTCAATTATTGAAAGAATCATTGGTGTCATACAGTATTTAGCTGGACAAAATGCAGCTTTTAGAGGAAGTAATCAAAAACTTTTCGAAAAAGGCAATGGTAATTTTTGAAGCTAATTGAATCAATTGCAAAATTCGATAATATAATGGCGGAACATATTGGCAGAATTCAAAAAGATACCAATAATATGCCACATTATTTAGGTGATAAAATCCAAAATGAATTAATTTGTCTAATAGGTGAAAAAGTCAAGCAAAATATAATCGAAACTTTAAAATTGTGTAAATATTATTTAATTATATTAGATTGTACACCTGATGTGAGTCACGAAGAACAAATAACTGTAGTTGTCAGGTTCGTTTTCATTAATGATATTTCAAAGGGTATAGAAATTAGAGAGCATTTTTTAGGGTTCTGCCCAGTTACAGATACAACTGGTGAAAAACTAACGGCCTTTTTATTGAATTATTTAAAAGAATTAAATATTGATATTAAGGATATGCGAGGGCAGGGATATGACAACGGTGCCAACATGAAAAGCAAACATAATGGGCTGCAAAAAAGAATCCTTGATATAAATCCTAGAGCCTTTTTTGTCCCTTGTGCAGCTCATAGTCTTAATTTAGTTGTCAATGATGCTGCGAAAAGTTCGCTTGAAGTAACAAATTTATTTGCTATTATTCAAGAAATATATGTTTTTTTTCAGCCTCCACCTACCGTTGGCATATTCTCATGAAAGAACTTCCTACCATAACTGTAAAACCTTTATCTGATACACGGTGGGAGAGTAGAATCGATGCCATTAAAACCCTTAGATTTAATTTAGAAAAAATTTATGATGCTCTCTTTTCCCTTTATAATGATACATCAAGAGACAATGACACAAAAAACCTTGCAAAGTCACTAATTAATAAAATAAAATCATATAAATTTGTGTGTTCTCTAGTAATTTGGTACAATATTTTATCAAAAATAAACACTGTAAGCAAAATCATGCAAAAATCTAATATTATTTTACCAGAAACTGTAAAAATGTTGACAGAAATTCAAATTTTTTTCATTGAAATACGATCTGAAGGTAGTTTTACAGCTATGCTTAATGAGGCAAAAAAAATTGCTGAAGATATAGACTGCGAAAGTGTTTTTCCAGCTGTAGGCTTGGTTAGACCGAGAAAAGCAAAGGTTTTTTTTGATTATGAACATAGAGATGAATCAATCGAATCACCAGAGTTGAATTTCAAAGTCAATTTTTATTTTTATATTCTTGATATAGTAATATCAAAATTAAATGACAGATTTGAACAGTTAAACGAGTGCAACTCCTATTTTGGCTTTTTAAATAATTTAGGCTCTTTATCTATAGATAAAGAAGAATTAATGAAATGTTGTATGGATTTACAAATTAAATTAACCGATTCATCTACAAAACAAATGGATGTTAATGCAATTGATTTGTGCAATGAAATTGAAATATTGTCCATTTATAATAAAAGCAATACGACTTCGGCCAAGGAAACTTTAGAATACCTTGTGGCTAATGATTTAATTAGCACTTTCCCGAATTTATCTGTAGCCCTACGAATTTTTTTAACGATGCCTGTCACTGTGGCTCATGGTGAGAGATCGTTTTCAAAATTAAAAATAATTAAAAACTATTTGAGATCTACTATGAGCCAGAACAGACTTACAAATTTGGCTGTAATAAGCATCGAGGAAGAGATCTGCCAGGCGTTAGATATGACGGATTTAATACGAGAATTTGCAATTAAAAAAGCAAGAAAAGTCGCTTTTGATATTTAAATTTAGAATTTATGTAGTTTTTAGTTCATGTTTATAACTTCTAAGTTACTAATAATAAATAATTTAAGCAATACTTTGTTTTATAACTATTAAAGCATTATGTTAGTTGTTTTAAATATTTAATTTTTTAATTTATACAAATAATAAAGTTTATAATAACCTTTATATTTTTTTATTTTTTAAAACAAGTTACAGTTATCAAGGCAACGCAGAATTTTAAAATTAACACTATTTACGTCTAAGGAGCTATACGCTATAGGGGCGGCAAACTATATCTTGCACCCGGGCGGCAGATACCCTTGGCTCGGCCCTGTTATCAGCTTACTGGGCCGTGAAAAACAAATTGATGAAACATTATAATAAGAGTAACTGGATTTATTGTGTAATTTTGATTTTAGATCCAAGTCACAAATTGGAAACATTTGATTTAACGACTTGCGAAAAAATATAGCAATTCTAATTTGACAAGAATGATCAGAGATTTTCTTGGAATAAATGCTACTTCGGCTCCCATTGAAAGATTGTTTTCGCAAGCTTCACTAATCATCAGAAAACACAGAATTAGGCTTAACGATGACTCAAGTAAATATCTTTTTTGCCTAAATTCTTGGGCTAAATGTGGTCTGAAAGGTCGAATTTGGGTTTAATATGTAATATTATCTTGTGTTTATAATTATTTCATTGTTAGTTATTTAATCGTTAATTATTTAATCGTATTATTTTATTTCGTTTTCATGTAACTAATAAAATACTTTAAAATATCTTTTATCCGCTTTTGTATTTTATAAACCGAGAGCGAGAGCGAGAGTTACCACAACATTCTCGCTCTCGGTCACCCTACCTCTCGTTCTCGTTCTCGGCTTACATGTTCGCTCTCGTTCTCGGTCTCGGTCTCGTTCTCGGTGCGAGAACGAGAGCGAGAGCGAGAAAACTCTCGTTTCTCGCGAAACACTAAGCAACACCGACTCAAAGATAAGGCCTCAGCTTTCCGGCTTGACGATGACGTCAGCGCAAGAAGGCCGAATTGACAAATGAGAGCCTCTTATCACGGGGATCCAGGCGAAATAAATGCGGAGTAAATTCCAGGATTGGTCAATTCGGCCTTTTGGTGCTGACGTCAGACCGACTGTACTCAAAAACTGATCAAAGGTAAATAACCCACTGCGCGAAGAAACCACAGACCCCATCAACAGAGCAAGGTGGAATAAAATTAAACAAAAAATCAGAAACAACTATCAAGGCTAACTTAGTTCACGACTCTTCTATAAAGAATAACTCTAAGAGAGATGATCCCCATGCACCGGACAGTTGTTCTGAACAGTCTAAGTATTCTCTTATTTGTCATCAATCTCTTCAGTGGTTTATTGCAGGAATTCTACTATAAATTTATAACTTTCAGATTCTCTCTAATTATCTAATCTAATGTCATCTTGCTAAGAAACAGCGAGCTACTAATTATGAGCTTCATACAGTTGAGTTAAAGAAGTATCATTGGACAATGTCATAAGCGTTTTTATAACTGGCTGTATAGGAAAATGTTGACGTAAACTTAAGCCACTTCTTAGGGTACCGTCGCTGCATAGCATTCTTTTAATTATTCATTTATTAACAGTCATATTGTTTACGTGCACATATCATCAATGGCACTACAAAAATGTGATGAGGATGCATCTAGTGTAGTACCGTGAGATGACCGAAAAAACCTACCTTCCGTTTCTCGATAGTAAAAAAAGCAATTTTAGCATTTTCATCTTTCACACTACCTCTTTGTTAGTTATTCGATTTGTTTGCTGTATCTTCAGCATACGTCGATACCGTTTCTCGTTTTTAGTGTCCAAAGTTCCACATCATACAACATTATTGAAGATATCTAGTAGCCAACCATGGGTGCTCTTACTTTAAGATTAATATTTTTACCGGTTAAGAGTTTTTGCACCCTGCTTTGGTAAGCTCAATAAGTTTGTTGATTTCCAAAATGTGATTTATATTTTCTCAAAGCCATACTTCTAGGTATTTGTGCTCATCAACCTGTTCTATTCATCATTTTAAATTGTAATGGTGTGCCTTCTAGTTAGTTCTGAATATACTTTCTGATTATATGTTGAAAAATACAGGAGATAAGACTCAACCTTATTTATAGCCCTTTCTGATTTTAACTTCGTTTTCGACATCAGCAATGGCAGTTTACATTCACTATGAGTATTACTCGAATATGATTTGTATCCAGACTTTTTTGTTCTACAGCATCACTAGTAAGCGATGATGATTTTACTGTATCAAATAATTTGTCATAATTTATAGCACGTAAAGGTGTAGGTAACTATTTATTCCAAATAAGGCATCTCTGTTTCCTAAACTATGGAGAAGCAACAATTTCTCACTTTTCTCAAATTCTAAATTCTGATGGATACGAATAGTCTTGTGGATTTGGATAATACTTATACATTTTGTTTCTGTGCCGCACATTAATATACTGAGAAGACAGAAGATCAGTACAATATCCTGATATTCTTTGATATAGCTTAGCAACCCATACATTTTATCGAAAATTTAGTTCTATACTTTTTAACGTTTTCTTTACCTTTCATATATATAATCTAGTCCGAGAACTAGGCTGAAATTTTTTATTAGGCACGTAGCTTTCATTGCCAAATCATACAATCAATGTTTGTGAAAAGCCAATCACATAACTTCTTTCTTTCTCTGTTATAAAATACATGAATTTGCTTATATAACTTAAAGCCATACGTTTTCTTCATTTTCTGAAAGCAGGATTTTTATATACTGCAAATATCAGTCCCGTCTAGCATAGAAATATTTGAATTTCTTTCTTTGTAGTTTTTCTTTTGCACGTTGAGCGTATATCAAGGCAAACCCCTCTGTCCCATTAACCCGTGTTTCAAAAGACAATTCGTACCTGAACATGTCACGGTTCGTTTTTGAGGTAACAGTAGCCCACTTTGTGATTGCTGGGAATGATAATGTACCAAAAGACATTCAAATTGTTTCTATCATTTTGATCGTTAAACAGTTAAAAATGTATATATTATTCCCGAGGTGGTCGTTAGCGTATCCTTCCCCCTTCAACAAAATCTTACTATACGCGTTCTTTCCAGCAAAGTCTGAGATGGGAAGTGACCGGTGTTGACGAGAAAAATTGTAATGTGCAGAAAATAGTTTTAATTATTCGTATATTTAGTACGGATTTGAAAATCACAAAGTTGGATTTGAACACGGGCTCATCCTTCACAAAGTGTCGTGCACGCCGTTGATAACTTCAAATACATTTGCTCAAGTAAGGGCCGGTTCTACAAACCAAGAATACAGTTATCCTGGGAATAAATACTCTAGAAATGATTGCTGTAACAAAGGAAACTATGACAATTATACCTCGGATAGCTTATTCTAGGTAAATACTTGCATTGTAGAATCAGCCCTAAATATCACGAGATTGCATAAATGCTCGATTATAATGCATAATTTCATTATGCGTTAAAATCTTCATAGAAGTTCTTGAATACGTCGCATATTCGCAACACGCTCAAGCACTGACAAACTATTTTTATGATATTACAAAGTAGCTTCTATTTTGACCAAGAATGTTACTCTACCCATCTGTTGTATGCTGTCAAGGTTCCTCCCACCACACCTACTGATTAGATCTAATTTGAATGCACCTATCGATCAATGATCCTGAGAGTCATTTCTAATCGCATTCTACATTAATGTGAACTAATTGGCAAAAACCTACTCGATCACCAACTTTACAAGATTATAGAATAAAATATTTACCGAATGTAATTTGGTATCGTATCTTCAAACGTTTATTTGAGTGGAATTTTTGTATAAACATATTATGTTTCAAATAAAGATATTGTATTTGATTAATCATTTTCTTACACGATTTGGTATATGCAATTTTGAGATTATCTGTTTCTCCCCAAGATTATTTATTTAACAAATTTAAGTAGATATATTCAGTAAAAATTGTGTAGGAAGGTATTTGAATTGTGCATAGACTACTCGTTGATTAAATACGAACGCAATTGGAGATTTAATACTACTGCATGGTATTTTTACTGTTTATGCTGCTTTTAATAGACGATAAATGTAATTAACCTATTCTACTTTATTTGAGTGTGCCATATATACTGTTAAAATAAAACTGATGTGATTAAAATGATCTGTCTCATATTCCAGTAGCCTCTCGTATTTGGTTTGGGATACGATTTGCTAAGAACTTCAAAGGGTTATATTTCAAATCTGGCGCCACTTTGACATCTAAAATTAATTTAGGATTCAGATTAATTCATTAAATTACATAACCCATCTTTACTCTACAACTTTTGGGAAAGTTTATATTTTGGGAAAATCTCATAGTGGACTTTCTCCAACAATAAAAGGTTAGAGACAAGGCGACACGGTATTTAACCCTCGCTTAAATTGCTGGCTCTAATTTTTATACATCAACCCAATATGCGCATTTGTGCATTTTCATATTTAAATGCAAGCTGAAAGCAGCAAGCAGTTAGTTGGAACTGACGCCAAGGAGCGCATACATCCGTCAAAATAAACTCAAGCTTTTTTGTGTGCAGGGTTTTTGACGCGTTGTAGGAAGTGATGTTTTTTATCGCGAAAAGTAACATTAACAGCTAGACACCGGTGGGGACAAGAAATTCATTCAGGGTGTAGTATTCAATTCAAGATTGCGCCTTGGTGTCAACTGAAGACAATTCCTAAGTATCTAACAGTATGACCATACAGTTGAAATTGCATTTGCAGTTTGCTCGAGCACGCCGCAACGTTTTGCAAGTCGTCAGTTGAATACGAGCTGAAAGGAAGCGAACGCCACCAAGAGCGAAGGCATATTCTTCGAGCAGTATAGAAGTTCCCAAGTGCTAAACGTTGGGTTCGCGTCAGTAGGAGCAGTATAAGTTGCTAAAGTCATAACATAGTTGAGTATGCACTAATTGTCAGGGCCGAAGCTGATCTTGTCATAGCGTGTCCCAGCGAGTGAGGCCTGTCTTATGTCACGTGAAGCTATTGTTTGGGTGAGTAGCGTCATTTCTTGCTTATAACCTATAGGAGTAGAAATGGCTATTTAATTTAGGAGTTAATCCTGATTTAAATATTGTTTTTATGTTGTGTATTTAAAAATATGTTCTTTTATATTGAGTAAAGTAAGTAAAGTTCGGGCACTTCATTCCTTGTAGGAATATGGCCTGAGACAAGGCGAGTCAGGGTCGCCGAAATATCTCTCTTTGAACCCAGTCATCTGGCACACCGTTAACGGCGTACTGGGTGATGTGGTTAGCACCACGCCTTCGACGACTGCCTTACTTTCCCTACTTCTACAACTGTGGTTTTGGTTTTATATTGAGGGAGAGCAAATTTTATTTTTGAGTAAAAATGTAGAAAATATGATTTTAGTTGTTATGAGCACAGGTTTAGTCAATATCGGGAGACTTGTTACATTGATTCTTCCTTAACTATGAACTGGGATATGACGATTCGAGGTAACTTATTGCAAACTGAGCTGGCTGGCAGTAAACGCGTACGAGATACCGTGTTACATGAGCCGCTGTGTTCTGCCAACACCATTCAAGATATATGTAACCGCCATGCTAAAAATGTGGAAAAAGTGCACGGTATGGGTAAAGAACTGAATGTCACCACATACTTCAGACAAGAAAAGACCGGATAAAGAATGAAAACGCAAATGAACAACGAAAGGCTGCCAAAGGCAGCCGACAGAGGAAAAAGGAGATCTATAAACCATGATATGGAAAGGCGAAATGACAAAAGCTATGGTACTAAGAAACAAATGAAACAACAGAAAAGGAATAGAGTAGGTGTCAGAAAACAACGAAATACGTTTGAAGCCGAATGTATATGTTAGACTGAGAAGAGAATTTGGCAATTGGGCGGATTTATGTTATATCCAGTTTCTGAACTGAGCATTCGTTTCCGCAATTTAGTGAATTCGGTATTTGCGTCTATATCTATATGCACTTAATTCTCTGTTTGCTATGAATATTTTGATTAAGTGTTGAACAGTTGATTACGACAACTCCAAGCATAGATTGTGATTTTTCTTTGTTTTTCTTGAATTTAGGCAATTTTATTGTCCTTATGACTTCGTCTATAATTTTTCGAATGCGTAATCAATCAAATTTTAACATAAGAAGCATCGGAGCTTTCTTGATCAGCAGATCCTGACCTACGAGATGGTTGCTACCGAACCGTTTTCCATTTTTTGATAAGACTCTAAATCACTAATGACCATTATCTAGACCCTGAAATTATTTGGCCTTGTTTAATAGCGATCTTCAGCCAGCCAAACAGTAGATAGCACTCGGGGCTGGCGCGAACCGTAATTTCAGGATCTCGGCATGACGAGGACGAGACAGCAGCAACTAACGTTACATATATCTTCCTTGACACTGACACGCAAATCACAAGGCGTAAGGCATCATAATCACGGTGAGGCATCACCAAACATAATACATCAACAGCCCTAAACTCGTTCACACGGATTTCTGTAATTTATAATGTTTATCTGTATTTGCAAAGGCAAAGCCCTGCCTGGACGCTGCCTCGGGCAATGTTATAATTACAGACTTATCTGATCGATGTGCTATCGGAGGCAATATTGAAGAAGGTACTTATTAGGAGCAGTTGTTCTCAAAGCGTGCTGGTTTCTCATTTGTAACAATTATTTATAACTTAGCGTCCATCGCTGCATGTGCTAAATTTCTTACATAGCTGGACCCTTTTGAACAACGAACGTTAAATCCAGTTGTTCAGATTCAGAAACAAAGACTCCCTTAATTTCGAAGAATTTCCTAACGACACATATTAGGCTAGTTGCGCAATTACCCTCCAAACTTGGGCAACTTTCACTGGATATTTACATAAATGCACCTATGTGGAATTTTTTCCAACGGTCGGCGCTGGGAGCGATTCCAAATAATTTTTAATGAAAGCCAGCATTCCAGCTCATTTGCGCAACCTGCAATTAGAAAATGCCGAAGCAAGGAAGACTTTCCTGTCTGAAAATGTTTGGGAACCGCGGGTCGCGCATTCGACTAGTTTTGTGTGCGAGCCACGAATTTGATGGCCTTAAACAGATAAAACTAGGATACGTTTATTAAATAGTCCAATATCATTATCGGAACATGGCATTAGAATCAACCGCGCATTAGCGTCGAATTTATTATTAATTTATGTAAAAGTAAACAAAACGAATTGACATTTTAATAAAATTACAACGATATTATTGTGTTTAATCTTATCGCGGCATAAATTGAGGAGAGTGACAATAGAATATTTCATGGAACAAATTATACGTTATAGCCAGTTGTATGGTCTATACAATTGCATAAGTAGGTGAAGGGGAACGCTAACAAAAGGATTAACCCTTCTGATACGAACTTTACTTTCAACAATAAAAAACAAAGAAAGTTTGTGTGACGGCAATCAAATTTGCAATTTCGTAGTTTCAACGATGACTTCGGTTCATTTGTAAAATATTGTAATTACTTAAGAGTTTGAAAACATTTGATAAAATCGAACTTTTACCTTTTCTAATTTGCTACGTAATCTCTTTAGTCTATAAATGTTGCTATGGGTTATGTTAGCAATGATTTGGTAATTGCACCTAAACTTTAACGTCTAATAGGCACTTTTGTATAGCGAAGAGACAGAGTTAGATAGCACCAAATGGTGTCTATGGAAAATCCTTAAATTTCTCTGAAATGAATGAAAAGGCATAAATAAACATATAGTTACATTTATTTTGAAAAAAGCCATGGTGTTCTGCATTAAAAGTAGACACTTAGTAATGCGAATTACATTAATTCATAAATTGAAAAAAATATCACTGTCGGTACGATTCGAACTCGCGCTCCCATGGAGAAGCTGTTTTATGGGCAGATGCCTCAGCGCGCTAAACCAGCAATGCTATGTAAGCACGTATGCTTATCGTTGGGTTATGAAGGATACGGTAACGACAAGACCGATCACGGCTGAACTGCTCCCGATTGATGACGATGAAAACGCGGTATTGTTTGTCAGACCTTCTTTTATACTGTATTATTTTACAGTCTACATTTTTTTTGCTTCCTTTACTAATGCTTATCTTATTTGCTTTATTTTTTATCATGTTGCAAGGTAATTTTTGATTATGACAAAATGTCACAATATTTCTATTTAGTCTAACAACGTTCTCTGTTATCTCCGTGAAGGTCGGTTTGCATCTCTTTTATATTCGCGCACATTTCTATTTCGTTTGGATACTTGTGTCACTTTTGAACTAGCAGACGGAAGGTGGTATTTATATTGCCTTCTATTACTTTCGTTTAATTTTTATCTTAAATTCTGTGTGTACCATCATACTGCAGCCCGCACTATTCTCACATCCTGTTGCAGTGGTTTCTCAAAAAAAAAGTAAAGACAGGTTTTCAAAATGTGGTACATATCGATTCCTTCCTGATTTCACCCCTTGATATTAGTGTAAATGACGACAGTAACTATAAGAGTGCGTTATCAACATAATTTCACAACTGATTTGTTTCTGACCTCCCTATCACTTACGTGGTTCCCCGATGGACGTAGGTACTGCTTCAATAGAAATACAGTTTTCAAAACCGTATTGAAATGGTATGCATTGAAACATTAATTTCCGCCCCATTGAAACACGCCTAACCTATTACCAGCCAATCGCCTTGTGCTCATAGCTTTGTAATTAATAACATTAAATGTACCTTAAGTAGTTTTTGAGCACACCACATAGGTGTCTAAATTATAATATTATTTTAGCATTTTTAATATTGATTTGCAATTCAAAGTTACAGACCGAAACGTTTCCGACGTCCTTATTAAAGAACGCATATCGCAAGAGAAACTATTGCTAGGTCGAATAACGGTTGAAGAGCGTTATATAATAAATAGGTGAAAATATCTTAATGTTTCTAATAATACCGAAACAGTAAAAAGAAACACGTACTAATGCAAATTACATGATTTCGCAAAGAAAAAAATAAATCCAGTCGGTGCGATTCGAACCTGTGCTCCCAGGCTAATCCAACTGCTAGTTAGACGTTGTACCCGCTCGGCTAAGAACTCTGCCTAACGTACTTACTTGTCATTGCATTATGACAACACCCATCGCGGACCAGGTTTGCCCAATTGGTTAGGATGAAAATGTAACTTACGCTGGCAGACATTCAGGCAGACAGGTACAACAAACGTTTATTTATAAGAACTAACTTTTTAAGCACCGCATAAGTGATCTTCTTCTAATTGCAAAGCAATTTTGTAATTTTTCAAATTGAATAGAGATACAGAAATTACAGATGAAAATGCTTGTAATGTTTTTAATCAAGGAAGCCCACCGCAGACGCAAACAACTTTTCTGGATCGAATAACTGCTGAGCTGAAGAGTGTTGAATATTATGTACAAAATAAGAAAATGATTTTTTATGTTTTTAGTAATATCGAAATACTCAATAATGCGCATTACATTATTTCGCAAAAGAATAGTAACATCCACTCGGTGCGATTCGTTTTCAGGGGGAATCCAATAACTAATCAGACACCTTACCCATTTGAATAATAACGCTACTTTAACCCACTTGCTTATCGTTGTATTAGAAAGGACACGATGACGAAAAGACCGATCGCGATGCTCTCGACTGGTGACGATGAAACCGTGACACAAGCATACAGGCACAACACACATTTGCATATAAGGGTATACACAATGACAAGAACTAACCCTGATACTATATGTGACTTAGTTATTATTAGCATTAGGCGGTTAAGGAAAATTCTGTACAGAAAATAGATGCTAGACTTAGTCATTTTTTGAAATAATTAAAGGAAACTGAGAACTCGCAAATATGTTCTTTATTATTGTAGATAGAACAAAATTGTTTAGGGGAATCATATGCCTTTATAATGGTAGTTAACACGTTTTTATAGCTTCTTTAAGGATTTTTCTGTCTGGAATCTGGCAAAAAATATTTTTAAAACATATGAAAAAAAGGCAGATACTAGATCGGGAATTGAAGCAAGTAGAGTCAAGCTTGATAAAAAATGTATTTCTTGTAAATTTAGAAGTTTCAAAAGCTCGAATTGCACCTCTCCTCTTATAAGAGACATTATGGGGCATAGAGTGGTTATGATCAAAATAGGATTAAGTACATGAGTATAATTTCCTAATAAGGTATTGTTTATTGATTGAAGGACATTGCATGTCCAAAAAAGCGAGAGAACTTTTCAAGAATGGTAAAGGGGTTGTTCGCCTGCCCCTCATTTTTGTTCTTCTTCAAGGTGTGAAGTTTTAGTGCATTGCAAAAACTGAAAACCTAGTCGAGGGCTTCTATGATCCAAAATATTGTAGTATTGTGTTATCTACACACAGAGCATCTGAACAGTGCGGATTGATTTTTTATCCAATTTTAGGTAAATACGTTGTTTTACAATTTCATGTTTGTTACACGGATGATCACTAGAGGTTATTTAGGAATAATGGCGGCCAGTTTGAAGAGTCTTTGTTCTAACAGCTACTATTAGTTTTTTATATCTATAAAGTACAGGTCACACCACCATTTTGGTGCATCAAATTTGTTTGTCAAACTGGGTGATCATACCTCATACCATCAAACTTGTTGTATGCAACTGTTTGAATCATTTGTTGTTAGTAAGGTTATGGTTTGATTTTAAGACTCGTGATGTTAATTGTTAATGTCTATTTTTCATCTATTCGTTAATAGGTTTAGGTCTAGCGTTGTATAATAAGAAATAGCGAAAATCTAGAAAGGTCCGTAAGTGATTACAATAGCTTGATCAAGAACGAGGAAAATTAGATATACAAAGAATTGAAATTTGAAGATGGCTGTTGCCTTAAAAAGTATTTGGAGATGGGTGAAGCAGTGTTTATAAAACTTTTAAGTATAGTTGCGACACGATTTCAAAAGTTGCTCCAAAATTAGAGGGTGTCCTATTTTTAGCGATGTTTGACAAACGTGATGCTGGCGTCATAAAATACGTCATCATTGGCGCATGACAAACAAATTTGATGCAAAAAAATGACCGTGTGACCTGCTTAAGATGTCTCGCTTAACGAATGATAGAATATAAGTGGAAACTTAATTCTCAAGTCATTATTAAATACCGACAGTGTTTTTAAACAAATACAGTTTTCTGCATGGTAAACAATGCTCTTATGTACTACACGCCTGTATTTTATAAGAGTGTTACAGAGAAAAATGTTTTATAACAATAATAATTCATATTTGATTTAGACCGATGAAGCATTGCGAATCCCGGAAAACATATTATTGTACATGTACCTACATGTTAGTGTACTATATCAGTACTGTGTTCTTGATCGAAATGTCACTCATGACAGCAATGGCCGTTAAAATTTAACAGTCACGGCCATTATAACCGTTGCTACACTACCAATTTATGTGCATTGTTTGAAAATCCCATATCTTAAAATTGGCGACTTTTAGTAGATATTACAAAAACTGTTAAACAACATACGGCCGATATATATAACTGACTCGGATAATCTATTAGCGTCGGTTCTATGTTCAATATCGGACTAATACCATTTTAGAAATTAAGGATACTAGATTGATTAAGAGCATCTCAACGAAACGAGTTTGATTGCCAAAACGAGGCGGTGAGCCGAGTTGTGTGGCAATCAAAGGACTTTCGTGAGTGCCATAAGCAAACGTGTATTGTTCAATATTTTATCTTCATCGATAAATTCTGATCCACTGTATTCTTTGTTTTATAAAAGAGCGACAATGAAGCTCTTAAAAATACTGAAATTAATTTGGTAAGTAGCGCATAACAACACCGATGAAGATAAAACACTACAACACTGCACATGAATATCGTTAAAGAAATTAGATTCATAGCGAGTTTCATCTAGGCACTTGTTAAATAAAATTTGTGATAAATAGTTATTTGCAGCCTTTTGTAGACTACGGCTACACACACACTTCCATTTCTGAATGGTGATAAACTTTCAGAATGCTGCATTAGACAAAATCACAGTGTAACAAAGTTACCTGTAAAGAACGCAAATATTGAGATGTATTTCGAAAGCATAGTAATTACTTATTTTCCGTTAAATTCTCTATTTATGTTGACTAAATAAAGCACTAGAGTAACCACAGAAAATAATTTTAAAAACTAAATTTAATTTGTTCAATTTGTAATACTTGATAGCATCAATGTTACTTCACACCCTTCATTACCCGGAGTGAATGTATTCTATTTTTTACAAAAAGCGCTTATTTTGTCCATAAATACAATTCCAATAAATACCAAGTTGTTCACAGCATGGGGCTATATGTCGTCATTTTTTTGTCGTTAGCTTTGTTGCTATATACCGACTGCAGGGCATCATTCTTTATTTGAAAAAGCTTCCCAACTAACATTAAAGTAGCCATTACTAAGACTAGAATTCTAAATGAGTAACTATTACGTAACCGCCACTAAAACTCTGACTTTGATGTATAAATAACTTCGTTTCACAGATCGACAGTTGGTGCCATCTAGTTTTTAACACGAATGGTTACTTTGTAGTTATACATGGCTTTTGAGAGCTACGTCTAATTTATGTTACTGAAATGCGGATTTAAAGTTGCAACTACTTTGAAGTAGTTTTGATAGTTGTCGCGACGTTATGGGCACCTTCACTATCCCTTTTTAGTTCTGGAACTTGTAAGTAATATTTTTAATAACGTTTTCGTTCTTTCAGAACGCACTATGTACGAATACTATAACTAGCGTGACACCTGTTAAATTCACCATAAAGTAACCTTCACTATCTAATTGTCTATAAACGTTCATTCTGTGTATTATTGTGGAATCTATTGTGCTACGTTCGGCTACGTGCGGCTTTAAGAGATGGTGTCTGTTCACAAAGGCAGGGCTGGTCAAAAAAAAAGATCGACATGCATATCTTTAACAGCCATATAAAACAACATTTCAGTATTGTGAAACCATTACCTTTTCTTATATTTTTTATTAAAACACATAAACAATGTGTGCCACACTTCGCGGTCATCTGTAGAAAATGCGAGGTTAAACTTCCATGTGAAACCATGAAGTGATAACGGGAACTTTGAGCAGGCAGTTTGTGGTAGGAGCAACTGTTTCGGAACTTTAAAATGGCATGCAGTTAGCTTCGGTGCTATAAGGTAAATATAACATGAAAGGAACACATTTACAGTTTGCGTCACACATCGTCAAGTAGGTAGCAATTACTTTCAAGTTATCATTATTATTTAAAACGACATCTGAAATGCCCCATAATTATTGTCAAATCTGGCATAAAACATAAAAATTAGTTTTAAGTTTCAAAGAACAATAAAAATAGTTTTTAGCATCTAGGATCGCTTATTGCCACGTGATGTTAATGATTTTAAATTTAATATTTTTATTAAAAATCCAATATTGAATGACGCGTGCCTTGATTTTTAGGCTTATCACCATTTTTTTTTACAAGAAACACATTCGTCTTAATTTTGTCAGTTAGGCAATCTCTAATATTATTTCTATAGCATTCGATTCAGTTTCTGATCTAGGGAACTTGACACAGGATCATGGAGAAATGAAACACAACTATAACAAAATCAGGTGCAAGACAAGGCAAGCAACCCTAATCCAAAAGAGTGGCAAAGCCCCTTGAAAGTCGTTGCTACTAGGCTGCAACGTCGCCGCTACATAATCACATCGTCGTTGAAACTTACCAACAATTATTTCCCATTTTGGTCGCGTATACATAATGGGAACGCTTCTATTACATACCCATGACTAGTGACAAAACACTTTAAAGTTCCTACAATGGTTGCCAGTACATTCCAGAGACTAATTGTGCTAGTCGGGTTTTGTGCATTAAGACCTCACGATTACCAAGCGGTGCTAGATTTTTGTGACAGTTGGCGCCAATGGGACTTGTTTTCCATTTTACCTTGTATATTTAAAAAAATATTCTTAGGAATTGGAAAAACTATACAACTATTTACAGGGACAGGAACTAAAACATACTTTGCCTTCGCTTAAACGATTTGTTTAACAGCAGTACTTTAACCTGTATCTATACTTCAGAAATAGCTTGCTTATACGAGTATCTCATTAGTTTTCTTGTTCTTGTCGCCTGTTTTGTTGCACCGCTAATCATATAGTAGCAGTTTTCACTAACTTAAATAAGCTACATGTGCTTTCGATATTCAGACTGAATGTGTGCAGCAGATTGGGTCTTTTCCTTTTCTTTGCCTTTACGGTCTTACGGATAAACATGTCCATTGCGCAGGGTTGCTCCACTCAAATAACTCCTCGTTTATATATTTCATTGCTCACAAAATAAAATATTGTTTTTCTATAACTGCTACTGGAAATTAATAAGCACTGATAAATACCAAGTTTAAATGATTTAATATAAAAATTATATTCTCACAACAACCAAACATTCTAAAGAAAACTCACAGAAGTAAAAAATGGTAATTGCAAATAGAGTGTACAATTGGAGTGTGTCCAATTTAACATGGGATTTTTCCTTTGCCACTGCTCTCGCTGTCGATGGTCATAATAGCGAAATTGCGCCAGAACTAATTTCACAAATAGAAAACCAACCGGTGTAATTAATTTCGGCCCCTCCCCGCACGAGGCTTGACATCGAGATCTAATGTTTATACCCTCCGTTAATCTTGGCTTTTTTATTTCGGCTGCGGAGATGGGACTAGAAGATCGGACGTTATCATCCTGGCCCCCGCATTCTGAAATTTACTGGCCATAATTACAGGGTTGGCGATATTTAATTACAGATGTGCGGCCGCGCTGGCGGCTCCGAGCTCGCCCGACTCCAAGGAACCGCGTTTGGGTTCCAGGACCTGGAGTTCCTCCGGAGACGCTGCCGTCGCCTTAACGGCCTTTTGTTCATCGGCGGCGAATTACCAAAACCATAACAATAACTCTCGTGCGTGCAAGCGTAATTGACAGTGATGGGTATCATTACGGAGATACTTGCGCTGTAAATCACGTGTGTATTGTAGTTCCGATACTATGGGCAATGGCAATGGGAAAGCTAGATGTCATGTATTTTTAATGAAAACGCTTGTGGCTAATGTTGTACAAATTACTTTTCTGACGGTTGTTATCGGCGGCCGTTCAGATTTGTTTAAGCCCCGACTCGTATCAGAAAATCATTTCCACTCAAAAAGCTTGTTTTCCTGAATACAATCATGGATAAACGCTTAATTGATTCCACAACTATTTTCCAGTTCTACTAATATCATTGCTCATTTTGGCTGATAGATTTTTCTTTTTCTTCATCATTACCATAATTCCCCTTTTTGTTTTTGGCCTGTTTTTTCATTATTATATTCTTAGATTACTAGTTGAATTTTATAAAATTTAAACAATACCAATAATTGGCAGTAGAAGTATAGCAGTTCAGGGAAAGTTAATATCTACTTGGTAGCAATGGTTTTGCGTTATAACCTCAATTAATTTCTGTATTCTAACCTTACTGTTCGTTTGTTAAACGCTCAGCATGATAGACCCATATATAAAAGGAAGTGAATACAAGATATTAATACGGAAAACAAAGTATTTTTACAATTACCATTACGGTAACTTAATAAAAACAGATTTGAATAAAAGACTGATTCATTGAGCGTTATTTTAGCGCTCCGAAATTTGAAAGCCGGATTACTACGTCGGAAGTGAAATTTTGCAAGAGCTAGCAACAAATAAGAGTACATACCGTTAAGTACCAGTTGTGTTTTACATCTTTTTCCCAGTTGTTATAAAATTTAGATTAAAGTTAGAACTGTAAGAACTGTTAAGAATAAATTAAAATATATTTTTGCTTAGTTGCCTACGTTTGATTAAGAATTCTAAATATTTAATTTAAGTAATCGTTGAGAAGTGCCTACGAAGTACCATACGAGGTTTAACAAATATGAAGGGGTTCGATCAAGCATGGAGAAAGTACTCCTAGCACCCTTCGAAGTAATATCCTCGACGTCTAAATACCGTGGACATCGATGCTGTATTTACTAAACAATAGGTAAACCCAGCAACACTCTTGCTAGGCGGTACAGAAAATACATTCGAAAGACTTATATGTTTTTATTACTAAGTTTAATTCTTTTATTGGTAATCTATTTCTCCAATTTTTAAATTACTACAAGAATATACTCAAATTGTCAATGAGCGAGTATGTGCTATAAATGGAATAAATATTGAGCTATATATTACCCAGCTATATTTAGACAAAAAAATGTTTTAAAAGATGCTTTGATAGAGAAAACTCATAAAATAGCTGAGTATTAACTGTTTTATTTAACACATATTCAATAATACATTCATGGAATTATCTACAGCATAACCAAATTGTTGTAGAATTAAACCAAAAATTCACTAACAGCGACTGAACTAAATTAAAAACTCTGCTGAAATAAAAACAGAAACGAGAAGGAAATAAATTAGTTTAAATATGGAAATTTTACATATTACATATCAAACTTACGCATTACTGTGGTTTATATTACCTACTTGATTTGGTTACAATAATTTAAAATAAATGACTTTAATCTCATATGGGTCGGATATCTACATGCTCGCAAGTATTATTTTGATTTGTATAAATTATAGGAAAAACATTTGCTATCAACTGAATTATCGTCTTATCTTTTTCAATAAATTAATTGTAAACACTTTGTGTAATGCTCATTTAGCCACTGGGGCCGCTACAATACTGGATAGTTTTTAACTAATGGCAAATTAATCCAACCTCATAATTAGCAAAACAAGTTCGACAAATACCATTGATTGCGTAATTAGAGCGTTACCTAGGTGATAACAATTGCAGTAAGTAAATACACGTCACAAACAAAAAACACTTAGAGGACGCGTCTGCCGGAAGTGCACAAAAGACTGATTCCACGCTTGAAATTTACCAAATTCAATCTTTTCGAATGAACTTTCCTGACCTTTCCGATACTTTTCCAATGGAAACTAGGGTTTAATTCGAGCCCCCAGCAAGTCTCACGATGGCTGGGCCCCTAGTTCTTCGTTGCCATGCTCATACAAGCCGCTAACGCTTGCAGAACGACTCCTGCAGCTCGACCGCTGCGAAAGCACCTCCAATTCAGCATTTGCCGAACACCTAAGGCTCCAATTGCTTCTAGAGAAGGTCGTTGCCTACATCTAGCTCACAAGACGCCAATTACACTGCCCGAACCTCTCACACAATCTCGAAAAAACACAAATTAGACACTTTTTAAATGTCTGCAGGGGTACCACGAATTACTGCAACCTACTACAGCTTATCCAATTGATACAAAATTAATTCAAATGCACTGAATTGGGAAAAAAGTATTTATTCACGTATTAATGATGATTTATTAAAGAAGCCAAAATTAGCACCACTTCACAGCTTGCCTTCCTTTCCCCAATTGTCTGTCTTCGATCTTCGATGTTACATTATTTCCAAGCTACTCTGATTACATTTTGCTCAAATCAATGCTAACACTATTTTTAATACCGTTTTACAAATTATTATCAACGCCAATCTGGTTTTATACTATTTACGAAAATAAAACTAGCACATTTCTGAAGCATTTTATAAAATAGTATTTAATAGGCTTGAAATATTATAATTTGCTATTATAATCATAAAGGCTTAAAATGTGTTCATAGCAGTATATATAAAACTGTATCCAACACCGTATCATACGAGATTGAACATATGAAATCAGACCGATCTAATACACGGCATGTAATGTATCTATAAGGAAGCTACTCCTAGCGTCCTTCGAAGTAATCTCACTCGACTTCTTCGCACCATTGACATCGATGATTTAAGTTCCGAAAAGTTTGTTTAAATTTACCGAAATTAACTATGTTCAGTTCGGCGATGACATTCTGTCGAATGTCTTCCACATAATATTTTTAGGACTTTAAAACTTTTAGCTCCAGTCTAAAGTTGCAATTTTAAGCTTAAGTATCTTTAAATAGTAAATCAAGTACGTAAATAATTATCTTAGTGAATGCATCGATACAGTTCTATTATGGTCTAAGTATATGTAATTTATTGTTCATTTTAAACGAAGTTTTGATGTTTGGTAAAATTTTAAATTTAAAAATTAGCGAAGTAAGATCACAAACAAGAAACTAAACTTAGTAACAAATACAAGGCAGTATTCCAACTGTCTTTCTTATACCATCTAGCAAGGGTGTTGCTGGGTTTATAGTTTAGCAAATACAACTTTCTTGAATACAAAAAAATAGCACGTCTGAGTAATGAATCTCAAATTGCAACCACGTCGCCTGGTCGACTAATAGTATTAGGGTGGAGCTTGTGTGCATAGTTTTTATTATAATAAATTATAGTAAATCAGAATAGTCAACATCATTATATGAGATGATGGTACAGCCTTACATAGGCATTCTGTAAGTTGAATTTGTTTAGTTATCTGGAAGAACCTTTTACATTTGTAACATTTTCCTTGAAATTTCATTTTAAATTCGATAATAGGGTACTACAAACGTCGTTACTTGATTCTTATTTGGGCATATATTAGCGAAACCAGTAATGATTTTAATAAGTGAATTCCACTTTGATAGGATATCTACCAGAGTTCTAATAAATTTCTTCAAGATTGTAAATGTATAGTTTTAGAAATTGATAACTGTAAAACTATTTCGATATCGTACGCTGTTGGAAGCTATATGCCAATCATTTGTGTTTGTTTAAAAATTCTTATAGCAAAATACAAAAACAGTCTTAGTTTTGCAGAACAATTGATGAAAAAAATGACAAACTTTGTATTCTCTATCGCTGAATCAAAGTTATATAGAAAAATCTCAAGTAGCACAATTAGTCGTGGGAACGTGACGGCGACGGTGACTACGTATGTTAGTATGTTATCACTAATCGCGGAAACGTTCCCATTTGGTCTTCTCGATTAAAGTAGGAAATCGTTTGTGGTGACCGCAACGTTTAGGCGACGTCTATGAAACTTGTCCTGCTACGTTCCAATGACGTTGTGACGTTGGGACTTGGAAGTCTTGATACTCACGGAATTTTCTACTCTTTTGGATTAATGTTGCTTGTATTGTCTTGCAAATGATTTTGTTATACTTATATTTTATTTCTCCATGCTCCTTTGTTCATTTCCCTAGTTCAACTCTAAATCGAATACTATATAAATACTAATGAAAAGCAAAATGTGTGCTCTTTCGCGGCAGCCTGAGTGACAAAATTGAATTAGGTTTAAAATACATAACATCATGTGAGAATATTTATGAAATCCTAGATGCTGAAAGTTCTTAATAGAACTGAAGGGTCGCTTTAAAATATCACCAGAATTGTGACTACCACAAACTGCTGGTTCAAAGTCCCTGTTACCACTTTAAGGTTCCACATGGAGCGTTAGCTTCACCTACTTAGTTTTTAATATCACACCTTCTTCAAATGACTGGTGTCGTACACGGTGTTTATGTGTTTACTTTTAATAAAACATAGTAGGAACGCTTCAATTTTCTGTAAAAGGACATACATTGTTGGTAAATTGTTTCTTTTTTGTGACCAACCTTCCTTTGCCAACAGACACCATAATTTTTAAGACGCACACTGCCGAGTACTTATCTACATTACTACACAACAATGTACGACATGAAATTCTATCAATAATGGCCACAAGGGGGTGAATTTAAGAGATGACACACGCTTTATAACTTTATAGTAACGGCGAACAGTGGCGTTCCGCTCTGGAGGTAGCGGTAAACATTATTAATACCAATAAATATTACGAGTATGTACTTACAAGTACAGCTTTAAAGGGATAGTGTAGGTCTCCATAACGTTGCGGCAACTAGCAAAAGTACTTGAAAGTAGTAGTAACTTTGAAGCGGCACTTCAGTAGCATCAATTAGTTGCCGCTACCCTCAACTACTTAAAACTTTAAGAACGTCTCAAGAGTAACTACGACGCTTCCAATACCGACAAAGTTACATACAAGTCATATACAGCTACCAAGCAACATAGTGGTAAAAACTAGATGGCAGCAAATGTCGATTTGTCAAAATAAATTGTATTTATACATAATAGTTTTAGTGGCGGTTACATAATAGTTACATATTTGATATTTTCTCTCAGTTACAGCTTGTGTGCTCGTTTTGATGCTCGTTAGGATGTTTTTATCAAGACAGAGTCTGGACATTCTAAGCATTTTAAACGCCTTAAAATTATTTCTTGCGATTTTTGATTAGTCTGTTATTTATTGTCCGTTACAACTGTAATGAACAAATGTACTGATCAAAAGGATGATGTTTAGGAAGGTTTATTAATCAGGAAGCGTTTTTTTTAAATTTTTTAAACAGATACTACAAATTTTAATAGGTACATCTGTTTTTTTTTTCAATTTAAATTATTGTTTAATTTAGCAATATTACATATAACAGTTTCAAGTTCACTGTTTCTAGACAAGGCGTTCGTTTTCGGAACCTCTTATTTAGTTTTTTATCTTAAAATGTATTCCAAAACGTTGGAAAGCAAATTTATCTTCACTCTTTATGAAAGAAAAATATCAATTCATAAATGAAATAAACTCTTGTGATCAGGTTTAACAAAATCAAAAATGCCCTACATTTCAAAGTTTTCAATTTGTAACGAACTATCAAACGATGTCCACAAAGTACAGATGTCTGTATCCATGTGTTGGTAAAAACAGCTGCATATGCAGGCACTCACCCACCCATCTAGATTGCATTATAAAAAATACAAAAATATTGATGTGGATTTGAATATGAAGCAGGTAAATTGAATTTTATTTATTTAAAATTATCTTCTTGTTATTATTTGCCGGTAAAGTAAATTTGTTGAGTGACAGTTGTGGCAGCTTGTAGTGGAACTAACCTCACTTATTACTACCACGTTGTCAACAAAATTTATCAACTTCCCAGTTAAATATTTGTTCTACTTTTAGATACAACATTTAACTTATTACTATTGCTTTCTAGAAGGATTTGGATCAGGCTTTTTAACTTCTGTAAATGTTCTGACAGTTGATTAAAACTGTTGCTCGTTGGAGACCTAGAGACAGCTACGGCGCCTTAAAAAAATCCACTGGAAGTTTTCAATCACCCATCTGAAGTTTCCCCGGTGCTGCTTTTCCACATTCAGGTGAGTAAAAAAATATCGTAGTATAATTTCAACTAAATTGCATTATTTATTCGTGCATATAAGAACGCTAATTTTAACAAATTAACTGAGGAGCGTGTATAGAACGCGTGTATCTCTTACAAATTTGGGGAATACGCTACTTCTACGTAGTACGAATAAACAAATGTTGCTAGGTGATGAACTTTAGTTGTAGTCATTTCGTATATCTCCATTGTTGAACCAAATTTGACACAGTTAATATTTTTTTCGTTGACCGCTTGTTAATTTCAATATTAATGAATTATTTTTCCTAAAAAAGGATGGATTAATAGATGTCATTAATACACTGTGTTTGATTAATACACTCTTTTTCATTAATTAGCTGTTTTTTTTTTAAAAGGATGCATTAATAGAGCCATACACCGTTTTTGATTAATACACTATTTTTCATTAATTAACCGTTTTTGTGATTTTGACGTTTTGATAATATTTTGCATGGAGGTTAGTTGTATTAATCAAATTAGAGTACTTGATATAATTATTTTATATTAATATTCACAACAAAATTAGTAATACTGCAATTTTACAAATTTTTTCACCACAAAAAAAGATTTTGTGGTCAACCAAAAAATGTTGTAATCAACTCGTTTGTTAATGGGCGATTAATAATCTCAACTACATATTAAAGGCACTCACTCGCTATCGCTCGTTCGTGCTTTAAACAGTTTCGATTATTAATCGCCTTCATTAACATACTTGTTGGTTAAATAACTATTAACATAATTTAAAATTTAAAATTCATTTTTACACCGTTTACACTCTAAGCTTTTATAAAAACGACGTCAGATTTACTAATTATAGTCTAATTAGGGTACTTTTTATATACCTTAGTCCCTTCTTATTGCATTTTAAGACGGTTTGCAAATTAAGACAATTAGATGATTAGTTTTATGACCTCAACTACCAGATCTACATCTTCTTTCTGGTTCTTAAATAGGTTCTCTCTCCAATTTTCACATGCACACACTCTTTTCTTCATGTTTCTGGCTGCTACCCTGCATAACTGGTTGGCTTAGCTTCTTCGAAGTGCTTTTATTAAATTCTTTAATTTTATAAAATTCAACAACTTGTCATAACCTCACCTTCAAAGTTATCGCAAGCACGTCTTATTTTTACAGAATGTACAGCTACTTAGTCAAGATCTTGTCGCTTCATCAGGCTACCTATGGATATTACAAGAACGAACAGAAAATAAAGTTGTCAAATCGTCACTTTTTGATGAGGATAATTGAAATTCTATGTAAAGCGGTCCCCACTTTAAATTAAAGTCAGTGGCATGTATAGCATTTTTTGAACTAACAATTATAAAAAGGAGAGCTATCTCCAACTTCTAATAGCGTCTACATTTTTTATGCGTGGTAAAGACATCAAATATAGATGATGAAACACAGAACCATTGCAATATTAATTATAATAAGTCTATTTAAACATCGACGGCTACGGTAGGTACATTTCTTTAATGGTGCACTTAAAATACTTGATAAAATTCTAGAAATAGCTTTCGCAGCTACAACTAATCTCCAATTTTAAGTCATTTTTATAGCCATCTTATCGAACCTTAGGCTAATTTAAACTGTTCCAGAAAAGTATGGCGATGGGAATCTAATTTATTCTAAACCTGTTCTTAGCCGCGTTCGCTGTAATTAAGTTGCGACATGTCACCATTTTGCGAGCTGCGCCCTCAGCCCGCAATTATTTCTGCAATCGAACTTAACGATGTCAAAGCGCGTTAGCGATTCGGCGTTCTTGGCTTCGCGACGTCGACTTGTTAGGGCAAGTTTCGATAAGTAGAAAAAAATTGCCGCGATACCATCTACCGATAGCAAATTGCCCGATAACTGCGCTGTAAACGATCCGCTCACATGACAGAACGAGCCACAAATGTATCTTTTTATTATTGTAGATGCTTAACTAAATGTTTTTATAACTAGCCGGGGATTGCTTACATTAGCGGCCGGGCTCGGGCGCAATTCGGAATAATGGCTAAATAAACATCATCCATAATGCACCCCGGCCCGATGGATTCCCAATTTGGGGACCAGCTAATTGCCGAATAGGTCGTGGTTATGCAGCAATATAAACAATAACCCAATTTTCCGATAGACAAATACGCGTCCGGCTTACGGTATGATTGATTTGCATGCGTCGGGGCCATTTGTAAAAGACAGGACATCAATAACGCACTGTGGCCAACAAGAGAAATTATAACTTTGTGTTGTTGTCCCGAACTGTCAATGGCTGTTTATCAATTATGCATGCGTTTCTCAATAATTCACCCATGCGTTAGGATCGATCCGTCTTTATTGATATTTCGCTAATGATTCGAGCACTCGCCCTGCCCTGTCTGATAAATTTCACGTTTCCTGATAGTATATTTGATTTCTCGATGCAAACATTGCAAACTTTACTAGACATATTCCGATTTTTAAGCTTTAGTCTGCATTAAGCCAGCAAGTTTGTTTATATACAAGTTTACATATTTTTTCAAATAAAAATACAGGGAAATTATTCCGAAGATTCGACTTCCTGCTTTGAATATCTGCAACCACGATGACCAAGATCATCACTAAGTTTTGGTAGTTGAAGACGAAAATTAAAACTTAAGTAGTGATAGTCGTATTTTGGTCTGACGAGCCTCTAGTTCTGAAATATCGTATCACCACGAAACATTCATACATAAAAATATGAAGAAAGTCCAATGCAATACAGTAAGAGAGCACAACGTAGATATTTTGACGAACATACAATTTTAAGAGTGCTTTTAAATTTACATTTACATTCGAGCACTACGTGGATTGGGCCAATCCCATAAGAACAACAGGTATCAACAGAAGAGGAAGAATAAAAAATTCAGAGTCGTGAAAGTGTGTTGATGACGTACTTTTATCATTACTGTCGCCATTTATACTAATTTCAAGGGTTACTCGAGAACCAAGCGAAAGACATTTCAACCTAAAAATATTCACAAATCTGTCTTTGTGATAGATGAACCACTGCAATTCAAATTTCAATATGTAAGAATTATGCGGGACGTAAATATTGCATATGATGAGACGAACAGAATTTAAGATAAAAGCAAAAGTAAGAAAAAAACAAGAGAAATAAAACGTTCCGCATTCTTAGTTTAAAAATGACGCAGGTATGCAAATATGATGTAAAGAAATGGAAAATAATAGATATAAACCAGTTGTCATCTGAGCGAATACAGAAGAGATACAAACCCACCTGCGCAGAGATAACAGAAAAATCTATTGGAGTAATTGACAGAATGTATGTCAAAAATGACCTGGCATACTCGTATGATCGAAGAACAAAGCAAATAAGTTACGTAGGTACTACTAAAGGAAAGAAAACAAAAGAAAGCGTAAACTGCTAAATAATACAGTATCAAACAATATCTTACAAATAATGTACTAAACAGTGAGAATCTTTATATATTGTAATGATGCCCTCTACCAATTATAAAGGCTTTAGTAAATAAAAATTAATTGAGTAGGGCAAATCACCACAATTCACAAATTAAAACAGTTTTAATACCGAATTCTTGTATTAAAATGATGTTGTACTTAATATTTGCAAAACTAAATGGTTTATTGCTCTTTCTATTTTATTCATCTGCAATCAATAAGCTACGGTCTAGCATGAGAAAACTCTTTTTCAATGGGGTAGGTTTAACACTCAATATTACAATTACTTTCGACTAGAGCTTACTAACATGTATGGTAAATGCTTGAATTTGTATCTGACAGCTATAACCTTAAAATTTACTGTACACAAAGATCATCTGCTGATACAAGAAAAAAGCGTAATTGAATTCAAACACCAAAAATGCCAAAATTGACATCAGGTAAAATACAATGCAAATAATTTGACGTAATTTCCGTCTAACCTGGTTTTGTGTCAGTGACGTAGGGACGCCGAAACCTGCATTTGTTTAACTTCCTGCAATTCTCCAAATCTCTGATCCAGATCACAAAATCAAAGGACGTTAGCTCGACTGCAAAACCCTGGATGAATATATGCAACTGGGACCACGTTCAAGACATCGTATTACGTTTAATCTTGATGAAACCCAAAGCTAGTGGGCCTTCTGCAACGGTTTGCCTGTGAAATTTACTTTGCAAGGGCAGTTCCGATGTCGGCTCGCAGAATGAATGGATGCCACGGCAATTACAAACTTGGCGACATCTTCCTGCTCCAAATTTCTGCACCTAGGCACTCAAGAGGAACTGCTCCAAACGTAGCGCATAAATTTCTGACTGGCCGAAGTCTCCACTATTAGAAAATTGGCCTCGATGTCGGACGCTCTTGGGGAGAATCTTCGCAGAGCTGATCCCTTTTCACTGGGATGTGATACCACGACGAAAATTACACGCACAGATGCTCTGCAAACTGGGGAATATCAAAAACCACTTTTTGGCTCACATAGAAAACTCTTTAATATGAAAATTTACAAAAAAACTAGGAGCACCTCTTGCACTCAGCACAAATTTTACAACATTTATTTATTAACAATTGAATGTCTCGTTTTCTAGCAACAAAGTCTTACAATTGTTTTATGAAATAAGTTTTGATATATTGCTTTTACTTAAGAACTAAACTGTCTTTTTCTTGGAAATTAAACCTCTGCTTTTTCACAATTAGTTTTAAATGCAGTTTCACCTGTTTATAATTAGTACTGCACAATAGTCTATGTCCTATATAAGGTTGCCTTATCTTGCTGTTTGCAATCTTTGCTTCCTTGCCCTGCTTTGCACCGTTTCTTTACCCGACAGCTGTCTTGCCGTTTGCTGGCTTCTTAAACTCATAACGCTCATATAATTTTTGTAACTTCACAAACCATCTCTGTATCGTTTTAAATTCACATTATTGTATTAACGTTACCAAATCAAATCTATCACCTACACAAATTAAGGTGGGATTGCCATTCTGAACATCAATTATGAACGTTTAACGTAACCCTTTTGATTCTGCAGTATGTAATGCTAACCTTTCTCAATCAAATTATAGTTACTGTTAATAATATCAAGTACATTTTTTAGTGTAAAATACTGACTTTATCTTGCAATAAACAAAACATTAATTCTCTGCCCACTTTGAAATCTTTCATTTTCGTGTGCGTTAAGCAACCAGAAATGCTGTGGACAGTAAACCATTGCAGTATAAACAATTTTCGTGCCTGCGTCTGTCACGGTTTCACGGTTACCAATTAGAGACAGTTCATTCGTGATAGGACTTGTCACCGTACCCTCTATAACGCAACAATAAGCATATGCTTTAGCCGTCTGGCTACAAATCGGTAGTGTTGCCAGGAGACAAGACGAGTCAATATTTGCCCCATCGCAATCTCGATCTCGAAAATTCTAGAAAGCTGATTATCAATCTCGAACTCGAAAATTTTCGAACGCCAATTCTCGATAATCTCGATTATCGAATTTCATATATGCGTGCACCAAACTGATTCAGTTGGGACTGCGTAATGTCCAAATTAATCACATGCTCTTTGTATTAATGTTCTGGGTTTTTCTTGGCTATATTTATGGCACTGTACTTGAAAGGGCAAAGCAGTGGCGCTGGGTCAGAGTTAAAGCCTCTAGTCGTAGACCAGAATATCTGGGTTAGATGCGCACCGACTCCAACTGATACAAAAATACCGAGCGCCGACTCCACTGTGATTCTCCAATACCGAATCCGACTTTGACAACCTTTAGGTCTTACTGCGTAACAACCGTCTCTAAGCGGACGAACCGATTTTGCTTAGTTTTTATGCGGGTTTTAAAAATACTATTGCACAACTGTCAAGATCCAGAATTAGGTTAATCTCATCTCAAAAATTTGAGATCGAAAAATGGCAATCTCGATTTCGAATTTCGAGACGAGACGAAACCGGATCGAAAATTATCTCGTCTCAGCCGCATTACTACAAATCAGATTCTCCCTGGGAGCACAAATCCTACCGACTGTGATTTGTTTTCTTTGCAAATTAATGTAATTCGTATTACTAGGTGTTTCCTCTTACTGGTTCAGTATTTTTTCAAACATTAAGATATTTTTATTCATTTTGAATATAATTTTAAACATTCTTCAACCGTTATTCGATTTATTATAATTCAATTTTCAACCTGAAAAAAACAGAATTAGAATAAGGCCACCTATGTGGTAGGTTATAAAGCTAGTTGTAGATAGTTTACAGGAATTAACACATTAATTATTTTATATTAATTACAATGCAAAACAGTATGTAATATAGAAATAATAGAAATAATACATACTATATCGAGCACTTAACGCATTTTGGGATGAAATTAAGCAGAAGAAAATATTTCAAGTAATTAAACAACCTACAGTACAAAATGATATAAAATAATCATAGTGTAGAATAAAGAAGATACGTAAATGAAAACTATGAACCTCAAGCACGTGATAAAAAGATATTCTACGGAAACACGAATTTGTTTATTCTACAAAAACAAATATGTAAGTAAACACAATGAATGGGATAACATTGCTTTAAGAACTCAATTTGACAAACGCTCAAATTTTTCTCCATGAAATAATTACAAAAATATTGGAAAACTTAAAAATAAGAAAGCAGCTGAAATTACTGAAAATGTTATAAAACTGGTAAAAACATCATTAGTTAGTGTTGAAACTTCACAATGCCTATTAATGTTATTTCACAGAAAACGAAGTTTGCCCAAAAAATAAACTGAAGAATTTCTTATTAATATTCCAAAGAGTTTAAAAATGTTTCAGACAACTGGAAAGCAACAACGCCCTGGTACTAGCAAAATTTCGCTGACTACTTTTGGCAAACTTGAACGAACATACAAATCAAATCGGAAGTGGACCAAGAAGATCTTGTATGAACAATAAATCTTTATTTTAATTTGGAAAAATGAATACTATTTTCCATATATTATAAAAATTCTAAGATACTACCAAACATCTGGTTCTTACAAATTGGTGACCCCGACGTGATTTGAACGAGCACCCTCAAGTTTTCAATTGCAGCTGGGTCTACACACTGGTTTAATATTTTGTATTTTTTTTTTGGACGTCTGAAATCACGTCTGAGAATGATCAATTTCTAAGATATCAGATGCTTGGTAGTATCTTACAATATTTTCTAATATACGGAGCACGCATGAAAAGACGTGTGTTAGATGAAAACGTATATAATTCTATATTTTGTTTTTGTTTTGATATGTCACCTTAACAACCAGAACATGGCGGCACGACCATAACAGTACCATTCTTCCATAATTATGTGTATTGTTTTAAATGCAACTTGATGGAGATCATATTTTAGTTGAAAATTTGGACTGGTTACAGTTCTATCGTTCACAAGATAGTATTATATAATTCAGAATATTTTGAATTCCTTGTTGTTCGTTCCACAACTTTGGTTTGTTGAAATTGCTGATTGTGGCGTTTCCATAGGTAAACTGGAATTTAGCGTTTATAAATGTAATCTGACGTTTTTTGTTTTCCACATTGAATAAAATGTTTCATTAAGGCTAAACAGGTTATAGTATACACAGAGATGACTATCTGTCTATTTACGACTAGAATTAAGCTGGAAATTCTTTGAGTAAATTGTTTGAAAATGAAATTGTTATGTTTATATCTTTTTAACACGAGAGCTATCAATCAACTTTAAATTTTAAAGTGACTACACGACCACATTCGAGGGCCGACTAGCTGTAGTGGACATGGCAGAGTTTTTATACCAAGTTTAAATTTTAATATAAAATTACAAGAGCGCTAAACAGTCTCTTTTGTAACAAATGTACCCAGATAGAAACGAGAACTCATAAACCCTAAAAGAAATATAGTGTCGGTCCCAATATAACCTGAAAGAATGTTTTAGAGTCAGCTCATAAGATTCACAGTAACCAAAACGCAAAAAATGGCATCAAGAGATATAATAACCAGCAATATAATTTTAAGTACAAACAGCTTTAAGAAATTTGACTATTAATAGTACAGAGTATACCTGGTGTAAAACTACTATATCTAAATTATGACAATTCCCAATCAAAACTCGACCTGCAGAACAGTAAACACAGGTAACACATAACTGGAAATTACAAACGCACGAAACGAAATAGACAAAAAGTTAAAGAGTAACGGTAACTGTCATTGCACAAGTTAAGAAGACATGAAAGGGCTTGTAGAGTTCATGTCGAGCGGGATTGCACTTGGCACAATTCAGTAATAGTAACGTATGACAGTAAATCAAGTTTACTCGGGCAAGTAAAGCTCGAAGAGGCTTGAGGAACCCCTGTCGAGAGTGTTACTACTTGGCACAATGGTTCAGGAGTAGTTAACGTATAACATCAGTGTAGTGAGTGTCAAAAAAAGTATAAGATTTGTATTTGTATTTTAAAAGTAGTTATTCATAACATTTATGACAGATGCTAAGTAAATGTCACACCCTTAACCTATTTGTTTTAGTAACTTTTTGTAAGTTCCTAGACACAGATGAATTTTGGAAGTACATTCATACAATTTTTGATATCAAAGGCCAATTCGTGTTTTTATTTGTCAATATCATAGCAGTTATCAGAACAAATGATTCTATAAAACATTTTTTGTTTGTATCAAGTTACTTTTGTTGTTTTCAATGGCATCGTCTGAGTCAAATAAAATTTAAAAATGTTTTTTTACGATCGTGTCAAAATGATAACTTTTTGCACAGTTCTAGTGCCAAAAGTGACGTTTGCAGCACTCTTAATATTAGCGCTCGAATTACGTCTTTTTCGCACGTTGCCATTGGTGGCGTGTTTTAATACTATATTTAAAAGTTTGAATGTCAACATAACCTAAAATATCTAACACAATGATCGTAGAAAAAGTAGCTTATGATACACGTGTATAAGTGCCATTAAAGCACTAGCGACGTTAAAAACACTCCGCTTCGCATCGTGCTCTTAAACTCGCCGTACGTGCTTTAAAGGCGTACTTACTTATACACTAGCATCATAATATACTATTATTGACCACAGGGATAGTTTCCAAGGTGCTGCATATTTTCTCTCAGTTTAAGGATATCTCCAACTCTTATCATTCACATGATACCATGTTGTTCATTCGTATCTGCAACACACTGCATGTAGTGCAATTACCTTGACCCATCAAATAGTCTTTGTAGACGTAGTCAACCATGCATACTTAAGCTACGTTTGTTTGTTGGATGAATAAAAATTTTCTTTAAAATATACATTTCAAAGGGATTCTGTTTGCACTGAAAACATGTGGAAGCAGCGCCAGCCCATAAAAGCCCAGCGGGATGAAGTGAGCCGTAACCAATGAATACCTAATGAAAAACTAATCAGTGCAATGATGTTTGAGCGTGGGAGATCCGCGCACCCTCGGTCTTCAGCTACCCTAACAAAATTTAATCAAACGTAACGGCTATAACAAAATTGTCGCAGGATTTTCGCATTAAGCGCGGTCCTGGAAAGCAGACGCTGCGTTTTCATTTGCGGGGATCTCTGGATTAGAGAAATGAAGAGTGCTCTTGTAATGATCTCGATAACAGCTACGCAATGAGTTTAGAATTTGACTGCTCTGAGGAGTATATAGCTGGTTTTTAGATCCGTTTATGTGTCAGATGCTCGGACGCTGTGTACATAAAAGTGCATTGTTTACATGACACAGTTTCAATAAACATAATTAAGTCTAGCGAATAAAACTGAACAATCAACCAACTGAATTACTACGATTTTCAAAATCTCTAACCAGTGGTTATGATCTCATATTATCGCATGCTGTTAAATATTTTAAAGTTAATCTTTTAATTACAAATGCAATTTTGAATAGTACCTGGTATGATTTGAACGAATCATCATTATGTTTGACAGTAAACTCGCATTAGTTTTAATTTTGTTACTCAAATGATCGGAAAAGAACCCAAGTTGTACCCTCTAATATTATTTTTACAGTATCCGATATAGTTTCTGAGCTTGAGAACTGGACAAGCAACGCTAATATAAAAGACTAGTAAAGTTCCCTGAAAGAAGTGGCTGCTAAGCCGTACCGTCGCAGCTACCACAACATCATTGGAACGTAGCCGGACAAGTTGCAGAAACGTTGCCTAAACGTTACACTCACCGAAAATTGTTCTTTATACTGGTCGAGCGCACTTAATGGGAATGTTCCTACTACGTGTCCGTGTTTAGTGATAAAACACTTTATTAAATATTCTACAATGATCGCCGGTACATTCCAGCGACTAATTGTGCTAGTTGAGAGGAATTTAAGAAACAATCTGTTACTTTTAACACACGCACAAACCGCTTGGAAAGCATAAACCAGAAACTTCAGTAAGTCTGTAAAAGCTATGGTAAGATAAATTTGTTCTATGATGATATTCCACCTGAAGGTAAGATTCAGAGGCCGGGAAAGAATTATGAGCTGAAAAACTGTGTAGTATTCGTCTACCAGGCGAATTCTATTCCGCGTGTTAACTCCTTATGCTTTAGACCTTTAGAGGAAATTGAAAAAAAATCAGCTGCATTTTTTTTTTCGACAAGGGAAAAATGTTTTTATATTATATACATTTATTTCCTTGCAAATACATTCTAGTCTGCAGGAACTTTAAGCGCATATCACTTTATTATGAAAGTTAGTAAAAGATATACATGGAAACACTGTTGCAAAGTATTCCATCAGTATTGGTATTACTGAAACGAGATCTGCTTCTTTGGCAACACATCTTTAAGAAAGCAGAAAAAGTCGGCAGCAAACTTGCAGCAATAGTTACTGAGCAGGAAATAAATGCAATTTCAGGTTCAATTGAAACGTTATTCTATTTACTTGAACTAACCAACAGCCATAAGAAATGGTTAAGTCTGCGAGTTTTCCAGATATCGGAAATTGATAAGATGCTTGAAATTGAAGTTGAAGAATTTAATATCGATATCGATAATGGTAAAATTTGTGTTTATGATAATAAAAATATTACAACAGCTACAAGACCAACATTAACAACACGAACAACAGCTTCAGAATCAACCAGAGCAACAGCTACAAAACCAACCGGAACAACCATTACAGAACCAACAATAACGAGAACCATAGTTACAGGATTAACCAGAACAATCGCTACAGTACCAACCAGAACACATAATACAAGAGCAACGACCAACATGAACAGGAACGGCAGTTACAAGGTCCACCAAAACAACAGCTACAAAACCAAGCAGAACGACAACTACAAGATCAATAAAAACGAGAACAATAACTACATGATCAATCAGATTAACAGCTAGAGAACCAACCATAACAACGACTACAAGGGCAACAAGAACGAGAACAATACTTACAGGATCAACTAGAACAACAGCTACAGAATTAACCAGAACAACAATAGCAAAAAAGAACATTAACTGCACGATCAATCAGAACAGCTGCAAGACCGGCAAAACCAACGAGTACTGCATCCTCACATCATTACTCGAACTAATCAACAGCCATAAAAAATGGTTAATTCGACAAGTTTCCCGGATATCAAAAGTTACTAAGAAGCTTGAAACTGAAGCTGAAAATGTGTGTTAATGATAATAAAAATATTACAACAGTTACAAGACCAACATGAATAACAAGAACAACAGCTTCAGGATTAACCAGAGCAACAGCTACAGAACCAACCGGAACGGCAACTACAAAACTAACAGGAAAAAGAACAGTAGCTGCATGGTCAAACAGAACAGCAGCTATAAAACCAACAAGAACTAAAACAATAGCTACAAGATCAATTAGAACAACGGCTACAGAGCCAACCAGAACAACAACTGCAAAACCAGCAAAATCGTAACTTTAAAACTACCACTGATAGTCAGATAAGAAACCCCAAAGAAAATTATCTTAAACTATGGTAATATATAGCAATAATAAGAAATTCTTCGCATATATTAACAAAAGTATGAAATCGTAATTTCAACCAATACTTCTAAAAGAAAATTAAAAGCTCGAACTGCGTTCTCGCGTTTAAACATTCTTGCGTGGATAAAACACCATCTAAAACACTTATACAATAAATAACTATTTTCTCCAACTTAATAAGGCACGACCAACGAAAAAATATTGCAACCAACTGGTGTGTTAATCGGCGATTAATAATCTCAACAATTAACGTGTTCGCTAGCACTCACACGTTAAAATGTCTCGATTAGTTATCGCTCTCAATAACATACTTGTTTGTTAAATAACTATTAATGTTACATGTCAATTTAATCTCTAGATTTGATTTAAATTACATATTTGTGTAGCGGTGTCAACGTCAGATGAACTATACAGTTAATTGTAGTTCAAATGTAGTGTTATCAAGTTTATTTTTCATCCCTCTGTACTTATTACTTCTTCTTCAAGTAAATCACCCATTCCTTAGAGGTTATATCGGGTGTCTTAAAATGAATTACATCTAGTATGCTTTGAATTTCCCATAATGAAATACCAATCACAATCTAGGGCACATATAAATTTACATGCAAACAAAATTCAAAACCTACTAGATGTAATTCTTGTTAAGACACCCGGTACTTGCTAACTACTGCTTATATCTGTAAACAACATCAAAAGCTAGACGTCAAACAGAAATAAATTTAAAAAAAAAGTCAAACAGGCAATTCAATACAAAGGTACCCAAATAAATTCGAAATAAAGCACGAAAGCTTTGAAGTGCATTATTATTATTATTATTATTTAATTTTTACATTTCATTATTTTGCATAAAATAGCGATCTTTCGTACACAATATGTTGGAACTAAAATGTGTCGTAGTCTTTTGCATAAATGTGGCACTATTTATGCCAGGACTAGAGCACACGCTTAACTTTCTCGATGCATAAATAACTGTGATATAGGTATAGGCAACCTAAGATAGTTTTTCTATTAGTCTGTAGTAAAAATGAGTTTTTAGTACCTATGGTGAAACAAACAATAACAACACGAAAGGAGGATCAAAGTCAGGTTTTGTTTAAGCAATAAAGTAAGAATACTACTTTAGTAACTTTCAGTGGTAAATTCAATTCTAAACCCTCTTCTTCAGTGTATTTTATGTATAAAAAGCAAAATGGACAAGCGCTTTTTTAAGCTAATATAATATGCATAAATTTTGAACAACACAATTTTTGACAATGAAGGTTAAATTTTTTAAAAATTGATATTCTATCTTCTTCTTCTGCAGAATTTATCGACGTTAGGCGTACCAAATTTGCTCAGAATTGGGATTATTATAGTTTTCTACAAAATCTTAGCTCCGCTGAGAGAAAAGAAGGAACACTTAGAAGATGATAATCCAATAAATAGTAAGAGTAGGCTTCGGAAAGCTTTACAAAATTCAAATGTTTATACCAAAAGTCAAAGATGAAACCTGCAGGTTGTATAAACTACTATTTTATTCAACACATTAAAACGGCCAGTCTTATAAAGACCAGTAATCTGACGTTCACTTTAATTCGCTGTTAAAACAAATAACAGTTTTATAACAAAACAATTGTAAAGTTCATGTTGATATGAAATTCTTCTTGTACTTGATATCCGAAAATGATGTATCTGAGGTCATTGCAACTATTACTATGAAATGCACTGGCACTGATGATATTGGAATACAATTTATTGCTTAAACTGTGTTGTTCCTACTTATTGTCAATATAAAACAGGTATCATTAAGTACTGCCTACAATACAGAATTTTTTCAGAATGTTGGAGAACTGCCTATGTTATACTACTCCCAAAAATAAGTAATCCAAGTAGTTTGAGGGATCACAGACCCATTAGTATTTTACCTGCATTTGCTAAGATTTCAGAAAAAAATAGATACGTAGTTGAGAAAATGCTTAAATAATTTTGTGGGACTCTTTGCTACTCAGTCTAGATTTCGAACAGCCTTTAGTTGTACAACTGCACTGTTGAAAATAATTGATAATATATTGGTCGCCACTGATAACCATAATTAACACTGGAAACCCTGATTTACCATGGAACTAAAATTACACGGCTTCCTTTCATTGGAAAGTGACACTGGGCGACTCTACTTTTTGTTCATTCTCATTTTTCTCATCGTCAAATGGCTTAAAATGAAAGGTTATAATTTCGATTTGCAAAAATATTTATCTCTAAAGTAGGTCCAACCAACCATTTTAATTTTATAAATATAAACAAAATGAAACATAAATTCTGAACAAAATTGTACTAATAAAATGTCAAAGGTGGAAAATCATCAACCATCCGGTAAAATTAATTAGAGCGGTTTGAATTACGTATCATATTGGACATATATTTTTCAATTTCACAAATTTCAAGGAACTCGTCCCCCAATAGGTCTACGCCACTGGTGTGAGACTGTGAGATACGGTTTGCAGAAAGTTCGTTCCCCACATTTCGTTCTTCACATTTCGTACCCCACATTTCGTTCCCGGGATATTTCGTCTCCCCACATCTCGTACCCGGAAACTTCATTCCCGAGCGAGCTCAATTTGTCTCCTAGATCATCGGGTGTTGAAAAACGAGTGCAGCGATCGGAGTGCAGTTAGAAAAGTGAAAGATATTTTAATTTATTTATTTATTATAATAAACTTGCAAGAACCACATACAGTATGTCCTCGGATTGAGTTTACAAGAGAGAATTAAATTTTATTTTTAGTTTTACATAAAAATGTTATAGGAATTAAAATTCCTGCTTGGAATTTTAAGAATATTTTCAGTTTTTGAAAAACATGCCGGCCTTGACAGTTAAGTAAAAACTATTTTTTTTTCAGGTAAACTACCCTTTTTGTGCATGATACGGCAAAATATTACTAAGAAATGTTCAGAATGAGAAATTATGGCCCTATATAGAATTTCAGGAAGATACTTAGATTAAACTGTAATTTTTAATAAATTTATTTTGTTCTTATAAGTTTATTATAATAAATAAATTAATTAAAATATCTGCATTCCGATCGCTGCACTCGTTTTTCAACACCCTGTAATCTAGGAGACAAATTGAGCTCGGTCGGGAACGAAGTTTCCGGGTACGAGATGTGGGGAGACGAAATATCCCGGGAACGAAATGTGGGGTACGAAATGTGAAGAACTAAATGTGGGGAACGAACTTTCGGCATCCCGTGAGGTACTGACATATTTTGCTTCTAATATATTTTTTATATCTTGAAGAAAATAAAAGCCACGATTTTTATTCAACACTGCCTGCAGCTTCTAATATGCTGTTTTGCCACTTCGCCTGGTCTTTTTTTTAATTGTCGCACAAATCTTCTATAACGAACATTGTTTCAGCAACTGAAAGACCTGTATTTTTTAGTTATGCTCGTATACTACGCCATAAGCAAGCACAGAAGTGGCTAAAGTACACCAAATCGGATCTATTCTCTAGAATACAAATAAAATTAATTTTTAAAATGCTTAGGCAATACTGTCTCAAGTTTAGGTACAAAATAGGACTTTTATGCGCTGTTACGTAGAATAGGTAATTAACAATAATAATAGATATTTAGGCAAATAAACAGTGTCTCAGAAAACGTATTCTTTATGAAACGAATTTTGGTGATAATCTGGTCAAGCAGCATATAAAATTGATAAAATAGCATTCTTCCTAGAATCCGCCCACTAATAATTACCTTTCCGATAAATTGCAGCTTACAAGTTTAACAAATCAGAAATTCGAGATTCGATTTATAAGCAAGGATGCATTTCCGGTTAATTATTTATGCAACATAAACTTCTTACTTTGATACCATCATAAAATAATGCAGTGTTCACTTTTATGCTGACAATACTCAACTGTAATATTCTTTTTATCCAAATCCTATTATTACAGCAAGTAATATGATTAACACTGATTTAAATAATTTAATCAAATTGGTAAAAGATCGTTCTTTGATTATCAATCCTCCTAAGTCTCCCCTAAATATCGGCAACCTAAAATTGAGAAATTGAAAATTATGGTTAATAAGATTCAGCTACCTGTTGTGGAAGATGCACGTAGGACTTTATATAGACTGATGTAAGATTAAAAAAACATATTGATTTTTATACGTATATATTTAACAAGAATACAAAATCACTTTTGCTGGAATTCTTAGTTCTCCCCCATTAATTTTTAATATTTGGTTTTAGGTGAGAAGAAAATGCGATAGAAATACTGAGGAATATAAACAAGCAATTAGAAAAGGTGAGATCCTGTTTCTCATAAATTAAAATAACTCAATTGGCTCAATATGTTGAAAAAACTCTACGACTTAAAAAATATAAAATTTCTCTGATGTACAGTCGTGTTCAAAAATGTGTTGTACAGCAACAGTTGTAAGTTGTAAGTTTATTAGTGTTTGTGTTATAACTCAACAAAAGCTGACACTGTATCATTAATAATAGCAATATGCATTTATTGTCTAACAGCATAGCCAATAGCAAGACAATATTAGAAAATTATGTAAAGTGCGAACTACAATAAAAGTAAATATAAGGATAACCAGTAAGAGTAAGTATAACATATTATAGCTTAGTAACTAATAATAACTAATAAATAAATACTAATTTATTTTGATATTTATTTTAATAATAACTACCAACTTTAAATATTTATCTATACTCAGCAACAAAATGATCTGTGGTCACAAGAAACAGCGTAAATTGAATTCCAAAACCACCAAAATGTCAAAGACGCGCCAGGTAAATATTTATTACTGTGACGTAGCAACTGCTAAGTTCGTTTTGTTTTTAGCTGTGACGTAGCAACCGACGCTCGACAGCTTTTTGTTTCATATCAGGTACAAAACTTAAAAATGCCGCGTCATTTCGCATTTTCAAAGGACGCTACCAAAATTTCTGGAAACTGGACGGCTCTGGACTACTGGAATATGGCGTCTCCTTTTAAATCACTTTTGTTTATAATTCACTGATACACTTGGAGTTCATTTAACGTCTCACTAGTTGTCTTTCGATCGGTTACCTTCCATTTCCATTGCTCTTTGCAATTATTATTTTGCTAGAACGGTTTCGTTAACCTTTCAGCTAATCTGCCCTTTACTGGCTTATACACTTTTACTACATAACACTCATATTCTTTCTGTATTTGGCAAATCATTTTTTTATTATTCTATTCACATTATGTCTGACATTAATAAGCTCAGTCGGTTACAAATTAAATTGAATTAGCCCTTCCGAACACTTATCATATCTGAAACTCTGAATGTAACCCTTCTGTAACCTGCTTTGTTTTATGCTAACTTTTATCCCTAAAATTATTAATTACTGCTGCTCACATCCAGTGCACTTGTTAATGTAAAGTATTGATTATCTTTCAATAGATAAAATATTTAATTCTGAGCTCATGTTGACCTTTTTCATTTAGTTAATTAGGCAATCAGAATGTCTATGGGCAGTGAACCATTATAATACATACAACGCATTTTTGAACTTTGTGTAATTATTTTATTTACAAAGATTTGTGCTTTACAACACTTTAATAAACACGACTGTATATAATATTAATGTAAATAGTAAAGGACTGTTTACGCCACCTCTCTATACAAACATGTTAACAAGCCTACGTCTATGCTCAGCGGTAGGGTTACTGCAATGGCGTCGGCGTAAGAAGGGGTGGTTGGGCGTTACCCTCAGCTAGACACTGGATTTGATTGGAACAAAGTTTATTATATTTACACATACAAATAAGCTTATAACTAGGTAACATTTATATACAGAAAAAGAAAAGAAAATGGCGGATTGGCATCCGCGATTGGAAGCGGGTGTGGTCCTTCGGAGGCGGGGCCGGCGGCTTCCTCCTGCGGTTGCAGCGGCGGCGGTGGCGACTGGCGACGGGGCGGCGAGCTGAGAGCAGCGGCGGCGGCAACGTCGGCGGCAGTGCGGATCTCCTTGGCGGAGGCGGCGGCTGGCGGCTTCCTTCGGCGGTTGCAGCGGCGGCGGTGGCGACTGGCGACGGGGCGGCGGGCTGTGAGCAGCGGCGGCGGCAACGTCGGCGGCAGTGCTGATCTCCTGGGCGGAGGCGGCGGCTGGCGGCTTCCTTCGGCGGTTGCAGCGGCGGCGGTGGCGACTGGCGACGGGGCGGCGGGCTGTGAGCAGCGGCGGCGGCAACGTCGGCGGCAGTGCTGATCTCCTGGGCGGAGGCGGCGGCTGGCGGCTTCCTTCTGCGGTTGCAGCAGCGGCGGCGGCAACGTCGGCGGCAGTGCGGATCTCCTGGGCGGAGGCGGCGGCTGGCGAAAGTGGCTTTCCAAAAACGGCAGGCAGCAGAGTCCAATGCGTAGGATTGGCTCTAAGTCCACGAGGGTGATAGGCTCTGGAGAGGCTGGAGCTGCTAGTTGGTCCTGGAAGCTGAAGTGGCTCGAATCCCAAGTCCCACGAAGACGGCAGACAGCTAAGTCCAGTGAAATGGATCGGCTCTAAGTCCACGAAGATGATAGGCTCTGGAGAGGCGGGAGCTGCTAGCTGGTCCTGGAAGCGGAAGTGGCGGCTGGTGGACTCTCCTTGGCTGAGTGAATTCTTACTGCCAGTGTCTGACTATTTAAAGGAGCCAGTCCTTTGTCCAACGCGATCTCGACGCTCATTGGTCGAAGTAGAAGGGATGTTTTGCCCGATTTCGATATATTTTGTAATTATAGCATTTAATTGAGCGGCGTGATCAATTAGCGACTTGGTTTTAGTCGCAATCAATAGTTGATGAAATGCCGAGTCTAACGACACCCAATTTGCTATGATTTGAGTAAAAAATTAGCTCAACTTGGAATTTTTAATGCAATGTTCCGCGTAAAGCTTAATTAAGTATTTTTCTTATGGCGTGTGTTAAAAAGTTTATTATGCTTTGATCGGTTGCGCGCTATTTTTATAAGATTATTGAGACCAATTACGCTTTTCTGGGATGCTTCCTTCGTTAATTAAAATTTAATTTGTAATCTGCATCTTTGCTCGCTGTACTCGGTCGTGGCCCCTGATTTCTTCGTTACAATATGCCTTTCCTCGGGCCGCTGAACTCTCGGCCGCTCTCCCGGGCGCGAGTTTGGCTGCCTGATGGAAAAATTGCTTTTTCTCCACCTGTATATGTGCTATCGCTCTGTGGTTTGTTTTAATAGGTAGCGGTTAATTTTTCCTATCTTCTGGTATCCTTTATGTGTGATTAAAACAGAGCGCACTCTGTTTAAAGGGCGTTTTAGTGAAAAATTCTTAATTTAATCTGCAAACATTCGTGAGGCGTATTTCGCTGGCTGTCACCTTTCTTGGCCGGCCGGCTCCAATAAAGTTTTATGGTTGCAATCTTGCTGCACTTTAGAAATTCGTTGTAAGGACACTTATTTTTATGATTTTAGGGTTTTGAAAGATACTTCTGCGTAGGATCGCGGCGGTTTGTTGAACAGATGTAATAATCTTTGTTCGTCGGGCGCCTTTCGGGCGGCGTACGTTTCCTTTGTCTTTATTCGATCTGTTTAACGGTTCATATCAATGTTTTATCATTTTTTTTAAATAATATTGTTAAATATTACAACTCCTTGTCATATTTGTTTGGGGAATTATCGTCTTCAAAATTTAGGGGCAATATCTATCTAATTTTCTAAATAATAGAATATATTTCTGCAGAAGTAGTTAATTCAATAAATTATTCGTGTTGTAAACCTGTAAACTGATAGCCATGTCGCTATGTCACTAAATAATTTCTGTGGTATATAGATGTCATTGATATCACCAAATGTTAAGTAAAAGAGCAGTAATGTTTATCTAAATTACCGATTATATCAAAAAATGTAGCAGTTAAAAGGGTTGGATTTGTTTATTTAATGTGGTAACAATAAAAACATTTTTATTATTATTATTTTCATCGTATATGTGATCATAACTAAAAGTTACCCTTGGAATTTATTTTTCCATTCAAACAAAACAACAAAAGCAGATTTTTGTTACACAAAACAAAAGCTTGCAATCGGTATGTTTACTTTGCTTCAACACTGAACGATGAAAAGTCAGTTAGCAGTAAATCTATATTCTCGAGAAAACTTATTATGATAATTACGTAGGTTGCATGCCGGCGTTATAATGCTATACATTATCTCGAGAAATACCAAACACAACACCTAGCGACATTAAAAGATTAATATAATTCGAGCGAAGCCCAGTAAACACCACCTGCGCTTGTAAGGGCAAGCGGTTTAATTCGGTGCCATTTACGTGCAGCCACAACAAAAACCACGAAAACGTAACGACAATTAACATAAAGCTGCTGGTATTCGTTCCTCATTTCCAGCCGATCCAACATTTTCCCCAGCCGCTGGCTTAATATCAGCGCAAGAAATCTTAAAGACGCTCTTCCTCCAAAGAACCAGCACAGGATGTTCATGCACAAATAATTAAAATTAAATCAAAATTATGCAAATAGTTATGTTTTCTCAGATGTAACTTGTCTAATAAGGCATTTCCTTATTATTTGTACATGACGGAGCTATAGCTGCATACATTAGAATTTTATTTTATTTTCACATAAATTATCACGCTCGCGTAAACCAGTTAGGAAAACCTCCGGTCGCTGCTAATGCTAGCTTCGTGTGGCGGCTATTAAAAATCTAACGGCCCGGGATTAGCGCAGGCTCAGCGCGTGATCCATCACTAAAAATGCCCGAGAAGTGAGAAGGGTTACGCGAATCGCTGCATGTTGTCCGAATATCGATTACCATTAACCAAATCAATCACACCCAACAATGTGGTGACAACAGCATGCATTGTCCGCTACGATGTATCCCCTAAAGACCCTTTTAAACCTCCCAGACCCTTCTGGTAAGGGTTGCGTTTGTATCGGCGGCACACTTACTGCTGGTCTTATTGTCGAATCGCTTCAACTGAAAATTACTTACATTGGATAATTGCCCATAATTCGCCATTAGACGCAAAAATGCGGACGGAGAACTGATGGGCCTCTTTGTAGTTTATGGCAGCAGACAGTAAATAAAGATAAGAATGTGCGCCTGATGGTTATATATTGCTGGTTATAATAGTTGGTTGAGATCCTTCATTAATATCACTTTTCACGTAGCGTGCCTGCCTGTTTAATAACAGCCTTGCGCTTAAAACTTTGTGGATTATTGAAGTGATTAATTTTTTAATGCTCTTGCTCTTGAACGCCAGCTCGTATCTTCCAAGGCAATTTCAATCGAGAAATGAGGCTCTAGATGCATTATTCCCATATTGAGTTATTCTAGCACCGTTTTTTGTAAAAACCTCATTCAGAAGCGAAATTGTTTCTAGAACGGAAAGTATAAATATGATCATAAACATTAAGGCCTGTTGCAACGCTTATAATTATATGGGCTGAGCCATAAATTTGCATTGGTATGTGAATATTTAATTGATTGTGTTTATGTGAGCCGATGAAAAAACTTCCGTTGCACTATAAAGATACAACCTCATTATATTTCCTATTTACAAGAATAGTTTAGATACGCATCGGAATTTAACTTTAAAATCTAAGGTAGTTTAAAACTGCTATTTCGGTCAATATGTTTACCCCAGTAAAGTATCATTCAAACATTATTGTACATATCTGAACTATTCTTGTATTAAAACAATATGAACTGCACTTAAAAGTTAAAACATTGAAAATTATATTTTAATAGCAGCCGCCCCAGAATCATTTATAATACAATTTATCTAATAACCTCTAACACAATTCCACTAAAAACTTCTCTTAAAAACATGCGTTATTTAGAATTGCCACAGGATAGTTTTAAGATGTACGTACTCGACTTGGGTGTTAGATAATTGTGATACCAAAGCAAAATACTATTGAGAAAGAATATTGATGATAAGCATTTCAATCCAAAATATTGTAAACCCATTGATGTGATTGTCAGATAATTGACTAGTCAAAAAGTTTTTATTAAATATAAAACGGGCTTTTGAGCCTCTATATCAGCTCAGCTCAATAATTATTTATCTGTTAATATATAGTCATTTTTGTGCAAGTGAATTTCCATCAACGGAAACGCGAGGGTTAAAAGTGCAGTTTTTGTAAGTTTCGCCGGAAGTAAGTGAAAGAAGCGAGAAGATATTGAGTACAAAATGCGCGTGCAAAAAGTGCGTTATTATCAGTGCAAGTGGTTCTTTTTTATCTCTGAAAACTGGAATAAATCCCTAATCATAAGTTCATTTTAGTGTATAGCGTTAAAACAACTTCGCTTTTTTTAAGAATCGGTGTCTCCAGCCAGTTTTCACCATAGTTTGAAGCTCAGGGAGCTGCAGGACATCCGACAAGCTAAGCATCGCCAGAAGATGCTGCAAACGTTTAGAAAGCAGTTTTCGTCTTCAAGTTTTGCGAGAAGGTACGCTACAAAGTTGAAACAAGTGCATTAAATACCTGTATGCACGTACAAAGGTTGGTTAAAATCGCATGGGAATTTCTGGGCGATTAAAGAAGTGGATCACATTAGTCAATGTGCCTCCCAGCATGGCGAGATTTTTTTGGGTGCCAAAAATCGATACACCTTGTGACGTCAAGCACCCGCCTATCGCTGGGGTTTTAAAGTAGATTTGCGGTTCAATACTGATTCAGTGTCGGGACTTCTGTAAGGGGCGACTTTTTATCTACTTTAACCGTTAAATGCTAGTAGACACATGCATTACCGCTCATAAAAGCGGGCATTATCGTTCGTAGTTTAGATGGCATAAATTATCACCGTTTGTGTATGCAATTACCATTTATTATGTGTTCCCGTATTTGATGTCTTGTTTGATATGTCTGTGTGTAACGCCAATATATATGTATATTACATATATTCTAAACACATTGGATTTTATTGGAGTGGAAACGTGGAGTATTTGGCTTCAGACCTTGAGCTGTGATGGGTCGGCTACCACAACTTTGTTGCAGTGATTATTCATAACCTCGACTGGGAATCAAAGGTAAGAGTTCTCTTGTTGTAAACTGAGCTAGCTTATTACAATATTAAGACGTACGAATAATCTTTTTTGGATAGGACTACTAAAGGTGGTTCGGACCGCACTAAATGTGAGAAGAACACAATCCTATTACGTTATAAAAATGCTTACATAGTTTATCAGAGCATTGTTGTCCACTTATAATTTTAATTAATCACGGGTTGTATTTAAAAAATTATAATTCTCGTTCTTAAGGGTCATATGATTGATAACACAAACGATTCAGTCTTTGGCAATGTTATAGTACATTGTATCTAAGAAAATGTTAAAGTAACATCAGGGTAACTACTCATATTAATTTACACGTCAAGAATATGCTAAATATGAATATTCGGTTAAACGGCAGTCATCTTATATAAAAATCTAAAAGTTATGTAACGATTATTTATATATATATATATATTATACCTTTTTCCTTCTTATATTTATTACTAGCAAGATGCCCGTTCTTCGTACGGGCTACCAATGTTTTTCTTCTAAATCTCAAATGAATTCCAGGGCGCACCCCCACCCTTCACTCAATACGCTAAACTAACAAAAGCAGCAAAACAATATTCTAGGTAAAAAGGACATAGTATTCTTCCGAAAAAAAGCCTCCGCAACTCTTTTATGTTCACGTACCCCCTGGAAATAATAATAAATTCTCTTTATTTTTAAAGTTGGCGAAGTTCAGCTAAGGCTGTTCTTCCACTTAACCAAATGTGTACGTAATTGTCATTCCCCTTGTATATATTAATAAAACTATAGTAGTTTTAATGTAACAATGAGATAAAATTAATATCTATATATATATATATATATATATATATATATATACAAACTAAATGTTGTATTCATAAATTGGTGGAATTTCGAAAATCCTTCTATTTATTCTAAGAGATATTAAGTAATTCGTAAAAACACAGTTTACTCCTTTTTCACCTCTTAAGGGTGAAATTTTGAAACATTCTTTCAGCCCATATTATCCTGAAATAAACCCACAGCGAAAAATAATTAATAAATTTAACACCCTACTCCTTTTCAGTTTTCCATTTTTACCGCTTTAGGGGTAATTTTAAAATCCATTAAACCACTTTCTAAATATTTTAACAATATATCTATATGCCAAAAAACAATGGTCGAACTAAATAAACATAGGAGATAAGAAGGGTTCGTTAATTCAACCCGAATCCAGATTTGCACGTTTAGGGATTCATTAGGGGAAAATCCTGAAATGTGTTTTTAGACACTTGTATTGGATACCTATGCAAGCAAACGCCAAGTCGATATCTTATAGGGTTTAAGAGATATTGAAAAATTCCTGAAAACACAGTTTACCCCATTCAACCCCTTTAGAGGTACAATTTTAAATTCCCTTAAAGAATGCTCTAACTCAATAAATATAAGAGATACGAAAGGGTCTTTAATTCACCCCGAGTCTAGATTTGCACTTTTAGGGGTTGATTAGAGCAAAATCCTGAAATGTGTTTTTAAATAGTGATATTGGATACGTATGCAAGTAAACACCAAGTCGATATCTCATCGGGTCTAAGAGATATTGCGGAATTCGTGAGAACACTGTTTACCTCTTTTCACCTCCTGAGGGGTAAAATTTTAAAATCTCTTCAAGCTCTTTCTAAATATTTTAAGAATACATCTATATGCCAAAAAGGGAATGTTCTAATTCAATAAACCTACTAGCTACAAAGGGTTCTTCAATTCACCCCAAATCCAGATTTGCACCTTTAGGGGTTGATTAGGGAAAAATTCTGAAGTATTTTTTTAAACGCTTCTATTAGATACCTGTGCAAGTAAACACCTAGTCAATATGTCATCGGGTCTAAGAGATATTGAGGAATTCGTGAAAACACAGTTTACCCCTTTTCACCCACTTAGGAGTAAAATTTTAAAATATCTTTAACCACTTTCTAATAATTTTCAGAATACATCTATATGCCAACAAATAACGTTCGAATTCAATAAACATAGGAGATACGAAGGGTTCTATAATTCACCCCGAATGCATATTGGCACCTTTAGGGGTTCATCACGGCAAAATCCTGAAATACGTTTCTACGTATTTGCATTGACAGTCTTTGCAACTAAACACCAAGTGGCTATCTTATTGGGTCTAAGAGATATTGAGGAACCCGTGAAAATACATTTTACTCATTTTCACCCCCGTAGGGGTGAAATTTCAATTTTTTTAACCCAGTTTGTTGTGATACCCCTTTTCCGTTTTCCTCGTTTTACCCCTTTAATGTTAAAGTTTTCCAATTCCCTTACACCCCTTTCTAAGTATTTTAAAAATACATCTATATGCTAAAAAAGAATGTTCTAACTCAATAAACATAGGAGATACGAAGGGTACTTTAATTCACCCCCAATCCAGATTTGAACCTTTAGGGGTTGATTAGGGTAAAATTCTAAAATATGTTTCTAGGTATTTGCATTGATAATCTTTGTAAGCAAACACCAAATCGATATCTTATCGGGTGTAAGAGATATTGAGGAATTCGTGAAAACACATTTTACCTCTTTTCACCCCCTTAGGGGTCGAATTTCAAAAAATCCCTCTTTAGCACTACCTTACGTAACAAATTGAACCTTCCACCCAAATTTCAAGGTTTTAGTACCAGTGGTTTCGGCTCTGCGTTGATTAGTCAGGGTTGTGACTTTCCTTTTTATATACGTATATAGATTATTATGTACCCTAGAACTTTTAGAGGTATACCAACAAGTAAAAATTTTAGGTGCAA
>OW679196.1:145971994-146102664 GCA_940337035.1 Agriotes lineatus | reverse complement strand
TGTTAATGACTGACAGCATATTTACAGGGCGAAATTCGTTACCCTAAGAGACCCTTCTATCGGGAACAACTATTGAACGGTTGATAATTATACTTTTTCTTTAATATACAGGGTGTTATGGAAACGAGTGCAAATATTTTAACCAGTGATAGAGTTTACCAAAAGGAACAACTTTACTATTTATTGTTTTTCATGTAAACGCATATTTTTTCAATCATTTATCTTCCCTCAATTTGACGAGCCGCTTGGTGAGCAAATCTAAGTTGAAGGTAAACGACATTAGTATAATTATAACTGCAAAATTCTTGCACAAAAAAACATGCGGCTTACCTACCTCAACTGATAAAGTACCTACGCTGGTGACCAGATGTGAACTAAAGGTTTTATCAGCACCTATGCGGTTTTTGTTGGCGTGCATACCAAGGAAATGTTTTTTGTGTTTTGTGCCACTAAATTAAAATATTATTCCATAGGTGGGTATGCATTTTTAGAGTAAAATTGTTTTGAATTTTCACTCAGTTTTAAGGGCGTTTTTGAAAAAATGATAAATAGAGAAGTTGTTCAGTTTAGTGAATTCTATTACGGGTTAAAATATTTGCACTCATTTCCAAAACACCTTGTATTATACCACACATTTTTGTAGTTTGTGCATTATATACGTTTCTAATTGAAACATTAAAAGTGCAATATACGGTGGATTTAGAAATACATGTATATATTGATATCACATGTAGACTGTGGTTCTCAAACTGAGGTCCATTGAATTTCAAATCGGTTTTCCTCTTAAGTATATTTTATATAGGAAAATATTTCCAGCTCTACTTGTCTATTCATTATCTATGTGAGATTTCAATATATACGTGTATTTTAAAATCACTCTGTAGAATTGTGCCTCGCCAAATTTTATTAAATTCTAAATTCTCTCGCGTCAAGTTTAAGATTGTGCACCACTGGATTAGACAGATTGAGGCCTTGCGTAATCCTACCGGAGTTGCGTCCGCATCCCTCTGGCTGCATCCTTCTGTATGACGACGCATTTGCGATCGTTCGCATAGGTGCAAGCAGAGCTCCAGGGCAGCCGTAATCTAAGCAAGTAAGTTAGTTTAGGTTCTTCTAGTTATAAGTGTTTATGTTAATGTGACATATCTTCATATGTCTTGTGACTGAATAAACTTATTCGATCACACATCCTTGTGTTGTTAATTCACACTCGTTCGAGTTCTCTAGTGTACAAGTGTTAATCAAGTGAAGGAATTCCCAGCCACTTTCAGGCGCCTGGTAACAGCAGACTTGTTAGGCAATAAGTCACAAGCACAAGAATAATTAGTAGATGATATTACGAAATACTAACATTAATTGAATATTTTAAATCGTTTTCCTTTATAGGGGAAGGCGTTGATACTCAAGATCATACGCTGTTCGGGTGTAGTTATACGACATAATTATTTGTATTCTCTATAATATTCGATAATAACGTATACATAATAAGCAATTTTCTAATCCTATTTTTTTTCTTTTACTCTTGACATCAGCTTATTTTGGCAGTCAGTTTTTTAATTTCTTCCTTTGGGCGATCTTTTCTATTAATTTTTTTTTACTAAACCTGAGTTTTTGTGGTGCTCGGCGAGTTTAAGAGTTTACATTTACTCTTTAACAAAGTTTATTATCCCTTGAAATAAAGCATGTTAAATGGGCTTAAATTGTTTTTATGTTGTAAATCGATTATCTGAAAAACGACTGTATTTAGTTAAATAATATCACAGAAGAAATGGCATCAAAAGGTATTCAAATATAAAAATGTACAGAGTGTTCCATTTAACAAATATCCGAAGTTAGTAAATTTGCATCTTTGATCACCGTGTATATTACCATGGGATAAAAAAATTATTCTGAGCAGGCCTTGATATGTGTTATACGTTTGGCAGTACTGAAGTGTTTTGTCAGTCGATGTCAAATTCGAGATTAAAAGGTTAGGTTTTGTTTGTTGTTTGACACAGACTGACGTAAAACTTAACCTGCAAATCTCGAATTTGACATAGACTGACAATACACTTCAGTACTGCCAAACGTATAACACATATTACAGCCTGCCCTAACTGGTTTTTTTATTGATCTGTCTGTATAACAGCAATGAGATAACATGAACAAGAAAACACATATTGCTTGAGTAAGAAAGAGATAAACATAGTAGCAAATATACGAGTAGGCTTGACATTCATTTTAATTATGACATAAGTCAACTAATTGTGCCTACTAAAATAATTTTGTTGTATGGTCATCTCTTTCTTACTCAAGCATTTTATTGTGTTGTTCATGTTATCTTATTGCTGTTATACCGAGTGACTATAAATGATTGTGATTTTTTTTTTGTTAGGTTGGCACTGTTTATGTTGTTGGCACTGTAGGTCTATGTCAAATTCAATGTTTGCAAGTTAGGATTTGCGTCATTCTGTGTCAAAACTGACGCAAAACCTAACCTGCTAACCTCGAATTTGACATAGCCTTACAGTGCCACCAACATAAACAGTGCCAACCTAAGAAAAAAAATCACAATCATTTATAGTTACCGGATATATCGAGAGATCCAAAAAAAGCTCATCCTCAGCGGGCTGTGAAATTCAAACGTTTGAATAACATGTTGGTAGCACTGTAAGTCTATGTCAAATTTTAGGTTAGCAGGTTAGGTTTTGCGTCAGTCTGTGTCAAAACTGACGCAAAACGTAACCTACTAACATCGAATTTGACATAGATTTACAGAGCTACCAACATGTTATTCAAACGTTTGAATTTCACAGCCCGCTGAGGATGAGTTTTTTTTGGATCTCTCGATAATTATGGCCCCATCCGTATACAGTGGTATTATTTATATTTTTTTCAAGCAACTGTTTCTACAGGGTTCCCAGCAAGTTAACAAAATTAAATTCCCTGACTTTTCCAGGTTTTCCCTGACTTAATTTTTCATTTTCCAGATGCATCTTCATTGTTACACGGCTGTAGTAAATTGTTTTTAAAAATAATTAGAAATATGATACGTTTATATTTCATTTCCAAATATATTGTATCAGATTACAGTAGTATGTTAAATGAAAACATAAATTCAAAAACCATTAGTCTATAAAAATTATATATTTAAAGAACAAAAAGTACATTATTCCATCGAAAATGTACTTACATATTTGCACAAAAAATATAAGAACTTCAAAAAAATATAAAAGTATCAGGATTATAAAAAAGGTATATCTTCTCACAACACTTAATCTAAAAAAAAACAAAGAACACTAGTAGTTCATAAATTAACAAAATACATATATAATAAAGTTAAACTCTATATCAAAAAAATTACAATTTTTTTTCCTTAAATAAAAAAACATTAGCAGTTACAATGCAAGAAAAAATGTATGAGGTAATATTACTACTTATAGTTTTTTTCTCAACTCCAATATTTCACGATCTAATAGGTTGGAATCATAATTAGCTTGATTAGCAAGAACTCGCTTTTTCTCTTCTAATTTTCGTATCTCTAATTTTGCCATTTCTCTTTCTTTTATGGCTTCACTTATTACATTGGTTTCCTGTTTCTTTTTCTCTAAAGCTTCTTTGTATCTTCTGTGGGAACTTTTTACATAATTTCTCATTTTTTGATCAATGTTAATATTTAGTACCCCACCATGATTCAATACAGCATCATATATTTGTCGCTGGGCAACAAGACTATCTTCATGAATATTTTCAACTAATATTTGTTTATTAATAGAAAAACCAGCTTCTACTTGAGCATTACCATGAGATAAAATCAGGATATATTTAAGAACTTCCCAAAGTTCAGAATAATCTAAATTTTTCATCAATATTTCTCTATAGAACACATCTAACCGATCGTCAGTTGAAAATTTCGTGCAATAGTCAATAGTTGACTTTTCATTTATAAAGAGATTATACTGCAGTTGAGCACGTTCTGCTGCAAGACCATTAATAAGACATTTATCATGAAGAAGTTGTAGCAAATTTTGCATTCGTGATCGGGCTGTGGTTGGTGAGGATACTATCAACCTGGGATCAAAACAGGTAACAGCCCGAGTCAGAGGATACTTCAACGCCGATCGTTCTATCAGTTTTTTTACAACCGACTGTAAAAACCGTTGGCAATCAAATAAAAATTGCAACTTTTCTTTTTCGGTTGCACCTGAGGCAGAAAAATATTTTCTAGCTGCAAAACCAATATCGACTTCTTTTACTGATTTAAGATTCTGGGAATTACCCAAATCAATTTTAACTAAGGCCTTGAAATCCTTATTTGCTACAGTAGCTGTTACAAAGCGATTCATTAAATTTCTAAGAAGTTTTTCTGTATCGCAATAAATAAATGGAGCCATTGGCTTCGAAGTCTGAAACTTAGTCAGGAAAGGTTCCATAACTGCCGCAATTGTAGCAAAAAATGCTAATTTTGATTTAATTAATTTGTCTTCACATGCACGTTTAACGTTCGATATTGAAATGTTTGTAGGTAATTTAATATCTTTAGAAGAAATGTACTTATGTACATTGTCAAAAATTTCTATGGCACGGTTTGCTGCAGCACTGCTTTCTACCCAACGCGTAGCACAAAATTTTTTTGGGAACACATTTGAATTTGTCGCATTTGTATAATCAGCTCGGCGTGCTGGAGAATCTTTGAACAGCCAATACAAACCATGTAGAACAGCATTAATTTTCCATTGAGCTGCTTTGTGTCCATATTGTAGCGATCCATGAACTATATGCAGGCCGCAAGATCCTAATTCTAACATTTCTGTTGTGAGAGAATCGTCTTTTTTCAAATGATTTAAAAATGACCAGTTCACATTGGGCCCATCCATAGACACCTAAAATAAGAAAAGAATGTCGGTTTAGAAAAAATTTATTATGAATTTTATTAAAACTTACTTGTAAAATATTATTAAGTAAAATAGGATTTGTGCCTTCTTTGAATTTTCTCAGGATATCTAAAGCCGTAGCATGTTGCATAAACACTGATGTTAAATAACGATTTTTTACTGTGTTGTCTTGATCATCCCAGTAACGTGCAACAATATCCATTTGTCCACGCTGCGATATTTTATTAAGGGCTTCATCAAAACATATAACACACTTCAAGCACTTTTTAAGAGCATCCTCCAGTCTTTCCTTAAAATATGGAGCAAGTCCATAAGTAGCAACATAAGCAACTTTTGTAGGTCCAAGAGTTATTTTTTCAGCAATTTTACTGTCGCTGAACATTTTCTTCATAACAGGTATCGAATTTTGACACGAATTAAAAGACATGTGCGTCATTGTTACGTTTAAACACCACAAGATTTCTGCATCTAGAATATCCACATTATTAACAAAATCACTTAGTCCAGTAACTTTTGGTAGCACCGCAGGAAAATGTTCTACCACAGTAGTATTTGTATCACAGGGTACACTTGCACGTTCATTTTTACTATCATTGCCGGTAGTTTTCCGGGTGAAATATGTAGTAACAGTCGAAGCTGATTTTAAAGAGAAAATTTTCTTGGCATGTTTTGCTCCCTTTAAATGACTCGCGATTGCCTGCCGCCCCATGTTGCTTAATTCGAATGACTTATTGCACAATTTACACATTGCTTGGAAACTGTTATTTGGTACAGCAGCTATAATTCTGCTCCATTCTGGATTTATAGCTGGATCCACCCAATCTTTATTAAACACAGTTTTCTTCTGCGTCATGCTATGTTTCATCCGTTTCAAGTTTTACGAAAATACGCAAACAAAGCAAAACGGGCAACCTAGACCAACCTCATAACCTCACACGTCAAAAATATAAACACGCGTGAAAATGCCGAATAAGCAACCAATGTGCGCGGCGCGCGCGAGATTCCACAATTTGAATGCGTCGCGTCGTCATCCGACTGCGAATGAATACACTGGCGACATTCCATCCTTGTCAACTCAACGCTATTACATTGGGCTAAGACAGAGATAATACGCTGACTGTATATTATATCTCTGAAGGTAACGTAAGAATTAAAATAATCATGCGCAGTTTTTTGTTGCCAAAAATTCCCTGACCAAGTGAAAGAATTACTAATTTTCCCTGACTTTTCCCTGATTTCCCTGACTATTTTTAATTCCCTGACTTTTCCCGGTTTTCCCTGTTTTCCAGGTCGCTGGGAACCCTGTTCTATGTGAACATATTATATGCGTACATAAATCAAACAAGTAGAGACACTCACTGTCGGTTCCTTTGACGTCAAATTTCCGATTTGGATGACCTTGAACGGCTTCTGGGGGGTACTTTCCGATAGTACTAACAGATGGCGCCACTACTTTATCACATATACAGTGCCTTGATAGAGACAGTGGCGACAATAGGCACAATTTGCCACAAAATGGCGGCCAATGGCCTACTAACTTTAATAAATTGAACGTTTTTGCATAGTCATGGCTACACAACGTATAAATAATATGTTGGTGGCACTGTAAGTCTATGTCAAATTCGAGGTTAGCAGGTTAGATTTTGCGTCGGTTTGTGTTTGCTAACCTCGAATTTGACATAAAATGACGCAAAACCTAACCTGCTAACCTCGATTTGGTATAAACAAACAAAAGCATCAATAAATTTTGCCTCTTAATGGCGGTCGATTTGAGCGACCAATAAAAAAGTCACACTCTATTGTCGCCACTGTGTCATATAAAGTCACTGTAATCACATATAGAGTACCTACCTATATAATAAGTAGATAATATAGGTACTCTAATCACATATAATTGGTAGCAAAGCTAGTAACTGGCTCTGATTGGTAGCAGAGCCAGTGTATATAGGAGAGTACCGCCATTCTCTGATCCGTGAAAATGCCGCCATCGTCGCCATTTTTGTTCCTATCAGCAATAACTGATTGAGTTATGTCTAAAATTTTACTTGAAATTGGCAAGACTGTAAGTCTATGTCAAATTCGAGGTTAGCAGGCTATGTTTTGCGTCAGTTTGTGTCAAAACTGACGTGAAACCTAACCTGCTAACCTCGAATTTGACATAGACTTACAGTCTTGCCAATTTTAAGTAAAGTTTTGGATTGCCAACAAACGTCACGTTGACGGAATTGTACTACAAACCTCAAAGTGACGCATATGTCAGAGGAATAAACATGGCGGACGTGGCGGTACTCTCCTATATCTACTGGCTTTGATTGGTAGTACAGTGCCTCTATATAAAGGCACTGTAATTGGTAGAACTTTGTGCTGCCATCTGATAGTCAAGCTTAGAAATACCCCCCCCCCCCCCCCCAGCTACTGTCCCAGACACTCTAGACAGGTTTCAACATTTGGCATGAGTGTCTCTACTTGTTTGATGTATGTAGAGTCCCTGTATATACAGGATCTCTAGATGTATGTACTCTGATATCTTGTACCCCTCTACCTTTCCTAAAACCACTCTGCGGCTCTTCCAGTTGGTCTTCAGTTGCTGTTAAAGCCTTTTTTCAAGAATTCTTTCATATAGCTTGAGCATGGTACAGAGCAAAGTAATTCCTCTGAAATTTTTGCATTCCTTATAACCCCCTTTTTTGTACAAAGGTAGTATTGTTCCAACTTCCCAGTCCTCGGGTATTTTTTGTTCATTCCATATCAAGTTCAATAGCATTTTTAAAATTTCTATTCCATTCTCATCCATGTTTTTTAACATCCCTGTTGTTATACCGTCGCTTCATGCCGTCTTGCCTCTTTTCAGTATCTTTACTGCTTCTAATATTTCGTCTGTTGTTATTTCATCTTTTTCTCTCTTCTCGTTCCTTTCTGCGTATATCTCCTCTCCGTCGCCTTATTATGTCTCCTTCATCTTCTGGTATCTTTCGGTTTTTTTGATTTTATATAAATATTTCTATTTTGTTTGCCTTTTCTCAAATTTTTTTAATATTCCTTAAAACAATTTCTGGTTTCCCTTACTATTTTTTTTATTACTTCCCCAAATTTTTCCCATGCTTTTTGTTTTGATGTTTTTACTAGTTCTTTGACTTTTCTCCTCTGCTCTTTATATATGTTGTAAGTTTCGTTATTCCTGTTACTCAAGTATTTTTTCCATTCTTCTTTTTTCAGTTTTAATTCTTGTTTCTTGTTTTATTCTCTCTGTCCACTACTTTGTTTTTTTTTGTAACTATTTATTTTACTAAATTCACAGGTTTCTTCTGCTGCTGTTATTATTGTATCTGATAGTTTTCTACAGATTTTCTATTTGGATATTGCTTAAATTTTCTTTCATGTTCTTCATTTCTCACTCAATTCTTTCATTTTATAATCTAGCTGTATCTTCTTCTCTAAGTTTATATGTTCTGATGGCTTTCTCAATTCCGATTCTTGTATTTTTATTTGTTTTAAATGTTTGTTTTCTTTATTGCTTATTTCAATTTTGGAGAGGACCAGATAATGATCTGAGTATATTTGGCAGCTCCTCCTTACTCTGGTATCTTTTACTTCTCTTCGATATTCCTTAGTTATTATAGTATAATCTATTATAGACCTCTCCTTTCTACTTATTACTTCTCTTGAGTACTTATGTTCGTCTTTACGCTCAAATAATGTGTTTGTTATTATTAGGTTATTCAATATGCAGTACTCAAGTAATCTTTGGCCATTTTTATTTCTAGTAATTTCTCCATGGCTACCTATTGCTTCTCCTTTTTCTTCATCCTTTATTCCCACTCTTCCATTTAGGTCAGCCAGTATTATTAATCTTCCTTTAATTTCTTCTGTTATTTCGGATAGTTATTCCCAGAATGCATCTTTAGTACAAGTTTTTTCGTCCTCGTTTGGTCCATACATACATACAAAAAGCTATACATTTCCGTAGAAATTGTAGCTGTTTAGCACTCTTAAATCCTATTATTGTGGTGGATTAGTCCACATATCACTTCCTCACTTACAACTTTGTGTGTGTCTTTGTCATTTTCACTATTTCACTCCACTTTTTCCTGTCACTACTTAACTTCTGCCTTGTTCCTTCTATTTTGTTTTTGGCCTGCCTCTTGGTCTTGTTTGTGCTGGTGTCCATCGTAATAGTGCTCTGGGTGGGTTTTCCTCTCCTCTTCGCATAACATGTCCATACCATGCAATTCTTTGTGCTTTAATTCTTCTAACTATATTTTCGTTCTTTAGTATTTTGTCAATCTCATGGTTATACAACGGTCTTGTTTCTTCTCTGTTTATTTGCTTGGGTCCCATAATAGTTCTGATAATTTTCCTCTAAAACTTTTCTTCTTCCTCTTCTTAGGTAATCATATAGTGGTCTTATGTTGTTTCTTTTACTTTCTCTTTCAAGGTTGGCCTTTTTTTTCTCTTTAAATATTTTTGTGCTTCTTTTCTTATTTCCTTGTACTTTTCTCTATCTTCATCTCGCCCTGTGTGGATCCACTTTATTCTTGCTTTTTTCTTCTCTTGTATCAGTTGTTCGCATTCTTTGTCGAACCATATTTTTTTCTTTTTGTTACTTTCCTTCCCAATTACTTTTTCTGCTGTATCGATTATATTACTCTTTATTATCTCCCATTCTTCTTATATACTTGTTCCTTCTTTACTTTCTTGTTGTTTCATTTCTAGTTCTTCTTCGTATTTTCTTTTCACCTCTTCTACTTCTAGTTCCTCTAGATTCCATTTCTTCCATTTAGTTCTCTTTTCTTCTACTGCGTATTTTTTTATTTTGCATTTTGCGATGACAAGGAAGTGGTCAGAGTCCGCATTTGCTCCTCTGAATGTTCGTACGTCCTCGATGTCTTTACTTTTCGGATGGTTGTTCCCAGAATGCATCTTTAGTACAAGTTTTTTCATCCTCGTTTGATCCATAGGCTACTATAATTGTTGTTTTCACTGTTTTATCAATTTCTAATTCTATCGTCAACAGTTTTTTGAAACTGCAGTCCACTTCCTTATATATTTTGTGTGTTCTTTTTTATGTAGCAAGGAACTCCTTCACTGGCTCTATTTTCTTTTTTGACCCCATCAATAAATGACCCCCTGATAACGTTACTTTACCTATTCCTTTTCTGTTTGTTTCAGTAATACCCAATATATCCATCCTAATTTTTTCCATTTCTTCTACTAATTCTTCTTCCTTTCCTGTTAAACTTCTGATGTTCAATGTTCCAATTTTCCAACTGTTTCCCTTCCTTTTTGATTTACACAATGTCTCTTTTACCTTATCCATAACAATGTCACCCTCGTTTTTATCACTCACTATTATTTGCTGCTTATCTCTGTTCATTTCCATTTCTTTGCCAAGGTCCATTTTCTTATTACAGCCACAAATATGCATTACTTGTTTTTTCTTAATTTCCTCTTTTACTTTATTCCATCTCCATTCTTCCCCATTCACAATATTATATAACAACCATTAATATGTTTCCTTTGCTTCCAGGATTAATAATTACCTGCATAATGGCGTTGCTGATAGGTTGCCGCCTGAGGGTGGTTCGCCGGCGAATACGGCGAGGGGGAAAGTCCTATGCTCACGACGCCGACTACTTGGTGAACGGGATGTACTTGTAATTCTATGGGAATTGTTGCATATACACAAACTACTCGATATTGGAAATCGTTGTCTGAAACCGCCAGTCGGGTTTCACAAATGAAACAAGGACTGGACGAGGCACTTAAATGGGGAAAGAATTGAACATATATGCCTTGGGTTGTTACCGATCGTTGTTACTATGTTACATAAAGGTCTAATGCTGTGTACTACTTAAGGGACGTAAGACGTTAAAGATCACTCGATGTTTCTACAATTGTGTTATGCTTACTGCTTTTATTTTATAATGGGGTTTTATAATATTAGAATTATCTGTAGTCTGCTGTGTATATATGAAGGCGGCAAATTGGATATAATTTTATAAGAATCGTCTTGGAAGGGTCGTTTATGTGTGTTTCTTTATTAAAGCGCCTTAGAACTATAAGTTTAAAGTAAACAGGCAATTTGTTTAGTCAAATATATATTATTATAATTCATATATGACACTCTATTTGTAACATTAGTTAATACAATATTAATCAAAATTCGTTCAATTCTTTGGAGTGAAACCAGTGATATGTTACATAGGAAAATGTTAGATAATAAATGTATATTGTTTCAACAATCCGTGCATTATTAATAAGAAAACTACTTAGTCCAATACACAGTGCTCAGCTTAATCTCGTGGAATTTGTGGAAAACAAATGACTCAAAACAATAAAGTTTCTAACGATGTGTAATCACATCCAAATATCTAATACACACTAAATTCATCTACTGATTACCTAGTTCATATTTCAGTCATTTTTTTTACATTAGCTGCAGCGCAGTGCACACTTGCTTCACAAAAGCTAGTTTACAAAACTTCACCATTCTAACCTAAAATGCTTTTTCGAGCTGTCGAAATTAAAGGAAAAACGTTATTAAAGCGTATTTTTTAAATCGCGCCGTTCCATCAGAGTTTAATTAATGCTAAATTACACTGCAAACGATCGGTTTTTATCAGACTTGTATACAGCTTGGCCCAATGCTTTTTACAACCCATTCCAGAAAATGATTTGAGCGAATTAGATAATTTGTGTACGTACATAAGGCCATATTTTATGGAGAAACAAATGCAACTCGTAACTAATTATTTAAGCTACTGAACACTTTCATTTGTTATTTAATTAAATAAGTGAAACAATCAAAACTATGCATGCTACAGGCACAATACACCATAATTTTAGATTCTTTTCATTTTTATTTCCATAAACATACGACACAAATTAATACCTACACAAGAAAACTTCGAAACATTCGCATTTCCATCGTTTTCTATGAGTTGGTCGACCGTGGAGACACAAACGCAGCAGCAGTGACTTTTCCCATATAAAATGAACTATATGAATAGGTGAAGATAAAAATGTGAAAAATTAAATGGTAAGTGTAATTGCATTGCAAGATATTTAATCGTTTCTTTATCTATACCTTTTCAACTTCAAATTGGGACTAATCAATTTCAAAATGGGAATAAACAATTTCAAAATGAAATAAACAATTTCAATTTGAGAATAAACAACTTCAAATTGGGACTAATCAACTTCAAATTGAGAAAAGGTTTTTGTTAACGTAGTCTTTGAAAAATGACACTTACATGGTTGCAACATGACGGAACACCAGCAACAACTAACAATAATTAGTTCAGTCCTGTCAAAACCATGTAATTGTCATTTTCCAAAGACTACCGTCAACAAAAAGCTTTTCTCAATTTGAAGTTGATTAGTCCCAATTTGAAGTTGTTTATTCTCAAATTGAAATTGTTTATTTCATTTTGAAATTGTTTATTCCCATTTTGAAATTGATTCGTCCCAATTTGAAGTTGAAATGGTATAGTATGAATTGTCATAGACAACAATTTAAAGAAAAACTCACCCATGTGTCCAATTTAAGTAACGTTAAATGAATCATCTCTCGCCCTTTTTATTACGAAATCGAGAAATACAAACATTGGGCCGCCCTGTAGTCACATAAAATAATAATTTCCAATATAAATTTTAACACACACCAAAGCATGTGCCTATAAAACACCATAAATAACAATACAGCGATAATACTGTAATACCACAGCAGCAGTTTGTGCAAATTTTATATGAAACTACAAGTACGTTTGTTTTGGCAATGTTTTAACATAAAGCACTTTCTTTTTTCCGATTTAACAAGCCTTTAAATATACGGATTGGACTATAAAAAATTATACAATATACAACCGAATTAGTGGCAATTTTCCATCCACACAAAGCCGGACTGCAGGTGTAAAACCCGCTGAGCACCATGTTGCCATTACAACTACATTCAGGTATACGTTTCGATACACAGCAATAACACCGACCTACAACACATTACATTGTAAAAAATTCGGAACAGAACCCTACGGCTAACGGAAACAAAGGCACAGTTTCTGTTCTATACGGAGCTACTGGCGGAGTTAAACTGAGTAAGCATATGACACTGCTTTTCGAGTCTTTGTACATTAGCGACGAGGTAGGAGTTCTCGACATACAGATCCTTGACCAGCACGTCGGTACGCGACAACCGCTCCAGCTGCTCGTTGCATATCCGCATCTGGTGCTCGAGCTTCTCCTGGCTGTTCTTGAGCATGTACTGCAGCTCCGCTTTCTCGCCTCGGTACTGCTGCCAGCAGTCTGAAATGTTAAGACTATTAAATGATGTCTGTATCACATTAATTAAATAAAGCGGAAGTCGGGTTCAAGGAATAGTAAATCCTGAAAGTGGTTTAATGCCTTGAGAAGATTGGAAAAAAAATAATGCGAGCAATAACAAGATGTATAAAAACATATCACAAAAAAAGAAGATATAAAGACGATGCCACCACATGAAAAAACAAAAAGAATATTAAACCAAGTTAAAATAGGTGAAGCACCAGGAAGTGGACTTAATTTGTTGTGAATTCATAAAAGGTGATCAGATCAGCTACACAATTGCTATCATAGTAAATACCACTGCACAGCTTTTATAGACGATATAGCTTTGATGTCAAGAACTAAAGTAGAATTAAAAAGAGTGTTTGGAAGGCTGGGGCTCTTGATAGAAAAGATTCGAGGGATTATTTCTTGCACTCGTTCAGAACGCACTTTTGGCCATAAATTGTATAATTACAAAACCAGGCTGTTTTACTGAAGGAGATGAAAGTTTTTAAGATAAGATGTGACTGCAGTAGCCACGCCTAACTACCCCCATACATAGACAATTGCAGCCTGTGTCTGGTTACAAATGAATACACTTCAGAGTTTAAAAGTATATTAAAATATTAAATAAAAATACAAGTCCTTATACAAAATTGAATGTGTGTCGTGTTTGCTATTTTGATCTGATAACCTAGTATTGGTATAGGCACAAAACACGTCGTTTGCATAAAGTACCCTGCCGGTAAACAATGTGTGTGAAATCTGACCTAATGATAGTATTATAATGCCGCTGTCTGCATAAAGCTTCCTTATAGTATTGAAACGTGACCCAGTAAGACACCAAAGCTGATTCTTGTGTACAAACAGTTTAACTGGCACATGATGTGAACTAGTTTTATATTCTAATTTTGTGTTCGCATAATTTCACTTAATTGTTTTATCTCATGGGCAAACACTACTTTGATTTGAACACACACACATACCAATCATACAAAAAGACAAGAGGAAGAAAGGGGCAAATCCACCCTATGAAAAAGGTTAAAGAGGTTTTAAGGCGACGATAAAGGGGCTGTCTGAAGAATAGATGAAGAGAAAGAATAACATCTAGAAAAAGTTAACCAGCTTGAATATTTAGAGGTGACAATAACAAATGGAGGTGAAAAAGATAAAGAAATAAACAAGGTGTTATTAAAATAGTGTAATGCAATGAGGGATTTGGGAGTTTTTGTAACTCGAATGTGTCACCTGTGTTTTTAAAGTGTGGTAAATCGGAATGAATTAAATGTTTTTAAATTGTGTGCGAATGAATAATTACAGTTGTAAACACAAACTAGAGCTCAAAGAATACGTTACAAAAGCGGTAAATTCGATTGTAGTTAAAATAGTGTAGGCAAGTTGGAAAAATGCAGGTTTGATGTAGCTATGGTTAAAGAGGAAAGGAGGGCAGGGGAAGAAAAATAATCAAGAAAACGTTTATCTTGTCATACAGCAGAGAAAAAATAAAACGAATGAGAAATGGGATGGGTTTCTTAATACCAAGCAATATGAGAGAACAGATGAAACTTGAATCATATAATAGAAAATCGCAATACTCAGAATTAGGTGAAAGAAAACAAATTATATTAATAAATATATATGCACACATAGGTATCACATAATTAAAAAAAAAATGATGAGTATCTGTAAAGTGAAAATATTTAATTAAAAATGTATAAAATGCTCGAGGACACAGGTCCGTATCCAAATATTTCTTGATGATGGTCAAAAAAGACTCGAAACGTAATTAAACCATAATGTGTGGTACATTATCAAATTCAGAATAAAAAAGGCTTCTAAAATTTGATATCAGAAAATATACACCAAATTTAAAAAAGTTGATGATGGTTGCTCGAAGATGAAATGTCGGATAAAAAAATTAATGATGTAATCTTTCATTAAATGTTGCTATAAAGAATTTTATCAGTTTTACTCTGATTTTAATAAATAAAAAATAGAATAGAATTAAAAATCCGAAAATTCGTTTTTTTTAATATAACTCAAAAAAGAAAAATCATATCAAGGAGGCGCCATTTTGTTAGTCCTTTAATTACATAACTTTTTTCCCATTTAACCAAATTTGTATCTCTTACAATTAACGAGATCCCCATACTGGCCCTCCTTATTATAAAATGACAGAAGAAATTAAGCAAGAATGCTATCCCATTATTGGGCAGCTACGACTGTCTGTTGCGTAGCATTTGATTTAAATTAAAAATAAAATAAAATAAAAATAAATAAAATAAATTAGAACCCTTTAAAAAAAGTAGGAAAATTAGGATATCTCCAGTGAGACAAAAAAAACAGCACCAGGAGAAAAGCAAAAGAGAATTTAGTATAAGAATTGAGAAATTAGAGGAAAAAATAGAAATCCGGAAAAAAGAAAGAGAACGTCATAGTTAAAGGTCTAAAACTGACCGAAGAAACATTAACAGCTGTATTCATAGTCGTTCGCCAGCGGCTCGCCGGAGTTTCGTTATGAATAGTATGTTGGCGGCACTGTACGTCTATGTCAAATTCGATGTTAGCAGGTTCGATTTAGTGTCAGTTTCTGTCAAAACTGACGGAAAACCTAACCCGATAACCTCAAATTTGACATAGACGTACAGTGCCGCCAACATAACGAAACTCCGTCGACTCGCCGGCGAACGACTATGAATACGGCTGTAAGAGTAACACAATTTGTAAATGATAAATTTGGGAGTAAAAAAATGCAATCATAGGAAAACCAGGCAATTGGAATGAGAAAATGGAGATCTTGAAGCAAAAAAAATAAATTGATAGGAACCTACGTGTATAAGATAGAAAGAGGGATTTAACGGTGAAGGGAAGGGTAATTCAGAAAAAAACTAATTGAAGTAGCTAAAGAGAAAACACGAACATTAAGCAAAGTCAAAACAGATTTTCAAAAGCTTACAACTAACAATAATGAGTATGGATGGAGAAAAAATAAGGGGAGCTTCACTCCTGGAGAAATCGTACAAAGCATATACCGTGCGTCCACGAGACTACGCACCATGGCGCTGGAGTGATGCTAGTTTATTTTAAAGATCTACTGTTCCGGTGGTAATTGATAGTCAAACGGTTGCTAAGCATTGACCATTAAAATTGAATTTGCAAGTAACAAATAAAGTGCCTTCGAACGTCTTGAATGGTCATGGCTATACAACGTATGAATAATATGTCAAATTCGAGGTTAGCAGGTTGGGTTTTGCGTCAGTCTGTGTCAAAACTGACGCAAAACCTAACCTGCTATCGTCGAATTTGACACCATACGTCAAGTTGAATACGACTAATCGTTTATTGCCATAGAAAAATAAATATAATCGGGGTTGTCATTAAGCTGTTTTCGCAAAAGCAAGAGCTGATCTTTGGAATAAATTAACGTTGCTCGGATTTCATGGTGCGAAACCCTGTGGACACACGGTATATAATACACATATATTGCTAGTAGGGCCTGGAAACGTCAGAAAACATTACGGCGCCGACATAGTCTCACTTCGAGTATAACGCGTCTCGTGCGCATGCGTGAGAATTCGAACTCCGCCTTTAGAAGCAAATTTTAAACTTGACCACTTCCCCATTGGCCGGACGACGCCGCCGCGCTTGCACACAGCTCACCATTATACATTGAAGAGTTGGTTGTCTGTCTCACTTCTTGGTGAGTTTCCCACTCATAGCCGCTAGCAATATAGTAAGTATTAGATATATGGTACAAAGGATTAAAAAAACTAGCAAAAAAGCCAGAAGGAATATTTATTTTTATTTATTTTATTTTGAAGAAGCTGTTGGGTAAGCGTCAGACTTGCATTAAGCAAGTCCTCGGTTTGAATCCTGCGGGGGTCGGAATTTTTCCGCCTTGGCGATTAGAATCGGGCTCGGTGAGACCATTCACAGTTGGGCACCAAATTAACTGTGCTCTACTCAGAACCACAGACCTAAGAGACTGAGTAATAAGGTCAACACATCACCAATACACACACATACAATGGTTGCTGCGCAAGCACCAAAGGCGCGATCCAACTCTGTATCCCGAATCCGGGGCAAGTTGATCATTGCACCGCCAGATGCCAGCGCATAAAGCACCAGCCTCGACACCGCAAGGTAAATGAGGTTACAGATAGGGATGTCGGCGGGTACCCGGGTACCCGGGTCGACCCGGGTAATAGTCGACCCGGGTATATTTTCAGGACCCGGGTACCCGACTAGTAAATTATGTAATTTCTAGAAAGTCAGCCATTTTGGGAGATGATAAAAACTTAAAAGCAATATGGATAAGCTCTAGAAAAAGTTAACCATACAGTAATAACCAGAATCACCCCATCTCATAACACCTAATGTTTCTTGTTTCATACAATAAATCCGCTTCACGGAAATATTCAACCCGTCAATAGTACCAATAAATCACGTAAGTATGGGATGAAGTAACATAACCATCCTCTGTGTGATTTTGATGCTGCTACGAATTTCGAATAAAAAGTCACGTATTTGAATTTGATAGCACTTGGAAGTATGAAAATATTTACAAATAACATTTTTGTTATATTTTTCGGGTACCCGAGGGTACCCGGGTACTGTTTTCGGGTACCCGGGTTTGATTTTAGACCGGGTACGACATCCCTAGTTACAGATAATACATTTATTTTATTTTGTACTCAGCCAACAGCCGTTCGGCCCATTACCGGGTGACTATAAATGATTGAGATTTTTTTTCTTAGATTGGCACTGTTTATGTTGGTGGCACTGTAAGTCTATGTCAAATTCAATGTTCGCAGGTTAGGTTTTGCGTCATTCTGTATCAAAACTGACGCAAAACCTAACCTGCTAACCTCGAATTTGACATTGACTTACAGTGCCACCAACATAAACAGTGCCAACCTAACAAAAAAAAATCTCAATCATTTATAGTCACCCGGTATAAGCAATGCAAACGAACAAAGAAAACAAAATAGTAAAACTAAAACAGGACAATTTAAATATACGAACATGGAATGTGCAAGGTACTGAATAATAAAGACAAATTTAAACTAGTGAAAGAAATAAACAAATGAAACATAAACTACTCAAAAACAAAATTAAGGGGTGAAGAGACGTAGCAACACTTTGATTTTTTATATAAAATACAGTAGTCTTACGGTTATAAGTTGTTCAAAAAGTGACCCCCTAATTGTTTGTTTTTTTGGAGTAGTTTTGATGTACTTTCTACATAAGAGACTAATATAAAGGGAATAACCTAATCCAGATTTAATGATTATATGCCGTTCGGAAAATCACGAAATACGTGTTTGATTATTTGTTCTTAGGAGTACTCCTACGAAGTTTCAAGTCGAAATTATTTTTCCATAAAAAATTGGAACCCCCACTTTACCCCTTTAGGGGTTGAATTTCGAAATATCCTTCCTTATTCGTTGTATATATCATAGGTGTGACCTACCCGGCGTTGTCCGGGCATATTACGTGAACCTATGCGTGTATGTTTTGAAACATAACTTTTCCATTGTTCTATTCCAGTTTTCCATCTTGAAAAAAGATCGAATTTTCCACTCCGATTTTCCCATTTTTCTATTCGAAAAGCCATTCAGAAACGAAAACATACGAAATCCCATTACAAAAATATCATACAAAATCATCTTTTTGATTTTCCGAATTTTCTGACTTTTCCTGTAGATTTTCCCAAAATTTTCTTTCATACAAACTTTGTCCTGATAATTATGAACACAACAAAAAAAATTAGCCAAATCGGGCGAGCCGTTCTCCAGTGATGATGTAACATACATGTGGCAACTGATTTTTATTTAAATAGATTACGCTGGATTGTTTTTCCTTTCAAAAATTTCATTTTTTAACATACAGCAAATATATTCTCTAGTCTCCACATTAACTCGTGTTCTTTTAAATCTGGCCTGTCCTTTTTAAATTGGAAGTAGCATCGTTTAATGGACATTTTTTGTTGTAACAAAGTTATTTTGGACATTTTTACTTTTCCTTTGAAATTAAAATTATTATTACACACTTGATAAATCATTTATTTTCTTACGAATATTAAAATAATAAAGCTGTCAATGTCGTGGCAAGAAAATGTCGAACTGACACTGACAGGAAAAAAAAGTTGCATCACCGAATCAGTTAGTCCAACATGAAGAGAAAAAATCATAGCCAACTCTGTCCCAAAAAGGTCGTGAACGGATTATATGTAAAGTACGTTTTTTTTTCTATAATAACTGTCAAAGTGTTACAATGTTGGTAGATATGTGATTAAAACGCTAGGAAATGTTTATACCTCGTGTTGGTAGAACTTTTTCAAAATTATGGTTATGTGTCAAAGTTTCTTAATTTGAACTCTTGACAAATTTCTTTTTTTAACATGGAAGCATTATGTTTATTTTCAAATATTGTAATTTTAATAATTAATCAATTTGCAATATTTTACTATGCTGTTTGTTTTACCCACTACTATGACATATCTTTCAAAATGACAATAATTTGTTTAGTGGAAAAAGAGAACTAAAAATCTATGTACCAACATTATTAAAACTAGGGACCATGTAGGAATGCAACTTATCCCCTAGAAAGTTGACCTTGAAAATTATTATAGAAAAAAAATGGACTTGATGCTTTAATTAGAGATGAAAAAAATATAAATTGGGAAAAGGTTTTCTACTTAAAGAACAACTGAAAAGACAGTTGTTGATTATAAAGTTGTACATGAAAGAATAAGTACCATAAGAATAAAAACGAAATCGAGGAAACTAAATATAATAAACATACCTGCACCACCAGAGGAATAGATAGCTGACGAAAAACCGGATGTTAAGAACTATTAGAAGAAACAATAGACCAGATGAATGCAAAAATAAGCAAAAAGAACAGGAATCAAGAAGTGAAACGCAGTAAAAGCCTGCATATAGAAACAAACGATAATGGGCAGAAATTAGTGGACTTTCAGCTATTAAAGAAATAGTAATTACAAGCACAATGTTAAAACAAAAACATACACAGAATGACATGGGTTAGTCCAAACAAGAATACTAGATAAACCACCTGCTGATACAAAAGATACATGCATCAACGATAGAAAAAGTAACAACATACAGATGTAAGTTCTGACAATTTTCTGATAACAACCAAAATAAGACAATCACAAACACCAACAAATAAAAATTTTAAAAAGGCAAATGAAATGTAAAAACGTTGAATAAGGACGAAACAGAACAGAATTATGCGAAAAACACAGAAAATGGTAGAACGACGAAAACAAGTAAATAATATAAAAGAATGTTGATAATAGAAACCTTGGAGCTACATAAAAACACAGATTAGCAAGAAATAAATATGTGTAGAAAAAAGAAAAAGTTTGAAGAAATAAAAGAAGCATACAAAAACAAAATGCAAAGCTTTCTACAAACAGATAAAAGATGAAAAGGAAGAATTTCAATATCAAACCAGGAGCTTTATAAATGAAAAAGAGACCTCTAACGATGAAAATGAAATAGTAGAAATATGAACCAACCACTTCTCAAATATACTCACTAAAAACGAAATAGATGTACAGCAATCAGAAAAAAATTCAACCAACTGATGAAGAATTAATGGAAATAGTAAAGAAACTAAGGAACAATAAGAGCCCTGGCACAAATGGAATTAATCAAATATTTAGATGAATATTTCAATCTTAACGAGCACGGCTCTTGGACCAACGTATTCTCTCAGTGCTAACATATGGTTGTCAATCATGGACTATGACGAAACAGTCCGTTAAGAAAATAGCAGTGATCCAGAGAGCGATGGAGGACAGATTCTAGGAATACAGCTGCACCAAGCTTACAACAGCCTCGGCAAATATGGTTAAGAAGTAGATTCACTCAGTGTTACCATCCCTAGCCATTTAAGGCAAAATCTCGCATTTTTGACTAGTGGTTTGGCCATAACTTAGAAGAACTTGCGGGACACCAGAATTCTAGCCATTTTTTAATGAGTTTTCAGCCATAAACTTTCATTTTTGGCCATGGGTTCCTTTTACGACCAAACACAACTGGTAATTTTTAACTTTTGCTATTGGCATCAATGCTCTCCTGATCTGACAGAATGCTCGTTGACAAATGACATGTTTGTTTATAATCTCATTATTACAGTTTTGTTAATTGGGTATATTAATACTTAATGAATTATAATTCCAGATGAATAATTTATATAAAACTTGAATAGGTATGCCAAACCGCAACATAACCAAAATTATAGGAAAGAATTGGAAAAGAATTCGCTATTCAAAGGCTGGTTACAACCTGAATCTACAAATAACTGTCAAGCTGGTTGTGTTTATTGCAAAGTCACACTTAAAGCTAAGTTATACGATTTAAAACAACATGTTAAAACACAGAAACATCAAACAGCAGCCGTCCCGTTCTCTGACAATCGGCAAATAACAATTGATTATCCAAAATTAGAAGAATGTGTGGAAAATGGATAGGTAGAAGCTTTGTTGTGTTTATTTGTAGTATAGCATTGTGCAATATTGCCCATTGATCACCGGGGAGTGCTATGTACATAAAAGTAGATTTAAGGGTAGTAAAGCCGTTCGTGATTTCAGTCTCCACACGACAAAATGTACAGAGACTATAAAAAATGGGCTTGAATCTAGTTTAGCGACCAACTCCAATCGACATGTGCTATACACCATTCCACGCGTCTCGTCGAGCTGAACAATATGCTGCTGGGGACATTCGGGGCAGACTAACGGTTACTGAGATACAGCACATTAAAGATTAAAATGTCCCACACTAAGGGCCGGTTGCAGAAAGCAATGTTAAGTCTGGTGTTAGCTAACATCGCGTCAAAGTGAACAAAAACGAATCAAATCTCAAATGCTTATGGTAACTAATACATTAGTAAACAAAATTTGATGCGATTTTGTTCATTTTGACGCGATGTTAGCCAACACCAGACTTAACATTGCTTTCTGCAACCGGCCCTAAGTCTATGGCGCGTTCGCTTTAAAACGTCTATGTTAAATCATGTGTGTTGGGTTGGTTTGGATTGGGTTGGGTCTGGGTGGGGTATTTTGGGTTGGGTTGGGTTGGGTTGGGTAAGGTTAGGTTAGGTTAGGTTAGGTAAGGTTACGTTAGGTTAGGTTAGTTTAGCTTAGGTTAGGTAAGGTTACGTTAGGTTAGGTTAGGTTATGTTAGGTTAGTTTAGGTAAGGTTATGTTAGGTTATGTTAGGTTAGGTTAGGTTAGGTAAGGTTAGGTAAGGTTACGGTAGGTTAGGTAAGGTTAGGTTAGGTTATGTTAGGATAGGTTAGGTAAGGTTAGGTTAGGTTAGGTAAGGTTAAGTTAAATGGCGCGCAGTGTGATTTGTTATTAGCCTTCGGTGAGGTACGCTGCGCGGCGCCCCGCTGAAGGCCCCAGAGTGTTTTCCACGATGAAAAATTTTTGCACACTTCGCAATTAATTTTTAGTCGGATGGTCCCGTATTTTCGTATATAATTTGCTTATGGTTGGAGGGCGTTTTTCAAAAACTTTATAGTGCTGTATCTCAGTAACTATTGGTTTAGGTTAGGTTAGGTAAGGTTAGGTTAGGTTAGGTTAGGTTAGGTAACGTTAGGTTAGGTTAGGTAACGTTAGGTTAGATGGCGCGCAGCGTGACTTGTTATTAGCCTTCGGTGAGGTAAGCTGCGCGAAGCGCTGCGCGGCGCCCCGCTAAAGGCTCCAGAATGTTTTACACGAAGAAAAAATTTATAAAAAAAAAACTTTATAGTGCTGTATCTCAGTAACCATTGGTTTAGGTTAGGTTAGGTAAGGTAAGGTAAGGTTAGGTTAGGTTAGGTTAGGATAGGTTAGGTTAGGTTAGGTTAGGTTAGGTAAGGTTAGGTTAGATGGCGCGCAGTGTGACTTGTTATTAGCCTTCGGTGAGGTACGCTGCGCGAAGCGCTGCGCGGCGCCCCGCTAAAGGCCCCAAAGTGTTTTCCACGAAGAAAAAATTTATAAAAACAAAAACTTTATAGTGCTGTATCTCAGTAACCATTGGTTTAGGTTAGGTTAGGTAAGGTAAGGTAAGGTAAGAATGAAAAAATTTATTAAAAAAAAACTTTATAGTGCTGTATCTCAGTAACCATTGGTCTGCCCCGAATGTCCCCAGCAACAATATTGTTCAGCTCGACGAGACGCGTCGAATGGTGTATAGCACATGTCGATCGGTGTTGGTCGCTAAACTAGATTCTTACCAAAAAATGTCCTTGGTCAACATTTCTCGGATGCCTTAGTAGCAGATATTTCTAATGGACTTTACAGCCTCATTATTGATGAATCTACAGACCTGAACATTAGAAAAAAGCTTGGAATTTCAGTACCACCTGACAAGAAATAATCTCGACGTTTTTAGACCTTGTTGATTTGGAGAATGGTACAGCGGAGAGTATTGTGAATGCATTGGGTGAATCACTAACAAAGTTGAAACAAAAAGCAACTGGGACAGACCAAAATACCACTGACACCATTAAAATCTCGTTAGAAATAAAAATGTACAAAGATGCCAGTGGTGAATGTGCTTTCAAAGAGTTGGTTGATTTTAGGGATGTCGTACCCGGTCTAAAATCAAACCCGGGTACCCGAAAGCAATACCCGGGTACCCTCGGGTACCCGAAGAATTTACATTTTGCCTTATTATTTTCTGGCGAATGAAAATATTTTCATACAGGCGATTTTTTTATGACATTGTTTTCGTATTTGTTTGTACTTTTGTAGTTTCATACAATGTTCAAACTCTATGCTCTAAGCATTTTAATGCCGCGAGTTTTTAAGTGAACTAATTTGAAATAGTACCTACTCGCCAATTCAAACTGCAAGTCGTCTGTCCTAAATATTTTCAGACTTCCAAGTGTTATCAAATTCAAGTACGTGACTTTTTATGCGAAATTGGTAGCAGCATCAACATCACACAGATAATGTTTATGTTAGTTCAACCAATACTGATGCGATTTAATGGTGCTATTGACGGGTTAAATATTTCTGTGAAGCGGATTTATTGCCTTACATGAAACAATAATCAACATTCTGTGGTATGGGATGGGTTGATTCTTGTTATTACTGCATCGTTGTGTTTTTCTAGAACTTATTCCTATTCTTTTTAAGTTTTTATTATCTTCTCCGAAAAAGGCTGAGTTTTTGGGCATTACATAATTTACTAGTCGGGTACCCGGGTCCTGAAAATATACCCGGGTTGACAATTACCCGGGTCGACCCGGGTACCCGGGTACCCGCCGACATCCCTAGTTGATTTAGCTTTTGACTTTTGTGTTTTACCCAGCTCAAATGCTGAAGTGTAAAGATTATTTAGCCAGATGGGCATAGTCAAAAATAAGTTCAGAAATCGAATGTTGAATCTTACACTGAAAGCCATTCTGGATATCCGGGCAGGATTATGAAGAATGAAGCAGACGTGTGCTACCTATACGATTTGCACAAATATATTGAACAAAATCGGCACCAAAGAAATGTATTCTTTTAAACAAGAACATCAAGAAGATGATGACATTGACCTAATAAGTATTTAATAGTAACTTAAAGACTAATTTTTTTCTGTGTTTGACCAAAGAAAGTTTTTATTTTAGTGAAAATTAATTAGTTTACGGTTGAGATTAAGAGTTTATTTAATTTACATTTTTATCTTATGTTTGGAATTTGTTTATATCCATGTTAAACTCATTGTTTTATTTCATAATAAATATTGAAAAACAAATTTGTTCCGTATCTGATTCATTAGAATTTAAATAATTTGGCCACATTTTAGCCATTGTAAAGTCTGCGGTTAGCTGGTTTACAAATTTGTATTTGGCAACACTGTATTCACTACATGAAGTTGATTATTCCATTTTTTCAATTGACATTTGGAAATTTACGCGCATTCTTATTTAATACTTTTCAGTGTTATTTTTGTTATAAACTTATCAGTGTTTATATTATTTTCGTTCTTGTTGGTATTAATACTTTATTACTTTACTATCTATTTGGATTTAATGGCAATAATAACCTCACATTGTCTGCGATCGTATTTTATGCCTGTTGTTATTTTCTAGTTCTGGACTTTACTTGGCTTTTCTACATTTTCGTAGCAATAGTTAATGCTAAACTGTAATTTTAGTGCAAATTAAGATAATTGTATCTGTTGATAAAAAAAGTTCGTTTTTTGAGGTTATGTCTCAATATTTTTTCACGTTTTAGAAACAGCAATTAGTTATAAATGAGTGGCAAATCGAAGAAACGTATTATTCGAATTCTTCGATACCCAAAAACAGTGTGGTTGATGGATATTCCCACTGGACAAAGCTAATGAATTAACCGCTGCAGCTATAGAAAAATTCATAACTGTTAAGCCCGTGTCCCACTGTACAAATTTTTATAAACACAATTTTGATAGTGTGATAGCACACAGTTTTATAAAAATGACGTCACTGAAATTTACGTTAACGGTGTCCGTATGGAATAAAACGGTTTCTATAATTTTGATGAGATCCAGGTATTTCATTGGATGTCGATGGCTAAGCCCAGCCTACTGAGAGTTTGAAAAGGGGCGCAAAACTTCCGTTTTAAAACATTCATGCTCAATATTTTTAACGTCATTCTTGGCCACCACTTCCTGCAAAGCTGTTGTTTAAGGTTACGTTATAGTTGTGAAATAATTTAAAGAATGACTGGCACATGGTCTATTGAACAAACTGGTGCGTTAATCGACCATTATGAAAACCAGTCAATATTATTTAGTTTCCCATCCTAGTTACCATAACAAATATGCGAGGAAACAAGGGATGGAGGTAATTGTGGAGGGTTTAAGAGATATTCAGCCCAATACAATTGGTAAAAAATTATTTATATCCGATTGTTTACTATTTTAATATTGCTGTTTGCAGTGAGTGAAATAAAGGCAAAATTTTTGTAGTTTTCTTGATCGCTGTGTTTCACCTCATTTTCGATCATCGAAAGAACAGCACGACCATTTCCCATATTTCTGTTATTTAACCAAGGTCTAACCCACCATTTACATATACTTTGTATTTCTTTTGTTTCTGAATTAGGGCATAACCAATTAAACTTATTGCAAGCGCTGTCAAAAGTTTCTTTCTATATACACTTAACTTTTTCATTCTAATAAGGAATGCAACAGTATAGTAAAAGGCTTGCCAAAGAGGCGGCTATTTAAATCAAAACACTACAATCTAACCTCACTTTTCAGTGTCACTTCAAACAGCTGATCTGGTTTTTATAAAAACTTTGGACCAAATATAGGCAGTGGGACATGGCTTAAAAATATTTTGATGGGGCGTGACATCACCACGTTTTTTAAAAAACCAATTTATACAAATTTTTACAGTGGGACAGGGGCTTTATAAAAGCTATCGGAAGGAAAGTCAAGCAGCTGGAAATTGTTTGCTACAGTTTCCAAAGAAAAGTAGGGGTGTTATAAGGGAACTGCGCACGAAGTTTCTTCAGTTGATCATCAAAAATTATTATTAGAGAAGCTAAATGCGAAAATAAACTTCACAGGAAACAGGAAACTTTACGAAAACAGTTACTGTTATTTGGATTTAAATACAAAGATGTCAGGATGAAAGGAAGTTAATCAAACGAAGTGACACTGTGACCAGAAGAACCCTGTTATTTATTTAGACGAAGCCTACATTCATATATCATATAGCGTTGGCAAGTGTTGGCATTCCGAAGAGGAAAAAGGCCGCTGAGATTGAGACGAATATATCGAGAAACCCAAAAAAAAATGATCCTCAGCGGGGTGTAGAAATTCAAACGTATGAATAATATGTTTGAATTTCCACAGCCCGCTGAGAAATCCAAGAAGAATAGTCGAAAGCATTTATATGCCCATCTATAAAAAAGGTAATAAGAACATAACCACAAACTACACACGTAAAATTGGCATATATCAAGTCGGATTTAGAAGTGGGAAGTCGGTGATAGACCAGATTTTTATCCCATTTTTATGCCCTCTTCATCAACTTTCGACAGATGTATGATAAAATAAAAGAAACAAATACCTAGCGCTTTGGAAAAATTGAAAATTACAGAAAAACTAGTAAGTAGTTCCACGGCTGCATCTCTCGGCGCCCCGTGATACGGCTGTCACGGAAATAGTTGGTCCCGGCGGTCATAACAACATCATGACAGTCGTTAGTGGGGTTAGGAGTCCCTATAAATGCACAGCGACGCCTATAATTCGCCTAACGGCTGTTAGTTTAGTGCGATATAAATCAATTTTAAAAAAACAAACTTGAATTCATACGATCTTAACCCGGCGTTGCTCCCTATATGAAAGTTTCTCTCACATTTTTAGTAAAGCTGGCGTATCTATCATAAGAAGTGGTGGGGGGCTTTGTCCTCTCAGGTATGCTTCTAACTGACTTTCAACAACAGTCTATCACAAGGGTTCGATGCTTGTATACGTAGTATCTGATTTCAATGCATTTATTTAGATACGCGCAGCAAGTGTGAGAGTTTCTTTCATCGCGTGAGTATCCATGTTATACATATTCTTCAACATGAGTAGCGGTAGAAAGACGGTAGAAATGGCTTTACTGAAAACTGCCCAGCATGCCACAGCCATAGAGCAACCAAGAAGCCAAAAATGCTCCCGGCCAATCTGCACCGAACACACCATATTTTCGTGCGCTAGCTATGCTGCTGTATACTATGCTTTTGTTTTATGCATTTTATTTCTTGTATTTTCTTCAGTTCTTCTTTTTATGTTATGTTATGAATCTCGTGGTTTAAGTTATCTAAAATTCCTGTTCATTTTAAGTTACCAGTTCCTATACAACCAAAGTTAGTCTTTTATGTTTACGCTATACTTTATTATCCTTTTTTGTGGAATAAAAAATGTTTTTTTATTTCAGTGTTTACCTGCAAATGATTAATAAAAGTCAGATAGACGTCTGTGTGCAATAACATTCTAATAAGTAGATAGGTTACATTAAAAATCTGAAACGTGAGAGAAACTCTCACACGCGAGTAACGGCGTAATTCTTAATGTAGCGAGCAACGCCGGGTTAAAGGAAACAACAAATATTAAATTCAAAGGGCACCAATTTCGAGAATTCGCGAGTAATACAGGCCTGAAACAAAGACACCCACTATCAACAACAATTTTTACTGTCATGTTAGAAAATATACTGAGGAAAAGCACGATACGATCAGAAAACAACATAAATGGTTTGAACCAAATTTTAGCAGATGCAGATGACTTACGTCACACAATCAACAATATAAGAACTTAAAAAACCAATATATTGACATATAGAAGAACAAGCAAGAGAAGCACGACTACTAATCAACAAAGACAAATCGAGTTTAGGACAAAGTGTAAAACGAACTGAAATCGTGTAAACACAAAAGTGCGTACAATTAGGCCACAAGAGCTGCATAACGCGTGACAATTCAGTGTTTATAAACAGACTTTGCAGTTTTATCAAACGCACTAGGTCATATTACGAGGTATTACAGCGAGCAATTTGACAAGGTGTGCAGTTTGCGAGTGCAGTAGGTCGAGTCAGAAACAATATGTACAATTACGCCATCTTAAATGCATACCATTGTAGTTTTCAATACTAGGTTAAAAACACGGCCCACATTAATCGTATATAAGCTCTGTACTATAATTTTAAAATAAATATACTTTTAGCAATGAGAGTGTATTCATTGGTAACGATTGACAAAAGCGACAATTGTCTGTAAAGGGTTGGTTTGGCCTGACCACCTCCCGTTATCTCTTATAGCAACAACTACAAGTTCCATCTCCTGTCAAGGACTAACCTGGTCCTACAATACTATAAAAATTTTAAGTTCCGGACTGGACTTGGCTAATTTTACATTGGTCCTTCGAGCCAGATTCAAATTTTGGGCTATTTGGGCAACTGGACCGGACTTCTCCATGTGATGCATTTTTTAATACATTTTCTATCTCGTCTTCAACATTTAAATATTTTAACTTCACTTTTAACATGTGCTTCCACTACTACCTATCTTAATGATCATTATGGCCTGACGAAAACAGTTTGGTTTCAGAACATGCCACCATCTATAATTTTACAATAAATGTTCGTGGAAAAGGCTATTTAGTTTTATTGCTTCATAACAAAACAGAAGGAGGAATATAAGAAAACAAAATATAAAGAAAAAATTTGGAATTAAAAAATATATAAACTACAAAACTTAGCAACAGTTGTTAGGACAAAACGGATCTGGAAGCAGAAGGAAAAAATAAAAAAGGCAGGTCAGAAGTCATGTAGTTACATAATATAAATTCAAGAAATGGGCAACTGCATAACAATTATTAAATTAGAAAAGTACTTACGCTGCAACATCTGCTCGGCATGGTAATGCTGCTGCTTCAAAACAATCTGCAAATGCCTGCACCTCTGCTCGAGATGGTGCAACCGCCCGTTCAAGTTGTGGAGGGCACCAACCGGAAGCGAGACCATTTGTTCTCCGTTGGCCCTAGACCCGTCGATACCTTTCCACCTGAACGACGAGCTGCGGTTGTTATGGCTTTGCACACTCGAGTCTCGATCACTCTCGTCCTTCTTGCTCAGTCTTTGCACTTTGTAGTTTTTCTCATGCTTGCGACTCCTTTTAGGCCTGCTGGGTGTGGTGTTGCTGTCAGTAATGGTGGAGGCTGACTCAGCTGACGTAGACGGTATGCTAATAATGGAGAATGGCTGTGAAGTCTGATTGACAGACGGAGAACTCTGCCACGGGACATTCACCGGTATCTCCTGGTTTGTACTGTTACTGCTTGCACAGCTCTGTGGACTAGTGGAACTTGCCAATTTCGGTTGGGCGTTTTTGTTCCATACAAATGCAGGATTAACATAATCCCGCTGCACGGGCACGTCGTTGGAAACCGACGTTTCTAAAGAGTTGGGTTCTGGGAGGTTTCGCGCCGTGCTCCATCCAAACGGCATGGTGTCGGCTGAAAACAAGTTGGTAGATTCAACGACGAAATTGGACAAGTTGCTCAACTTCTGTTCCAAACTGTTCTGATGCTCGAATTCGCTCGTCTGAGCAACTTGTACCCCAACCTCAGTCGTCGTCTTCTCTTGCAGCTCGGAGAGCTTTTCCTTCAAGTCGGCTATTTCATTCGCCTTCTCGGCGATTTGAAACTCCGCATGCTCCTTGTACTCCTCAAACTCCTGCTCCAAATCGGTAAACTGCTTTTCTAAATTATACTTCTCCTCGATTGGAGGGAGTCTGTAATCGGGCTCGTCCTGCCCGGTGAACTGGGCTTCATACTCGGCCATCTTGCTAATCAGCTCCGTCAGCTTCTCACTACTCTGAGTCTGCTCCTGCTCGAACATCTGCCGCTCCTCGTCCAGCTTGGACGCCCAGTAGTCCTCGCACCGCTCGTACTCCGTCCGCAGCAGCTCTATGCAGTTCTCGAGCTCCGCACACTTTGTGAACAAGTCTTTGTTTTCCTGCACGTATTTCTCGATTTGCTCCTCGAGGTTGCAACTATAATTATCAGTCTCTGTGCTCGCCTCGGCGGTGCTTTTAGGTTTCGCTTCGCTGGTGCGACCCCATACGTCTCTGTCGAAGATCACGTCAGTCAACTTTTGATTGAGGTCTCTGGCGAAGCTGGCAGTCTCGCAACCGCAGGCTTCAGCGTTTTGTGTGAGCATTTTGCTCAGGTCACTTTGCACACCGATTATCAAGTCTTGAAGATCGACACAGTGCTTTGTCAGTTGCTTTATTTTCATTTCACTGGTTTCCTGTTCAAATACCGGACTTTAAACCTTGGAATTATTACAAGTGTGTTCCAAATTTGAGGCTTAAAGTGGGGTTTTGTTTATTCGAAGGGAGAAAGCAAGTGGAGGTGCTTACACAAAATTTTATAAAGATCAAACTTTATCGTTTTCTTTGTTTTTTCTTCTACAAATTGCAACAAAATTAAAGATGGCCATGATTACTGAAGGTCAAACGGCCTTTTCTCTATATTGCATTTTGCTTTGGAATTTGTATGCAAATTAAAGTCATGGCAACGCAGGTAGGTTAGGTGCTTGACATTTATTAAGATTTGTATACCAACTACCATAAGATTTAAAAAAAAATGATTCTGAGCAGGCCTTGATATGTGTTATACGTTTGGCAGTACTGAAGTGTATTGTCAGTCTATGTCAAATTCAAGATTAAAAGGTTAGGTTTTGTTTGTTGTTTGACACAGACTGACGTAAAACTTAACCTGTAAATCTCGAATTTGACATAGACTGACAAGTTCATTTGTTTTTAAAGATTACATTTAGGTGTGATCTAAAACTGGCAAATTACCACTGACAATGGCTGAGCTTAAAAGGAAGGGGAACATATCGGAAGATAAGCGCCAACGGAGATCGCAAATATAAATAGAACAGAGCAGTTCTATGGAACTTTAAAAGAGGCACAAGTCGGGGATGACCAAATGGCAAGCAAAATTAACATCAGTCAAACAAAAGTGGCATCAGAAACATGAGTATAGTATTCCAACCAGAAATTGGAAAGCTATTTAAAATCAGGCCAGCATTGAAAACAGTAAGTCACTTCGTAATTTAATTCATAAAATTACTGTTTGATTGTCATTCAGTGACACTTCGATAATAACCTTCAAATTTGACAGATGCATTGGGAAGTTTGGAAGATATATAAGTTTTTTTAAATTTTCTATGCCACTATACGGTTTTAAAAACTCAACTAGTACCTACTTAAATCATGCACAATGTTACAATGCCTTAACAAAACCGTTACATGTACAGGGTTATTCATTATAAATTACCCACCCCTTATCATCGTTATTATTGCCTATAGAAAAAAAAGTTTTAAATAAAAGTTATGTGGTTATAACTGAATTTTGTTAAAATGCTATCAAAAGTACAGTGGCGTGCATAATTAAGGGGATACAAAAAAGTAATATATTTTTTTAAATGGAACACCCTGTATATTATTAAATTTTTGGAATGATCTTTCTTTCCTGATTTCAAAAATATACCATATGTTACCCTTACCTTATACCGTTTTTGAGTTATTAAACGTCAAATATCTTAGTTAAACTAGTTAACATTATTAAATATAACAAAGTTTTATTCAGGAAATTTAAATATAAATAAATGATAACTAATTTTTATTATTTCATTAAAGAAATGTCACTTATCAAACAAAATAGTTGCATTTTCATAGCTTACTTTAATAATTCCTATTTACAGTAACTAGTTTAACTAAGATATTCAACGTTTAATAACTCAAAAACGGTATAAGGTAAGGGTAACATATGGTATATTTTTGAAATCAGGAAAAAAAGGTCGTTCCAAAAATTTAATAATATACAGGGTGTTCCATTTAAAAAAATATATTACTTTTTTGTATCCCCTTAATTATGCACGCCACTGTACTTTTGATAGCATTTTAACAAAATTCAGTTATAACCACATAACTTTTATTTAAAACTTTTTTTCCTATAGGCAATAATAACGATGATAAGGGGTGGGTAATTTATAATGAATAACCCTGTACAATTTGCAGATGAACTGTCATTACTTGAAAGCTGAATTGACATTAGAATATTATTTACTGATTGTATGAAACCAACTTAGACATGACTTACACTTTTCATGGTGTACTGGATTTTAAATAGCTTTCCAATTTTTGGTTGGAATACTATACCTACAGAGTGATTTTTTAAAAACTGAATTGCAGCAGGCCCTGGATAGCCTGAATCAGTTGGCAGTACTGAAGTGTATTGTAAGTCTATGTCAAATACTATACAACATAGTACCAAAGAGCATACTATGTTAGGGTCGCATAAAGAAAACATGACCAATATTTCACAAGTCTCACCAATGTTTAACTTGTACAGATGATGTTACCCTGGTAACGAGGAATAAGGAAGAGCTGAAGGTAATAATAGCACAGCTGGTACAGATGGTAGAGCAATACGGTTTAAGAATTAACAAAAGAAACCAACTTTGTCAGAAGCAAGTTTTTAGATGTGAAAGAGCAGGGTGATAAAATTAAAAAAGGAGATCGTCTCTGTCATGTGGAAATAATTTTTAGGACGGTACCGGGCGCGATTAACAATGAAATCAAGGCAGCGTTAGTTCTGTACAATATAGAGAGGGGTAAAGAGATATTAAGAGCGCTTAAGTTGTAAATATGTCAAATAGTAGTCCAGCCTGGAGTATGGAAGTGAAGTGTGGATGCTGGAAAGAGAAAAAGAGAGCATTTTGAGAATGTAGAAAAAAAGGTGCTAAAAAAGTAAATGTAGATAGGAAAAGTGCACACACAAAGAAATAGGAAGAATATATAACCAACTTGTTGATTAAAATGTTAAGAGCCCACAGAGTAAGGTCATGTGCTGTGAATGGAATATGGAAAAATTCCAAAGAGGGTCCTAGGATGAGCGGTAGAAGATAGAAGTATGACGAGGTTAATCACGGTGAAGGTAAAAAGTGGGGGTGCAGGAGTGGACGAAAATCGTCATGGGCCTTTAAAGCCCCTAGAGCTTCTGCTTCTTCTTGAAAGCTACAAAAATCTTTAAATAAGTTGTTGGTATTTCCCTAATTTAACCATAATCTTTTCTGTACCTGGTTCCAATTCCAAAGAGGGTCCTAAGATGAGCAGTAGGAGATAGAAGAAAGACGAGGTAAACCACGGTCAAGGTGAAAAGTGGAGGTGCAGGAGTGGACGAAAATTGTCATGGGCCTTTAAGGCCCCTAGGACTTCTTCTGCTTCCTTTTGAAAGCTAGAAAAATCTTTAAATAAGTTGTTGGTGTTTTCCTAATTTAACTATAATCTTTGATGTACCTTGATTAAACTGATAAGGGCCCACAGAGTAACGTGCATCGGTCATGTGCTGCGAATGGAAGATGGAAAAATTCCAAAGAGGGTCCTAAGATGAGCGGTAGGAGATAGAAGAAAGACGAGGTAAACCACGGTCAAGGTGAAAAGTGGAGGTGCAGGAGTGGACGAAAATTGTCATGGGCCTTTAAGGCCCCTAAGACTTCTTCTGCTTCCTTTTGAAAGCTAGAAAAATCTTTAAATAAGTTGTTGGTGTTTTCCTAATTAACCTATAATCTTTGATGTACCTTGATTAAATTGATAAAGGCCCACAGAGTAACGTGCATCGGTCATGTGCTGCGAATGGAAGATGGAAAAATTCCAAAGAGGATCCTAAGATGAGCGGTAGGAAATAGAAGAAAGAAGAGGTAAACCACGGTCAAGGTGAAAAGTGGAGGTGCAAAAGTGGACAAAAATTTTCATGGGCCTTTAAGGCCCCTAGGACTTCTTCTGCTTCCTTTTGAAAGCTAGAAAAATCTTTAAATAAGTTGTTGGTGTTTTCCTAATTTAACTATAATCTTTGATGTACCTTGATTAAAATGATAAGGGCCCACAGAGTAACGTGCATGGGTCATGTGCTGCGAATGGAAGATGGAAAAATTCCAAGGAGAGTCCTAAGATGAGCGGTAGGAGATAGAAGAAAGATGAGGTAAACCACGGTCAAGGTGAACAGTGGAGGTGCATGAGTGGACAAAAATTGCCATGGGCCTTTAAGGCCCCTAGGACTTCTTCTGCTTCCTTTTGAAAGCTAGAAAAATCTTTAAATAAGTTGTTGGTGTTTTCCTAATTTAACTATAATCTTTGATGTACCTTGATTAAAATGATAAGGGCCCACAGAGTAACGTGCATCGGTCATGTGCTGCGAATGGAAGATGGAAAAATTCCAAAGAGGATCCTAAGATGAGCGGTAGGAAATAGAAGAAAGAAGAGGTAAACCACGGTCAAGGTGAAAAGTGGAGGTGCAGGAGTGGACGAAAATTTTCATGGGCCTTTAAGGCCCCTAGGACTTCTTCTGCTTCCTTTTGAAAGCTAGAAAAATCTTTAAATAAGTTGTTGGTGTTTTCCTAATTTAACTATAATCTTTGATGTACCTTGATTAAAATGATAAGGGCCCACAGAGTACCGTGCATGGGTCATGTGCTGCGAATGGAAGATGGAAAAATTCCAAAGAGGATCCTAAGATGAACGGTAGGAGATAGAAGAAAGACGAGGTTTATCACGGTCAAGGTGAAAATTGGAGGTGCAGGAGTGGATGAAAATCGTAATGGGCCTTTAAAGCCCCTAGAGCTTCTGCTTCTTTTTGAAAGCTACAAAAATCTTTAAGTAAGTTGTTGATGTTTCCCTAATTTACCTATAATCTTTGATGTATCTGGTTGATTAAACTGATAAGGCCCACAGAGTAAGGTGCAGGGGTCATGTGCTGCGAATGGAAGATGGAAAAATTCCAAGGAGGGTCCTAAGATACGCGGTAGGAGATAGAAAAAAGATGAGGTAAACCACAATCAAGGTGAAAAGTGAAGGTGCAGGAGTGGTCGAAAATTTTCATGGGCCTTTAAGGCCCCTAGAACTTCTTCTGCTTCCTTTTGAAAGCTAGAAAAATCTTTAAATAAGTTGTTGGTGTTTTCCTAATTTAACTATAATCTTTGATGTACCTTGATTAAAATGATAAGGGCCCACAGAGTAACGTGCATGGGTCATGTGCTGCGAATGGAAGATGGAAAAATTCCAAAGAGGATCCTAAGATGAACGGTAGGAGATAGAAGAAAAACGAGGTTAATCACGGTCAAGGTGAAAATTGGAGGTGCAGGAGTGGATGAAAATCGTAATGGGCCTTTAAAGCCCCTAGAGCTTCTGCTTCTTTTTGAAAGCTACAAAAATCTTTAAGTAAGTTGTTGATGTTTCCCTAATTTACCTATAATCTTTGATGTATCTGGTTGATTAAACTGATAAGGCCCACAGAGTAAGGTGCAGGGGTCATGTGCTGCGAATGGAAGATGGAAAAATTCCAAGGAGGGTCCTAAGATAAGCGGTAGGAGATAGAAAAAAGATGAGGTAAACCACGGTCAAGGTGAAAAGTGGAGGTGCAGGAGTGGACGAAAATCGTCATAGGCCTTTAAAGACCCTAGAGCTTCTGCTTCTTTTTGAGAGCTACAAAAATCTTTAAATAAGTTGTTGGTGTTTTCCTAATTTAACTATAATCTTTGATGTACCCTGATTAAAATGATAAGGGCGCACAGAGTAATGTGCATGGGTCATGTGCTGCGAATGGAAGATGGAAAATTTCCAAAGAGGATCCTAAGATGAGTGGTAGGAGATAGAAGAAAGGCGAGGTAAACCACGGTCAAGGTGAAAAGTGGAGGTGCCGGAGTGGACAAAAATTGTCATGGGCCTTTAAGGCCCCTAGGACTTCTTCTGTTTCCTTTTGAAAGCTAGAAAAATCTTTAAATAAGTTGTTGGTGTTTCCCTAATTTAACTATAATCTTTGATGTACCTGGTTAATTAAAATGATAAGGGCCCACAGAGTAACGTGCATGGGTCATGTGCTGCGAATGGAAGATGGAAAAATTCCAAAGGGGGTCCTAAGATGAGCGCTAGGAGATAGAAGAAAGACGAAGTTAATCACGATCAAGGTGAAAACTGGAGGTGCAGGAGTGGACGAAAATTGTCATGGGCCTTTAAAGCCCCTAGAGCTTCTGCTTCTTCTTGAAAGCTACAAAAATCTTTAAATAAGTTGTTAGTGTTTCCTTAATTTACCTATAATCTTTGATGTATCTGGTTGATTAAACTGATAAGGCCCACAGAGTATCGTGCATAGGTCATGTGCTGCGAATGGAAGATGGAAAAATTCCAAAGAGGGTCCTAAGATGAGCGGTAGGAGATAGAAGAAAGACGAGGTAAACCACGGTCAAGGTGAAAAGTGGAGGTGCAGGAGTGGACAAAAATTGTCATGGGCCTTTAAAGCCCCTAGAGCTTCTTCTGCTTCCTCATGAAAGCTACAAAAATCTTTAAATAAGTTGTTGGTGTTTCTCTAATTTACCTATAATCTTTGATGTATCTGGTTGATTAAACTGATAAGGCCCACAGAGTAAGGTGTATGGGTCATGTGATGCGAATGGAAGATGGAAAAATTCCAAAGAGGGTCCTAAGATGAGCGGTAGGAGATAGAAGAAAGACGAGGTTAATCACGGTCAAGGTGAAAAGTGGAGGTGCACGAGTGGACAAAAATTGGCATGGGCCTTTAAGGCCCCTAGGACTTCTGCTGCCTTTTGAAAGCTAGAAAAATCTTTAAATAAGTTGTTGGTGTTTCCCTAATTTAACTATAATCTTTGATGTACCTGGTCGATTAAAATGATAAGGGCTCACAGAGTAACGTGCATAGGTCTTGTGCTGCGAATGGAAGATGGAAAAATTCCAAAGAGGGTCCTAAGAAGAGTGACAGGAGATAGAAGAGGAGGTAAACCTCGGTCAAGGTGAAAAGCAGAAAAATGCATTATATTCCATAGAAACTCGAGGAGTATTTGACAATAAGTGGAGATATAGAAAAATGTTTGGAAGAAATATTATATAACAGTGACGCTTGAACGTGCCGAAACATTTACAGTAGAAAGTCCTCCCTAGGAACAATCCAAAAATGTGTGCCCCCCCCCCTGTAGAAATACCTCCTTGTTGAGTTATGGAGAGTGGAAGTTAACAAAAGTAAATTCTACAATGTTCTACCCACTGAAAGGAATAAGATTTAAATGAAAATCCATATTTTCCAACTGAAAAATCATTTTTAATATTTTAGGGTTCGAATGGAACAATTTGAACAAGGAAGCCTCTCATAGTTGCCCGTTTATCTCACTCTGAACCTAGCCTAATAATCTCATATTTTTTGACACGCTCTGCCTACATGTTTTCTATTTTTTAACCTAACCTAACCTACCATAACTTAAACTAACCTAACAAAAACTTGTAAGAAACTAAAAATTGATCAAATTACGATTTTCAAACTCAAGAAAGAAAATACTACGTTCAATTGGCAATTTACAACCAAATTATAAAAATAATGCAAAATATGTCTTTTTTTCCTTAATGAGTGAAACTATGAGCTTAGAAAGTCATAATGCGTTACTGAGTCGACACAGGGAAAAAAACAGTCTTAGAATCTTTGAAATGTTTAACTTGACTTCTCCCCATGTTAACTTCCGACCCCCAAGGAGGCTTTCGCACACTGCCACTTTAGTGGTGATGTAGGTCGACCCTAAGGAAAGTAATAGTAAGTAGACTATCCAGAGTTTGAGGGGGGTAAGAGGTACATAGAAGAATAAGAAGAGGGTTGTTCAAAAAGAGGAGGGAATCACATGAAAAAAATCCTCATTATTTAAAAAACTTTGTCCAATTTTGGTTAAGTTATTCTCCTAGATGATTTACATTTAGAAAATTGGTTCGTATTTCAATTTCATCTTATGCCAAACGACCACTAAAATGAACAAACGATCACGATATTTGTTTTATTTTGATATCAATTTCTAAAATTTCTTAATTGTTGAAACTGAACACAATGTCACAGTTTTCACATTGTCCAATCGATATCCAGGTCGTAAATTTCTCTACAACTTCCATAAGTGTCTTCATAGATGGAATGCACAACATTTAACTTTAAAGAAAATGTCAAAACCTACACAGAATGTCATGGCCAATTTTGATTTTGCATACTTGGTGGAAATGTGGTTTCCTCAACTCACATCATGGCAATTATTTATATAACACAATCGGATGCTCAAAAAAACAAAAACAAACAATAATTAAAAATTGCACTAGTAAAATATTCAAATCTGGTACGATTTATGATTTATTTACATAAAAAAACTATTAATAGCAAGTTTTTTAAATAAAAAAAAACTAATTTCCATTATTTATCTTATCATAAATGGTCCCTTCTCACATTTTGCACAATGCCTCTTCGAATAAACAAAACCCACTGTGAATCCCCAATTCGGTACAACCAGTATTTATCTAACAAACGCTTAACTTCTCCATAATTCTCAAACGAAAAAACCAAAGAATAATAGACAAAAACGATTTATTCGTGCAAAAGTAATACAAATAAAATTTATGGAGAAGCTAAAAGAATGATAGCACTTAGAGCACCCATAAAATAATACTGCATCAATTCGATCACGCACCTTAGCAAAGGATTTTTTGATTCGTTATCACAATTTCGACAGGTAAATCAATGCCGAGTCCTTTAGCTTCTCCAAATACATTAAAAATACAATAAGTTAAATAAGTTATAAAGCTCATAGTGCAACCATTCCAGAATCATAGTCTTACAGCTAGGCCTCTAAACTACACATAAAGCTAATCTACTGGATAACATAAACTTGACCTCTTCAACGTAAACTATCTTAACAACTAATCACGCACATGGTCGCAACTCACCAATGCGCTGAAGCTGAAAGGGGGTAAGGCAATGGAATGCTGCTTGAGGATTTCCTCCAGGTGGGCCACCTTCGCTTGCAGGCGGCTGATCTCCTCGCTGTCGTTCACTGAGATTGAGAGAGACGAGTCGACGGCATCTAGCTCTGTGTCAAAGCCGCTCTCGCTCGACGTAACAGGGAGCTCCAAGTTATCTGACTTGGTTTTGTGGCACTTGCGGACTTTGCCCAGTCTTGGACTGCCATCACCTAGTAAGACGTGTATCTTTAGAGAGAATGAGCAGAACCTGCTTGGAGTTACTTAATCTATTAGTCAGAGGTTATGGTTTTTGAACTGGGGCTGTAATCTGTGGAATTACTGCGCCCATTACTTTAATAGATAACAGATAATGTGCACTTCACTTGTTTTCTGAACTGTGTACTTCATTTTTGTTATGTGTGAATAGAGTGTACTTTAGTTTTTGAGTTTAAAAATTATTAAAAGTGAAGTCGGAACTAGCCAACCAGTCTTATTCATGACATGATTTTTTTTAAATAAAATTATCAGAACTCTGGTAAGTACAAGAAAAGTACACAAGCTTTTCACTGGCATTTTAATTTTATTATTAGAAACTATTAATTAAGGTTAAGACAAGCGTATTAACCGGCAGAGTGGCATTTGATCAAGGGCTGTCTATGTATATAAAAATAACTATTCCAACTAAAAACTCCATAGGTGATCTGTTTATAAGAAGTTCAATGGACAAACTAAAATTGAAATACAAGATATTCAAATATTTTATTTTTCCGTATTGTTCAAATTATTTTCGTTCTTTTCTTTTTCTTATTCAATTTACAACAAAGAAAACTGATTTGCATTTATTGATAGTTGTGTGTCTATTAGTAATAAAATGGCAAAGAAAGCTCGAAGAATCTGAAAATGGTTCAAAAGAGTAAAGGAGATTGGAAATGGTAAATTGGTAGTAACTGTTAAAATAGTGATTTAAAACAGTTGTTTTTGGTCTAACCTATGATATGCGGTACAAATTTTATGACTTCTTAGTTTCTTTTATTTATATTTTTGACATTTACCACTAACTGACATTTTTCTATTTCAATAAAAAGAGTAAAGATGATTAGAAATGGTAAATTGGTAGTAACTGTTAAAATAGTGATGTAAAACAGTTGTTTTTGGTCTAACCTACGATATGCGGTTCAAATTTTATGACTTCTTAGTGTCTTTTATTTATATTTTTGACATTTACCACTAACTGACATTTTTCTATTTCAATAAAAAGAGTACAGGTGATTAGAAATGGTAAATTGGTCTAACCTACGATATGCGGTTCAAATTTTATGACTTCTTAGTTTCTTTTATTTCTATCTTTGACATTTACTAGTAACTGACATTTTTCTATTTCAATAAAAAGAGTAAAGGTGATTAGAAATGGTAAATTGGAAGTAACTGTTAAAATAGTGATGTAATTCAGTCGTTTTTGGTCTAACCTACGATATGTGGTTCAAATTTTATGACTTCTTAGTTTCTTTTATTTATATTTTTGACATTTACCAGTAACTGACATTTTTCTATTTCAATAAAAAGAGTAAAGATGATTAGAAATGGTAAATTGGAAGTAACTGTTAAAATAGTGATGTAATTCAGTCGTTTTTGGTCTAACCTACGATATGCGGTTTAAATTTTATGACTTCTTAGTTTCTTTTATTTATATTTTTGACATTTACCAGTAACTGACATTTTTCTATTTCAATAAAAAGAGTAAAGATGATTAGAAATGGTAAATTGGTAGTAACTGTTAAAATAGTGATGAAAAACAGTTGTTTTTGGTCTAACCTATGATATGCGGTTCAAATTTTATGACTTCTTAGTTTCTTTTATTTATATTTTTGACATTTACCACTAACTGACGTTTTTCTATTTCAATAAAAAGAGTACAGGTGATTAGAAATGGTAAATTGGTCTAACCTACGATATGCGGTTCAAATTTTATGACTTCTTAGTTTCTTTTATTTATATTTTTGACATTTACCAGTAACTGACATTTTTCTATTTCAATAAAAAGAGTAAAGATGATTAGAAATGGTAAATTGGTAGTAACTGTTAAGATAGTGATGTAAAACAGTTGTTTTTGGTCTAACCTACGATATGCGGTTCAAATTTTATGACTTCTTAGTTTCTTTTATTTATATCTTTGACATTTACCCGTAACTGACATTTTTCTATTTCAATAAAAAAAGTAAAGATGATTAGAAATAGTAAATTGGTAGTAACTGTTAAAATAGTGATGTAAAACAGTTGTTTTTGGTCTAACCTACGATATGCGGTTCAAATTTTACGACTTCTTAGTTTCTTTTATTTATATTTTTGACATTTACCAGTAACTGACATTTTTCTATTTCAATAAAAAGAGTAAAGGTAATTACAAATGGTAAATTGGTAGTAACTGTTAAAATAGTGATGTAAAACAGTTGTTTTTGGTCTAACCTACAATATGCGGTTCAAATTTTATGACTTCTTAGTTTCTTTTGTTTATATTTTTGACATTTACTAGTAGCTGACATTTTTCTATTACAATAAAAAGAGTAAAGGTGATTAGAAATGGTAAATTGGTAGTAACTGTCAAAATAGTGATGTAAGTTCAGTTGTTTTTGGTTTAACCTACGATATTCCGTTCAAAATCAATGCTTTCTTAGTATTTTTTTTAAATATTTTTAAATTAATTAATAATTGACTTTTGTTTATTTGAATAATATAAATAAAAGTGACTGGCATTTACAATCATATTGGTAACAACTGTTCCAATACTGTAAGTGTATTTGTTTTGTTTCTAAGAACAGTCACTTTATAAAACGATTGAAAACATTAGGCAGATTGTAAAATAATGAATGACGAGTGAAGATTTTACAATGAGGCACGTTTTATAAAGTGGTTAGCCGTTTATCAAATAGCTGATTTTGTAATGTGGCTACAACATATCTACTTAGGGTTAAAAATAAAAAAATTAACCAAAATCGCATTGTAAAGAATAAACAAACATCTAAGTTATGCGTTTTCATTAAATGCAACAATAAGTATTGATCCATAACAACAATGAGTGTTTCCATTGTCAGTGTGGCAACTGTCGATTGTTTTTATAACGGTATCATTTATGACATTTAACGGTACCTGAAATTATGCTTCTATATTAACAGTTTAGCTACTCTACATTCAATTTTAAATTTAGTGTTTTCAAAAGTCTGTTTACTAATCCACCTGAAACTAAGTACCGAAGCAATTATACGCCTCTGAAAGCAAGAGTGCAATGACCTCTTAAAGAGGGTAATTTGGTGAATCATTGCCCGAGTAGCATGGAGGAACACTTATGTGAGTCACTGTGTATAAAGCTGGTGGCTATTGGAGATGGCTAATGGATAAGAGGGCCGCACTCCATTGTTATGATATGTTACAAACGAAACAAAAACAAATCAATACTTCTGCTGCCATTTGTCCAAACACTTATTCATTTTAAATTTGTTCAATCATTCTGAGCAATCCCTTAGTTAATGCAAACAACACATTTCAAGATTCACAGATAAGCATCAGGCTTAGGGGCCATAAATAAGTAATTACTACACGTTAGCAAAATTTACGGTTGAAATAGGTAGCCCTTGCAGACGATTCAATTGTTTTTGACTCACTTCATGAAATGTCACTGTGCACAGCCATTGTTTCTTGCATGGCCTGCTGATTTTTTGGGAGAAAATTCTATTTCAGTAGCAATTTTAGATGTAAATTAGGTAAAAGAATTCTTCTAAACTAATATTAAGTAGCAAAAAATATTTTTTGGGCTACAGTGACACTTGAGACAAACATTTAAAAAAAAATTAAAAATAAGCTCTTATATATGGCAAAAGTCCCCTTAGCTTTTTTAGGAGTTCAAAAATGTGAAAAATGTTGAGCAGCATGGCTACTTATCTAACACCTGTGACATTTGGCGTGGAATTTAAGCGCTAAATTGAGGATTTTGTTTTAAAAAATTGATGAAGCAAATTAATATCCACATAAGAAAACAAATACTTGTTAAAATTATGCTGTTCGACAGTTATATTGTAAAATGACTAAATGATGACACCTGGTGGGCGAAATGTAGTGTGTTCTAAGCCAAATCTTATTACTTACAAGAACTCCACAACACCCAAGCTTCAGATTCTTATATCATCAACCAAAATTGTTAATAAACTGCTTCAAAACTTACACAACTTCAGCTGGGCTTATAAACTTGCTGTAACACTTAGTAACTTTCTTTGCATAACTGGGATAACCTACTTGTTTTTACTATCTAGGAGTGTTCTATGGAGAATTCAAGACTGGAATATTTATTAGTCGAGTGGGTAGTCTGTTTTTGCCTACTTTCCAGACTTTTCAATTTCAAGTTTGAATGTTACAAACTTTTATATTTAACCGACAATTACACTAAACTAACCTTTTAAATGTTTAATAATAGCAACAAACCGTTATGTATGAATTTGCAAATGAATAATTAGGCAGAAACCACTCTCTGCCTGACTTCATCAGCCTTAAAATAGAGATGACAGCAGAACAAATTGGTCTTACAAGTACATACTCAATCACAACAGATCAGCGCAGAATTTAATTGCCACTTACCTAATCCTAAAACATTCAAGTCCTTGGAAGGTGAATCGTCACTCCTACGCTTAGAACCGAGTCCTACACCTTCACAAATAATCGAGACGTTTTCCTCCATTGACTGTTCAAGATTATGGAAGGTGGGAGTGCTGGACACTTTGGTCCGCATCATGCAGATCTGATTGTTCAAGCTCTCGATCTCCGTTAGCATTTCGTCGTTCTTATCCCGGAGCTGAGAGTTTTCAATCTGCAAAGCCGACAGCTTCGTCAGGAGCGGCTCAATCTGCGCCTGCTGGTTCTCGTACTCGTAATTCTGCTTCTCGCTCTCGAGCAGACTAACCTGCTCCGTCAAAACCTCCTTAACCTGCTGCAGCTCGGAGATTTGACTGTTCAAGACGTGATTTTCCTTCTCCACAGTCACCGAGTATTCTTGAGCCAGCAACAGGTCGTTGCGTAATTTCGCCTCTTCTGCCTCGAGGCACAGAATTTTGTGCTCCAGGCTTTGGTTCAAATGCGATATCTGCTCCTTCTCCCCCGTGAACTGCTGCGTCACCTCCTTGATGATGTCCGCATGCCTTTGCTCGAGCAGCTTGACCTGGTTCTGCGTGCTCTGCTCCATGCGTGCGTGGTTGTCGTCCACCTCCTGCGCGAGCATGGTGGCACGGTTGTTGGCCTCAAAGACGTCGCCTTTGAGCTTTTCCCGCTCCGCGTACATCTGCTCCAGGATGTTCTTCAGGCACCGAATCTCCGACTTGTAGAGGGCCAGGACGGCCTGCAAGAGGACCACGCGGGGGTTGCTGAAGTCCGATTTGGCCTCGCTCAAGCCCTTGATCTCCTTTTCTAGCGCGGAGGCAAGGTCCGCGACACTTATTTGCTGGCATGCAAAGCCCAGCTCTTGCAAGAGGACCTTTGTGGAAAAAGAAAAAATTTAAGGGGGAGCTTTGGAAATAAACTTGAACAGTTATCAGAACTACCCATATGAAGGGTAGTTTATAATAATAAATATGAATTTCTACTTTTAAATGGTTATGAACTCGGACAATTATGGCTCATTTAAATTATATAGAAACTAGAAACTCCTATTTAGGTTGTGGTAAAGCCTGCCTGATTGAAATAGGGCAAAGAGAAGGAGTAACCCTCATTAAAAAAATACGGTTCAAATGGAACGGCTGATAGCACCCTGTAAGAAATTATGGAAATAAAAAATTATATTACCTATTTCGCAATGTTGGAGATTTTTTCGAAGTACTCTGAAATTAAGTTCTAAATATCCGTTAAAATACTGTACTCAAATACTGAAAAAGTATCTAGAAACTATTATCAAATGCAATAAAATTATTGAAATTGTTATAAAATGTTATAAAACCAGGACAAAATGTAAAAAATGAGCTATGAAATTGTCGAATTTTTAAAGAAATGCAATGTTGGAATTACCATAAGATTGTCTCACATTTCTTATATGGTTTGAAAATGGAATTTATTGTTGAATAGTCAGAAAAAATACTATAGGTTACGTGATAAATAGTCCCAAAATTATTATAATCCCATCATTCATGAAATGCTATGAAACTATTGTAGCATACTATAAAATTATCTCTATATAATTATGAAATGCTATAAAACTGTTGGAATTTTGAAATTCTATGAAATTACTTAAATTACTATAAATTCCTACAAAATGATCTCATTTTATATGAAATGCAATGAAACTGGAGAAATTACTACAAAACACCAATAACATAATTGTAAACTGCCGTAAAAATGTGTCAAACTCCTAAAATAAAGCTATGTAATTGGTGAAATTATCGTGAAATTATTACAAAATTCTATCAAATTATACAAATGACTATAAAACTAGTGAAATTACCATACAATAAATTTCATTGTAAAACACCGTAAAATTATAATAAAATCTTAAGATCAAGCTACGAAATTGGTGAAATTACTATAAAATACTATGAAATTATCTCAAATCCCTAATGAAATGCTATGAAATGCTATGAAACTAGTGAAATTATTATAATACACAATAGGATTCTTAAAAACACCAGAAGATTACGTCAAAATCTTAAAATTCAGTTATGAAATTAGTGAAATAAACTCTAAATGATTACGAAATCCTATGAATTTATTTAAATCAGAGTGAAATACTATGAAATTATCTCAATGAAATGCTATAAAACTAGTGAAATTATTATGAAACAGTACAAAATTATAGTGAAATACCATCAAATTGTTGAAATTGTCTCGAGTTTATGAAATTCTATGAAATTATTGTAGCATACTATAAAATTATCTCTATATAATTATGAAATGCTATAAAACTGTTGGAATTTTGAAATTCTATGAAATTACCGGAAATTACTTAAATTACTATAAATTCCTACAAAATGATCTCATTTTATATGAAATGCAATGAAACTGGAGAAATTATTACAGAACACCAATAACAAAATTGTAAAATGCCGTAAAAATGTGTAAAACTCCTAAAATAAAGCTATGCAATTGGTGAAATTATAGTGAAATTATTACAAAATTCTATCAAATTATACAAATGACTATAAAACTAGTGAAATTACCACACCATAAATTTTATTGTGAAACACCGTAAAATTATAACAAAATCTTAAGATCAAACTACAAAGTTGGCGAAATTACTATAAAATACTATGAAATTATCTCAAAGCCCTTCTGAAATGCTATGAAACTAGTGAAATTATTATAATACACAATAGGATTCTTAAAAACACCAGAAGATTACGTCAAAATCTTAAAATTAAGTTATGAAATTGGGGAAATAAACTCTAAATGATTACGAAAGCCTATGAATTTATTTAAATCAGAGTGAAATCCTATAAAATTATCTCAATGAAATGCTATAAAAACTAGTGAAATTATTACGAAACAGTACAAACTTATAGTGAAATACCATCAAATTGTTGAAATTGTCTCGAGTTTATGAAATTCTATGAAATTATTGTAGCATACTATAAAATTATCTGTATATAATTATGAAATGCTATAAAACTGTTGGAATTTTGAAATTCTATGAAATTACCGGAAATTACTTAAATTACTATAAATTCCTACAAAATGATCTCATTTTATATGAAATGCAATGAAACTGGAGAAATTATTACAGAACACCAATAACATAATTGTAAAATTCCGTAAAAATGTGTCAAACTCCTAAAATAAAGCTCTGCAATTGGTGAAATTATCGTGAAATTATTACAAAATTCTATCAAATTATACAAATGACTATAAAACTAGTGAAATTACCACACAATAAATTTTATTGTGAAACACCGTAAAATTATAACAAAATCTTAAGATCAAGCTACAAAGTTGGCGAAATTACTATAAAATACTATGAAATTATCTCAAAGCCCTTCTGAAATGCTATGAAACTAGTGAAATTATTATAATACACAATAGGATTCTTAAAAACACCAGAAGATTACATCAAAATCTTAAAATGAAGTTATGAAATTGGGGAAATAAACTCTAAATGATTACGAAATACTATGAATTTATTTAAATCAGAGTGAAATACTATGAAATTATCTCAATGAAATGCTGTAAAACTAGTGAAATTATTATGAAACAGTAGAAAATTATCGTGAAATACCATCAAATTGTTGAAATTATCTCGAATTTGTAAAATTCTATGAAATTACTCAGATTACTATACAATACTAATATATTGCCTCATTTCCTATGAAATAATATAAGATTTGTGAAATTATTATACAACACTTTAAAATTATTGCAAATAAAAAATAACCATCAAATTACGACAAAATCTTGAGATCAAGTTACGAAATTCGTGAAATTGTCTCAAAATGAAACTACACAAATTACTTTGAAATACTATACAGTTATTTCAAATTTCTTATGAATTGATATGAAAGTAGTGAGATTATTGTAGAACAAAAAAATTATTGTAAAATACCAAAAATTGACAAAATCCTATGATCAAGCTATGATATTGGTAAAATTATCTCGAAATTATTACAAAATTCTATGTAATTACAGTGAAATCTCTCATAACAGACACTCTATTAAGTGGACCCCTCTATTAAGCAGACATTTTGCTTGGCACCATCGAGAACCAATGTAGTTTAAATGCAAGGGTATCTCCGTTAAGCGGACTCTCCGTTAACAAGAGGCAGACAGAAAAATTCTGGAAATTTTGAAATATTTCCCTCTTTTAAACGAACATGTTACTAATTATTATGTGCTTAAATGCTAGAGAACTAGGGGAATTACACGTTTTCATATGTGTTGTATTGGGATTGGGCGCACTATAAATTGAGTGTTCAGATGCTAGCTAGGAAACTAGGGGAATTACCTCTTTTCATATGTTTTCCAACTTTAATCCTCAGTTGTGTATCTGAATTTTGAAAGTGAAAAGGTTGTTCTGCCAAAACGATTGTATTTATCTATAGCAAAGTGCTCTTTATTTATAGCTGCATTTGATTAAAAGCAGGTAGGTTTTCCTCACTACAGGCTACAGGCTGATATGTATGTACTAAAGCAATGTTTCACAGTAGTGTCATAATGGAGAGCAAACGCAGCACTAAACACATGCTAACCTTACAAGAAAAAGGTGAAATTTTGAATTGATACGATGAAAACAAACCCAGCGTACGAAATTTGGCAATGAAATTCGAAATTGGAAAACCCCAAGCAGCAAATGTTATTCGAAAAAAGACGAATTAATAAAGAAGTGGTGTGACTGTAGAAAAGTTACTAAAAAGCTTAGTTTTTTAAAAGTATAACTGGATTTCAAATAGACCAACTTATGTACTTATGACTGGTTTATGATAGCTCAAAATACAAATATTACATTACATTTTTTATGTCGTTCTATATTCAAATAAAGATTAAACAAAAAAACTCGAAAATTAAAGCATTCCTTTTAAGAGGACACCTCCATTAACCCTGCAGTGCGCGCGCCCAGTTTCATGACACGTCTCTTAGACCCAAAAACTAAGAACCATTTATATGACAATAAATTTTAATATGAGATGTTTATTTACAATTACCAAGATTTTCAGTTATATTTCAGTTGCTGCTAACATTACAAAATTATTATTCTATTTATTGTTTTCTATTTTTTAAAGGTTAAAGATCCATGGTTTGTCTATGTGTATTCTGCTTCTGTTTGCTTCACAAATGTCAAAGTCGCGATGACATAAGATGCCATTTACAAAAATGAGAGCATGTTCCGATAGGGTGATTACTTTTGCGCCACCTGTTACTAACGTCGATGTATATTGCAACATAAATTATTTGTGAGGTCATTGCAGCTACATTCAATGTAAAAATAATCAAGAAGACAAAAAATTTCACAAACGTAAACAGTCACGCCAAGGCTCACAGACTTTTTTTCAAATAACTCACGAACACTAACAACTGTGCTTATGCCGATTATCGGGAAGCAAGTTTAAAAATTTGAAGCTACCTAGACGCACCTATTACACCACGTTTAACAAATTCCCACTCAATAATGTATGCATCGGGTCTGTGAGACTTGGCGCGACCACTGCAAGGTTACGCGGACAAAAATCGTGACATCGCAGTGTCCGCTTATGAGAGATTTCACTGTATACAAGTTACTACAGTGAAATCTCCTATAAGCGGACACTCACGGTGCCAAAGTTTTTGTCTGGTTATTAGAGGCGTCCGCTTAAGGAAAAAATCCATTTTTATGTTTAAAAAAGTCGTATTATGCAAAGGTATACGCGCTAACAATACAGATATAGGAATAAAATAATTTTAACGAAGTTATGTAATAGTTGTTACAAAATCTAAAATACTCGTTTGACGTAAAGGTTTTTTTCGACGAATGACATCGAAAGTAAATTTTTCTCACTGTCATATGACAACAGAAAGTTGACATTTGCCGCTGAGCGTGCGTTTTCATCACTTTGCCGCTCGCCGAGCGTTTTGGGTTTCCACGTGAACAAAATAGGTAGCCACGTCCGAATGTTTCCTTGACAAAGCCCGTCATTTGTGGAAATAATCGCGTCACATATCATAGACTGCGCGAGTAATGTTAACTTGATTGTCAATTAATTTTTGCAATAAAATGAATTTGATATTTTCCTTTAATAATATGCTCAGTCGTCGAAAAAATAGTATGTATATTTCGAGCTAAAAGTGCGCTTGCCGCTTTTGCATGATTGCTGGTTTCGACTTCGTCTCAACCAGCAATATTCATGCGCAAGCGGCAAGAATGCACTTTCAGCTCTTAACATACAATATACTATTTCTGACTGCTTATTATATTTTCCGCAGGTATTTCTAAATATTTTAACAATTTGAATACGTACTTTCTTTACCAAAAATTTAAAATTTGTCACTGTTAATGCTTCCCTGTAGGTCTTGATTACATTCTCATACATCGTCATCGTTTTCTAATTCTGTCAACTGCACATCAATCATCGACATATAGAAATGGACCGCTAATGGACGACTGCGCAACTCTTTGTGTTAGAAAGAGAAAGAGAACACTTTAAGAACTATCTTTTCTTTTCCTGCCGGCCTCCTATTGGCCGACAGAAAATGTTCCGTTTCATGCCGGTCTTCTATTGGCCGACAGAAAATGACGTCACAGCGACAGGGCGGTCGCTCCGTACGCTACTGAGCGCCAACAGGACAGAGCGTTCTCAAGTCATATGCGTTCTCTTTCTATCCCGTTTGGCTCGCGCAGCTCTGACTAGTGGTCCATTTCTATATGTCGATGACATCAATGGCAGCTGATTTACCTGAAATTCCGGTTACATCATCTTCCAGGGTTATTTCTGTGTCAATGTTTACAAATTCGTCAGGGTCGACGTCTTTGATTTCTGGGATATTCCTATACAGTCCAGCCCTTACCGATAAGGATAAATCGTCCTCTGGTTCGAATTGATTACAGTAGCGTAAATTGATACCCGCAGACTCCGCGGCCGCGGGGGGCCCTGAGCCTAGTTTTCTTATTCTTTCATTCCATAAAAGCAAGCAGGAACAATTCTTCCTATTTTTATTGTTATCATAATGGGCTGCCCACGCAAAAGGCAAAGTAGTTTTGAATTGCAGTCCTCTAAAATCAAGGGACATGGATTGTTTTGTAATGATATCGTGCATAGGGCAATGAAAGTGTCGAATTTCCTGCGGTAATAACGCTGATTTGAGTTGACTTAATACCGCCCCCCGTATTGCAAAAGAATTCTATAATTTAACAACATGATCATTAAATGTTAGATTTATGGATTGTTTTGACGCCTCATGACATTAGCTGGGCCTGCATTTTAAAGTGTCCGTACAAGAGAGATTCACAGTCTAAAAATTGTCGAAAAATGGTGTCCGTGTCCGTTTAAGAGAGTGTCCGTTTAATAGAGAAGATTTTATTAGTAAAGTTAATGCAAGCAAGTTGGTTCCCAACAAAATGACCGGGTAAGAGAGGTGTCCGGTAAGGGAGATTTCACTGTATAAAATACTAATAAATCAAATCAAATTTCTTATGAAATGCTAAGAAACTATCGATATTATTGTAGAACATAATAAAATTATTGTGAAATATCAAAAATATGACAAAATCCTAAAATAAGCTATGAAATTGGCAAAATTTACGAAATTATTACGACAATAATCTCTATGAAATTATACAAATGACTGTAATTTACTATGAAATTAGTAAACCTTATTATAAAACACAATAAAATTGCTAAAATTCTAAAAAATTAGAACAAAATCCTACGATCGGGCTATGAAATTGGTGAAATTATCTCGAAATTAACACAATAAAATTGCTAAAATGCTAAAGAATTAGAACAAAATCCTACGATCAAGCTATGAAATTCGTTAAATTATCTCGAAATTTTACATATTACTATAAAATTATTTTAAATTTCTTATGAAATGCTATGAAAGTAGTAAAATTATTGTACAACATAAAAAACGTATTGTAAAATAACAAAAAATTAAGACATACTCTCTTATGAAATACTATGAAACTAGAGATACTATTGTAGAAAATAATAAAATTATTGTAATATACCAAAAAATATGACAAAATCCTAAGGTCAAACTATGAAATTGGTGAAATTATTCCAAAATTATTATAAATACTATAAAACTATATCAAATTTTCTATGAAATGCTATGAAACTAGTGAAATTATAGATTATTACACACAACTGTCACATAACTGATATCATCCAACGAGAATCATGCATTTTTTGAAAATCGACCAATCCCGAACTGCTTACCTGATAAGCGCCCGTGGGCTGCTTACCAAGCGATAAGCTCCCTAGGGATAATTATCGACCCCGTGGATGGTGTCATAATTAGAAATAGAAATGCAAGCAACAAGCAATTTGAATTTTTTTGGTATTATTAGATCAATATTAAATAATATTTCGTATACAGGTTTTGTGTAATAATCTTCAAAATATAAACGCAGGAAACATACTTACATATAATTTAGCCCGTGCCAAAAGTCATCCTGCTGGTTACTCTTAAAAAACTGCCCTCGGGACAGTTTTCATTGCAACCAGCACTCGACTCTTGGCGTGTGCAAAATTATAGGTAAGTATGTCTCGCCCTTGTTATATTACTATTGAGTACAATAAAATTATTGAGATATACTATAAAGCTATGATAAAATGCTAAGATCAAGCAAGCTAACAAATTGAAAAAAATCTAAAAATAACTATGATATTCTATGAAATTTCCTCAAATTTGGTATGAAATGCAATGAAAGTACCTAGGCCTAATGAAATTATTATAGAACATAACATCCTAAGATAGAGCTATGATATTGGTAAAATCCTGAAATTATTATGAAATTCTATGAAATTATACAAGTTATTACAAAATACTACGAAATCATATGAAATTTCTTATGATATGCTATGATACTAGTGAAATCATTATAGAATACAATAAAACTATTGCAATATACGTAAAATTATGACAAAACTATTATGAAATTATACACGTCACTGTAGAAATTATTATAGAACACTACAATTATTGTGAAATGCCATAACATTGTGACAATATTCTAAGGTCAAGCTGTAAAATTGATGAAATTGTTACAAAATGTATGAAATTATAGAAATTACAATAAAAAAGTATGAGAAACTATCTAAAATTTCTTATGAAATGCTATGAAACTAGTGATATTATTGTAGAACAAAATATTTTTATAAATTACCAAAAAAATTAAGGAACTCCTAAGATCAAGGTATGAAATTGATGAAATTATCTTTAAATTATTAGAAAATTGTTTGAAATTATAGAAGTTACTGTAAAATATTATAAAACTATTTCAAATTTATTTAAAAATGCTATGAATCTAGTGACGTTACAGGACAATAAAATTATTGTAAAATACGAAAAAATTATGACAAAATCGTAAGATCACGCTATGAAATCGGTGAAGTTATATCGAAATTCTATGAAACATTATTAAGAAATCGTCTCAACATAATAACGAAAAGGTATACCATACAATTATTGAAATTATTATGAAACGATAAAATTAGAAGATCTTAAAAGAGAGCTAGGACATCGTTAAAATTATTAGAAAATTCTATGAAAATATTATAAAATACTTCTCTCAAATTTCTTATAAAAATGTTATGAAGATAGTGAAATTATTACAGACAACTTCAAAATTACTTCCAAAATATAACATTTCAAGAAATAGTTGAGTATTATGAACTGGTATGGAATTATTGTTGTTATGTGATTAAAAATTAATTGGAATTAGCAGAAGTGGGACGTTTCTTCTGAAATTTGATTCAATTGATAGATTCAAATCGTCAAAACTGATTCAAATAATCGATTCCAGGTTTAAAGATCCTTTTTTTAGATGACGGATCCAAATCTTCAATTTAACTTCAGAATTGTTGTTACAGTAGACAGTTACAGTGACTATTCAATTTACCTGTTATCTGCCAAAAAGTGGCCAATGAAAATCCAGAATTTGACGTTTCTTCATACAAGTGACTATTTTAAACAAATGCAGTTTTTATTAGAAAAAATTAATTTTAGTTTTCCGTTACTATAGAAATTGCTTGGTTTGTTGCTAGTAGATTTACTGAAAACTAATTTGAAAAAATAGTTTGGCTCATTGAATAGTCCCTCGGGTACCGTCGAATACCATTCTTAGTGATAGTTAAGTAGATTATCTTTGCGGTGGTATCAGTACTCATGTACACGTCATTTGCTCTGAAGAAATATATTTTGTAAATTTTCCGCTCCATTTCCATTTCCCTACATTAAAAAAATTTGAAAGTAAAAACAATAGCAATTATAATTACATTCAAAATTCGTTATTTCCAAAGTTTTCGTTAAAGATCTTGGTTCCGTCTATCTTCGTACTCCCCTACTCTTAATAAAATAAAGAAACATCGCACAGCGCCTGAATACACGATTCGAATCTGAAAAGTGAATATTCGAATATGAATCCTTTTTCATTTGCTTGACGAATTCGGATCACGAATCCTTTTGTGCTCAAGCATTTGAATATCTCTTACAAATCCTTTTCGAGGATTCGAGTCATACGCACCTCTGGCAGTTAGTGAAATTATTATAAAATATTTTAAAAAATCCCGAAATTATCTTGAAATATTAAGAAATCGTCAAAATTATATCAAATTTGTTAAAAAATGCTATGAAATTAATGAAAATATTACAGAGCATGAAATGGCATTAAGTGCTAGAAAATTATGTTAAAATTAAAACAAAATGCTAAAGCTACGCTATCAAGTTATTGATATTATCTGCAAATTATAAGGAAACGCCATGAAATTAGTGTGAAATGCTATGAAACTCATGAGATTATTGTACAGTGCTTTAAAACTCTCCATAAAATATTATGAAATGCTACAAAGTTGTTGACATTTTTAGAAAATATTAATAAATAATCTTTCAAAATTATTCATATTATTATGAAATACTAAACAATTATTTCAACGTTTTTATGAAACGTTGAGATAAGTGGTTAACTCTGTACACAACAATTTTACTCCAAGTACAGGCGGTAAATCACTATTAGGGTTTTTAAAATGTTGGATTTTGATTTAAAAAAGAGTTGTCCAGGTTCTATTAAAGCCATATCTCTACTGAATAAATAGCAAGAAACTGTTGCGAAAGTATGACTCAATTGATGAGGATAAACAGGGCTAAATTAAAGGAACTCAAGCATGAGAAAATAAACCTTTTTAAATACATATTTCAAGGATAATTAGCTTATAAACTGAATTTAATTTGATTGTAAGTTAGACCTATAAATAAGTTCATTTATTATTAAACATAATATATTAGCACACCGAATCATCACTATATCTTAATTTGTTTATTCTTAATTACGTTAATATAAGGTTCCCCAATAGAAACGATGTTTTTAAAATGAAATAAAATACAAAATATTTGAGACAAAAGCAAAACTTATGACAATTATGTTTTGAATAACACATTATTCAAATGTCCACCTCGGCTTCGTTTGCAGGATCGAATCCGATGAACCCAATTTTCGGTAACTTTGTGCAATACATCAGGGGTAAATTCATTAATGCAGCGTTCGATGTTCAATTTCAAAGCGTCAATAGTTCGAGGTTTATTGGCATAGACCAACGACTTTAAATAACCCCACAAGAAAAAGTCCAAAGGTGTTAAATCACAACTTCTTGGAGGCCAATTAACAGTTCCATTTCTAGAGATTACAGACTCACCAAACTTTTCTATCTTTTTATAAAATTTTTGGATAATAATCAAACGTTGTTGAAGCGTGTATTTTCACACGATCAATTGTCAAACTATACTAAAAACAAATGACAGCTTGTGAGAGTTCTAAAATTTTAGATATGGTTGCTATGGCGTTTTAAAAACATATCGTTCCTACTGGGAAACCCTATATTAATAGTATCATTTCACAAAGCTGCTTAAATATTTTTTAAAACTATAAATGTTTGTCATTTTTTTACAGAGAATTTTGTGTACACGCTTTATTTAATTTAAGCAGCCTAAAATCAAATCGATTACTCGTTTTATATTGGTGCACATCAGCATTTAGTATCAAATGATCCCTCACATAATTTGGCAATAAATTAATAACAGCTTCGTAAGTCAAAACCATTGTACTAATAATAAATACAGTTTGACACTTAGCCATTGTAATGTATTCAGCATTAACTTAATATTAGTATATTTAGGACATTGTAAAATATTTTGCATCGTGCTGTTTTGTTTTTCCAATCTTTGCAAATCCACGTCGTAACAAAGAAAGAGGATACTAAAGTGTGGCGCAATAATGGTTTTATACACTACTGGCTATTCCTATTTTTTTAGCTACTTTCTTAATTATAAAATCTATATTACTACAAAAAGTAAGTCCATTATCTATAATTATTCTTAGATATTTGATTTCATACACTTGTTCTAGTTCTAGACAGTCTTATTTTACTTTAACGGATATATTTTCTCCATTAATTTTATTTAACACAATTATGCATTTTGTTTTGGCAATATTTAATTTTAGTTTATTGATTTGTAACCACTAAGATATTCTCTCAATTCATTTCCAGATCATTGATGTACAATAGGAATAGGAAGAGACCTAACACAGATCCTTGCGGAACCCCCAACGTGTTAAGAATTTCCGTCAAATAGTTGGAGTTGAATTTAAAGGAAGAATGTTGAAAAATTTACGAGTTCAAGGGGAAAGTTGAATAAATTATAAGATTACAGGAGAAATATTCCAGAATAAACAGCTGTAGATAAAAACAAACAACTTTAAGTGGGGGCGCTGAAAAAAAAAATAGGAGCAGAGCATTGATAAATGAACAAATTTCAAGAGTGTTATCTACATTTCTCTTAATAATAACTGAATAATTTTCTATTGTAATTTTTAATTACCTTTGGCGACGATATTCCCATGTTTTCCCACATCTCAGAAATGACGTCATTGTGCACAAATCCCGTTCCATCAGGTCCCAATGTAATATGTTGAATCATCTTGGGGTCTGGAAAAATTGACTCCGAGATGCAATTCACAGACAGGTTTAAAGTCTCTTCAGCGGGAATCGTAGGCGACGTGGGGTTAAGGACATCCGACCAGGTTTCATCCTGCTGCAAGGCCTCCAAGAGCTCCTGAAAGCTTATCTTGCGGTCCACGTCCAGTTCCAGCTTATTAGACAACTGTCTAATCACACCTTTCGCTAGTCTATGCAGTCCAATTGCATCACACACTAAAATTAACTCAGTCTGATTCAAGTAACCATCTTCACCCACACCCAATTTTTCCCAAGCCTTTCGCAACATTTCCTCGGTGCACACAAACTCCTGATCGTTGCTGAAACCATTCGTAACAAACACATCCCCCAAATTCTTGTAGTCGTGGCTACCAGGAAACGACGTGCACCGCTTTAACTTGGTGTTCGTCTTTCGTTTCTTGGAATATAGCACATCACTTTGCGAATTCGACCGCTGCACTGCCGTGTTATACGAGATTTTATTGGTGTAATTCATGTTTTCGTTCAGTTCTTCCAAGACAACAGCTTCGTCGTTTCGAGGGCGCGATCGCCGACCGTACTTTTTCGAACCGTACACGTACTTCGGCGACACTTCCCTATCAGGCGAGCCTTTCTCACTATCCTTGCAACCCTGGTTATCGTTAGGCGCCCTGTTGTTCTGAACGTTCCCCAATAAGGTCAGCAGTGCGTCTTTAAATTCTGAGAATGTGACCCGGGGATGCTTGGGATCTCTCAGCAGGTGGTGTACCAGCTCTGTGCCTTGCTCTTCGAGCTGCAGCGTGCAGCAGAGCTGCGTGAGGCCGTCCCTGTCGAGGCTGCCCCGGTTCTCGAAGTCGTAGCTGTCAAATACCTTCAGCAGCTGCTGTTCGTAGGGATCCAGGGAGGGATACTCCATATTCCTGCCTTTGCCTAAAATAGTACCAGAAACATTTCAGTACAGACCTAAAATAGCCCGCAACGAGTAAAAGCAAAAGGTAACTGAACCCCACCTCCAACAAGCTGCGTCTACGAAATGTGAAAGCATATTTTGCATACCTGTTGTGCACATAGCAAAAGCGGTTATCTTAACATCGTAATGCGGCCTATTAAGTGCGCTCGTAATTAAGGTAAACCATAACGGGACATTTTTGCATACGAACACTCGTAAAGACACAATCACAACAAAAAGTGGGTCGAAAAATTGGTTGAATTCCGTACTGGCGCAGGTTTGTGCCAGCGCTAAATCTGCATATTACGGTTTGCACGTGAGGTACAGATGATGACAGCAGCGGTTAACCTCAAACTAAAAGTAAAATAACCACACAGCAATGGACGATCCCTATCATAGCACGGTAAGCTGCACGTAATAAATTAATGTAAATAAGAGGAAATTAAAGTAGCACTGCCGAATTGCAATCCCGGAAGATGAAAATATTAAACAAATTTCCATGTGAACTAGCGCCATCTATGGGTTGCAGGGGCTGGTAATTTTTGGGCGGGACATTACAAAAATTCCCTGCTTTCGGAACAGCTTCTTGTATGGCATCGGCGGAGGAGTCGTTTGTGGCTTAGCCCGGTTCCTGTTCACTAGTCGCCCCAAGTCGGCTGCGGATTTTGCAGTGGGCAGTTTTGCCCTTATCACCATGTCCTACTGGGTCCAGTGCCGTTATGAATATTCGAAAATGAAGTTTGAAATGGAGAGGACACAATACCTTTTACAGCAGCACACGTTGTATGAGGGGACGGAAAAGGAAAGACAGCTAAAAGACAACGTAGAAAATATTCTTGAGGATGCATAAGTGTCTTGCTTTGTTTATTGTAAATAATTAATAAATATCGTTTTTATGTAGTATTGCTAGTTGCTATGCTTATTTTAAACATAAAGTCTGATTAATTTTATAAAAGTTTGATTGATTTCAATTGCTAGTTTATGTGTTTTAAAGAGGAATTAAAACACTTCAATATTATTATACCTGGTGTCCATTCTCAAACCCGATTATGGGAATTAAACATATATTGAACGTTTTTGCTGTTTTACAGCAAAGGTAATGGTATCGATAGAAAGATAAAATTATTGCACATCAAATGATACTACTGATAATAATATTTACTGATGTATAGAAGTAATGGCAAAATACCTAAAAATGCTCAATGTTAATTGCTTATGTTCCACTTTAAAAGTGAACACCTGGTATATAGGCCTACATGTATTAAAAAGCACAGAGTAACTAATAAAATTGTACGACTGTTCAACTACAAATATATTGATACTGCTAATTATGTTTTAGGTATGTACTAACGCCCACCTTTTATCATTTACAAAGTATTACATAATTTGTTTTCCCTATTTAACTTTACTCAGAATGTGCGAAATAAATAACTCAAACATCATTATTAACTCTAGTAAAATATTTACAGCCTTAAGTGGCTACTTCTGCAATTATCTAATAAATTAAGCCTTTGTTCTACATACGACTGAATTTATCTGCAAGCATTCATTGCATAACTGAATAATTATGATTACGCAATTATTTGCCACACATATCGCTTAGATTGCCCTTGAAACTCATTTAATTGCGTGATTTCATGTGTTTCAGAGTGCAGACTGAGTGTTTGATCAGATAAAATTGATTTGATGAAAAGTATGGCATATAAAAGCCATATGTGAAGCTCTATGTGTACACAGTAAATGTTTGTAGAGATTTGCACTTACGTGTGCTTTCTAACCAATCCTAATGCAACAAAACATCATGGATTTTAATGTATCAGTGGTTACATAGATGACATCTAGTTTTTGCTACACATAAAGATTGACTAAACCATACGTAACATATATCAGTTCTGTTCTCAAACTGTGTACATCATGGTTTATCCAGAAGAAACTACACTAATATTTTTTGTTAATGGGCAGAAGGTAAGTTTGTTTATTCCTGAATTTCTGCACAAAAATTTATAGAATAACTTTAAGTAAAGTATAAATTTGTTTGGAATAATCTAAAATTAAGTTTTATTTAATCAACTAACAGCAGTGCGTAAATGGGTTGTGCAAAAGATTTGTTAGTCAATATTTGTTTAGTATAAAAATACCTTGAATTATAACATTTTTACCTCCAGCAAATAATAAGGTTAATTTATTGGGGCACTGCAAAACGTACTAATAAAATATTAGCATAAAAGTGATTTTTTAATTTAATGTAGTTTGCAAAGTTCAGATAAAAGAAGCTTTACCTTTACAAGATTACACAGTTTACTATTAAATTAATTCACTGAAATTTCCTTTATGAAAATCGATAGCAACATTAAAATGTTTAAATAAATTGTAGCACTGTCACAATATAGTGAACTCTGTTTTGAGTAAATTACTCAGAAGAGTGAACCTTTAGGAAAGAAATTATTACAAATTAAATTAACAAACAAAGAGCAGTCACAATCAAAAATACATTGTATGTCCTTAACTAAATAACTGCTAACTCCTACGTTCAGAAATTGTGACAATGATAAAAATGCAACTTGTTTTAGATTGTAGAAAAACAAGCTAACCCTGAGTGGACATTGCTGTACTACTTGCGTAACAAACGTATCCTTTATTATTATTTCTAACTAGGACTAGGTGTATCGCATAAAACACTTGCCTCTTAATTTTTCTTAATTGTCTAAGTATTGCTATGCGGCACCAAACTGGGATGCGCCGAAGGAGGATGCGGAGCCTGCACAGTGATGGTGTCAAAGTACAATCGCAAGCTCGACAAAGTAGTGTATCCTTTTTGTTTTGTTATTTGCACCAGACAATATGGAAAAGATAAAATTAATTTTATAGTAATGGAGGTTCTGTACTCAATTAAAACTAAAGCTGTAGGTTGTGTGCTTATGATATTAATTATTACTCACAAAATCAGTTTTTCCCACTGTTTGAAAAGAAGCCTCTATTTTGTTATTAGCTAAAGTCAGTTTACCTAAAAAAATTTAAAACGTGCTCGTGAATTAGTATTTTATAGTTTGCCTATTAAACTGCTGGACAAAATTATTGCATCACAAGAAAAGTATTCTGAAAACAAAATTCGTCATGCTATATAAGTGCTAGTAAAAAGGACTATTATAAAGGATTAGTGGAAATTTAATGCGTATTTGAGGAAAAACAGGAAAACTTTACAATTTTCGTAACATCTGAATAGTAATAAACAATGAATGTGAAATAGAGAAACACAAAAAAAATTTACAAACATGATTTTAATAGCGTGTCATGCCTCCTCTTGCTCTTACCATTTCATTGAGCGCAGGCAATGTATTCCTGGGGAATGCTTTCCCATTCCTCTTGAGCCATTTCCACCTGTCTTATTAAAGTTGTGGGACGATACACACGAGCTCGGAGATGTCCTTTTAGCATGTCCTATACGTGTTAAATAGAATTAATATCAGGGCTTCCAGCTGGCATAGCCAAAACAATAATGCCAACTTCTACAGGATATTCTTCAACAACGCTAGCAACGTGAGGCCTGGTGTTATCTTGTAAAAAGAGAAACTCATCTGCAATTCAGGGTGTGAAAGGTACCACATACTGTTCTAAAATGTTTTCCACGTACCTTTCTGCAGCATGTTCCCCTGGCAACGATGTGCAGCTCAGTACGTCTCGTTAATGATATACTTCCCCACACCATTATCGATTATGGAGCCTCCTCCAAATGCGACCTGTGAAACGATGTTGCATTCTAAATAACAATTTCCCCTGCGTCTCCATATAGCCCAGTCAATAGAGACAAAAAAGGCTTTCTCTTGCAAAAGGTCGGGAAAAGTTTATAGTTGGCAATTTTGTTCATTTTGGGCTCCTAATGAAATCTTGAAATTTGTAAACACGGAAAGTCGCCGCTGGCGCCGCCATCTTGGAAAATGGCGGCCAAAATCGGGTTTTTGAGGATATTTTGTTTCCGCTGCATTTTGGAGTAAAAGTACATAAATACAAAGTTGTAGAGAATGTAATATATCATTAATGCTTTATATTATATATACATATATACACGCACACAGATACATATGTATGTATGTATGAATTATCAATAATTATGCAATGTCTACATATTACTCGTTTTTCCTCATCACCTTCAAAATTCATATTAAATTCGAATTTTGAATATAGCAAACGTAAGCAAGCTTAAATATATTCTATTCTTGGAGATGAAACAATCAATTGCCACACGTTTCAAGATATTCGTATGTTTGGAATTTCAAAAATAATCCATCAAGATTTTGACTCCGTAAAGTTTAAACGCAAGGATAAAGTAATTCCTCTTTCAGCTGCCAACTCTACCATTACAATTCATGATGTTGCGATTCCTATCAATCCCCTCTTATGATTTCAAAGAATGTGTATTGTCAAGCAATCAGACAAAAAGTTGCAAGAGTATCTTACATTTGAACTTGCCACATTTTTTACTTCCTTTTACAATAAAGGAAGTATTGGATTCACCCCAAAAATTCGAAATTGAGTTTTCAACAGATATTCACGTTTTAGAGTCCCCTGAACCCAAAAAACATATTTTTTTTTTCATTGGTCTGTGTGTCTGTCTGTTTGTGAACAGAATATCTCAAAACCGAAAAGAGGTATGGCGTTGAAACTTCGTATATAAGTTTTGTGTACTATGTAGATGCGACAGCAAGCTTCTGAAGAAAATCGCATTACCGGAAGTAGGTGTTTACTCTTGTGATTTTTCAATTTTTTCGATTTTTTCAAAAACGGCTTAAACGATTTTTTGTAAACTTCACATTTTTAATGTGTATTGATGTGAGATAGGTGATTTTCCAGTTGAATACTTCTAAAATGGGTTTCTTTTGTTTTTTTTCCTATTTTTTTTTCTTAACTCTTATTTTAAATAGAACACCCGGTATATTATTACATTTTTAAATTTAGCTTAAAATTCTAGAGAAAAATTGTCTCTTGAACTAACGCTCCATTTTGTACCGTTTTTGTAGAATTTGTAATTTTTGACAAAGGCTTAAAAATTTAAAATCATATTTTTGGCTAATTAAAAGATCACTGTAAAAGGAAGTTGTGTGCGTGTATCACACCAGATTTTTTATCATTATTTTCCAATGAAGGAATTCGGAAGTGCGTTAAATCTTCTCTGCACAAAGCCTGCTTGCCTCTCACAGATGACATGGATTCCAGTAACAATATCCATGTGATAAATGGTGGATATCTATTAGTACATATATCTGTATAACATCGCAACGAATCGTTTGCATCAATCTGTGCAAACTACGTGTATTATGTAATTTTAATTTTACAGTGAAGCTGCGGAAGATGCACACACATTAATCGTCGACACAGCCATCAGTATGTCTTCATCATTTGACTCTGTTTTTATCGTAGGTGAAGACATAGATCTTTTAGTTCTCTTGACAGCGTTGGCAAAAGATTATTTGAATGTTTTCTTAAAAAAGCCAAGCGAAGGTAAAACTATTGAAAAAATATACACTTCTAAAAGTTTCCAGTTTGGCGAAGACATAGCAGAAAATATAGGTACTCTCCTTACAAGCAGTGAGTAGCAGTGACACCCCTTTGCAATTTATAATCAAGGAAAAATGAAGTTTCTAAATACTCTTAGGAAGAACAAGCAATTACATTAGGATCTACAAATATTTAAAGACCCCAATGTAGATCCCAAACCAGTTGCTATCTCGGGAGTGAATTTCTTACTTGCGCTCTACTGCACTTCCATAGAAAATGCTCTCAGTAACAAAATTTATACATCTACATCAGTAAATAATAACTGGTAAACAGACATAATACAATAAATAATAATACTAAAAATATTATCAATGGTGTAAAAAACAATAAAAGAAAGAATAAACAGTGCACGTGGATTTCTGGAAGATATAATAAGACATTAATATTAAAAAATCAACTAAAGAAGTTGTGTAGTTTTCTCCTAATCCAAAATTTCACGTTAAACTTATAAGAACGATGATTTCAAATTAAGTGCATTTTTAAAGACATCTGGAATTACATTATAGAGGTTAATTGCATAATGTAAAAAGCTTTCTGTACCAATATTCTTTTAACAAGTAGGATTATTAAAAACAAAATTTTTTTGTGGCGTACTTCATATCGTTTTTCTAATAAAATGTTATGGTTAAGGGTGTCTAATGCTTTTGCCGGATCGAGAAAGACTGTTATTTTCGTGAGTCATTTGTTCACAAATTTTAAAAAAGTTATTGAGGTTCAAATTTATAGAAAAATGGTCTGTTATGTTGTTTTTAATATCATCGGTATTACATTTTGTTTTTCTAGCATGATTGCAATAAAAATGTGGTCTATATACGTTTTTGACTCATTATGAAACCTGGTGTATTCGCTTATGCAAGATAGGAAGCCATACTGGTGTAAATTATATATATATCTCATAGTTACCAAAGTGTGTTACAGAATATTGATATTAATATCACCTATAATTCTTTCACCAGCATATTGTTGAATTCACCAATGTTAGATAATAGAAGTTGATAAATAACTCTTACATACATATTCTTAGAATTACATGATATACTAATTCAAAGGCACTAAATTTGGCCAATATTAATAACTTGATAATTATGGTTGAAGTTTTTCTTAATAAAAACAATCACACCATCCTAGAAATTAAAATTTGAAATAGTTAGATATTTTCCAACATTTAGTAGGAAAGTGCAATTAAATTAAAGTCAACACTAAAAGTACTTAAAAATATACATCACAAAAACAGAAAGCTTCAAACTCAAATGCTTGAAATTAATAAATAGGCTATCCATCTTGAAAGATAAAAAGATTAAACGATAGTAATCTCAAAAACCTATAACGTAGATACTTCATAGATCATTGATAGGTACTGAACATGCACAACTTCAGTGTTATCAAATCAGACGAATTGATACTTCTTATCTCCATTAGCAGACTTCATGTTGCTGGAAAAACAAATTTCTAAAATAAGGTGTCATGCAGTCATTGATATAAACAGGCTGGGCAGGCATTCATTTATATATGGCTGCAGTGAAAGGTTTCCTTGATTTTAAGGAAGTCGTTCTTCACCATTCTGTTAAAAAACTGTACAATAGTTGGTTTTTTACTTATTTCACCCCTGTTGCTAACTCTGCGGGCCGTTTTTATGTTGGTTGTTTTAACTTCACTTTCGACATTTTCGCCAATTGAATTGACTATGTTTTCGCCTGCTACATTCGGTACTTTTCTTCATAATTCTTTTTAACTTGACATTTTTCGTTAAAGGCCCTGATACAAGGAAACCCCTGTTTACAACACATAACAAGGCTAAAAAGTGATCGAATTAGTTCAGTGAGAAGGGATGGGTTATGAGTTGTAAGCTGAAATAAAAGGCTCGCTAGCGATAATCGAAACAAATTGTAGATATCTGAAAAAATACATGTACAAATCTGTATTATTTTTGTGGGCGCCACCTGATGTGTTTGGTGGGAATGAGATGTGGGAATCCCACCAGGAGAATGTTCGTCGGCGACGGAACGCGTGTGCTCAGCTCTAAAAATGCATTGTAATTCTTTCGAAACACAAAAAAAAACCCTCAGGTACCTCACGTGTGATGTCACGTACGGAACACAATAAAACAAGTTTTGAAAGCTGACTATAAAGGGCGTTCTATACCCCTCAACGGAGATGTACTCAAAACTTAGGTCCATTCAAGCGGTCACTTCTTAAATGCTTCACCGCATTCATTACTTGACTTAGTCTAAACTATTCAAAACTGATATAATAATCCACTACATGCATTGCTGAACTAATAAAACAGGTTCAACATAGCAGTATGCAGTAATCAGCTAACGGCACGGAATGTAGAAATCAAAGTAGGTTACCCCGGGCTGAACGAAGAATTGGCAGGGGACAGGCTTTCGGTATGAGCTACGATTTAGAGAGAAATTTAGGGAGACCCTCGGCTTGAAGAAACAAACGTTGCTTTACAGAACTGCTAAGAATCGATTGAGTATGAGATAGGCGAAGTGCTTTCAAACATCAGGGATTGAAATGAAATTCTACTCCAAAATAACGAGACGGAGACAGAATTTCAAATCCAGACGATGCATTGAGAGCTTTTAAATGCGACAACAATACACTCGAGGACACACCTCCTGTTTGCTTGACTGTTGCTATCCCACTGCCTCCCTCTTCTTATGCTTTTATCTGTTCAAAGAAATCCAACGAGTTGCGTCCCTTCGCATGCATAAAAGGCAACGGTGTCGTCAATTTTTAACCAGAATATTCTACGAAATACCCTATGGCTGTCATAAACAGTAAAAGAAAGTTGTTGCGTTTTATATGGTCTGACAAAAATGCACATAAACTGCCAGAGTTACAAAACTTGTATGACTAACCAAAGGTTAAATAAAATATGAATAAACTATAATTGAAATGTATAGCAAACTCTAACTGCTCTCCAACCCTTAAGGAGCTTTTATTATTTATACATTATGAGTAATAAGGTACCTATTAAATATCATGGACTGTCATTAGGTACAATTTTCGGGAATCATTGCCAAGAGAAGACGAATCGGGACCATTTTAATGTCTTGTTTATCTATTCTTTGGAGAAAAAATGTAAAAGTATGAAACGATTTGTGCAAGCGCCGTCGGGTACATCTACTGTGTTCTCATTAATTACTCGTACTTATAAATAAAATGCAACCTGAAGCGACAATGTTAAGTAAGTAACTATAGTTTTCGTGTTAGAGACTGTTCCTAAAACGGCTTTTCCAGTGTCACTGAATTTTTGATTTATGCAATATAATAAGGAATTAAATACCTTGGACTGACATCAGATACGATTTGAGGAATTCATTGTCTTGCTGTAAATGTCCTCTTGTTACGGTTTGTTTTTGAGTTAACAGTAGCGCACTGTGTGAACGCAAGGTAACGCAATAACGGGAAGTCATTCACGAAATTTTTGTAATTTAGCCGGTGGACTGTTTTATTTTATTCCCAAAACACGTCGCTAGCGTTAACTTTGTCCGTACAAACCTTTCTGCAAGCGTCTTTCCCACAATGACTGCGAGAGAAAGCAACTCGTATTTTATTTGGTAATTAAAAATCTCTAAAAAGTAGGTCCTGTTGAGTAGACATCAGAGCCCATCACTAGAACTTAAAATTTAACTAAAAGTTGCGTTCCTTTCCATGTCTTGAATGAATGAAAAGTTGAACCACCTTGTTGTGCAGTACTAGCCTTAACAACCTTAGCCATTTGGCCATAAACGCATGCTTGGCTCCAGTGTGTGCCATGCATGGTCTTGCCGTCACCACAGTCGAAGGCATCGGCTCGACCAAGACTAAGCTGCACCCTGTTCAAGAAAGAATGGCAAAATCTCATGGTTCCCAGTGCGGCTTTTGCACCCCCGGCATCGTCATGTCCATGTATGCCCTTCTGAGGAGTCTGCCAAAACCATCCATGAAGGACCTAGAAGTAGCGTTTCAAGGCAACTTGTGCAGATGCACAGGATACCGACCCATTATTGAGGGGTACAAGACGTTTGCAGAAGACTGGGAGGTGATGCAGAACGGTGTTTCTCTCATGAATGGTAATGGCGCATGTGCCATGGGCGACCAGTGTTGCAAGCTGCAGAATGGTTGCAATGGGGCCAACAAAGAAGAAGAAGAAGTTCTGTTCAAGACTCATGAGTTTGCACCTTATGATGCCACGCAAGAGCCCATTTTTCCACCGGAGCTGAAGCTGTTTGATACCTTAGACAGACAAAATTTGGTTTTCAAAAGCAAAGAGGTCACTTGGTATAGGCCTACACAATTAAGCCAGTTGCTGGAACTAAAACAAAAATACCCCGACGGGAAAATCATTGTTGGTAACACAGAGGTTGGGGTGGAAGTCAAATATAAGCATTGCTTTTACCCAATACGGTTACAGCCGGTGTTGATTCCTGAAATGACGGAAATTGTAAGTGTTGAGCAAGGGCTTAGGATTGGAGCTGCAGTAACTCTAAATGACTTGGAAAATGTTTTGCGAGAGCAAGTGAGTTTGCTTCCAGCGCATAAAACTCGCATATTTATTTCAATAATAGATATGTTGCACTGGTTTGCTGGCAAACAAGTTCGTAACGTTGCAGCAGTTGGTGGCAATATAATGACTGGAAGCCCCATTTCAGACCTTAATCCCATCTTTATTGCTAGTAAAGTTGAGCTTGAATTGCATAGCAAATCCACTGGAATAAGACGGATTAAAATGGATGAAACTTTTTTTACAAGCTATCGTAAAAGCGTTGTGAACAAGGACGAAGTCTTAGTGGCGCTTACAATTCCATACACAGAGAAGGAACAATATTTTTATGCTTATAAACAGGCACGACGACGAGATGATGACACTGCAATTGTTAATTCCGCCATAAACGTCGTATTCGAACCTGGAAGCATCTTTATCAAATACATTAATCTCGCGTTTGGAGGAATGGCGCCTGTGACTGTTGCAGCCCCAAAAACATGTAAAAGCTTAATTGGTAGGCCCTGGAACAGAGCAACCCTTGACGCTGCTTTGCAGTATCTAACCGAAGACTTACCTTTGTCCCCAAACGCACCCGGCGGCATGACCCAATACAGAAAAGCTTTAACCTTAAGCTTCTTTTTTAGAGCCTTCCTAGCAGTCACAGAAAAGTTGCAAAGTGCTTTCCCGGAACTAAAGCTAGATGCACGAGAGAGAAGCGCAATCGACGGGTTTCATACACAAGTACCTAAAAGCTCCCAATATTTCCAAGTGTTACCCTCTGATGAGAAAATAGACACGGTAGGAAGGCCCATTCCTCATCTGGCTGCCTTCAAGCAAGCCACAGGGGAGGCTGTTTATTGCGATGACATGCCGCCGTTTGCAAACGAGCTTTACATGGCCCTCGTCCTCAGCACGAAAGCTCATGCCAACATTTCGATAGACTCTTCAGAAGCGCTGAAGATGGAAGGTGTCCATGCATTTTTCTCTGCTGAAGATATACCCACCGAAAGAAATAGGCTTGGACGGACCATGGAGGAAGTTGTCTTTGTTGCGAAAACTGTGACGTCGCAAGGGCAGATATTGGGTGCTATAATAGCAGACGATCAGGTGACTGCGCAAAGAGCTGCTCGGAAGGTTAAGGTGACATATGAAGAGCTGGAACCGGTTATTGTTTCCATCGAGGATGCCATCAAGCACAACTCATTCTATACTGAATTTCCTAATCCCAGGAAGGTGGAAAAAGGGGATGTTGATGGGGTGTTTGCAACCGCGCTTCATATTATTGAAGGGGAGTATAAGACCGGTGCTCAAGAACATTTCTATTTGGAGACGCATTGTACGATTGCTGTACCTAAGGAAGACAATGAAATGGAAGTATTTTGTTCTACTCAGTTTCCATCAACAATAACTGTAAGTTTATTGATATAAATTTTCGTATCAATTTTTATTTGTATTACTTTTTTTTTCGACAGAAATTGATATCCGAGGTTCTGGATGTGCCACAAAATAGAATCGTCACAAGAGTAAAACGGATAGGGGGCGGTTTCGGGGGGAAAGAAAACAAGGCTGCCTTTATTGCTGTGCCCGCAGCGATTGCAGCTTCTAGGCTTGGACGCCCTGTGCGATGTATGTTAGACAGGGATGAAGACATTCTTATAACGGGGGGCAGACATCCATTCTATGTAAAATACAAGACCGCCTTCGACAACGACGGAAAGATTTTGGCATGCGAAATCCATCTGTACAACAATGCAGGCTTCTCGAACGACCTATCGGAATATGTATATCTCCCCACCGAAGATTTAGCAGTTGTGATTAATATGTGACACTTTTAAGGTGGTGGTGCGCGCCATGCTCCATTTTGAAAATTCTTACAAAATCCCCAATGTGCGCGTGCTGGGATACGTGTGCAAAACTAACCTGCCGTCCAATATGGCCTTCAGAGGCTTCGGGGCGCCCCAAGGCATGTTGGCTGGAGAATTTATGGTGAGAAAGATTGCTGAGTTTCTTGGCAAGGATTCGTTTGACATCGGTCGGCTGAATTTGTATCAAGAAGGCGACCTCACTCACTACAATCAGAAGCTGGAGCGGTGTACTCTCTCCAGATGCTGGGAGCAGTGTGTAGCTTCCTCTCATTTTTCTGCGCGAAGAAAAGAAGTCGAGCAATTTAATAAGTAAGTATGACATAATCATCATCAATTTGTTCTACAGGGAAATGAACGAGCAAACCTCTTGGAAATGAATTAATAGCAAATCACAACCCTTATGGCTATAAAGTTAGAAGTTGCTATTTGACAACCATTACCTTTAGGAACTCTTCTAGGAGACCTCTGTTGGCGCGTAAATATTAATAAGCGATAAATTCATTGGTTACTGTTACTATATACCCTGTGCCGTTGTTTCCTTGCTTATGCTCTTCTAAATACAACATTTTTCCAATTACTTTTTTTACTCCTTGTCATTGAATTTGCTGCAATGCTACTACATCTATTTTATATTTCATTATCTCCTTTGCTATCTCTTTCATTCTTCCGAGTTTTAATAGCGTTTTAACATTTCAATTCAAGTATTCATTCTTATCAATTTATTATTTGATTTTTCTTCTTACATTTGATGTTATTCTGTAGCATTATGAATTTTTTCCAACTGCACAATTGTACTTTCTTGTCTAATAGTTACTTAAAATGCTCACAAGTAGCTATTGACCAAGAGTCTGATAGCTTTGGTGTACTAAAATTTGAGTCTATATTTACAAAGTGTATTATTACACCTGTTATACAACAAAGGAACTGCTGGTAACTTAAATAAACCGATTTGCATTTAAAAATAGAAATTAGAATAGAAATAGAAATTTTATTGAGTACAAAATACACTCAATTACAATAAAGGATTGCAAAAGAATATTTTCGAGGCGGTCTGGAACGCCGGTGGGTGCTGCAACTCCCTGAATGCCTTGCATAATAATAATTAAAAGGGTTACGATTTCCTACTTGCGTTTCTGGACGTCGGACTCTTGCGGTCAGTGGTCAGCAGCTACCAGTTAGCACCGGCAACAGCGAATCAAGGGCGTAGCCAGGATACACGTTAGAGGGGGGCATAAATTTAATTACACAATCAACTACTACTATTATTATTATAGTGTTATTTCATTTTTTACAAATTACAAAAATTATAAGTTGAAATATCATCAGTTTCCGCAAATCTGCTGCAAATCGTAGCTTTTTTTAAAATGTAGAATGTGAATTGCAATAATGATTATAAATCAACTGCCTTTTGCTCTTTATAAATGTTTAGGGGTGGGCAACTGCCCACCCCTGCCCCTCCCTGGGTACGCCCATGCGGCGAATTATGAATTCCAACGGCGGACTCTCTAAAGGAATTCGGTTTCAACGGACTGATTTTGCTGTTGATCTAGATCGATATTCGTTCGGAAAACGGGTTAGGAAAAATATTTAATTGGCAGACAAGGTCTCCAGAGCTTATCACAACGATCTTCCGTGCGCGTTCAGTTTAAGGAAACAGGGGTTGCAATAAATTATTAGTCACGATGTTTTCCAGTTTATCACAATAATCTTTCATGCACGTTCAGTTTAGGAAAATAGGGGTTGCAATAGAAGGTTAATAGCAAGAATGCCCATCTTATCACAACGATCTTCTTTGCGTGTTTAGCTTAAGCGTGAAGACAGATCTGGATGGGAGAATTGATAAAGGCAGTTCAACTATCTCAAGCAACAAGGAAGGCTTTAGGCCAGAATCTCGAAAATTAACAGGGCTTATAGTAGCTCCTGCCTGGATCTCAGGTTCTGGACTGGAGCTGGGAAAGAACGAGTTAAGTCTGATTGTGAATGAATGAGTATGACTGAGAATAAATGAATCAAGCTGAGACTGGCCGGACATCGCTCTCTTATACTGTTTCGAGGTCTCTTTTCACGTTACTTATTTAAGCGGACATAAGTGGGGCAAACAAGGAGTTTGAAAGAGCTCAGGTGTTGCTGACCTATTGTCGAGCCCTGGCGTTTTCATGTCGTGACTGGATGGCTCTTGTGGCGGTGACAGCGCCGTACAAATTGATAGGGGTGATTAACACTTTTTAAAACAATAGACAGGAACGTCCAATTGCACAATGAAGCGTTACATCATCAAAAATGGATGGAGACCTTTACACATGAACAGTCTGATTCATAGGCTCATAACAATAACATAATCGCCATAAAGTTATATACGTGTTATTTTTGCAATTTCAAGAGAGAATCGCTGGAAGAAGAGAGGCATAACCGTAGTTCCAACTAAATACGGCATAGCCTTCTCCGATGCGGTATTTCTGAATCAAGCTGGTGCTCTCCTGCACGTGTACACTGATGGATCGGTTCTTCTCACTCACGGTGGTATCGAAATGGGCCAAGGCTTGCAGACAAAGATGACGCAGATTGCAAGTAGGGTCCTGGAAATTCCCCACAGCAAGATTTATACTAGCGAAGTTTCGACTGATAAGGTTCCAAACAGTTCCCCGACGGCTGGCAGCATATCATCAGACCTTAACGGCATGGCTGTCATTGTAAGTGAAGGAACATGAAGTATGTTTCGTTTTAACTTTCTTTCCAATTAGAATGCGTGTGAGATTATCAAAGAAAGGCTGGAGCCATTCAAGAAGGCAAATCCGAAAGGCACATGGGAGGACTGGGTACTGGCTGCGTACATGGATAGAGTCAATTTGTCAACAACAGGTTTTTACAAAAGCCCTTATACTGGCTACAATTGGGACACAAACTCTGGGGATGCTTATGACTATTTCACTATTGGGGTTGCGTGCACTGAGGTGGAAATTGACTGTATTACAGGAGACCACCAAGTACTGCGAACGGACATTGTAATGGACGTCGGTAAGTACAAAATCGGCACATACCTATTTTGTTTTTTAGGGTTTGATCGTCTTGAAAACTGGCCTCTATTGTTTCTCCCAGTTTACCAAGCTGTCGTTTTAACCTCTTTGCCTCTTCTGCCGTTGCTACTCTTTTTCTTTGCCTCTGATAGTTTTTGTAATCTTCAACGTTTTAACAAATCCCTTTTTTCAAGTTCTTTACATATCAAGCAAGGCACTACTGCAACTGCCCTCGTATCTTTCTTATTCTACTATAAATTTATGCATGCATATTTCCATTCTTTCAATACATCGATCTTTTTTCTTTTTTTTTATTAACTTCCAATACATCTAATTAAGCCTTTTTGAACTTTTCTTGAATTTCTTTTTCTTTGCCATTTCGGGATTTCACATTGCAAGTGTCTATTCATGAATAGCTTTCTTATGGTTACATTCATTGCCATGTCTGTCTTTCTTTTGCCCCTCATTTTTACTTCTTCTAATTGATCTTTACTTTGTGCTCTTCTTGTAAAATCAATTGCTTGAAATTTATTTTTCAGGTGAAAGTCTTAACCCAGCCATCGACATCGGACAGATCGAAGGCGCATTCATGCAAGGCTACGGTTTGTACATGCTCGAAGAACTGATGTTCTCCCCAGATGGGACAACTCTTACCAGAGGACCGGGTGCCTACAAGCTACCCGGTTTTGCCAACATTCCAAAGGAATTTAACGTATCGTTGCTGAAAGGCGCCCCCAATCCCAGAGCTGTGTATTCGTCTAAGGTAAACTCGCCACAGTTTTTTTCAATTAAGTGCTTAATTTGTATACTGTTTTAGGCTATAGGCGAACCTCCCCTCTTCTTGGCAAGTTCAGTGTTGTTCGCTACACGGGAGGCAATTAAAGCCGCTCGTGCAGATGCTGGCGTGGCATCTATCGATTTTAACCTGTCTGCTCCTGTGACGTCAGCTAAGATCAGAATGGCTTGTGAGGATCACTTAACTTCCAGGGTAATTTTTTTTGTAATTTATAAATTCAAGAGTTTGTTGCCATTAGTAGCATATTTAAGTACATTTATCTAATAATATACACATATATGGCATGCAAGTGTGTTACATTTTGAGACCGATTTAAGACTTTGCAACAAGAAAAAAAGGGTCCGATAGCCCAATTGGAGGGGGGAGGGGTGGTTCTATATTTTCGTTTGATCGCTGCGTGTCAAAACAGGGCTGTGCTCTAGGGATAAATAATAATCCGGGAAATTGTTAGACGCCCCTTGCTGACCGAAGACTGGAGATGACGTGGAAAGCCTTTCAGCAGAACTAGAACTTTTCTGGCTCTGGGAAAACATCAAAACATCTATTAACTTATTCAGCGAGGCCAAAGTCGGCTCAACTTACAGGAATGTATAGAACAAGTTTACGCAGAAATATTTAGTGCGCGGCTGTTATAAACTTTATCGATGGACGTCACACTGACGATATAGGATCAACCACCGCACTAGGATAAGACAGTTTATAATTTGAGCCGCGATATATAAATAAGTCAAAAAGAAATCAAAGTCTAAATTGGTGTGCGATATAACCTAAACTATTCGCCGAAGACGAACTGAATTGCAAGTTTTGTTTTTATATTTTTGTTTATTTAAAGGCAAATATGGTGCTGAATACTCAAGTCACTACAGTTCAAAACGCTGCAAATATATACATTTAACTTAACTGAAAACGACAGGTCGCCTGTGCGGTTGCGAAAAAGAGGGGCGCTGTGAGAGTAGAATAGAGAGCTGGTTGCTGTCCCAATTACGAGGCGGAAACAAAAGAATGGCGAATATGCACAGCCAAAGCTAACTAAAGTTGCAAAAGAAATGCCTCACCTGATCATCTCAAGAAATGCGGTACGCCAAAGGCACTTCGAGGATGTGCTCAGTAGACCAGTTTTGTTAAACCGACAATGTCGAAACCCCAATTGGACAAGAATGAAAAAATCTAAGTACGCAAAGCCTTTTCCTGCCGAGAATACAGCTCGTTTGATCAACCCCCAACTGCCAACTGTGGGAATGCGGGTCGCGTCCCTGGCTCCCAGCTACACGGCAATTTCAAATGCCAGAACAATAAGTGTAACATTTGGAACTATTGAAATAACATTCATGTCACAACTAAAATCCTTTCAGAATTTTGTATTTTTGGTAATTGGTTGTACATTTGACCAATCTGATCTGAGCTCAGCTCTGTGTTAAATTTATTTTAATATAATATGCTTACTTACTTAAGTCGCTTATAGCTTTTATGGTGTAGATGTTTGGTGGTTTTGGGAGCATGCTATGGTTAAAAGGAATTCTTTCTTATTTGTCCCGTTCATCGAACGCTGTTCTGGCTGACACCGCCCATGTTTACACTTCGAGGTCGTTGAACTTGTATTTGGTCGCGACGATCAGTTTTTCTTTAAGCAAATTATCGATCAGTCTCCAAGCCCGCTAACTGGGTCATAACTTCGTTCCCAGCGAAGTTAGTTTTCATCTGGTTTGATTGTAGGGGCGTGCTGTTCAGACTTATTCCAATATGTTTCATACGTGCGAAGCGCGTCCTTTGTCTCATAGTGAATTATTCTTTGTTTTACTACTCTTTGTTTGAACGTTTTCCCCTAGAGTCTACATGGCCAGTAAACTTAGTTAAGTTAGTGTTAAATATTAGTACAACTATGCAAAACAGTGCCTGAACTCTGCGAACGCTTCCCTATTCGCAATTTAAAATTGTTTTCGCCAGTCAGCTCAAACTTACAACAAATGTAGATCCAGATATGGACAAGGTAGGCTACAACTGCTAGTTTTGTTATTTATTGCTTTAAAGGTCTGTTTATGGTATAGAAAGGTCTGGCTGTTGATACGTCTCTGGCGCTGATTTACTAGTTTATTTTTTCATCTTCGCAGATGGAAGAACCTGAACAATTTATTTCGTTTGTTGTAGTTTGTGGTTCCTAAATATTATCTGGTGGTTTTTGCTTTGCTACAACCCAAGAAGACTATACTAAGGAGATGCAACTTCGTATGACGGCTGTATATAAAAGCGGCCCTTATGTCGGGGATAGCCGTCGCGGCGCTGTCGACAGCGTGTACTGCAGTTCGAGAGTTGGAAGCGAGCTAAATTAACCTGTAATCGCGGTTAAAAGTCAGTTTACGGTTGTTAATCCAATGGAGTGTATTTCAAGTGTGTTATTAATTGTTAAAACATGGTCCGAATTTCCAGTTACACTCAGCAAATGTTTGACATTGACAGTTCACGAGTTTTGTGAATGAATAATTGTACACCACGGCCGCCTTACTTGTCAGCTTTTAGCGGTCCGCTTCGAAACGGGAGTTGCGTGTCCTTAGTATAGTGTTCTTGCTACAACCATAGTTTCATACTTTTCACAGTTGATTGGCATTTTCCTTTTCCCAAATAGTTTCACAAATATAACTTTACTTCTGATCTGAAGATCAACACCACGTCGCCTGTTGATAAAAGTTCTGATATGTATACAGGGTTTAGGTTTCAAATTCCTGATTTCGAAGCATAGAACTCGATGAAGTTTGCTTCTCTACCGTGTTCAGTAGCGTTTTCTATTAGGAACCCTTAGGCCCGGTATTACAATGCACAGTAAAACTGAAGGTAAAGTTAAACTTTACTGGAAGTTTAAACTGTAGGTTATTTTGTTAGCGTATTACAATCTGTTTCCGGCTGCTGGTTAAGTTTACCGTGAAATCGTTTGCGTTGGTAGCGCTGTCGACAAAACGCCCAACTTCCAATCTATTTATTTTCTGTCAAACGACGTTCAATTGGCGGTTGGATGTATTAGCGGATGTGTTATATTTGTGGTTGTTTGAAATAAGAGCACATTCCTCTTATATTGTTAATATTTATTAACCATGTTTCTCCAGTAACCATAACTAAATTTACAAAGGAAGTAAATAAAAGAAGGGGAATGTGTCCCAGATTCTGTAGTTTAGCCTTATTATAAAATAACCAAGATACCTATCAGTGGGAAATGCTATAAGATGTTCTATATCATTTAATACTTGTTGGACACTGTTTTTGGATATTCGAAATCTATTAATAAATTCCATATCATTCCACAATTCAAAATGATTTAACCTCTCTCTAAATATTTTTGGTTGACGTGGCATTTCCGCTACATTAATTACATCTTCGTCATCGGATAATAAATCTTCAAATATCTCAAATACGTCTTCCATTCTTTCGCGTTTTGTCAACAATACCCGATTTGTCAGGTTAGAATATGCCAGGTTGATGTAAACTGCGGTTTAAACTGTACCGATCGGACGTTTAAGTTTACTGGAAGTTTAAGCGTCGCTGTCTGAAAACTGAAGATTGTAATACGCAGTATTCACGAAATCTGCAGTTTAACTGTCAATCTCCAGTTTAAGCTGATATTGTAATACCGGGCCTTATTGTCCTTGTTTCAGGTGTTGCGTTAATTGTAGCTTTGGTTTTTTATTAACTTCGGAATAGATTCTCCCAGGAACGCTGAGCAGCGAAATTCCCCTTTAATTATTGCAGATCCTTCAATGGCGTTTCTGAACTTACTCTTTGAATCCATGTCTGAACAAATCGCATTCGCATTGGTTGTCTTTCCCATAGACTCTTTATTGTATTTTGCAGTTCCTGGGCGCTAGATTCAATAACTTACCAAATATGGCTCCGTAGAACCACGAGGAGTGAATGAGCTACGGCGAAACAGACCGAAGGAAATAACGAATTCCCAAAATAAATCTGTTTGAACACAAAAAGGGATGTTCGAAACCGGCACCCGCACCCGCAATATTCACTGGCGGCGTGAGTCGCTGAGCTGAAATCAAAATCGGAAAATCACTACCTCGATAAACATCACAGGTGTTCAATCGTTTACTGAAGATAATTACCCAACAAAGGAAGAAAACAGAAGAAAGGGAAAGAGAATAAAAAAGCGAAAACACGGAGGAGAATGTAGGAAACGGAGGAGGCCTAAACAGTAATTCAACATGGCGAAAATTGCTTACTTCAGGTACTAAGCAGTTTATGGTCGATTTGCTTCGAAACAGGAACTACCACATTACGAAATATTCGCTTGCTGCGGCGGCCCCGACGATTAGAGTCCGCACATGACGCAGGCACGTCTAACAGATTTCGAAGCGAAACTTATAAGGATCTTAAATTTCATAAGAAAACAACGGGGCGATGGAAGAAGATAACTTTCACCTCCAAATTACATGCTTCGACAATGTTTCATAACAAAATCACATCGATTTTTGGTTCATAGCCTACTATCTCAAATAAGCGTCTCTAAATGCTGCGAAAAATTCATGCTGACCGATTTCGGACCACTTTTACATTGTGTATCGTTTTAAATTTGTTGCTTTTAGGATAGAGTAATCGATTGTAGACTTTTTCATGTCTGGGAACAAAACACGGTTTCTACGATACCAAAAGCGTGACAGAAATAATGAATAATTCCCTAGAGGAGAGAAATTTACCTAGGCAGTTTTCATTATGACTGAAACAACAATTATGTCAAATTCGAGGTTAGCAGGTTAGGTTTTGCGTCAGTCTGTGTCAAAACTGATGCAAAACCTAACCTGATAACCTCGAATTTGACATAGACTTACGGTGCCACCAACTTTAAAATTTAAGAATGTCAATAAATTACGTTTAAAAAAAGCAGGTTTGTAGTTTTAAATCTTCATTCAACGTGAAAAAATAGTATGTGCAATTCGGAGAGACTGCTATTTTGCTTCAATGCTATGTGACTCTTGGGCTTCGCCCTCGACTCACAAATTGCTATCAGCAAAGTAACGCATTTCTATCCCTCATTGCATAATCTACTATTCTCCACCTTTCTGTTCAATTCTTGTGATTTTGTGGATGTATATATGTTAATACCAGGTGTTTTCAATTACGTAGTTGTTTTTAACACAGCAAGCTAATAGTCTTCTACATGTACCATCTCTTGTTGTTTCCTCAACATTTCCAATTTCCAACATGCACATGACACACACACACACACACAGCTCACACAATGGTTGCTGTGCAAGCACAAAAGGCGCGCTCCAACTTTGTATCCGGGGCAAGTTGAGCATTGTACCGCCAGATGCAAGCACATAAAGCACCAGCCTCTACACCGCAAGGTAAACCGAGGTTATCGATTATACATACATACATAGGTACATACATAAGTTTGATAACCCGTAATGACAATTTGGTATTTTCTCCCAGTAGGCTGTTATATGTTTTTATGAAGTTGCATGCATGGATTGTGATAGAAGTCACACTTTGACATGAAAGAACTATGAAATTTTTTACACTTGCTTTATTGACATTGTTGCAATTTTAATGTCAAATGACGAACAAATTACGGAAAAATACAGACATTTAACTGGCAACAGCGCAAGCCTTCAAAAATCATAACCACAAATTGAAAACAACATAACCGAATTTTGTTATGTCTAGTTATTTCGCTTGCGTACCAACAAAAATGTGAATGGATAATACAAACGTACTATATTTTGAGCAAATATACAATTTGAAATGTTTTCATTAAGTTAAAACTCACATTAACATAGTTTTTATTGTTGTTACAGTTAGAGGAACCTCAACCAGGCAGCTTTACCCCTTGGAATATAGTACCTTAAGCTCCAATTGCAGTAGTTTATTGGTGGTATACAAAGAAGAAATAAAAAATTGTTTAGATTTTATCTTCTATTAAACTTTTATGGCAAACACTAGACATAAGATAGTTATACTTTAATGTACGATATAGGAGGGCTATTTTTCTTTCAATCTGCTATTCAGTAGGAATAAAAAACAAGAATGAATATGAATCATTTATTGTATAGAAAATAGAAGTACATCTGTCAACTACATTTCTACATAACCGCCGTTTCGATGATGGCACTATTTATACCCTGGTGCGAGTTTTTGTATACCCTCCTTAAAGAAGGTTGCCGCCAAGTTGCCCTGTCAAACGTTTTCGTTGTCTTTCAGCTTTTTCTTGAAACCTTCTGCACCATTCTCGCACACAGCCGTCACCTATAAACTATACTTATCTGATCATGAATTTTGGTTGCATTTTGCCCTTCAGCGCTGAGTCATCATGCACAAGAAAGTGAATTACGGCTTACTGCGCCCGCCAAGTTTGAACTGCGTGGCGTAAGCCCTAATTCGCTTTGTTCTGGCTGAAGGCATATACGTTGAAGGGCATAATGCAGCTAAAATTCGTTGTCATATGGATATAGTTTATGAGCGACGGCTGTGTGCAAGAATGGTGCAGAAAGTTTAAAGAAAGACAAGGTGAACAATTAACAGAGCAACCTAGCAGCACGATAAGTGCTTTCATTGAAGTGGCGATGATGTAGAAATGTAGCTGAGATATGTACTCACACTTTCTATGCAATACATGTTTTATTTTCGTTCTTGTTTTTTATTCCTACGGAGGTTGAAAAAATAACCCTCGTACATAAGATCGAGTTATTTGTTATGTTAACAAAACATTAATTTGAAGAAGTGTAAGATTTACTTCATTAAAATCTAATATCTCGCATGTGATTTTATTGTCTATCATAAGAACTAACATAAAAATAAAGGCTATCACCAACAAAATTTAAAAAAATACAAATGTGGTTAATATAGCAAGTACTTTCACATTCTCAATAATCCAAAATATTTTCTATACATCATTTACATTTTACGAATGTGAAAAGAAATGTAGATTACCTGTATCAATGTATACTATTAAAGTTATACAACCTCATAACTAATTCAGTTTTACATGAACTTATTACATAACTAATATTTAGCCATGAATTAATAGGTCATAGAAAATAGTTATTATTTTTACAAATGTTTGTGGGTTAGAACTAACCTTTAACGAATAAAATTGTGGAACCAATTAAAATGATTAGTTATTGACCCACTATGGACAAAATATTCTTACAGACTAGTAACATTAGTTTTGTAAGGTGGAATGCGTTCTATATGTGTTGTTACTCAGGCAAAGTTCTAATAGCAACCATCCCAGAATAGCAATAAACAATATTATGAAATATTGTGGCATGTAAATGATTAACAACCAATGTTATATATTAAAGACTTAAAATTAGGGAAACGCGGTTATCTGATAAGAAGCAAATACTCTATAAAACCATTGTTGTGAAAGAGTGGAGAGCAGTACCAACAAAGTGGCAAAAGTGAAAGCATATGAACCTGTGGCTAACGTAAAATTGCTCAAATGGAGGAAACCGCTTTAATTTTTTTCGTAAATGGAAAAAAGGTAAGAACTGCTTGATATATTTCGAAAAACGGATGTGTTAGTTTGTTAAAAATTAAGACACAACTAATACAGTTTGAAAGTTTTTGCTGCCTAGAGAATCACTTTCTTTGTTTTTAGAAGTGATTTTGGGGAAAAAGTTTCTGCTGATGCAAACTCGAAAATTTGTATTTTAGTATTTGCATACCTAAAATTTCAAATTTAAAAGTGCACAACCTAGGTTGTTAAATAAAAGTATTTTTTATTGCAATAAGGCAACTCATCAAACGTTAGTATCAAAAGTAAAAGTTAGAAGTTTGCATATTTTGCAAAAAAGTGACAAACTTTATTGTTACTTAAAACCACTTTCTGTGTTAATGACCGTTATACTGATTAAAAAGCAAACACTAATTTCTCATAAAATTAATTAAGAAAAAAGTGGGCAGATAACTGATAAGAAATTACTTTTCCAAGAACTGATTCCTAGAAGCAGTGAAGGTTGTTTTCGTTTTTGTGTCACGTTTTTATCACTTATCTTGTATATATAACATACAGCACATTTAAGCAATAAACACTAGTATATCATTTCAAATATTTACACATATACTCTTTATTACACTTTCATCCCACACTTTTTGCCTATTTGCACGCTGGAGTGCAATGTTTATTATTTTATAAACTTATTTTTCAGATTGATGAGAAACAGGTCAATCCAGAATGGACATTGCTGTATTATCTACGAAACAAATGTATCCTTATACTGCTGTTTCTGTTTGATCTAATCTAGTAATAAAATTTCAGTTGCAATTCTAGCCACGATTGATGCGTAGCCACTTTCAACATTTAATGAGTATTTTCAGATACAGGTATTCCGCGAATTTTAATCTATAAGCTTATTCAAAAGATTCGATCAGCTAATACAGGATAAATATCAAGATTACAATTTTCTAACAAGTGATCGAATTTGATAACATAATTCAAGCTAGGTATTTTCTGCTGAATTCAATTCAAGCCTGTATTACAAACAAAGAACTATGTGAAGATACAGTACAAGGTCCGTCAACGACGCGGGTATGGAAGATATTTCTAAAACTATGAGAGTTACATAAATATTGTTATTAATTTAGGGATAGGATATGAAATGTCGGAATAAAACTCCTTATAATACTTTTCAAAAATACAGGGATATACATGGTGTTCAATTTAAATAAATCGAAATAATTATATTTACAGATTATATGAGTTCCCTGTACAGCTTTAATACACAGAGCAAGAAAGGAGAACTATTTGAACATTTAATGTAATTGAAATTACGTATGGGATTTTGACGTATTATTTTTTTAATCTGATTTTATTTGACCTTGGAATTAATTCATTTCTGCATTTATCGTCTTTTCGTGTTTATTATTTCTTGTATCAACACTGACTAGATTTATATTTTCTAAACCTGGTTTTGTGTTTTTATTTTTTGAGAGCTCACGTGTTTAAATCATTATTTTAACAGCGTTTTTTCCTTGAAATAAAACATCTTTATCTTCAAACACGTATATCTGGAAGAACATTATTTAGAGGTATGAAGTAATCTATCAAAATAAAGTTCATTAAAAGGGCTTTTCAAAAACACAAAAATATACAGGGCGTTAGATTTGAAAAAATCGAAATTATTAAATCTGCAAATAATGAGCACCCTGTATTAATTTCCAGATACACTATTTTATTCGAAAACGTTTTTTTCCGTTCATTCAATTGTTTTCTGTTACAGCAGCCGCCTGAAGTTCAGCATTTTTTTTTTGTATAAAATCGGTAATATCTCCAAGACAACTGACGTTAGAAACATACAGCTTTACATCGAAATAATTAGTATTTCAATGCAAAACTTTTTAGCTACCCAAATATAGGGCACTCCATCTAAAAAAAAGTAACTTTGATTTGCCACACTTTTTTGAGCCAACCTGTATAATCAAAACAATTTTAGTAATGTGCATCATCTTCGTACCTACAACTTTAATATGTATATGTCGTAGTCATAATGCAAAATTAGGCTTTTTACAAAATGTCTAGGGATTTTATAAAAAGCCGGCAAAACGCGAGCGAACAATAGAATTTTCGTTATGACTATACCAATTCAGGCAAATTGTCAAAATGCCGGCAAAATGTGAGCAGAAGAATATATATCTCGTTATGACTGATTATTTTCAGGCATTTTACAATTTGCCAACAGCGATGTAGTCTAAACGCACAGTATTGCGTTCCCGATACAGTTCGCTCCAACCTAAACCTAACCTCACATAAAACGTGATAAACTAAAACGTGGGCATTGTTTTGTTGTTTATCAATCAATTTGTGTTGATGAACATCTAGTCGTAAAGCGAAACTCTCTTGACCAACCTATTGTGTACAATGTACATAATACCCATGGAACAGTACTTTGATGTGTTAGAATGTCATCGAAATACAGGACATGGTGGGAGGGATAAAACGCTATTTGCCTTAAAAAATAAATATAAAATTCCCAGAAGAGCGATCGAAATTTTCATTTCAGTATGCTTGGACTGTCAACTTAAAAAATCGCAACCCCACAAGGGATTAGTTGTGCGTCCAATTCTTTCTAAAGATTTTAATGTTCGCGGGCAAATAGACTTGATAAATTTCCAATCTGCCCCTGATGGGAAATATAAGTGGCTTCTCAACTATCAAGACCATGCCATAAAATTTTTGCATCTACTCCCTTTACAAAGAAAACGTGCCGCGGGGGTGGCTATAGAGTTGGTGAAAATATTTTTGGAGTTTGCATATTGCAAAATGACAACGGCCGGGAATTTATTGCTTCGGTAATAGAAGAAATTGTCAGCTACTGGCCTGACCAAAAAATGATTCACGGCAGGCCACGTCACCCTCAAAGCCAGGGTAACGTGGAAAGAAGTAACCAAGATGTTGAGAACATGCTTCGTTCCTGGATGTCCGATAACTCCTCCACAAATTGGTCCCTGGGAGCTGACCCGAAACTTGATTAAAATCAACAAACCTGCCAGACTGTGTAATTAAAGAGCTTCGAACAGAAGAGACACTTGAAGATATAATGCATTCTTCACAGACAAATAACACTGAACAGGACTTACAACTGGGTAATACAGAAGAAAATGCGAATGAGACTGTTAGTGATACTATTGTGTATTGTTACGCATGCAGTGACAAAATCACAGACAAATCTAAATTCACATGTGAGGCATGTAATGGTACAGTGCATTTGAATTGTTCATTTTTAAGTTCAGGGCCATCTTCAAAACCGGAAATAAGGATTTGTTGTCATTGTAGCACTGAGAATAGAATTGAAAATGAAAGACAGAAATCTTACTCTCACAGACATCCAACAAAAAATTTAAGTCAATTGAAATCGGATCATATGTTTATTTAGCAGTTCTTAAGGTAGATCGAGAACCTCTACATTCTAAGGATCTAATTGGAAAAGTGATGGACCTGAAAAATGATCTCTACAAATTAGGTACCTCTAAAGGAATTCTCAAAACTTGGTTTTCCAGAAATGATATTCAAGAATCCTTAGTCGGTTTTCAAGATGAAGTTCCTGATAAATTAATAACCGTAAGAGGGGCAGTTGCACATCATTCGCGATTCGGGGGTTAGGGGTTTCAAAAACGTTCCTGTAAGGTTAGTAGCAATCAGTGCAATTCAAAGAAATGTGCTTGCTTTAAAAATAACAATTTATGCTCTTTCGAATGTCATGGAAGTTCGACATACAGTAATAAGTAAACGTAGAAGCATAAAAAATATAAGCATATATTATTTTTTTCCAAAGAATTTGATTTTATGTTTTTATGTACTCCATTTGGTGCAATACTTTAAGATTACCTAACTGAAAGTTTATATAGGTATGTATTTTTAAATTGTGAAGTGGTTATTTAGACGTAGGTACGTAATAAAGAGATTTATTGGTTCTTGCCATTGTGTCATTCTACTGAATACCTAGTAAGTACCTACCTAGTTTAATTATTTTTGTTCTCACGTTTTGACTACATCGCTGTTGGCAAATTGTAAAATGCCTGAAAATAATCAGTCATAACGAGATATATATTCTTCTGCTCACATTTTGCCGGCATTTTATCAATTTGCCTGAATTGGTATAGTCATAACGAAAATTCTATTGTTCGCTCGCGTTTTGCCGGCTTTTTATAAAATCCCTAGACATTTTGTAAAAAGCCTAATTTTGCATTATGACTACGACATATATACAATATTTATATAACTCTCATAGTTTTAGAAATATCTTCCACTCCCGCATCGTCGCCGGACTCTGTATATATACAGGGTGTTTCAAAATTGCACAGAACAAATATAAGACCGTTATTCTGTAGCAAAAAAATAAGGAAACAAGTCTAATAAACATATGTCTTAAAATGATTCATTTCAAAAATATCCTTGATAAAAGAATAAAAATAGAAATTCGTTTTTAAAACGTTTAGATTTAGTAGACTGGTGTTTTTATTATCTGTTTGTTTTACTTGCAACTGTCAGAATTATTATAAGTGACTCAGAAGAAAGAGATTACTTCGAACAGTTACTATAAATGTATGTATAATCTGTAACCTCAGTTACCTTGCGGTGTAGAGGCTGGTTCTTTATGCGGTGGCATCTGGCTGTACAATGCTCAACTTGCCCCGGAAAAACATTGAAAACAAACTGAAATTATTTATTTTATCCGCAAACGTCATAAAAGTGACAACTTATGTCTCTTTATTGACAAGGTAAAAGTGTCACTTTATCGGATTAAGCAGATAAAATAGCAACTTTTGTGTACTTTATGTGCCTAATCACATAAAATGTTGCTATCTTTCTTTCTTTCTATGTTTGTTCGCTATCTCGTCCGAAGATACTGGACCCATTAAATTGTATGATGGCTTAAGATTTTGCTAATTTTTGGACTTAGATCGTAGGCCGGTTTTTATTTTTAAAAAGAGTACGAAAAAGTTATAATTTAATTAAATCCTTTAAGCAGCGGAGCGGAGCATCTGTCGCCATGTAGTAGCGCGTTATTTAAACAACCGAGGTTGGCGCAGGGGTAGAGTGCTCGCCTGTCACGCGGGTGCCCGGGTTCGATTCCCGGCCGATGCATCCTTTTTTTTAAAATTTATATTAATGAAATTTATCTGAATACGTTTTCGAATAAAATAGTATATGTTATTCGGAGTAAAAGTGACTTATGTGGCTTAGCTGAATTATTTGCCTCACTAACGTTCGGCTTAATCTTAAAGGTTTGAAAATCTAATTGCTATCTTTCATTCTTTGATCAAGGATATCTTTGAAATAAATAATTTTAGGACCTACGTTCATTAGAGTTTTTCTCTTATTTGTTGATGCAGAATAACGCCATTATATTTGTTCTGTGCAATTTTTAAACACTATGTATATGTATATTTGCAACGTTTCTAATTTCAGAATATCTATGAAAATTATTTGTTATTGTTATAAAAGCATAAATACAACAAATTTATATCTTAGCTGAAAGTTGCAAGCACTGAAGAGCTAAACAAGATTTTAAATTTAAAACAGCTTAAATACAAATTATGTATGTTTTCTTAACTGCTTGAAGTATTACTATGTGGAACCAAACTGGGTTGCGGAGAAGGTGGTTGTGGCGCTTGCACCGTCATGGTGTCCAAATACAATCGGAAATTGAAGAAAGTGACGTATCCTTTTAAATAGTTATTTCATCTTTTTACTTCTTTTTACAATAAAGGAAGTTTTGGATTCACCCCAAAAATTCGAAATTGAGTTTTCACCAGATCTTCACGTTTTAGACTCCCCTGAACCCAAAAAACATATTTTTTACTTCCTTTTACAATAAAGGAAGTATTGGATTCACCCCAAAAATTCGAAATTGAGTTTTCACCAGATCTTCACGTTTTAGAGTCCCCTGAACCCAAAAAACATATTTTTTACTTCCTTTTACAATAAAGGAAGTATTGGATTCACCCCAAAAATTCGAAATTGAGTTTTCAACAGATCTTCACGTTTCAGAGTCCCCTCAACCCAAAAAACATATTTTTTTTCATTAGTCTGTCTGTGTGCTGTGTGTGTGTGTGTGTGTGTGTGTGTGTGTGTGTGTGTGTGTGTGTGTGTCTGTGTGTCTGTGAACAGAATATCTCAAAAACGAAAAGAAGCATGGCGTTGAAACTTCATATGTAAGTTTTGTGTACTATGTAGATGCGACAGCAAGCTTTTGAAGAAAATCTCATAACCGGAAGTAGGTGTTTTCTCTTGTGCTTTTCATTTTTTTTCGATTTTTTTAAAGACGGCTCTAACGATTTTTTTCAGACTTTACGTTTTTACTACATATTTAATGTGTATTGACGTGAGATAGGTGATTTTCCAGTTGAATACCTTTAAAATGGGTTTCTTTTGTTTTTTTTTCTATTTTTTGTATTAACTCCTATTTGAAGTAGAACACCCGGTATTTTATTACATTTTTGAATTCAGCTTAAAATTTTAGAGAACATTTGTCTCTTGAAGTAACACTTTATTTTGTACCGTTTTTGTAGAACTTGTAATTTTTGACAAATTTTTTATTTTTATTAGTTGATAGCGCAAAAAATGTTATACCAGACTTCATCCTTAAATGCCATACTGGAACGAGACTCAAAAAATAGCAGAACTTGGCCCTTCGGGTCTAGTGTTTCTGACTTTTTATCGGCCCGTTCTATGACACTTATCGATCTTGTAACGTACTTCCTATCAATTCTACTTGCCCAGCTCTGCAACTGTTTGTCAGTTTTGGAATTCTGCATAATTTATTTCCACATATGCATTTCTTTGGTGAGTCATTAAATGTGCTTTTATAGAATTCTCTTTAATTTTTCTTTCGCTCTACATCAACTGGTTGGTTTTGGTTTCTTGAAAAATCTTATTCCACACATACCCATGAACCCTTTGCATATCTACGGTTGGTTGTCGCCCTGCATCAAATGCTTCAAATGTTCCGCTGCTGATAACAAAAATTTGCCACTGTGCACCCTGCACTCAAGTAAAAGTTTTCTTTTGACAAGCTGTACTTAATTGCTAAGTCTTGTTTAAAGAATATCATTTTATCTGACCCTCTTACTTTGATTAAATTGCTCTGAAAATTTATTTAATTATCAGTTTAAAATTAGGTATCTGTTTTGACAATGTGGAGGAATGTGGAGGATAGGAATATTCTCAGGTGACGTTACAGATTTTCAGTCAATCTGTCGAAACGGGATTACTATAAGAGTCAATGTCTCTTGTCTCACATGTGTGACTTTAATTTTAAGGTCATTCCAGTTATTACATTATTTGGCTTATCTGATCGAATCTGCGGGTGATATCGATACTGTATTAGCTTTTCAGGAGTTTTCTGTTGCATTTTGCGTATCATCTACTTTAATTAGCGAAATTATTTGCTTTGCCACCGTGAGTCCAGCGCGCTCGCTTAGTAACTTCTTTCTGCCGTCAAGTTTTCTAGGCTTGTTTCATTCCACTGTGGTGGTAAAATCACTTATCAGCCTCCACTTTCGACTTATTGGTTTCTTCTTGTTTCAATTGAAGGACTTCCTGCTTGAACTTGTAAAAACAAACCATTGAAATTTTCGACGACCTTGGGTCTTGCCTTTTATGAAGAATTTGTAAATGAGTGGTTGTTGTATCTCTGCTATTTTTTCCTACACTTATTGCGATTAGTTATATGGAACAGAGAAAAACACCAGCAGGTCGATCTATGCAGAGATAGCAGTGCTCTGATGCGTTTTGTCGTAAAACGTTTCATATGATCTTTGATAAGTTAGTATCTCTTTATTATTCTAATTGGAACTAAAGATAGATCGCTAAGCCGATTTACTCCTACAGAAGTTTTTCCGAATGCATTCCGCGTCTGTACGCTAATCGCGTCTGATGGTTGAGAGCTTGCTGTTTTATGGATGTTATTGATTTTCTAGATTTGGATTTGTAGTTTTTGGATTGGATAGATTTTCTAGTTTATGAATTTGGGTTTCTACATTGGTACCTTCAAATTCAACATCTATTCGAGATTGACGTTGAATTCATCAGACAAGCTACAACCTTGTTTAAATATTTTTCCGAAGTTCAAAATTTATTGGCGTGAATAAGTTTATAAACTGACGATATTTAAATGTTCCTGTTTATACCGGATTTACCATATTTATTGATGTAGTAATATTTATTATTGATTAATATGTGTATTTCCTACGTAGCTTGCGCTTTGTTTATTTGTACGTTATGTTTACATTTGAAATTAACATACACACGTTATACTGTAAGCGCAACGTGTAAACGTCGTGGGTTTGGTATTGGGTTTGCCTCAGTTACGTACGTGTTGACAGATTCAAAGTTGTCCATGTTTACATCTATATAATTGGTTTATGATAATTTTTTATTTTGATTTTTGTTTTTGTCCTGCTGAACATCTTTCTTTGTGTCAAATAGCGGTCATCCTTCAAGTTAACTTCTATTAACTAATTTTCTTGACTTTGGTTTAAAATAAAGTATGTCTATATTTCCAAAGGATTGTTGAGATTCGATCTATATATTCTTGAGAGGAATGCTATATTTCATAAATTTGTTTCAATATAGCTATGTTATTGACAGTTTATCGTTCAGATCAGAACACTTGGGAACTGAATTCTTTTAGAGTTGAATCTTGCTAACTTGCTTTAATTTGTGCGTATTGAATGCATAAGGCTTATTTTTTATTCTGATGCTTTTTTAAAATTATTTTGTAGTTTGATTATTAGTTCGCTTCTCGCTTTTACCAATTCTGATGTAATTCTGCACGTACCAAAAAACTTTGTAATTTTAGTTTTCCTAGATTCTCTTTTATTTTGATATAAGTATGGGTTTATATAATATTGCTGAACAAGTGTTTTCTTCGGAAATATTGTTTTCGGGTTACGTACATAACGTTTCAAAGTACTATCACCACATGTTTGTAATATATTCATTTTCAATTAGCAATTCTCCACTATTGCCACAGCAGTTTCATTGTCCTATAGAATGGTATGCATTTTTCTTTTATTAGTTCAGTTTTAATGTTTTTTTCCTTACATTTCTTTATTTTTACGTTCATCTTCATTAGTTATGAGTTGGGATTATAGGAGTTAGTGTCATGCTTGATTTTTAGTGTATTATCGTTCACTGCGTTCATTATCACACTATTACGTTTTTTCATTTCTCGATTAAATTTCTTAATAATACAAGCCATTTAGCTGTAAACGCATGTTTGGCTCCAGTCTGTGCCATGCACGGTCTTGCTGTAACCACAATCGAAGGCATTGGGTCTACCAAAACCAGGCTGCATCCTGTTCAAGAAAGAATAGCAAAGGCTCATGGCTCACAGTGCGGCTTCTGCACCCCAGGTATCGTCATGTCCATGTATACCTTGCTTAGGAATTTGCCAAAGCCATCCATAAAAGATCTAGAAACCACGTTTCAAGGAAATTTGTGCAGATGCACCGGGTACAGGCCCATAATTGAAGGATACAAAACTTTAACCGAGGACTATGAAATGATGAGGAGTGGAATTGCACTTGCAAATGGAAACGGTACGTGTGCAATGGGTGACAAATGCTGCCAGCTTCAAAATGGATGTAATGGAACAGAAAAGGAGGAAGAAGAAGTTCTGTTTAAGCCTTGCGAATTTGTACCGTACGATGCTACACAAGAGCCCATCTTCCCACCTGAACTTAAGTTGGACGACACTTTGGATAGGCAAAATTTGGTTTTTAAGGGTAAAGACGTGACCTGGTATCGTCCTGTTCAACTAACCGAGATGCTGGAACTAAAGGAAAGATATCCCGATGCAAAAATTGTTGTCGGAAATACAGAGATCGGTGTAGAAGTTAAGTATAAGCACTGCTTTTATCCTGTACGGATACAACCTGTCCTAATATCTGAAATGATTGAAATCGCAAGTGACAAACAGGGATTGAGAGTAGGGGCTGCAGTTACGTTAAATGATATGGAGAATGCTCTAAGAGAGCAAGTTAAGTTGCTACCGGAATACAGAACTCGCGCCTTTGTCGCCATTATAGACATGTTACACTGGTTTGCGGGCAAGCAAGTTCGAAACGTTGCAGCCGTTGCTGGCAATATAATGACGGGAAGTCCCATTTCAGACCTTAATCCCATCTTTATTTCCGCTGGAATTGAACTTGAATTACAGAGCAAATCTCACGGATTAAGAAATATTATCATGGATGAAAATTTCTTTACAGGCTACCGCAAATGCATAGTCAAGCAAGATGAAGTAGTGGTAGCACTCACCGTTCCATATACAGAGCAGAATCAATATGTTTATGCTTATAAACAGGCACGAAGACGGGATGATGACACTGCGATAGTCAACTCTGCTGTTAATGTCGTATTTCAACCTGGTAGTATCGTTATAAAATACATCAACCTTGTATTTGGAGGAATGGCACCTACAACCACTACCGCGCCTAAGACATGCAAAGCTTTGCTCGGTCGCTCTTGGGATAGAAATACCCTTGATGTCGCCTTGAAGTGTTTAATTGACGATTTACCATTATCCCCCAGCGCTCCAGGAGGCATGACTCAGTACAGAAGGTCCCTGACATTAAGCTTCTTCTTCAAAGCCTTTCTCACAATAACGCAACAACTTCAGGCCAGTTTTCCTGAGTTAAAGGTAGACAAAAGGGACCAAAGCGCAATCAAGGGATTTTACAACCAGACGCCCCGAAGTTCTCAGTACTTCCAAGTTCTCCCTTCCGATGAAAAAGTAAACACTATTGGACAACCCATTACACATGTGTCTGCTCTTAAGCAAGCGACAGGAGAAGCTGTTTATTGCGATGATATACCCCCCTTCACAAACGAGCTTTATATGAGTTTCGTTCTCAGCACGAAACCTCACGCCAACTTCGGCATGGATCCCTCCGAAGCGTTAAAGATGGAGGGCGTCCACGCGTTTTTCTCGGCTAAAGACATACCAAGCGAAAGAAATAGGGTTGGTCCGACCAGCAACGAGATGGTTTTCGTTGAAAAGACTGTAACTGCCCAGGGGCAGATACTGGGTGCCATAATTGCAGATGACCAGGCAAGAGCACAAAGAGCAGCTCGAAGAGTTAAAGTGACCTATGAGGAGCTGCAACCGGTGATTGTCAGCATCGAAGATGCGATCAAGCACGAGTCCTATTTCAGGGAGTTTCCCAATCCTAGAAGAATAGAAAACGGCGATGTTGATAAGGTCTTTGCAACCGCGCCACACGTTGTTGAAGGCGACTGCAGAAATGGCGCCCAGGAACACTTCTATCTGGAGACACAGGCTGTGATCGTGGTCCCCAAAATGGAGGATAACGAAATGGAGATATTTTGTTGCGCTCAAGGCCCAACGAAAGTAAGTGTAAGTATCTCTATTAGATGTTTTATTTTCAACCGTTCGAGACAACTTTTTAATTTTGCAGAAAATCGTTGCCAAAGTGTTGGGGGTGCCGCAGAATCGAATTATTACCAGGGTAAAACGTATAGGGGGAGGTTTTGGAGGCAAAGAGAGCCAAACGTGCTTCCTTGCCGCACCTGCAGCCATTGCAGCTTCTCGTCTTGGGCGCCCGATTAGGTGTATGTTGGACAGGGATGAGGACATGCTGATAACTGGGGCAAGGCATCCGTTTTATATAAAATACAAAACCGCTTTTGATGACGATGGAAAAATATTAGGATGCGAGGTTTCCTTATACAACAATGCTGGATACTCAGATGACTTTTCCCAATATGTAAAAATTAAATTGCAAATGGTTATATGATAATAATGGTTGTTCTTTAGGTAATGATACGTGCTATGCTCCATGTTGGAAATGCATATAAAATTACAAATATTCGTGTAAAGGGGTACGTCTGTAAAACCAATATGACGTCAAACACAGCGTTTCGGGGCTTTGGCTCGCCTCAGGGCATGTTGGCAGCAGAATCTATGATTCAAAAAATCGCTGACCACCTCAAGAAAGACGCTTTTCAAATAAGCCGATTGAATCTGTACCGTGATGGCGATCTTACTTACTACAATCAAACGTTAGAACACTGCCCCGTTGTTCGATGCTGGGAGGAATGTGTGAAGTCTTCTCACTTCGATACTAGACGAAAGGAAGTTGAAAGATACAACAGGTAAACTCAGACACCCTCATTTTCTAACTATATCATCTTTCTTGCAACATCGCAAAAATATCGCATCTTCTTTAATGCTGCATTTATAAACGCATTTGTTAAAAAAATTCTAATATGTATTAATATTCTTATACTCAGTAATTCACTAATGCAAGATTAGAGTTGCACAATTTTTAATGTTTGGGACGTAGAGTTGCTCATTGCTATATGTTAGTATTTATTTATTGAAAATTGCTAACACTTTATTGCAAACTTCGCAAAGTAAGTACGTAATGCAATAAATGCGACTGGTGCCATCCTTGTAAAGTGTGCCAACCGAATGGTTAGCAGCTCATATTTGGCCAGCATGGCGACTCCGTTTTGTAGCTCTCGCTCCTGGTTGAAGGCGTCAAATGCGGCTTCGGCCCTGCCTTCTTCCTTACAGGAGCCGTCTGTGTAACAGCGCTTCTCATACGCTGCCCATTCGCCGATAAGTGCATTAAAACTTCTAAACATTTCTTCCTCTTAGACCCAAGCTGTCAATTGGTTCTCATGTTGACCTAGAGCTGCTACACCGCCGAGGTAAATTTCCTGCAACAGAAAATCGGCCGTTAATAACTCACTCAAAATTAGCGCAGCTTCCGTTGACACAATTCTATATGCCACAGCCGCATTCACAGCCACGGAGCGCTCTGCGCTTAGGAGCTGCCATGTTTCCTGCATTTTGCATCCCTCTGCCCACACTGACGATATACCGCGTTCAACGTGGCTGGACGAATTGCTCCTCGGTATACCATTGCCATGCTCCCAAACCCCCACGACAGACGATCAGCCGATCCTATTATTACGGGTGGAAACAGCAATTAAAAAACAAAACAAGGTCACCCTGTAACAAGAATTACTTCAGCCAGTTAACAGTCAAGATAGAGAGCGGTCCGAGTTAAAAATAAAATGTATGTTTGTTTATTTGCATGTACCCTTTAGGAGTCGAGAATGTCAATTAGAGTCAAGGGCGCCATGTGATCTGATGTCTGATAGCTCTTAATGTCACAAATTACGAAAAGAATATTACAGGTTGTTTTCAGGAGGCTATGGATCGATAAGTCGTTGTAGATGACGGAACTTACCTTAAAAATACCCAAGAATACGCGTTAATAATTGTCTTTGCTTTCTTTTTAACTTCTACCTGCACGTTTTTTTCCAGAGGTTATAAAGTAAACGCTTCAAAAAACTATTCAAGCCGGCATAATGCACACACAACAAGACACAACGAAAATTCAATTTACCTAAAACTCTGAGTTGTGTCACTGTATGTAGTCTAACTTAAATCGTATGACTGTACCGGCAAAACGCTGGCTTAATAGTCAATAAAGTTGACAGCCCAAAAGTGGGTTATCAAATTAACTGTGCTTTTGCATATTAACACCTTCTTCTTCTTCTTCCGCCTCTTATTATAGGCCCGTCGCTTGTAATAATCACAGAGTGGTTCTATGAGCCCGCTTTGCCCTTGGCCGGCTACTCTTGCCCGTCGCAATTGAGGAATAGTTCCCTTGTTAGGGTTTTAACGACTACTACAGGTGTCAGCGTGGTAGCCCAGAAGCGTACTATTTTTAAAATCCGTCTATAGAGTCCTCCGGGAATCGAACCCGAGCCACCCGCCTGAGAGGCGAGCATTTACTCGCTGGGCCATTCGCTCCGCTCCGCTCTATTAACACAATTTTCAATAATTTAGTTACGTTTAATACAAAATTCATTTGAAATTACACGAAATTAGTCTTTTCGGGAACCGAAATAGCAATACGACACGAATGTCACATGCAAAAAAGTACATATGTCACCTGGTTAGTTGAGAACAACCTGCAGCTCTTCGGCCTATTTAAAGCCCCGGCGGAAACACCATGAAGACGTCTTCGATAAACGCCTCGCACAGATTCGAAAAGAGTTTTGGAGACGATTAGTTAAGATCCACTTGCTGAAGACTGGGGTTTGTTGAAACACATACAGAGTGGCACCGTTTCCAGCTATTTCCAATTTAACAACAAAGCAAGAATTATTCCGAACTTAGACCTATCTCGGGACAACGCCCTAGTCGTCACGTGAAACGCAGAGCGAACCCGTTGGCACTTCTGATTTTTATTAACGTCGGAACCCTTCTGTCCGGATGATGTAAGCCGGGATGCTGGCAAACGACATGTCACCTTAAGATGTTAAGTCCGACTGTAGCACGGAGAGAAGAATTTGCAGGAGGCGCGTCCAACATTCCCGCTTAAATGCGATGAGATAAGCGAACGAGAAGCAATTCCGTCGCAGTGGTCTTGAAAATTTAAAATAACACTATGCAATGCGTAATCTGCTTTACCTTGTCCTCAACCGCCTTTATAAAACTCTTCCATCACAGCCTCTCATCGATGCAACTTCTAAATAGGTACACAATCTCGTTCTTGCAACAAATCCTTTCCCCCGTTCAGCAAAAACGTGGATCGTAGTTGACCTAGGTATTGCTTTCAAAAGAATACGCCCACTGATCTGAACTCTTAATTTAGAATTGGTCGCCAACTAGTGGAGCTTATCAAGTGCCTTGTTTGCCCTTGACTTCAATGTCATGTACTGTCGCCAAATGCTCGAAGATACGCCGAAGGGGTTCTAAAAAAAGGTTCAGCGTCATTTCAATTCTTCCAACAGGGGGCGGGCTTCTATAGGGACCTTGCGTCCCTCTTCAGCCAACAACGGGAATTATAGGATGGGTGAGAGAAAGGAGGGGTGAAGACTGGAAGAAAGGTCAGGAAAGGTGGAGAAATACTGCCCCGGCATTCGCCTGAGAGAAGGTACTCTGTTGACTCAGGAAAACAACCTAAACACTCGAATCAGAGCGGACAGCCAGGGTAATCAAACCCGCGACCTCCCGAATGCTAAGCAGACGTGGTAACCACTAGTCTACAGAGCTCGGTGAAGAAGGGGTTCTGTAGACTTGCTGAAATTTATTTATTGTTTCTCATACGGCCCCACCTTTTAAGAACAAAAAAAATGGAAACTTGGTGAAAATGTATTACCAACATGGTAAAAGATCTATTAAATATACAGAAAATTTTCTGCTTTCTTTCAGCAGAATATGCTAAAGAGCTTCTACCAATTTGCTAATACAATTTTTGTAAAGTTTTGTTAAACGATATTTAGAAAGTTGCAAGCTCAGACCAGTGGCGTAACTATCATATGTGCAGGGGGTGCGAAGAACCTCCGCGCCGAATCTATATAGGCGCCGCGCCGAGGTAGCCGAGTTTTTTGTGAAAATAAATGTTTTCCTAGAATAGTGGTTCAAAGCGACAACAGACTATGATACGTGAGCGCCACTGGGCTCTTTTGAGTGCGCAGTCTTTTCTCCTTTTGAGTAGATTAGAAGTTGCAGCTCTAGTGTGTGTCTGTGATTCTTAGATTTCATAGTGCATAGTGCATAATAACATACTATAAATTCAAAGTTTTAAACCGCAAATTTCTGAAGATTGCCTCAGCTACAGAGGTCATAGAGAGTGCCAAATTACTTCAAACTACGTATGAAACTGATCTCGATGACGGCAAATTGTACACCTTCGATCTTCGTACACAACTAGTATTAAATCTTGCTTATCAGTGAAGGAAGTGAGAGAAAAATGTATGTCTAATCACACGCTTTCCAGATTTGTATACAGCTTATATCCTATTTTTTACATCCCGTCACTACAGCCTCCACTGAGAGATCTTTTTTTAAATTAAAAATTATTAAGAACTTTTTGCTAAGTAAGATGAGCCAAATACTCCTAAAGAGTTTTGCATTACTGAGTATCGTGAAAGTAAGAGCCAGTACTCTTGGTTTTAATTCACTGATAGATATGTTAGCTTTAGCAAAGTCTCGCAAAAGAGAGTTTAATTAAAGCGCTATAACTAGATGTTTATATATATATATATATATATATATATATATATATATATATATATATATATTATTTTTCTTGTGAATTATTTAAATTTGTATTCCTTTTACGTGGTTTTTGTTTTTGTATTTTCATATGTATTTTTATGTTTCATGTTATATTTTGTGAGTGTTTGATGTAATGGTAAAACTTGTTCTACTTTATGGGTCGGAATCGTGGACTGTTACAGAACTCGTAAAGCAGAAATTGCAGGTGTTCTTAAATAGGTGTTTGGTGACCAGTCATTATTTCGAACAAAGAGCTTTGGGACCGAACAAATCAGGTGGACATTAGTATAGAAATTAGGAGAAGAAAATATGGATGGTTAGGGCATACGTTGCGAAAAAATGAAACTGAAATTTGCAGAAAAGTTTTGATTGGAACCCTTAGGGTTTCAGAAACAGAGCACGCCCGCAAAAAAGCGTGGACGAGAACTGTAAAACAAGAGACAGGAAAGACTATAGCACAACTGAGCCAAATAACAAAGGAAAATGACAACTGGAGAAAATATACCCTATGTCCCAATAGGGAATAATGGAATTATTATTATTATTATTTTTATGTTATATTTAATAAAAGATTGAAACATCTAAATGTGTCTTATTTTGCAGTAAGTACCCTTTCATGTTAATAAAAGAGCTTATTAATTTTCTTTTAAATTTAAAGTGTTGCATGACCAAAAATTCCCCCCCCCCCCGCCCTCTTTTTTCTGAAACTTCTTGTCTACAGCGGCTATCATTTATTCTTGCACACCGGCGCCAAACCGTTTTGTTACGCCACTGGCTCAGACGCGTTCGAAACCTAGTCAAAATTGGCTGGAGAATTGCTTAATAGATAAGTACTAAACTTTGTTACAAATCTATTGAAAATGTAATGCAACTTATAAAAAGATATATATAGTTCATAAAAATCACTGCAAACTTAATTAATATTTGCTGAAAATTCTCTGCAAACTTGCAAAATTATACTGCAAAGATGTTAAAGATTTGCTATATTTTTGCAAGAGAGTGAGAAAAACTTTTGCTGTTTTTTCTTAAGATGCTCTAAGATATGATAAAATGCCTCTAAAATTGCTCCACAAATTTTGTAAAATGCTCAGAGTTTCTTGCTAACTTATATATAAAATATTATTAAAAAATGGAAAAAAATTGTTGTATTTTTTCGAAAGATGCTTTAAGATGTGCTGACGAAATTCTGAAAATTTGATTATCTTTAACTACAAATTCACAAAAAATTACACAAAAATTGTTGAAACTTGATTGAAAGCATTTTAAATTTGGAAACCTGATGAACATTTATTGAAAAATTGCTAAATGTAGCTAAAATATGCTGAACATTTTCTACATCGTTTCAGAAAATACTCTAAGGTACGTTAAAGATCTTCTGCCGCTTTGTTAAAATGTAATTCAACTTGCTTAAACAAATTCTGAACACTTCTTTTAAACACTTCGAAAAGCTTGTTGGATATTTTGAGCTTCACTTAGAGAAAATTGGAATACACTTTCGAAAAATTCGCTACAAATTTGACATTTTCTGCAAACTTGATCAAACTACTGCACATTTATTTAAAATGTGCTAGAAACATGCCAGGAATTTAATGCAATATTGCTAAAACTTTGCTGTAAACTTGCTGAAAATATTCTGCATCCTTTCTGAAGAGTTTCTTAAAACCATCTCAAAATTTACCGAAGATTTAATAAGAACTTACTAAAAATGACCTGTAAACTTGTGTAAAACGTGCTGGGAATATGATAAATATTGATTGCAAAATTGCTAGAATTTTTTTTGTAAACTTACTAAAATTTTCGGTAAATTTCTGGTAAATTTACTGCGACGCTTAATAAGTCTGAACCAGAGCTGGGCAGTAATTAATTAATTTGCAATTAAATTACTAATTAAATTATTTCTTTTAGTTGATTTATCTCGGACTTGAATTACTTTTCAAAATATGTTAATTGTAATCGGTAATTGTAATTCGGCCATAGTCGGATAACAGCTAGATATTTGTACAAGCAAAAGGACATTTGGTGCAGACGCGTATACTTGTAGATAAGATATGCATATGTTGTGTCTTGTGTAGCGTAGGCTGTGCAGGATGTAGCATTTTAGGTTGCTTATAATTATTACTAAGAAGCGAAAAATGTGCCTGCGGTTAGTACAGATTACAGAGTAAAGTTCGGTAAAAAATATAATTAATTTTTTCCATAACAATTGACAACGAATAGCTTCATGATACAATTTTGGTTTATAATAATTGTTTATTTATTTCAATTTGCTTGTTTAAAAGGATGTACTAGCACATGTTTATTTAACTACTACTAAATACGACAACACCTTCTAGTGGAAGTAATTGAAAAAGTAATTTATGTTGTGCAATTACAATTACCAGATAATTGATAATTGAATTACTATTTCATTTTAGTAATTGAAAATCTGGCAATTCAATTACTTCATTTGGCGGTAATTGGTAATTAATTACATACGTTGTTAAAGTAATTTGCTCAGCTCTGGTATGAACCTTGACAAAAGCAGACTAAAAGTTTCTACACAGTTTTGAAAGCTAGTCAAAGTTACTGAATATATTTTACAAACTTACTGAAAATTTTTGCAACTTGATAAATTTTTTTGCAGGTTTTCTGTAAATGTTCGTGATTTTTTGACGATTTACTGTATCTTTTTGAAACTTACTGAAAATTTGGTGCAAGTTTAAAAGCGTCCGAAACTTGGCCAAAATTTGGTGTAAATTCGCGTAAAAAATACTAAAATTTGCTAGGAATCTAGTAAAAAGATATGCTAAAGAGCTTGTGCAAAATTTGCTAAATTAAATTTTCAAATCTGTTCCAAAATTATTGCTAAATTGGTAAACAATTAATGGAAAATGGTGAAAACTTACCGTATCTTTTTCTTAAGATACATATGCTAACGGAATTCTGTAAATTTGCTCAAATTTAATTGCAAATTGACAAAATAATCTACAATAATTATAGAAGATTGACTAAAAACTAAATTTGAAAGCCTGTTAAAAACGTATTGCAAACTTGGTAAAATACTAGTATTGCTAAAATATACTAAACATTTTCTGAAATTACTCGAAGATATTCTGAAGCTGTTTTGCAAATTTGCCAAAACAATTTCTGCACATTTTTGCTGTATATGTACAGTGTAAGCCTCTTAGAAAAATGTTGCAAGTTAAAGGGAAACTTTTTAAAGATGTATTGTAAACTCATTGGGAATTTATTGCTGAGTCTCTACAGACTTGCTAAACAACTATACGCAAATTTACTGCAATCGTATATACATATTAGTCTGCACTCACTGTAAAGTTGCTAAGACATTTTCTACAAACTTGAACAAACTACTGCAGATCTGTTTAATGTGCAGGAAACTTCTTAGGCATTTATTGCAAGATTGCTAAATATTTGCTGTTAAGTTTCTAAACATATTTATGTTGCATTCATTTGGAAAATTTCCTAAAATGTCTTCAAAATGTACCAACGATTTGATGCAAATTTATTCAAAAACTACAACAAACTTGTTTAAAATGTACTGGAAATTTAATAAATGTTGATTGAAAAATTGCTAGAAAACTTACTAAACTGTTCTGTAAACTTCTTGAAAATCCCTATTATATTTCTCTGATTTGTTTTTCTGTGCTTTCCATGTTCCTTTATGTGTCCTGAAGTGGTAATAATGATATTCCTTTTCTTTTTGTTTGTTTTCCTATTATTAATATTATAATTAACTTTGTTTTCTTCTCATTTTTCATTGCTTTCTATTGCATACGTTATCATAATCTATGTTCTATTGGATTCTATTTCTAGTTTTGTTAGTCTCTCTGTATTTAAGTAGTTTACCTGGTTGCTCTACTCCTGTGCTTTATTGTCTACTATTTATTTATTAAGTTTTTGATATTTCCTTAACCTTATTTCTGCGTGAGGTCATCTATGTACATTTGTTTCTCTTTAAGTTTAATTCAATTTTTCATCACTCCCCTTTTCTCTGTATACCAAGATATTTTTGACTTCTCTGTTGAGAGAACCTTTCTTTTTACGTGTCTCTTCTTCGTTTGCCCCTACCCATGTTATTATTATGTTGTTTGTCATTTCCTGTATTACTTGACTGCCAGTACACTTCTGTAAATCATCGATTCTGGCCTTCACTTTATTTTTCCTTTCTTTACACACTTCTTCTTTCTTCTGGACGTTATGAACTTTTTCTGTAAATTTATTATTCTCCTTTGTTTCTTCTCTGCAATTTTTGAAGTTTTCATTTATCTCATTTTTTATCTCCTCCATGGTTTTCATAACAGTAGCCATTTCTTCTAGTTCTAGACTTGGTACTTTTGTTATCTTGTTACGACTTTTTTGCACTCTTCTTAGTTCAGCAACGCTGGTTTTGCGCCTTCTATAATTTGCTATTTTTTTTTGGCGAGAGTTATCGTTATCTGCACGGTTTTTCTTGGCCTAGCTTGACGCGGCCGGAGCGCTTCTCGAGTGTCGCATTATTTTGTTTGAGCGCGTTATTTCGTCTGGCGGAACACCGCTGAGGTATTTTGATGCTTGCATTGGTAGCTATTTGTCTTGCCGCTGTACAGGCCTTTAGTTTAGTATTTATGGAAGTTTGAGGCCCCGCTGTAGAGCGGAGTATTGTGTTTTGGAAAAAAAATTGGAAAGATTATTTTCTTCTCGCCTTGTCTGGTCTGTACTGCACTTACCCTTCGATTTTCGTTGACCAGTCTATCAGGGCAACCAGTTTAGAGTTTTCGGCTCAGCTGTTTGCTGCCGTTATCTGTACGCGACCTTGACTTGCTACGCTGCCGTCGGCCGCATGTCCCGCTTCGATCGTTAATTTCCCCAGCACGTTTAGAAACCGCTATCAGGTTTTTTCTTAAACTAAATTTATATACAGTGTGTCCCCGGATAGGTGAAACGACTCTTGTGACAGATAAAAAAATTCTCGATTTACGAGGGCCACTAGAAAAGAAATCTACCTAGCCATGAAACAAAAGGCATATGATTTTTTTGATATTTTTATTTTTCACCATAATCCCCCCTTACATCAACGCACTTACCCCATTTGTTCTCCAATGAACTTATACCAATGTAAAAAAAGAATTCCTCTTGATTGTCGAAAAAGTGGTCTACGTCTTCTTTTAGGCTCTCATCAGAGTCAAAACGGCGCCTTCGAAGGTTTTTCTTTAGTAGTCTAAAGAGGTAAAAGTCAGATGGAGCCAGGTCCGGACTATAGGGAGGATGATCTATCTCTACAAAGCTGCATTCCTGCATAATTGGTCGGACTTTGGCAGCCTTATGCACAGTTGCATTGTCATGCAGCAGAAACACTTCTCGATTGGAAAAATTGGGTCGTTTCTGATCAATTGCTTTACGCAGATTTTTCAAAGTGTTAGCGTAGACATCTGCATTTATTGTGGTCCCTTTTGGCATATATTCGATGAGAAGAATGTCCCTCACATCCCAGAAAACTGTTGCCAACAGTTTCCCAGCAGATGGTTCAGATGGTTGCGTTATTGCTTTTTTGGAGGTGGAGACCCTTTATGAACCCATTGCTTCGATTCTGATTTTGTTGCAGGGTCCCAGTGATGCACCCAAGTCTCGTCGCCGTTTACAATTTGTGATAAAAAGTCACAATTCTGGTGCAGTGTTTTCAGATGACTGCGAAATTTTCAGCCTACGCAATTTTTGTTCAGGTGTCAATAATCGTGGAACCCACCTGGCTGACACCTTACTCATATTTAAATTGTCATGTAAGATGGTTATTACGTTAGATTAAGATATTCCTAACGTCATACTAATGGTAGAAACCTTCACACGACGATCCTCGAGCCCCAGGGCTTCAATTTTTCGCGTAATTTCCTCACTCGTGGCCGTTTTTGGTCTTCCACTTTTGGGATCGTCTTTGATAGATTCACGTCCCCGCCGAAACTGTTTAGACCAAAATTTTACAACATAATACGATGGTACATCATGTCCATACACGGCGACCATTCTTTCAAGAATGGTTTTTGGCTGGTGGCCCTCTTTTGTAAGAAATTGAATGACGCTGCGATATTCTAATTTCAAGTCACCCATTTTTCCTCACAAAACACCTTATAAAAATCAAACTAATTATCACAAGTAACGCAAATTTTCCACGTAAGGTTAGATTACACGCCACTATTTGACAAATAAAGCTGGATCGGGTCAATTGTTTTTCTCATGGCCAGGTAGATAACATTGCTAGTGGCCCTCGTAAATTTTCATTTTTTGGGGTTCAGCCCTGCTTGGTTAAAGGCGAATTTTCAACATATTTTCAGTTCTGAGAAATCAAGTATGCCTTGGAAATTAAAAAAAAAACCTATTTTTTTGTGAGGTAAAGTACCTTTTATGTGGCAAATTCGACCAAAAGTTATTAAGGAAAGTTGTTTAGAATCAACACATAGGCCCCTATACCAAATTTCAAAATCCTCAGCCAATTTTAATCTCTCACAATTTCTTTTTATGTTTACGTCCCAAATCAAAGAATTTTATTTTTAACAAAGATTTTTATTGGAAAGACAAATACTTTTACCAAAGTTTTTTATTTTATAATAAAAAAACTTTGTTAAGAATAAAATTCTTTGATTTGGGAAATAAGCTTGAAAGAAAATGTGAGAAATCAAAGTTGGCCGCGGATTTTTAAATTTGGTATAGGGACCTAGATGTTGATTCTAAACAACTTTTCTTTATAACTTTTTGTCGTATTTGCCACATAAAGGGTACTTTACCTTACAGAAAAATAGATTTTTTGAAAATTTTCAAGGCATACTTGATTTTTCAAAACTGAAATGATGTTAGAAATTCGCCTTTAACCAAGCAGGGCTGAACCCCAAAAAATGAAAATTTAAATCGAGAATTTTTTATCTTTCACAAGAGTCCTTTCACCTATCCGGGGACACACTGTATATATTAATTACGCACATTACCATCTGTGAATTAGTGAAAAACGGCGCCTTCGATCGCTAACGGTCCGACCGTCAAACGCGATTTTGTGCAGCCGCATATCGGCCTGCGTAATGCAAGTATTGATTTCCCGAAGCATTGCAAAAAGGCGAATAACGACCGCTCAGCAACTTTTAATTTGTGGTCCAGTTACTGGTAATTATTGTTCGATTGTGTAATAGTTAGTAATTGTATTGTGTTATAAATTTGTACTAAATTCTGGTATTCCTAAGTTAGTCCAGTTTTGGGCAATCCTGTATATAGTAGCGCAGTCGTAATTGATGAAAGGTTACCACGAGTATTTGAGTAATCTTGTACTGTAATTGAATTGTTGATTGTACTGTATACTTTAATTTCTATGCCAATTAACTGTGATATTTGTATTCTGGTATTATTTATTTGTTACTGATACCGATGATCATTTCGAGCTTTCTTTCAGGAAATTTGGACTGCTGGAGTTACGAATTCTCATTCTACGCCTGAGCACACTCGTCGTTATTGTAAAAATTTGTTGGCGCTCTGCCGGACTTATGTAAACGACCGTCTTCATTGAGCTATTCGCGGTCGGCAAGTGTGTTCAGGCAGTTTTATTTCTGGTTTCATGAAAGATTAGCCAACGAATAAGTTGTCTATCTATTAAGAATAACAACCTTACTGATTTTAGTAAAAAAACTTTAAATTGATTTCCTTTACTGGAGTTATAAATTTTTTTTCCCAATCTCTTTGTCCGCGTGTTTTCGGAAAAGTCAAATTTCGGTCATCAACTGGTTTTATATAAGAAATCGACTTTTTTGTGATATAAAGTAAGATATAAATAACGTTTTCTGGTAAAAAACAACTTCTTACTTCTTGGGGAAATGGCAATTTATCTGAAAAACAACTATTTCGTAAATGTACTCAAATCTTTACAACATTTTGTAAATGGCCACAATTTTTAACTATGAACAACTTTCATGTATTTGGAACAAAAACGTACTTTAGCTGCCAAAGTAACTGCAGAAATCTAAAATATACTTGAAATTACGTAGTTTCAAGCCAAGTAAGACGAATCCCCAAACATGGAATTTGAATTTAAAAATAGTTTATCATTTCGCTACCTAAACCTATAATATCGCTTTTCCATGGACATATTGTATACTCATCAGTAGGGCTAGGATTTTGATGATTTTGTATCTTTTTTTCTGAAAGTCTGCGACATTGCTCAGTTATATATAAACGTGTTTCAGGATCAATTGAATCAAATGAGAGCAACTTGTTGGTGCATTTTTTTTTGCATTTTTTACCATTTTTGAGGAATGGGGAATTTTTTGCTAATTTTTATGGTATTTCTAGCATTTTTTGGGGTTTTTGTGTGTTTTTCTTTGAAAACTTTGCATTTATGAAGAATAACGCTAATTTTTTTTTTGATATTTTGCGATATTTTCCTTGGCGAGCTTATAAACTTTTGTTAAAGTTTTATTTTTCATGCAGTCTAGAACAAAATGCAATATTTTTCTATTCTCGGTAGTTCCGGTTGTTCCGGTATTTTTACCTGTTTAGAAACGAATCCTAAAACCTCTATTGTTAGCTAAATGCAAAGTTAATGTTTTCTGGGAACGTGCTTAAGTCATCCACAATAGAATGCCCATTAAGGGATTAAATTTCTTTTGAATGCAGTCAGAGGGTCAGTAACTTACACAGCTGTTTTCTAAGACTGGCCTGCAGTGAGTGGGAATGAACCAACAATGACATTCCGTCCTTATCTTACCTAATTGCTTCTTAAAATAATTTTGCAGACTTATTCAGTTTCTTCACGTTCTTATCAACAGACGGGTGTATTTTGTTCTTCAGTTAAGTTCGAAAGCGGGTTTAGTGACATTTTTCCTTTTATTGTGTAGTAAATACGATGCCTAAAGTTAAAGACAGTGCGTCCGTTAAATTAAAACGGTTTATTTCTCAATATGGAGAAAAGGTCTTTTTCACTGATGACGAAATTTTATTCTGCAAGTTGTGCAATGTGAGGGTAGCTGCCGAAAGAAACTTTACAGTGGAGCAACATGTCAATCGAGAAATACATAAACGAAGTTTGTAGCGACTGAACGACCAAAAGGTACTACAATAACAGCTTCTTGGCGAAACCGTGTCATCTTTCAATCCTTTTTTTGAAGAGCTCTGTATGGTGTTTGTTTCGGCGGACATCCCGTTGAATAAGCTGAGCCATCCTAAGCTACGGAATTTCTTAGACAGGCACACTGGAAAATCAATACCAGATCCTTCAACACTGAGAAAAAGCTACGTTTCTCGTTGTTACGACAAGACGCTGGAAATAAGGAAATAAGGAAACGAGTTGGAGAAAAAAACCTGTGGGTATCCATGGATGAGACTACAGATTCTCTAAGACGGTTTGTAGCAAATATTATCGTTGAAACTCTGGAACAGGACGGCCCTGGTGAACAATTTTTACTTAATTGTGAGCATTTGGAGAAAGTTAACTATTCTACAATAAGCAAATTTTTTGATAATTTAATGAGAGCGTTGTGGACTGATGGAATTCAGGACGATAAAGTGCTACTGTTAATAACGGATGCTGCACCCGATATGGTCAAGGCTGCTAACTCTCTTCGGGTTCTCTACTCCAAGATGCTGCATTTAACGTGTTTGGCCCATACTTTACATAGAGTCGCTGAGGAAGTTCGCGGTCAATTTCCAGAAATTGACAAATTTATTGGCTGTGTAAAAAAGGTGTTTTTAAAAGCTCCTTCACGAGTTACGGCGTTCAAAACCAAAGCTCCAGATATTTCACTCCCTGCATCCCCGGTTTTAACAAGATGGGGTACCTGGATTGAAGCCTGCAATTACTACTGTAAAAACTTAAAAAGGTCATCGATTTGTTCGACAGCACCTAAGCAGCTTTAATTAAAATAGCATAAGAAGTATTAGAACATGTTGAAATTGCGGAAAAACTCTCATTCATCAAGGCAAACTTTGGTTTCATTCCTACTGCAATAACCACTCTGGAACCGTCGCAAATGCAGCTAGTGGATCAACTACAGTTGACTAATAAAACTGTTAGTCATTTGAAGGGTGCAAGTGGTAAAATGGGAAAAGCTGTAATAAAGAAAGTGGAGAGTGTTTTGGGGAAAAATAAGGGCTACGAAAGAATGTGTTCGATTGCTAAAGTTCTATCAGGGGAAATTTTTTCGGTTAATTTTCACGTGAGCATACTTAAAATAGGGTATTTTAAGTATGCTCCTGGTGTATCAGTCGAAGTAGAAAGGAGCTTTTATATGTATAAATAATAATGGTGAGGCACTAACACCCCATGAAGGAGCTTGGCCTGCAAGGCGAAAGGTTAGAGCTTCCGTATCCTCGCTCTCTATATGTATAAATGCTTATTGAAAATTTACATAAAGTTTTCACTGTATACTGTAATTCACGTTTATTGTAGTTAATCAAATTATTCTTAAGTGTTTAGGATTAGATTAAGTTGAATTAATAAAGATATTGCGTCTACCTGTTTTTTTAAATTTTGTTGGGTTACTGAATTTAGCTGATGCCAATTCCTGATTCTGTATTTTAAAAATAAAAGTAAAAGGTTCTCATTTGGAAATAACATTTATATGTCATCTGTCTAAATTTTTTTGTCATTTTTGCGAGATTTTTAAGTCATAGTTGCATTTTGTATTTTGAATTTTCGCTGATTTTTAACGTCATTAAAATCCTAGCCCTACTCATCAGTCATCAGTTCCCTTATCGTTGTACATACTATTCTGACGATATGTAGTATGAGTATGCTTAATTTTTCTTTACCCCAAATTTACGTTTTGTTATACACAATTAATTTTTTCACAGGGAAAATCGTTGGAAAAAGCGAGGCATCAGTATGATTCCAACCATGTTCGGAGTTGCTTTCGACGCAGTCTACCTAAACCAAGGCGGTGCTTTAGTACTCGTATACACTGACGGTTCAGTGCTTCTAACTCATGGTGGCACTGAAATGGGGCAAGGTTTGCACACCAAAATGATACAAGTCGCTAGCAGAGTTTTAGAGGTTTCATCCAGTAAGATTTACATTAGCGAGACTGCCACCAATAAGGTGCCCAACACGTCCGATACAGCTGCAAGCTTGGGGTCAGATCTTAACGGCATGGCTGTCTTGGTAATAAATACAACATTTCTAATTTGCAACATCTGAAGCCTTTACTTTCCTTATAGAATGCATGTGAGACTATCAAGCAGCGCTTGGAACCGTACAAGAAAGCAAACCCAAAGGGCAAATGGGAAGATTGGGTAATGGCCGCCTACTTCGATCGAGTTAGTTTGTCTGCAACTGGGTTCTATAAGGCGCCTTTCAAGGGCTATGATTGGAACACTAATTCCGGAGAAGCTTACTGTTATTTCACTACAGGAGCTGCCTGCAGCGAAGTAGAAATTGATTGCCTCACAGGGGACCATCAGGTTTTACGCACAGACATTGTGATGGATGTTGGTAAGTACCGTTAGACACAAGACGAGGAGATAATTGTCTTGCACTTTATACAAAAGGTGAAAGCTCGAATCCAGCAATCGACGTGGGGCAGATTGAAGGTGCTTTTATGCAGGGATACGGTTTGTTTATGCTGGAAGAAAAGATGTTTTCTCCTGACGGTACCACTCTGACCAGAGGACCTGGTTCTTATAAGCTACCAGGATTTGCCAACATTCCCATCGAATTGAACGTTTCGTTACTCAAAGGAACTTCCAACCCCAGAGCTGTATACTCTTCTAAAGTATTTTTATTTCTTTAATTTTAATGCAGCAAATTAAGCTGTATTTTTCAGGCAATTGGCGAACCTCCTCTGTTCCTGGCAAGTTCGATTTTGTATGCGGTGCGAGAGGCAGTTAAGTCTGCAAGAATCGATGCGGGAGTGTCAGCTACAGAGTTTGAGCTTTATGCACCGGTTACTTCAGCCAAAATTCGACTGGCTTGTCAAGATCATCTAACTTCAAAGGTAAATTGGTTTCTATTTTTCACAATATTTTAATTTATTAAGTAGCATTGTTACACATAATCTAAAAGTGGTTTGTTTTGTGATTCTTCTGTGCTACAACCATTTCTCAAAACTGTAAAGCTGTTTTTAATTATATTTAATCATATTCTTCAATTTCACGTAACTGCGCAAATTTGTGGTATTTTGCATTTTGTTTCTTTATGTAATGTTTGAGAGGTCTTTACAATCTGATCGGCTTCTAATGTTGAACTTCTTTCTCTTCCCTATTCATTTTTGTGTGCTCCTCGACTTCTCGTTCCTATCAGTTTTCTTATTTCTTGGATGTTTTCTTCTTTTCCTCGCGCTCTTCTCATTTAGATGTAGGTGAACTTCTTACTTTTTTTCCATCAGCCTTCACATTTTTTGTTTCTGTGGAGTACCATACGTTGCTACAGGAGAAAATGGTACTTAAAACAAAAATGACGACCCACAACAAAAAAAAGTTCCAGCTAGCTTTCAGTCGAGACAAGGGGGGTTTGAGTTACCTGAAATGTGCTTGTTTACTACTTCAAAATAAGCGTACGTCCAAAAAGGTTTTAATTCAGGTGCCATAAGGTTGTCCAATTAAACTGCAGGTCTTCAAGGCGTTTTCAACCTTGAAGAAAAACCAATGGGGTTGCAAGAATATGCTGAAATGCTCAGTTATTAATTTCGCTATAAAAATATGTTCTGCCTATCTGCTTTTCAACAGAATAATAAAACAGACATAATCTAATATTTCAAACTTTCTAATGAGCACATGTTATACGAAATTTAGGTGCAGTTACATTAAGACTAATTTCAACTATTTTCCTTATGTGAAGTCACGAGAACAAACAATGGAAATATTGATTTTAAATACGTAAACGACAGCCAGAATGGCATTCAAATTTCCTGAAGGGGCTACTAGTAATATATACAGTAATACACAATTTTAGACAGTAGCACTTCGAACATAAACCGAAATCTACACATGCAAGCATTAGCAAAAGTTACTCAAATACTTTTTGTATAGCGAAAATGCAGAATGCTTTACGATACCTCAAAACCATGGAGGGAAAAAGGCAGTGTTCTGCAGTCCGGTATATGTGGAGCCACCAAGAGGGAGATAGGTCGTCGTCAGGACAGAAAAAAATGCTCTAGGTGGCGAGAAGATACCTGCGGCGGCAAATGCAATAGAAATGAGCCGACGGCGGTAGAATATAGCCAGCTTTCATAAAGCAACATTGCAGTAATGTAATAATTTAATCTGATATAATATCGATATTTGGCGACCGACAATAAAAACCAGAAGGCAAAACAAGGAAACTACGAATGTTAATTTACACAGTAGGTAATTCTAAATTTAAACGAGTTGCCCTACAACCGGTAATGTTATGCTCGCAAAATACCACAATCACGAAATACAACAGCATTATCACCTGCGGCAATCTTTATTCAGATACCATAAAATACCTCCGGCTCAATTTCGATAAATCATGAAGCTACCTCAGCGGCAGCTTAGAGAGTCGAAAGCCACACATGCGAGCTTGAATAGAAAATCCTGACTGCCGGTCAAAAAACCAACGTTGCAGCTTGCCGGCTTCGTTAATCCTTTATTGCTGGATGTAACGGCAGAAAATATAATTCCCAACGAAACCATGCAGGAAATGCAGTCTTCCCGATCGCACGCAGAGTGCAGGGCTGAATGTAATTTCCCAGGGCATAGCGAAATAACTAGCATTTTGATTCAGCGGACACAAGTGGACAGGGCCGCACTTGTCCCAAAAGTTCGAAAAGTAACTGAATTACGACAAATAACGTTATGAATTAAAAATGTCCATGCCGACCGAGCTTTGTGGGACAATGATACCGCCTTTACTTAGCATTCGTAGGGTTCTAGTGTTCGCTTCCCGCGACCGTTTGCTTTGATTCAGGTCTTTTTGGTGGTTTTCCTGAGTTTTCCTGTGAGGCGAATGCTTCTGACATTTCTTTATTTATCCAACCCTTATCTGTTTTCATTAATTCTAAAATTTCCGCCCAAGGTCCTTCCTTATATCCGCCTGCTCCAAGTTGGAAACATTTCAATACTTTGTGTAATTTTATGTTCTTACTCACTTCTTTCTTACCGTCGCTATCAGTTATGTTTGGTTTCCAGGTATTTGAGCTTTTCTGTGTTATTGTAACTGTAACATTTTATTGTAATTGGGGTTGATGTAACTTCTTTACTTACTTGTGCCCCTGGCGCCAGGTAATTATCACATTTTATGGATTCTCTTTCTACCCCGTTCTATGATGTTCTTCTTTTTTTCTCTATTTTTTCTGTTAAACAGGTTTGCAGAAATATTGTTTTAAGTTATTTGCCTATTATTCGGACCCCTTTTCTTTTCCTCTCTTTCTCCCTCTTTCCTCTTCGCTTCTCCATTTTATATTTGAGGAATTCTATTACTTCTTCTTCTGTGACACTTTGTTATTCTCTTCTTGTTGCCGTTCCTTCACCTCATATATGTCACTATCTTCCTCTATTCCTTACTATTTCTTAAATACCTCTCTCTCTCTCTCTCTCTCATAGTTTCTAGGCATCGGCTTTGATCTTTGATGTTTGAGATACCTTTTACTCGGTTTTTCCCTTTATAACATTCCGGAATTCGCTCGGGTTGTTTTTAAAAAATTGTTTCACAACTTCTTTGGTATCATCTCTCTTCGCGATGTAGTTCTTCTATTTCCTTCTAATCGTTTATGGTCAATTGCGACATGAATATTAACCAAAAGTAATTTTGATGTAAAATAGTTTGTGATGATAAAATATTTTTCTCTAATTACAGCTGGATGAACCCAAACCCGGTACTTTTATTCCCTGGAATGTTGTCCCCTAAGCTACCATTGAAGGTAAAACCACGGATAAAGTTTTATTTGGCTGTGGTATATATGCACATTATCTGCTACAATTTACTATACGTTCATATACTACATGTATGATGCCGGTAGTTCAACTTAAAAATAAATATTGTTGAAGTGTGAATATGCAATATTGATATCTATAGTTTTCCAATAACGGCGTCAGAACTTTAAAAACTGATTGTAGTCATCTTGGATTGGTTAAGCCTTCAATTTTTTATAGTTGTGTTTAGTTAACTTTGACAAATCATCGTGGAACGCTATACGACTTCCACAACATATACTTTTTGACGAATTCATTTAACTAAAATAGGTCTCATCGCTAAATATGACTTTTTTTGCCAAATTCGAGATCGATTTCTAATTGTTCCAGAGTCCAATCAGCGAACTGTCAATCCTGAAAATGGTCATTTAGCTTTAGTTATTGGATGAATTAAATCTTGTAAGGATAAGACCTAAGTCTTTACGCAAAATTCGGCAAGTTGTGGTCTGACAGACCATAAACTTCACGTAAAGCGCCGAACGTTGCTCGAACAGAAAGAGAACTTTTGATAATAAATACGAACTGTTAAAGTGTTAAAAGATTGATTGTTAAAAGTTGACTGAACACAACTATAAAAAAATGAAAAGCTCAACCAATCTAAGATGACTACAATTAGTTTTTAAAGTTCTGACGCCGCTATTTGAAAACTCTATATAACCAAAACTTAGGTAACTAAACATATACAACAATATCATTATAGTAGCGTTGCAGTATCGGTTTTGTGATTAAACAGATTGTACAAAATTGCTACCAAATAATAAAATATTTTATATGTAAAAGTCTTTCGACAGTAACGTATGACCTTCCTTTGAGAAATTAGTTTAGTTTAAAGCAAATTTAGTTATTGTGGTGAACTAAAAGGTAATTTAACTATAAGCACGCCCCAAAAAATATTAAATTTGAGAATTTGTTAAGCAATTTTGAAATATTTTTTTTCAGTACTTTTAGTTTTAATATGAAATTCTGATTGCCCCATTATTTTACTTTTTAATGCCAGTTTTATACCTAGATTTATTTTACAATTATGACTGGTCTCCCTATATCATTTTTTTCTACCACCACTAATGTATCCGTCTACGCGTCAACCGAGGCCAGCTCCAACATACCCTGAATGCGATACCGCAAACCGAACTAATCATTCTCACAGGCGACTTCAACGCACATATGGGTGCAGATCGCGCCGGATAGGAAGATACGATGGAAAAATTCGGGCACGGCAAAATCAACGACAACGGACTACGCCTCCTATCATTTGCAGGGTCGAACAACTTGATCGTCGGCAACAGCATTTTTCGTCAATAAGTAACAAACGACTTCCGGGATTGGACCGTGTCATTATTGAGATCGAAGAACTCAATGTTTTGCCCATTTTTGTAAGGGGCTTTATCAGGAGGAAAAAGCAAAAGAACACGGTAACTCAACGTGTTAACCACGCCAGAGGCGAAACTCTTTTGCAAGGGAAGGGATAGAGGAGCACGGTAACTCAACGTGTGAACCACGTCAGAGCCGAAACTCAACGTTAATTTCACGTTAAATATTCAGTAACGACTGCATGGTGCCCCGCTCCCCGCTGCTCACTCATGTGGAAGATCTAGAGTTGAAGCGGGAGGTCATTGTACTTTTGTGTGGCAGCCTGCAGTGACGGAGCTTCGCACCTGTGTTGTGTTGTGAATGTTCTGCCTACAGTCAATCGCATGTTTGAGTCTATAGGCGACTAAGTAGTTGCTCGGATGTAAAAGTAGTTTTAAACCTCCGAATTAAAAGTGTTTCCTAGCAACATATACCTTTCTGTACTCGTATCAGTAAGAGAAACGTGAATTCCAATGAAAAATTTTGGTATTAAAAGTAATGTCTTTGAAGACAGTTGCAAGAAATGTTTTTGCGCGAAATCGGTATTTGTCCCTTGTTTTACGGTATTGTAGTCAATTTTTATTTATTTCTTTTTGTGCCTACTATTATGATTTAACAAATCATGTAAATTATTTCACGTACAAAACATTTTATTTTAGAGCTTTTAGTACTGTTGCGGGTCCTTTATTGGTTTTAAATAGCATCCTGTTCTATCGGAATTTGGGTTTCAAATTTAAGCTGCGGGTCACGTCGTGATTGGAGGGTTACGCCGTGAACGTTAGTGAATGTGAGCGAGAGAGTGCATAAACGTGAGTGTTTAAAGCAAGCGCGAAACGTGCGTGACGTGAGTAAATACTCACTCACGCGCCCATCTCTAGCCCCGAGCTGCTTCTCGCCAACTACACATACATCGAGGAAGTTCCAATACAACCAGAACGGATGCATGCTGTTGGTGGTGCGGTCTCTTTTCAAAGTGCAATGAGTGACTCAAAAGACAGTGGACCCCACTGTACGGCTCCTTTAGCCTTCGAAAGTTATTTAGTCCGTTGAGAATACTGTGAAGAACATCGGGGTTATTTTAAAATGAAACAAAGAAAGAACGTCCTGAAAATAAATTCGATTGAACGTTAGACCATGTGAATATAAGGTACAGTGCAAACCGTCGATTTAAGGTAGGGATGAGCGCGTGATGTGAAAACAATCGGGCCACGCTGGGTAACGGCGGGTCCTGTCGTGAAAGTGAGTAATATTCGAAAATCGTGTCGTGAACGTGAGTGAAAATTTCCAAGGAGCGATTTCCGTTTCACGCTAAATAGCGACGATTTTTTTCGCAACCAAGAAAATATTAAAATGTTACATGATTGACACAATTTGTTGACATATTGTTCGTACAAATAAAAAAACTGTGTTTTTACGTTTCTCATTTAAAAAGCATTGGGATAACTGTACCAAGTAAAACTTACCTTTAGTTCCTAAGAAGTAATAGCTAGTTGTATTACTAGGGAGGAAAGTGTATTATTTTCTGCCGCGGATCTAGTCGAAAAATTTTCAACTCCTAACAAAACAACGAAGAACCTATTTATACATACTCGATTATCAAACAAACCGTTAAAAAAGGGCCCCCCTTTTGCCCATATTTAGTACCAGACTAGCACCATTGCTTTACTTACATCTGCCCTGACAACTTATGTACACTGTAATTAAACAGAAACCTAAACAGGTAATATATTTCTTAAAAATTTTACTTGACATTTTGTGAATACTAACCGCAAGTAAACCCCCTTTTTAGCTACTTATACCTCATAAAGGTTCAACAACTTCTTACCATTAAGATTACATCATCACCCCGATGATATACCATATCAATGATCGATCAAATTCATGAAAGGAACCTCTCTTTCTTTGAAAATGTTAACATTCAAAATTAAGTAAGTAATTAATTTTCTACAAGCATTATAGATGTTTACTAATAAAATGTTTTCATTTTACAGAAATAAAATTGGTTCAAAACATCAAATTGTTGCCCACCTTATAAGTTATTCTTGGATTGATTTTACTTAAAATAAACCTTACATGCAACTAATTTATAAGAAATATGTTTTTAGGTAAAAATGTGAGATTTGGCTTATTCAATCACCAATCTAAATTGTGTCTTTACTTACAGATATATATCCACATGTTATTATCATTTATATTGTTAAACATCAATAAGTCTGAAAATTTTCTGCGAAACGGTACTTACCGTTTGTCAAGATTTTTCAAAATAAATTTTAACTGATTATTAACTGATAATTTTTGATGTTGAATATTTCGTTGGCGTTCGTTCGTTGTGCAAGGTTATGTACGAAATTTACAGCCATTTTCAGTTATTGTTCTGTGGTTTCAGCGTACTATTATTTTGAAAAATAATTTTTCTAATTAACGTATTTGAGTTTGGTGTAGGTATACACACTAGTTAACAAATTTTAAGTTTTGAGGTTATATTATTATCTTAGATTACAAATTATAAACATGCCGTTCACACCTAAAATAGATGCTTTTATTGTAATGGCTCACTTTCGCAGTGGAACCCAAATTCAGCATGGTTCATAGTCACATTCCATTCAGTCATTCATAGAACAATTTACTGAGGCGTTTTCAGGTATGCAAATCAATTACAATGCTTTTGCTCACCATAAGCGGATTATTATTCACTGTTTCAAAGACAAAAACTGCATCTGCAAAAGTAAATCAAAAGACAGACCTACTGTTTTGACCGAAGAAAAGGTAGCTGACATTAATAAGCGAATGCAATTAAGCCCGCACAAATCAGTTTCAACATTGGCTGCCCAAAGTAGTATGTAAACAATAAATTGCTCATTTACAGCATAATTTACGCATATATTCCTTTATACTTTGGTATTTCTGTTGGATCATGTTATCAGGATTTAAGAAAAACTCTCCAAATGTATCCGTACAAGATAACACTGGTACAAGAATTACTTGAAAATGATTGGAGATCACGAATGCAATATTCCTAGTGGTTCTCCAGATTTGACACCATTAGATTTTTATTTAGTTGGGCATTTGAAAACTAAAATATACAGAAACCGTTTACATACACTAGAAGAATTACAGCAAGCTAGTCAATACGAAATATGTGAGGAGGATTTTCGGAGAGTATTTGATAATACGAAACGACGGATTAATTTATGTCTACAAAATAATAGATAATCTCTGTATCCTTTTGGTGCCGTGTTTTAAGTCGGCTGTCAGTTGGCTGTAGTGATCAATTTATCATATCGTTATTTGTTGATGACAAAAGCAGGGGTAGTCCGTTAAACAGCATTTAGGGATCTAGGGTAGAATAGGCTAATTACTTATCTTAAGTTAAATGTACTATTTTGCCCTAAAACTAATAGTCCACTGCATTTAGTCAAAAATAGGCCGAAACTACGGAATAATTCTATAGAAGCAAATAAGGTCTTTTCAGATGTGTTTTGGTGTCCTGAATAGACGTAGCAAAAGTCCCGAGGATGGGGTTGTACGCTTAACATTTGGCAACGCTGTAATGGGCTGAAATTGGGCTCAAAAATCATTTTTCGCTTATATCTTGGTGCAATGCTATCTGGGGCTTCGTATTAATTTCAAGTTTATATTTAATTTGGAAAGTGCGCCTGTAGCATTAACAATTATGCCCTTTTAAGAATGGTAGCTGCTTATTGGGTCCAGGTCCTGATTACTCACACTTAGACTGATTTAAAGAAACAGGTTTGACCAAAATATACATTTATTCCCTATTACATACACGTCATAACTTAAAATAAATTATATATTGAATTATGTACAAGATAATTTGTTTTACGTTAATCCTTTGGTTAGTTACTGGACGGGTAGGCTGCCCTCCTCACACCGGTGTAGGACCGTGGTATCAACTCTACGATAAAAATATATCAGAGCAAAAATAAAGGAAAGGAAATTGTCTAAAGAAAAAGATAGAGGGTAATTTTTTCGTATAGGCGATCGTTTTTGTCAAAAAATCGAGTGAAAAGTCATACTGGAAGAAAATATTTCATTTGTTGCCGTTTTCTCACACGGACTCATAGATGACGAAAAAACTGAACAATTGAAACTTCATCTCGATAATTTAGATGGAAATCATTCGAAGATGTTGAAGCATCGAAGGGCCCACTGCACAACTGTGGGTGCAATACTTCGAAATGATTACTATCGCAAAAGAATTGTTACGAGCGGTAAGGATGAGAAAGTAGGAGAAACATTTGGCCTGTGTAAAACAAATGATTTCGTATTTTCATGCGGCTGGACATTTTTCTCTACGCAAAATCTGCACATTTATATGTGCAAGATATGGAAGGTCTAGAAAACTCAATGGACAATGCAGCTTTTCAGCAGTTCACCAACGATTTTTTCTCAGTTAAGCGCTCTGATAGATATTGGTGTGGAACATCTACTCATATGGTAATTGAGTAATCTTTGATGAAATCGTTGAAATCAAAGGAAGGTTTCACACGTGGGAGAAGTACAAATGAAAATGTCGTTAATAAATGGGTGTTCGGTTTACTGACTCCTAGTAACATCAGAGAAGGACTTGCTAACTTTTGTGGGCTTTCTTTTCACTCTGGAGAAGAGCATGTTGCTGCTCGTGAATCTCGTATAAAGAGAGACATTGGGGATATTCAAAAACTAACAGATTGGTTCAATTCTCACAATCCTTTCCAATTTTAGAAAAAGTTATGTCGATTGCAACAGGGGTTACTGGTGATGAAAAAATTTACTGTCACAATGCTTATAAGATTGGAACCACTGCAATGGAGAAAAAAATTGGAAACAATGTCTATACTATTAAATTCTCACGTGCCGACAGAGTGCTTCCACTACTAACCGCCAACAGCAATCTCAAAGTCCATGATACAACAGTGCCCATTGATCCACTCTTATTGTTCCAGAGAATTAGTGTCGTTAAAAGAACAAAAGAAGAACTTTCCACCTATTTGGAGTATGAATGGGCTCCATTTCCGGTGTCACTCTTTGATAAATCTGGTATACGAAAAACCAACAAGTCAGCTTTCTATGACAATTTCCAGTCATTAGAACTTAAACCAGATTTGGATAATGTCAATTATGTCATCGATTTGCCAAGCATATGTTAATTATGTACAAAAGCATTTTGGCTCAAACTCCAATACAAGGAATAGTGTGAATGCTATGAAGCAACTACGCCGGTCGTCAAGATCTTCATCTGTTGATAACTACTTTGATGAGCAGATGGTTGCAACTGTAAGCCAAGAGAAGCTTTTTTCAAACAATCGAAATAAAATCGGATTGATTTCAATGCCGAGAGAAAAGTTTGAAGCTAATAGTTTCATGGTTGAAAATGCCGACAAAGAAATTTTTCTTCTTAAACCAGGCAGGGGCAAGGTCGCACGAACAATTTATTCTTCACGAAGCTTCGATCAGTACAATGAGATTCGAGATCACGTATTATTTTTGCACGCATTCTCTGGTTGTGATACGACAGCTGCTCTTTTTAATAAAAGCAAGACTGCAGCTCTGGAACTGTTGAAAAAACGACAAGACTTGAAAACTGCAGTTGAGGTTTTCAATAAAAATGATACTTTTCGTAACTTAATTTCTGCAAATGGAATCAAATTTTTCCTTGTAATGTATAGTGCTCCCGCTAAAGAAGTATCTATCAATAACTATCACTATTCTAGCTTGATTAAAGCTGTGAGCAGAAGCAGACTAGTGAAATTGAATTTATTACCACCCACTTTTGACGCAGCTCAACGGCATCTATTTCGTGTTTACTTTCAAGTTCAGAAATGGTTAGGTAATGAATCGAATCCTGTAGAGTAGGGGTGCATATCAAAATAATAGTACATTGTGTATCTAGGACGAAAAGCGCAACATTCCCAGACGACTGTGAATATTGTTGGGCGAGGCGAATGCCGAGCCCAACAACACAGGAGTCTGGGAATGTTGCTTTTTGTCCAAGATACACATACTATTTTTCCGCCGATCGATACGAGTAATTAAAAAAATTAGTAAATAGTACTCAAATATTCCCTGCCTAGGCCGGGAATATTATTCCTGTACAGTTTTATTGTAAATTACCTAGCAACGGCTGATGTAATCGAATGTTTGGATTATTGCTGTACAGTTTTATTGTAAATTACCTAGCAACGGCTGATGTAATGGAATGTTTTACTTTACTCAACAAAATTTTGTCAATAATGTGTCAGTTCTAGTACGATTGGCGGAAAAATATATTGTGGACAAGAACAACATGCCAACCTCCTGCGCCTGATTGCCTTTTGAACATGATTTTTTGCTCACCAGTTTGCGGCAACTGCCGTGGACAATATTGCTTGAATGCTGAACCAATTGAAGGTACGTCAGAAAAAGAAACCATTAGTGATGCAGAGAATCAAAGTTTTGAGATTGACCCAACGCATTGCCTCGAACAATACATATAATGAATTTATAGAACGAATAAACAATGAAAAGCAAAATGAGAAAATTTACATTTATATAAGTATTACAGTCGTGGAGTAGGCCTACAGGGGATACCACATGAAAAAATGCCTAGTACTCAACATCAAAGGTGGTGTGAAATAGAGTACTTTAATTATCTAAAATATCACATAAGTTCAAATTCAATCCATGATTTTGACAAAAACGATCGCATTTACCTCTACCTTTTTTTAGACAATTTCCTTACTTTTATTTTCGCTCTGATGTGTTTTTATCGTAGAGTCGATAGATACCGAGGTATTCGCGAAAAATGATTTTTGAGCCCAATTTCAGCCCATTACAGCGTTGCCAAATTTTATGCGTACAACCCCATCCTCGGGACTTTTGCTACTTCTATTCAGGACACTGAAACACACCTGAAAAGACCTTATTTGCTTCTATATGAATTATTCCGTAATTTCGGCCTAAATGCAGTGGACTATCACTGAACATTGAATTGATGTGATTGAAATTGGAATTTCCACTTTACATGAAAACACTTGAATAAAATGTTTATAATAAAAAATGTATTGTATAAGATTATTGGGATTAACTTTAGTTTATTCCTTGAGAGATAAAATTTTATGATTTTGAATCATTAAGACTGTTTTTATAAGAGCTAAGTTGATTTAAGTGTTATTTATTTTCACTGAATGAGAAATTAATAAATAGTGAGATAATAAAGTGTTTACCTCCAGTACCCACTCGGACGCCACTGCTACGAAATCTGAAAGAGAATGGTTTTTATGTTATACCGTAATGCCAACTCCTGTTAAATGGGTTGCCTACATACGTCCTTAATCAGCGTTCGGTCATTTCTGAAGGCACTGTAATTGCTTGTATTTTAGAAGTTACTTCAATGTTTAATTGCATAAAACTTTATTTTATATAAACCAGTCAATCTTGTGTTAATATAAAGCATTCTGCATTAACAGATTACTTCCAGAACAAGCAAAAATGACTAACATGACAAAAAGATGACGTATTCATGTTTGTCATAACATCAGGGAGCAATAATATTAGTAATGATAAATTATTCAATATTATCTTGAATAAACAATAACGGCAATTACAAATGTTATCGCAAAGTGTTGTTTCTAAATTAAAGTTTTGTATATAAGAACGTGTAGGTAAGCTAGTCAATTACATTTAATGACAAAAAACGGTGCTGATATAAAACACTACAAAAAGAATTACAGCTTGCTGAAATTCAACATCGAACTATTACGATACCTGCTTATACTACTCATAGGTACCTTGTGTGTGTATGTGTGTGTATGTGTGTGTATGTGTGTGTGTGTGTGTGTGTGTACCTTTACCTTTACCTCAATTAAATTTTCGACGTTGTATGAATTCATAACTCAAGAAAATAGACACAAAAAGTGGTATCAGTTATTTTATGTCTATCGTTGATTGCTTTGATTTGCTACTGCATGGCATCTAGAGCTATAGTTTGAACAGAATAAATATGACGTCATTAAAAAGCATTTAGAAATTGTTTCAAAAACAAATTAGAGAGACTGCACTAACAGTTTACTTTTGCGACAGCTAAAAAGTTTTGTAAAATCTTAATACCAAGGGTTAATGATTGCAAGGCGCTATTCCAGAGTAGCCAACATAAGAACTATAGAAATCAGATAATTTCGTGGTGAGAATAAGGTTCAGAAAAAAGATCAACACAACTAGAGCAAACCTCGGTGTCTAGACCATCGCCGATTCGTCGTCAGCGATTCGCCGTAAATACAATTCGCCGTCGGCGAATTGAATAGAATGCAAATAAAATACAAAAAAAACTACATGTTATCGCGCTCGTTATAAGGTTGAACTTATTACAAACGTCCAAATGTAATTACGTTGTTTTGAAAAAAAAGTAGCATTACTTATAACTGCGATAAATCCAAAATACAGGAAGAAATACATTCCACGCTCAAACAAATGCAAATATTTAACTGGCGAGTAAAGGTGTTTGTCAAATGGGAAACTTCTTGCCAATGGAAATATCATAGATAGATCTGAAGTGAAAAGTTAGAGAACCTAGACATGATTATTTTAATAACAGATAAAGCTATAGAATATTGTACCATCTCTGCACCCCTTCTTCTTCTTCATACATTCCTTTAGGCTTTATACTGTACTGTAACAATTTTCTATCTATATTAACTTTCTATCAATTCCTCAGTCTACCAATGCTTTTTCGTCCATTTGTGGGCGTGCCCCTTGGTATATTAACTATCTATCAGCTCATAGGCTTCGTATTTATTGTACCTACCCATATATCAATAGGAGTAATAGTTATAACGATTTATTGGTTAAACCTATTTAATTAGGTATACATAAATAACTAATTTGGATACAACAAGCATTGTCATTATACAGCAGTTGAACATTTCTTGTGGTAATTTTTCCTTTAACAATTGCTCAATATTTTTTTTTCAAATTGTGACAATTCCAATTCTATCAATGCCATTCTGGTACATTTCATCATTTACAGCATTTTCATCTTAAATAACATAATGAGTCAGTAAGTTTCTAACTTCTATACAAATAAAAATTGTTGTTTATGATTACCTACAAGCCAAACGACCGTCCTACTTAAAATATAATAAGCAATTAAGTGCACAACACCTATCAGTAGATTCTTGACCTTGAAATGCAATGGTTCACTGCAGGTAAACGCATTGACAACTGCATTCGGTAATATTACATCCAATTTAGGTAAACATTTATTCACTTTTGAAAATTCAGTTCTATACCAAAACACATCGATGCCATTTTATGCCAAGGCTTCTGCAAGCAAACATTTATCATAAACACTAAAAATCTTGCTGTAATAAATATTTAGAAACAGTAATCCGTGCTTCAACAGGGCCACTATTCCGCAATGGTTATCTCCACACATGCACTGTCCAATTTGCTAAAAATAAAAATAAGAGCACGATGGTGGTCTAGCAAAGAGCCACGTTAAACAACTTAATCTGATAATCTCTTAATACGTACTTGTTTCCATAAGTGAAAGGTCTTAAGGCCACCTCAAGATAAACAGCAGTCAGTTGCAACACCTTATCAGTTGTTACTTGGACTGCCAGTGTGTTAGTTGTCTTGCTACGTAAGTGAACAATCATGATACCAGCGGAAGAAACCACTCTCGTATTTTTTGTTAATGGGAAAAAGGTACGTCAATTTTTGTATCCATATACAAGCTTGAATTTTTAATATTCAGTATCATTATAAAATTTTAATTAAAAAACATGTTACACCAATTAATTTAAAAAATGCATTAGAAGCATGTTTTATTGTTTTAAAAGTTTTACCACTGAAACTGTATTTTATCTCTGAATGTTTTGTGTAAATTATTTATAACTGCTTGTCGATGGTCACATGGCATAATTGCAAAACGCTGATAGTGAAATAATTACACAATTGTGATATATGTGTGAAATAATAATAATCAATCTAATTTAGATTGTAGAAAAACATGCCAATCCTGAGTGGACTCTTCTATATTACCTACGAAATAAGCGTATCCTTTATCAGTGGCTACTCAAACTATTGCACACAAATATGGAAATTTTCCTTAACAAAAGTTAGTGCTACTATGCGGTACCAAACTGGGGTGTGCCGAGGGTGGTTGTGGGGCGTGCACCGTCATGGTTTCACGATACGACCGAATAGAACAGAAAGTGATGTATCCTTTTACTACAGTTTTTATCAGCACTATCAGCTGTAACAGTTCAAAAATGTCATTATTGTTCCGTAATTATTATCTAACGATTGTTGCAGATATGATTTTTTGTGATATACCTACAAAAAAATCAAGTGACATACCATTTGCTACAGATAGATATTTTAGTAAGTTAATAAGTCAGATCTACTAAAACTGATTAGAAAATTAAATGATGATTTATTCACAAGTACTTTCAATTTCACTTTAAGTTTGAAGGATTGTGAGTTAAATTATTAATAATAATAATTCAAGAACAACCGGGAAAAAATGAAGCGTATTATTTGGTACCTATCCAGAATATGTGTTAAATAACCTACTATGCAAGACAAAAAAACTGGGACAGTCAATATGGTCTGTTGTGAACGTGACTGTTTTAATTTGTATTTGTAACTTAATTTTCAACTTGTTTAAACGTTGCTGTGAAACCAAGTTGTTATAATAAATGTAATTGTTTAAAGCCTCATTATGCTAATCAAATAATGCTAAATTATCTATCTTGCATAGTACTTTAAGAATGTAAGCAACAATAGATTTATAGATTTTTCTGTAGCATTTATAGTAAAAATCCATCACTTGGAACGTCTAGATAGATACCATCAAACGTTGTTTCATCACTTTAGCCTATTCTGTTATGCAATGCGCTCATAAAAATTTGGGTTTCGAACAATTCGCCGCCGCCGACTCGCGGTAGCTACGATTCGCCGTCAGAATGTTCGTCGTGGGCGGATCAAGTTTTTAAATGCATAAAAATGTTTACTACATTCAATTCAGTGTCAATAAAGTACAAAAAAAAGTTTAATATGTTATTACTAATGGGCTCGATAAGGGCAGTCCTTTTACAATATTCCAACTGTAATTACGTTGTTTTGAAATAGAAAAATAACTACCTACTTATAATAAGTCGAACACAATGAATTCTAGAATTTCGTCGAACAACAATTGCATGGTTTAGTAATAATTTAAAAAAGTTTTAATAGGGTAAAACTCAACACAGGGATACACTGTGGTGATTGAACTGCATTAGAGATAAAATTTCAAAGTATTGCTTTATGATTTAATCACTTCACCCATATGAGCTTACTCTCTTCAAATAATACTGCTTTGAATAGCATTTTATTTTTAAATTCCAAGTTCACTATTTTCAGCATTCGAGTAGTATTTCATTTTGACTCGGCTTTTCCATGTAATTTAAAAAATTGATTCAATTGTGATGTCTTCTTATGTCTCTACTCATATAAATGACCAGTATAGCTACAGTAAAAAAGCCTAGTGATTATTTTGTCGATGATAGTAAAAATTCAAAATGTTACTTTGAAAACACGAATTTTGAAACCAAAGTATGAACCCCTTGTTTCACATCCATTACTTCAACAGAAGAATTAAAATCGTTATCTAACTCTAAATCAGATTCATCTAATGAAATAATGAATCGAGAAATATGTTTAACCGAGATTGGCCATGTTCTTAGATCAGTTATTCAAAAATACGTTTTCACAATGGTTACAAACATTCCCATGTCGAATGAACTATTGCTATCAAAAAAACTAGGGCAAATTCTAAATCCAGAAGCCATAAATTTTTATTATTTTAGTTAATGAAATGACTATAACTGCCATGTAAGTAATTGAAACCCGCCACGTCATATCAAATTTTAATATCAGAAACTTAAATACAAAACAATTATAAAACTAAATAAATGTGCAATTGGCTGAATAGTAATGCCGTTTTCTAAGCAAGGAATTATACATTTTGAAACTAAACTCTTTCTGGGCATTATTGACAGTGACGTTTTGAAATAATTTCATATTTATTCATATCTCAGTTACCAGTTAATATTTCAGAATCACAAAGCTGCAAAAACTTTTGTCTTAGTTTTTTTTTGTTAACAATAGTACGTACAGTTGTGTTCAAATAAATTTGAAATATTTTTTGAAATGTAGGTTGGGTTAAAAATATAACAATATCTGCGTGGTTTTATTTGAAAAATATAGTTACTTTTAAATTTTGACAAGTAAATGAAATCTGTCACTTTTTCTGATAGCTTGAAATCCATGGAGATATTGTACAATTTTTAAATTTGAAAAATGTCCCAGATTTATGTGAACACAACACAACAATTCTTAGCGCTCAATCTAAAAAGTATTCTTAACTTCTAAAGTTGTCTTTTACTATTTTCGCCCTCAATTCCTACATTATGATTAATCAACCATTCTGACATTTGGCTTTCCTTGCAAGAAAATGTAGAAGATTTATCCCACTGCACCGAATGATAGGATGCATTGTCCATAACCACCACACATGTACTTATCCAAAGAAGCAATAGGCTGACAAATTACCCATTTTCTAAAAATATCTCCGTTGTATTATGATAACCTCTATGGTTGTTGGCAGTTGAGCAAACAATTACAAAATAGTGATTTTTGATATCCATATTTCATCTAGATACACGAATGTCTCACTTTCTCTGGTATTTTTGAATTGCACGCATTTTCTCAAAAGTGTAGTATTGGTTGCAACAACGTGTTTCTGCTCGCACAAAGTTTTATGACAATTCAGGTAACAGTACTCGTACCCCATCGATAATTGGATATACCACCCTGAAATTCGAAATTTGATTTCATGGCTGTCAGTAATCTGTTCAACGTAAAATATTAATTTCTAGAATTCTATTGTCAAATAAGTAGTTGCCGGTGTTTTTTAAAATAAATGATCCGAAATTAAATTAGTTTTAGTTGATTTGCTAAAAATAGATTTTTTTTAAATTGTCTTGTCCTAAGGTCGTGATACATACAATAATGAGGAAAATTACCTAAACTGAAAGTATATTTTTTGACAATAACTTACATCATATAAATCACGTTATATGCGTTATATCTGAACGAGCAGCTTTAACATACTCATTTTACCATGCTTTATGCACATTAACAGTTGTAATTTGAAACATAATTTTTCAGGAACTGGATCATTTTATAAAGGAAACTATATTTGACAATAGAGCTGGATCTACATAACCTACTATTTTTATATATGCCATTAGCATTTAGTGTAAACCGAATACCACCTTAATGGCATCCTACTGTGCAAATAAGAAGTAAATAAGGTATAGACTACAAATACTACTACAGTTGATTAATAGAGTAATATATTGGGAAAATTATACGCCATAAATACTAAAAAACATTTAATTTCTAAGAAAAAACGTATCAGCTAACACCAGACGCACATATAACCAGACCAATACAAACGCTGAGACACAACTGACGCTGACACTCTAGCTGTCAGTGTGGGGTCACGCCGCTACGTCACGCCTTGAGTGACGTGGTGAGTGGGCGTGGAGTTGAGTCGGCTGTTCGCGAGTCAAACAATCCTTGTTATAGACAGATAACTTTGGTTTTCGAATTTCTGAATCGCATCAAATATAAATATTGAAATTTCATTTTTCTATTTATTCGATTTCTGTGTTCATCATCTTGTTGCCCTCGACAAATTCAAACCACATTGTGCTCTAATAATAATGGAGATTTTAATTTGATCTCATCTCAAATGGGACATCCTGAATGTCTTATCATCTGCTATAAAGTACAAGCCCCTCAACATATAGTTCATCCTATTCGTCATACGATAAATATGTTAATCTCATTTTGTTAATCGGACCAAATTAAAACAAGATAGCAAATATTTATTTAAAACGACTTAGCTTATCAATATTCACTAATACATTTTAAACTGTATGGAAAACTAGTAACTTTATAAAGCTTTTCTAACATTCGATTTAAAAAAACACCTTCACAGCAGTTCGTCCTAGTTGCTACTCCCAGTGGATGTAAACACTTCTTCGGCGAATTAAAGCTTCTAATCTCAAAGGAAGCGTTTCTAATTGTTTCCCCCCGCAATTCTACTTTCTTTCATACTAGACGATTACAAAACTTTTATTATAAAATCATGTTAGTAGGATGAAGTAATCGGCTGTTGCCATTTTGCATTAACAATCAGAAATTTGCGATTCCAGTAGTGCCTATAATGTATTCAGGCCTTTTAATGTATTATAGGCGTAGTAATTTTGAATACAATGGTTTTCCTATATTATTTGCTAAAGTCAAAACAAGAAGAAAAAAAGAAGGTAGTTATATTTAGCTCATGGGCGATTGTTGAATCGCTTACGATTTTTCTCTCTTTACACATTTTGAATGTATTTTATTAAAAAAATGTTTTTTTTTAATATTTTCTGTTAGCGTTAACTTTGTGGTAGAAAACAATAACGTCTCATGTACTCAACTGCTGCTTTTAAAAATTTTATGCATGGCTTTAAAACCTGTTGATGATTCAGTCAATTTTGTGACACTCGATATAACAAGACCTAATCCATTGACCATTTTTTACGTAAACTTTTACCACAATTAAATGCGTAAATCTATATATTTATATGGTATGGTTGTATTCAATCACTATAGCTATTTCAGATAACTCTCCAAATATTTGACGACTATTTTCATTTTGTTTTTTTAGCAATCAAATAAAACGTATTGACTATGTTCCTTGTTATAGAAGAGAGTGGGGTATTAATGAACATATAGGCTAAATGTGGACAGGGTTCATACTGTCCAGGAAAAGTACTTAACCTGAACACTTTTCATCTTATAGTTCGTTATTGAAAATGGAAAATATATCCAATGCAGTTCATTAAACTTTTTCTCTTTGACTACCCCGTATTCCCCTAATCGACTAATGGTAGGCAATAGAAATGTTACAGAAGCTGTGATAAATCTATGGATTAGTAATTGTCTACAATTTGATTTATTTTTATTTCGTCGAAAAATTCATTAGACAAAACAATTATTCTAATCAATCACATCTAAATTAAAACTATAATACACAAGAACCAAATGTTTATTTATAAATAAACAAAATGAACACTAATACTAAGCAATTACAAAATCCTTGTAAACAGGTATAATCTAACAGAAAATATTGATTCTTCAAAAATATTACTATTTCCACGTTAGTAGGTTTCTAGCTTTTTTTGAAAGTTTCTTTCTTCGCTTTGGTTCTGCAAATGTCTGTTCCATTTGCTGTTAAAATATAACATACGAATTACTCTACAATTTTGCGGTATATAGGAATTTGGCGCCGGTGATTCGGTGCCGGCGACCTGGCGCAAAACGATTCGGCCCCAATCCAATTCGGCGCCAGGACAATTCGGCGCCGACCATACATTTTGTAATATTAATTAAGTAGCCGTATTAATTTCTCGTATAAATCTAAGGGTGCGTAAGTAGTATAGATTAGGAAAAGTCATCAGAGTAGGTAACTTTTTTTTATTGGCTACCTATTTGTGCTGGGTTCGGTTGTTTGAAATGTCATATTCTACTGTGAGATATATGTCTACTAAACACTAATGTCAATTGTATTCTACTAATAAAACGTTATTTATAAGCATATACTTAATCTTTTAATAAGTTTTTAAATTTTGTTTTCGTTTTTTACATTTTACTTGCCCTCTCTTCAACTCAAGACCAATATTTTTTTTATTCAATTGGTTTTTGTTGCTTATAGCAACCGTGAGACATTTATATTTTTCCTCATACTTTTAGAAATATTTTTCACCCCTTATCGTTGCCAGACTCTGTATACTGGCATCGAATTGTCCGGCGCCGAATTGTCCCGCGCCGAACTGTCCAGCTCCGAACTGCCCCGCGCCGAATTGTCTGTACCGATCTAGTTTCAGTTCTTCTTGAAGCTAGTTCTGGTTGAATTGAGATCCTCCATCGAGCGATACCAAGATGTTTCCCGTAACATTTTCTTTATTGCTTGATTAAATCTGTCGAGTTCCCTAACATCATACTCCTCTTGTAGGCATTCTTTAAACTCAACTGAAACATTTCCAGGCTGTTCTTTATTATTTTAGATACGTGGCCACTCTACTAATTTCGTTTTTATGACCCACTCATTTCTTTCTTCAATTTTACAGGCTCTCCGAATTTCCTCACTTTTTAGGTGATTATATCAGCTCAGTCCTATTAATTTCCGCAATATCTGCATTTCTGTAACCTCCAATATTTGGCTTGGCTTTACCGTATCTGCTCTTTGGCTTTATTATGAATGGTCTTTTCTTGTGCTTCGATGCGAACCTTTTCACTTCTTCTCTAACTATTTTTATGTTATAGTGGTAGTTTTGGTAATACCGTGGGACATCCACAATATTTCTTAGAACTTTATTGTGGAATTTTAACAATATGGTTTTTAGCTATACAACTCCATAGCTGGTTCCCGTAGATCCATATTGACAACTGAGGTTTTTTTTCCGGGTAGCCATTTTCTCATATTTGATGTCCAGTTCATTTCCTTTCTTTTTAACATGCTCCGCCCATCGAAACCCCCACATCCAGGTTTATTCCAAGGTACTTTCTTGTGGTACTATTTGGAATGTTTGTGTTCTTAACTGTTATCGGAACATGCAAAGTTTGCATATATGCGAAGTCAACATGTACGGATTTATTTTTATCGATTTTGATCACTTTATGGTCCAGATATTACCATTGTCGCCTCTTGTAGTTTTCTGTGTGCTGCTTCACTACAACTGCTAATTGCTGTGCCATCAATAAACGTAGCGATTGTGCTGTCCTCGAGAATTCCCGCTTTTACCCCTCTCATGCTAGAGTAGTTTTTGTTGCTTAACCCGAAACATTCTTACAGATAAAGAATTCTAACATTGCTGAGTGCTGTTTTGGTAATGTGCTTTTAAGTGTATGTATTAGTCCCATGTGCCAAACTTTATTGAGGGCTTGGGCTACGTCCAGAAATATGGCTGAGCATATTTGGTTTTCTTCGAATGCTTTATCGATTATGTTGGTTATTCTGTGAATCCGAGC
>OW679196.1:145940091-145971894 GCA_940337035.1 Agriotes lineatus | reverse complement strand
ATCAGTTTAACACTTGTCCAACTAAAATTTGTTTATTAAAATGGGTTTCCTCACAAAAACACAAAACTTTTTAATTGCATCATATTTTAGAAATTGAATACAAGAAGCCGGTGAATGGAAATACAGCATTCAAGTTTGTATTAGCGAATTCTGACATTTCTGATTGTCAAACCAAATGTCATCAGCTGACTATATACTTTATGGATCAAATAAAAATCTACATTTTAATTAAAGCAAAAAAACCGAGTTTGCACGTTATGAGATCTATTTTCCTATAACAACACGATGATGAAAACGGAAACCAAATATCTCTTTCGGATTCCGAATTATAATGGAAAAATTCAAAATTTTTAAGTTAATTTTATATTCGACACCATCGTCAATTTTTTTTTCAAAATATTAGAAACTGAAGTAATATTTGTAAGTCACTTTTTTACGTCAATTGATATAATCTAGACAGAATTAATTTATCGCTTGTTGTATGTTTTGAGTTGCGAACCTTACTTTAATTAGTTTTTTATTCCCTCTGATACATATAATATGTTTAGTTTTGTTTAGACATATAACGTGTTGCACTAGTTTGTCCTTTTCTTTCTTTTTTGCATAATAGAATCACACTCTGCTCTTTTTTATTGTATAATTATAATAATTTTAACGCAATCTAGATGATATAAATCTACTTAACAATGTGTACAGTCCCACAATTAATTCCTTTTCTGAAACTCTTAGAAGGGTTTTTCGGAATTCAGTAATTTCCAGATTCCATAACAAAGGGTGGCGGCCCCACAAACATGAATACTTCAGCAAAAACATATATTGTTCACTTCTATTTTGCACAATTTTAGGCCATATTAGAGTGATTGTTTTGCATCTATAAATAGGTTTTTTTTTGTATAATGAATCTGGCTGGTTCACTGTTGCCATTCGAACTGATTTTGTTTTGATATAGTGATGCACTAAATTATTTATAAATTGCATGGGCGAAATATTGAAAGCCCATATGAGCTGATTCTCTTCAAGTAATACTGCTTTGAATAGCATTTTATTTTTAAATTCCAAGTTCACTATTTTTAGCATTCGAGTAGTATTTCATTTTGGCTCAGCTTTTCCATGTAATTTTAAAAAATATATTCAATTGTGATGTCTTCTTTTGTCTCTACTCATATAAATGACCAGTATAGCTAGTATATAGTAAAAAAGCCTAGTGATTATTTTGTCGATGATAGTAAAAATTCAAAATGTTACTTTGAAAACATGAATTTTGAAACCAAAGTATGAACCCCTTGGTTTCACATCCATTATTTCAACAGAAGAATTAAAATCGTTATCTAATTCTAAATCAGATTCATCTAATGAAATAATGAATGGAGAAATATGTGTAACCGAGATTGGCCATGTTCTTAGATCAGTTATTCAAAAATACGTTTTCACAATGGTTACAAACATTCACATGTCGAATGAACTATTGCTATCGAAAAAACTAGGACAAATTCTAAATCCAGAAGCCATAAATTTTTTATTATTTTAGTTAATGAAATGACTATAACTGTCATGTAAGTAATTGAAACCCGCCACGTCATATCAAATTTTAATATCAGAAGCTACAATACAAAACAATTATAAAACTAAACAAATGTGCAATTGGCCGAATAGTAATGCCGTTTTCTAAGCAAGGAATTATCCTACATTTTGAAACTAACTCATTCTGGGCATTATTGACAGTGACGTTTTGAAATAATTTCATATTTATTCATATCTCAGTCACCAGTTAATAGTTCAGAACCACAAAGCTGCAAAAACTTTTGTCTTAGTTTTTTTTTTATTTTGGTAACAATAGTACGTACAGTTGTGTTCAAATAATTTGAAATATTTTTTAAAATGTAAGTTGGGTTAAAAATATAACAATATCTGCGTGGTTTTATTTGAAAAATATAGTTACTTTAAAATTTTGACAAGTAAATGAAATCTGTCACTTTTTCTGATAGCTTGAAATCCATGGAGATATTGTACAATTTTTAAATTTGAAAAATGTCCCAGATTTATGTGAACACAACACAACAATTCTTAGCGCTCAATCTAAAAAGTATTCTTAACTTCTAAAGTTGTCTTTTACTATTTCGCCCTCAATTTCTACATTATGATTAATCAACCATTCTGACATTTGGCTTTCCTTGCAAGAAAATGTAGGAGATTTATCCCACTGCACCGAATGATAGGATGCATTGTCCATAACCACCACACATGTACTTATCCAAAGAAGGAATAGGCTGACAAATTCCCCATTTTCTAAAAATATCCCCGTTGTATTATGATAACCTCTATGGTTGTTGGCAGTTGAGCAAAAATTACAAAATAGTGATTTTTTTATATCCATATTTCATCTAGTACACGAATGTCTCACTTTCTCTGGTATTTTGAATTGCACGAATTTTCTCAAAAGTGTAGTATTGTTTGCAACGACGTGTTTCTGCTCGCACAAAGTTTTATGACAATTCACGTAACAGTACTCGTACCCCATCGATAATTATAATTGGATATACCACCCTGAAATTCGAAATTTGATTTCATGGCTGTCAGTAATCTGTTCAACGTAAAATATTAATTTCTAGAATTCTATTGTCAAATAAGTAGTTGCCGGTGTTTTTTAAAATAAATGATCCGAAATTAAATTAGTTTTAGTTGATTTGCTAAAAATAGATTTTTTTCAAATTGTCCTTGTCCTAAGGTCGTGATACATACAATAATGAGGAAAATTACCTAAACTGAAAGTATATTTTTTTACAATAACTTACTTCATTGTTGGGTCAGCTGTTCGCGAGTCAAAAAATCCTTGTTATAGACAGATAACTTTGGTTTCGAATTCTGAATCGCATCAAATATAAATATTAAAATTTTTATTTTTCTATTTTATTCGATTTCTGTGTTCATCATCGACAAATTCAAACCACATTGTGCTATAATAATAATGGAGAGTTTAATTTGATCTTATCTCAAATGGGACATCCTGAATGTCTTATCATCTGCTATAAAGTACAAGCCCCTCAACATATAATTCATCCTATTCGTCATACGATAAATATGTTAATCTCATATTGTTAATCGGACCAAATTAAAACAAGATAGCAAATATTTATTTAAACGACTTAGCTTAGCAATATTCACTAATACATTTTAAACTGTATGGAAAACTAATAACTTTATAAAGCTTTTCTAACATTCGATGTGAAAAAACACCTTCACATCAGTTCGTCCTAGTGCTTACTCCCAGTGGATGTAAACACTTCTTCGGCAAATTACAGCTTCTAATCTCAAAAGGAAGCGTTTCTAATTTTTTCTCCCGCAGTTCTACTTTCGTTCATACTAGACGATTACAAAAACTTTTATTATAAAATCATATTATTAGGATGAACTCCTACGACGAGGGGTTCGTGTGTAATCAGCTGTTGCCATTTGCATTAACAATCAGAAATTTGCGATTCCAGTAGTGCCTATAAATGTATCCAGCCCTTTAATGTATTATAGGCATAGTAATTTTGAATATAATGGTTTTCCTATATTATTTGCTAAAGTCAAACAAGAAAAATAAAAGAAGGTAGTTATATTAGGTCATGGGAGATAGTTGAATCGCTTACGACTTTTCTAAAAAAAAATCAAATATTTCTCGCAATTTTTACACATTTTGAATGTATTTTATTGAAAAAAATGGTTTTTTTTATATTTTCTGTTAGCTTTAACTTTGTGGGTAGAAAACAATAACGTCTCATGTACGCATTTGCTGCTTTTAAAATTTTTATGCATGGCTTGAAAACCTGTTGCTGATTTAGTCAATTTTGTGACACTAGATATAACAAGAACTAATCCATTGACCATTACTTCCTTTTACGATAAAGGAAGTATTGGATTCACCCCAAAATTCGAAATTGATCTTCACGTTTTAGGAGGTCCCCTGATCCCAAAATCATATTTTTTTTCACTGTCTGTCTGTCTGTGTGTCTGTGAACGGAATATCTCAAAACGAAAAGAGGTATGGCATTGAAACTTCATATATAAGTTTTATGTACTATGTAGATGCGACAGCAAGCTTTTGAAGAAAATCGCATACCGGAAAGTAGGTGTTTACTCTTGTGATTTTTCAATTTTTTCAATTTTTTCAAAAACGGCTCTTAACGATTTTTTTTCAACTTTATATTTTTTATTACATTTTTAATGTGTATTGATGTGAGATAGGTGATTTTTCCAGTTGAATACTTCTAAAATGGGTTCCTTTTTTTCTATTTTTTTTAATTAACTTCTATTTTAATACAACACCCGGTATATTATTACATTTTTGAATTCAGCTTAAAATTCTAGAAAAAAAATGGTCTTTTCAACTAACTCTCTATTTTGTACCGTTTTTGTAGAATTTGTAGACCTTGAAAATTTTTGACAAATGCTTAGAAATTAAAATCAAATTTTTGGCTAATTATAAGATCACTGTAAAAGGAAGTTGTGTAAGTGTATCACACCAGATTTTTTACATAACTCTGCAAATAATTGACGACTATTTTCATTTTGTTTTTTTTAGCAATAAAATAAAAAGTATTGACTATGTTTCTTGTTGTAGGAAAGAGTGGGGGTATTAATGAACATATAGGCCTAAATGTGGACAAGGTTCATACTGTCTAGGAAAAGTACTTGACCTGAACACTTTTTCATCTTATAGTTCGTCATTGAAAATGGAAAATATATCCAATGCTGTGCATAAACTTTTTCTCTTTGACTGCCGCGTATTCCCCTAATCGACTAATGGTAGGCAATAAAAATGTGACAGAAGCTGTGACAAAATCTATGGATTAGTAATTGTCTACAATTTGATTTATTTTGATTGTCGTCAAAAAATTTATTAGACAAAACAATTTATCCTAATCAATCACATCTAAATTAAAACTATAATACGCAAGAACCACATGTTTTATTTATAAATAAACAAAATGAATCTAACAGAAAGTATTGATTTAGTATTAAACTTCAAATCCACTTAGAAGAAAGTTCTTCAAAAATATTATTGTTTCGACGCTAGTAGGTTTCTAATTTTTTTTAAGTTTCTTTCTTCGCTTTGGTTCTACAAATGTCTTTGTTCCATTTGCTGTTAAAATAAAACATTACTCTATAATTTTGCCGTACATAGGAATTTGGGGTCGGTGATTCGGTGCCGGCGACCCGGCGCAAAACGATTCGGCGCCAATCCAATTCTTCGCTAGGATAATTCGGCGCCGACCATACATTCTGTAGTAATTAAGTAGCTGTATTAATTTCTCTTATAATTCTAAGGGTGCATAAGTGGTATAGATTAGGAAAAGGCATCAGAGTAGGCTTTCGATTTTTTTTATTGGCTACCTATTTGTGCTAGGTTCGGTTGTTTGAAATGTCATATTCTACTGTGACATATATGTCGACTAAACACTAATGTCAATTGTATTCTACTAATACAACGGTATTTATAAGCATATACTTAATCTTTTAATACGTTTTTGACAGGTTTTTACCGTTTTTTTACATCTTACGTACCCTCTCTTCAACTCAAGAGCAATATTTTTTTCTTATTAGTAGCTTCAGCGAACTTATGCGAACGTTTTGTCCGTCCGTCCGTCTGTCTGTCTGTCTGTCTGTCTGTCTGTCTGTCTGTCTGTCTGTCTGTCTGTCTGTCTGGATCGCCTGTAACTTTCGAACGACTACAGATATCGAAATTTTGAAAGGGGGCAAAGTTGTTGCTAAGTCCCGAGCACCTTCATGCGCTATTTGGTTTTGGCGAAAGGTGGCGATTTTCCACTTTGCAAAATTTCAAGCATTGTAGCACAGTGGCGGCTTCTCCACTTGGCGCCATCTACAGAAGTTCGGTGGTCACGTTTTGAACTACACATTCTGGGTGCACTATAATACTTAATGTTTTCGCAGTGCTGAAGCTACTCTTTAGACCTGTACTTGAGCAGTTTATTCAATGGTTTTTGTTGCTTATAGCAACCCCGAGACATTTATATTTTTTCTCATACTTTTAGAAATATCTTTCACCCCTTATCGTTGCCAGAACTGTCCCGCTCCGAACTGCCCCGCGCCGCGAATTGTCTGTACCGTTCTATTCCGACAATTTTGCTAGTTTCAGTTCTTCTTGAAGCTAGTTCTGGTTGAATTGAGATCCTCCATCGAGCGGTACCAAGATGTTTCCCGTAACGTTTTCTTTATTGCTTGATTAAAGCTGTCGAGTTCCCTAACATCATACTCCTCTTGCAGGCATTCTTTAAACTCGACTGAAACATTTCCAGGCTGTTCTTTACTATTTTAGATACGTGGCCACTCTACTAATTTCGTTTTTTATGACCCACTCATTTCTTCCTTCAATTTTACAGGCTCTCCGAATTTCCTCACTTCTAGGTGATTATATCAGCTCAGTCCTATTAATTTCCGCAATATCTGCATTTTCTGTAACCTCCAATATTTGTCTTGGCTTTACCGTATCTGCTCTTGTTTTCCGCAGCGGACGTCATCATTGGCCTGATTAGGAATGGTCTTTTCTTGTGCTTCGATGCGAACCTTTTCACTTCTTCTCTACTATTTTTATGTTATAGTGGTAGTTTTGGTAATACCGTGGGACATCCACAATATTTCTTAAAACTTTATTGTGGAATTTTAACAATATGGGTTTTTAGCTATACAACTCCATAGCTGGATCCCGTAGCTCCCATCGAAGCCCCTACATTATTCCAAAGTACTTTCTGTGTGGTACTATTTAAAATGTTTGTGTTCTTAACTGTTATCGGAATATGCAAATTCTGCTTATATGCGAAGTTTTGATCACTTTCTGGTCCAGTATTACCATTGTCGCTTGTTGTAGTTTTCTGTGTACTGCTTCACTACAACTGCCAATAGCTGTACCATCAATAAACGTAGCGATTGTGATAGACTATCCTAGAGCATTCCCGCTTTTATCCCTCTCATGCTAGAGTTGTTTTTTTTTGCTTAGCCCGGAACATTCTTACAGATAAAGACTTCTAACATTGCTGAGTGCTATTTTGGTAATGTGCTTTTAAGTGTATGCATTAGTTTTCTTCGAATGCTTTATGGATTATGTTGGTTATTCTGCGAATCCGAGCACTAGTCGAGTGGTTGCTCCTAAACCACTATTTCCATATTTCATTTAATTTTGACATAATTGGGAGTAACGATATTGGTCTGTATGATAATGTTTCATGGGGAGATTTGGATGGTTAGTAATGTAAGTACGTTTTGGGTGGCTTCTTTTCAGCTGTTATTTGTACTATGTATTTTGTTTTCTTCTTTCTTGAAAGATTTTGACTACGAAGAATTCTGTGTAGTTAGTTGGGATGCTCCTCGTTTCAATTGCCACATTTCGGTTTTGCTTCTTCTTTTTTGAATTCTTCCATTAAAACTTTGCCTGCACATTTTACAAATCTTAGATCTGTATTGCAGACTTTCGGTATATATCCGTGAAGCTGGCATTGCTTACATTGTGATATTAATTTGTGTCTGCTTAGAGATTCAATCTTGACTTTGATAGCTAATATTTTCTTAATCTCAGGCACGCATTTAAGGTCTTCTTTATAGTCAAAGGACAAAATGCACAAGAACTGTAGCTTTTTACAATTTCGTATTAATCTTCTCATTTTTAATGTTTCCCCTGACTACGTTAATAGCGTCTTCGCATATTAATTGGTGTTTTTAAAAAACTAAAGTTTACGAGAATTGATAAATTGCAATACCATGGGTTTAATAGTTATTAATGCACCAATGTAGTAAACTACGATTTTAACCCTGAGACTCTAAGTAATCCCTGAGGTGACCGAAGGGAGCTAAAGAATTTTCAGTCATGGGATTAACGAAGATTACTTCAGAGGTGCATACAAAGTTGTTATCCCAACCGAAAAATAAAAATTTCTTGATTTTCAATTAAAAATAAATTAATAATTACTTAATATTGATATGTTCTCAGGGAAAGCAAGTTTGTTTATGTCCATGGAAATAGTATATTATGCAACAAGTTCTATAAACGTCGCTTTGGTCACTAGCGTTTGGAGAAGTTTTTAAAATAAGTTGCATACTAACTTTTTCTACGAGATCAAACTATCAACGTATCAATGTACAAAAGTACTATTGGGCTAAAAGAACTGTAAGAATTGTCCAGTTTTTATTGCCAATGATATTATACAGAGTGCCAATTTAATCCCCCCCCCCCCCCCCCCCGAAAGCCTTGCAAATAGGCAAGCATCTTACAATCCAGAGACAAATTTGTGAAAGTCAGTTTTTTTCTTAAAAAGAATCTTTTGCTATTAAAAAGCTGGTTTTGCGCTAAGTTGTTTCTGGATTGTAAGGTGTTTGTTTTGCTTGTTTGCAAACCTTTAGGGTAGGAATGATAAAATGGGCACTCTGTTAATCCGGTTTTCCTTTTTAAATAAAATTTCCATCGTACATAAAACTTGTATGCACCTCAGGCGTAACTAGTGTCTTTGGTACTTGTCGTGTTACACAACTCGGTGCCTGTTTTACACCCTTCATACATAAACAACTATTATGGCCCGCGAATTATTTTACCGTCCAGCACTGTAGATATTGTTGAGAATAAACTATTCTAGTAGTGCATTTAGCCCCAGTTGTGCCCCACTCCTGTGCAATAAAATTAAGCACAAGTCTTATGACTATTTTTCACAATATTCTAATTTGTATAATTCGGGTCTATTTTAAAGGCCTGCAGCAGTTTCAATAAATGATAAAACACCATAACTTGAAAATAAACACCTTTATTAAAAGACTAAAACTAAGTCCTTTCAAAAATAAAACGCTATTAATAAATACAACAAAGCCGTGTGTGCTTAATTTTATTGCACAGAAGTGTACGTACCTCGGGCAGAAAGAACGTTTACACATTTGGATGAATAAAAGCCTCCGCTACGCTTCGGGTCTTAAACTTTGTCCGCAGGCGTAAATTTCACTTTAGGCTCTCTATATGTAAATAACTATTATTTTCCGCGAGGGATCTATTATTTTTATTTATATCTGTGCTATGAGGCATCTAGAGCAGTCCATAACGCTATAAGAAGTAAAGAGCGGGCGTAATAGTAACCCCCGCTCATTATGCCCTCTCATAATCAGGGGGCGTAATGATTACGCCTAGGGCGGTATGATCAGCTTTTCTAAGCTTTTTATTTTATTTTTATATTTTATTTTATTGGTACTCAGTCAACAGCCGTTAGGGCAATTATAGGCGTCGTTGTACATTTATGGGAACTTCCAACCTCACTAACGACTGTCATGATGTTATTATGACATCCGGGACCAACTATTTCCGTGACAGCCGAGAGAAGCAGCCATGGAACTCCCATCCAAGTTCTGAGCAGAAAAAGCATTGCTTAACTCTACTGATCGAACGTGGACGCTTGTTCAAGCTACACCACCCGGGACCTAATTTACGGATTCAAATGAAAAATGAAAAGTCACATGCACCACGGGCATTATTTTTTTATGTTTATACCCATCGGACGACTTACAAACCCTCGGGCCAGGAGCGCTCGGGCTCGTAAACTTGCCACCCTAGAACGAGCATAAACATCTATATAATGCCCTTGGTACATAAATGCGTTCGATACCTACGGTCACTATAATATTGCTTTCGATACGGCTGCGCTTTTGTGAAAATTTAATAAATGCAAATTTTGGATATTGATTAGCGTGTCAACTTTAGGTAAGAGTGCAAAATCTCAATTAGCTTCTTTTAGCATTATGTATCTTCTGTTTTACAATAATCAACATCCACGAAAAAGAAAAATTAGATTCGACCAATTAAGAATGTATAAGTAATAATGATGTTAAAACCTTCCATATTCTATAAACTATCTTTCAGTTTTCTTTTAGTTAAGTCATTTTCATAATACTTCATGTTATTGAACTATATCAGTACTGCCTGCTTGATCGAAATGCCACCCATAACAGTAATGACCGGTAAAATTTAACAGCCATGGCCGTTATAACCGTTGCTGCACTACCAAATTACGTGAAGGGTCAGGTTACTATAGTCTGTTTTGAAACCAGGAGGAGCGTTTTGAATTTTTGGAACTTAAACCTACGCTTGTGAGTGGCTAAAACTGCGCCGGCTTTACTCAAGAGACTTGTATAATTAAAAAACTACTTTTCAATTTACTCCTCCTGGTTTAAAAACAATATTGACCTTTTACTCGATATGAAAACTGTTAAACAACATAGGGCCGATGTTACATATAGCTAACTCGGCAGATTTATTACCCTCGGCCTAATCGGCCTCGGTCACAAAATTTGTTGCTCAATATCGGCATAATACCGTTATAGCTACTTATGTATCAAGTACGCAAAATATAGTTTTAGGGGACGATTCGTAATTAAAGACGCAGCGACGAAGGAGCCGAGTCTTTAATGAGTGAAGTACCCTAAAACTATTTTGCGTACTTGTTGCATAAGTACAAGATTTTTTGGCACGAGTTCTCTAAATCAGCAAATTGATTTAAAAATTTGTTTTTAAATACCGGGATGTCAAAAATTATCTTGGTCAAGGGTGGTTATGATTTTAAAATAATATGGAGATAGTTGGTGACAGTGTAAGTCTAAGTCAAATTCGAGGTTATCAGGTTAGGTTTTGCGTCAGACTGTGTCAAAACTGACGCAAAATCTGACCGACTAACCTCGGATTTGACATAGTATTGTTAATAAAAAGAATCCTCTAAAGGTCTAAAGTGTTGTCATAGCAACTTTAGAGTACTAGGTCCGTAAAGATCCATTTTGCAACGTGTTTTGAGTTCGAAAAATAGTCATTTTAGTGAAGGAATGCATAAAATACTGTCTAATAAGAGCAGCTTCATAATGTGACCATTATCAGCAGCGTTACATTACTACGCTTATTGTGCGCTAAACTGTAATTACAACGTACTCAGTGTAAGTACATTTCACGATTGCTATAAATTAAAGTTGATAAAACAACTGCAACACATTATGCGAATAATTTTGCAAAATTGTAAATTCCACAAAAGTGATGTCATCAAACTTTTGAGGTGCAATGAACACATTTTCCTGCACAATATACCAAAAATTACCTCTCTTTAACTTTCTTGTAGCAATTACAAAACGAATAGTATAAAATGTTCTTAACAGCATTAGTCATTCGCCAGTCAATGCATGTTTAGCTCCAGTATGTGCAATGCACGGCCTGGCCATCACCACAGTCGAAGGCATCGGTTCCACCAAGACCAAGCTGCATCCAGTGCAGGAACGAATAGCAAAAGCCCACGGCTCCCAGTGCGGCTTCTGCACCCCCGGCATTGTCATGTCCATGTATGCTCTCCTCAGGAGCCTGCCAAAGCCATCAATGAAGGACTTGGAGATCGCGTTCCAAGGAAACTTATGCAGATGCACTGGGTACCGGCCAATCATCGAAGGATACAAAACCTTCACTGAAGACTGGGAAGTGATGCAGAACGGAAACGCGCTGGCAAATGGGAACGGCACGTGCGGAATGGGGGACAAGTGCTGCAAATTGCAGAACGGATGTAACGGCACTGAAGAGGAGGAAGTTTTATATAGAAGTACCGAGTTCACACCGTATGATGCCACGCAAGAGCCCATATTTCCTCCGGAGCTTAAACTGTACGACACTTTGGACAAACAGAATTTGGTTTTCAAAAGCAAGGAAGTCACCTGGTACAGACCCACGCAGTTAAGCGGGCTTTTAGAGCTGAAGCAGAAGTACCCCGAGGCGAAGATCATAGTCGGTAACACAGAAATTGGGGTTGAAGTTAAATTTAAGCATTGCCTCTATGCTGTGCTGATACAGCCAGTTTTGGTTCCTGAAATGACTGTGATTAAGACTGTAGATTGTGGTATACAAATTGGGGCTTCAGTTACTTTGCTGGACATGGAAAATGCCTTAAAGGAGCAGATTGCAACCCATTCCGAGCACAAAACACGCATATTTAATGCCATTGTAGATATGCTTCACTGGTTTGCAGGCAAACAGATACGCAGTGTTGCTGCAGTTGGGGGCAACATAATGACCGGCAGCCCCCATTTCAGATCTCAACCCTATTTTCATAGCCTGCAAAGCAGAATTAGAATTGCACAGCAAAGAAAATGGCATGCGAAAGGTAATAATGGACGATAAATTCTTCACTGGGTATCGCAGGAACATTGTTCATAAGGACGAAGTCCTAGTGGCAGTCACTATTCCTTACACTAAGCCAAACGAATATTTCTATGCCTACAAACAGGCTCGAAGACGAGATGATGACATTGCTATAGTCAACTCTGCCATCGATGTTATCTTCGAACCCAACACAGATATAATTAAGGACATGAATCTGGTGTTTGGCGGAATGGCACCTACTACTGTTTCAGCACCGAAAACTTGTACAAATCTGGTCGGCCAGAACTGGAATAAAGAAATGTTAGACTTGGCATACAAGCACCTAATCGAAGACCTACCTTTATCCCCAAGCGCGCCTGGAGGAATGATTCAGTACAGGAGGTCTCTGACGCTAAGCTTCTTCTTCAGAGCCTTTTTAGCGATATCAGAGCAGCTTCAAAGCGTTGTTCCGAACATTGTGATAGATGAACGGGAAAAGAGTGCAATTAAGGGCTTCCACAACAAAGTGCCCAAGAGCTCCCAGTACTTTCAAGTGTTACCTACCGACGAGAAGATTAACACCATCGGCCAGCCCATTCCTCACTTGTCGGCGTTCAAGCAGGCCACTGGGGAAGCCGTCTATCTCGACGACATGCCTTCATTTATAAACGAGCTTTACATGGGCCTTGTGTTCAGTACTACAGCTCATGCCAACATCAAGTCCATCGATGCGTCTCAAGCACTGCAAATGGAAGGAGTGCATGCGTTCTTCTCCGCCAAGGATTTAACTGATGAGCAAAATAAGGTGGGGCCTGTTTTCCACGACGATGAGGTTTTCGTTTCCAAGACTGTTACATGCCAAGGGCAAGTGCTGGGTGCGGTGATTGCTGAAGACCAGCTAACTGCACAGAAGGCTGCTCGTAGAGTGAAGGTGGAGTATGAGGAGCTACAGCCTGTGATTATTTCTATAGAGGATGCCATTAAGCACAAGTCATTCTTTGGCGACGTGCCGAAGAAGATAGAAAGCGGCGACGTTGATAAAGTGTTTGCAACTGCGCCTCATATTATTGAAGGCGACTGTAGAACTGGTGGCCAAGAGCATTTCTATTTGGAAACTCAGTGCACCCTTGCCGTTCCAAAGAAGGAAGATCATGAAATGGAGATATTCTGCTCCACACAGCATCCTACGGAAATAAGCGTAAGTTTCTTTAATAGTCTGTTGGCAACATTTACCATGTCATTTGTTGGGTTTGTATGTAGAAAACAAAAACTGACAACACTAAATATTCAGACCCACAATGCTAAAATGTATTAAGAACACCAAAACGTAGCTTTATGACTACATATAGCAGATTTTTTCACATTATTACGAGACTTTTTCAGCGTCTCTTTTAAACAGTATACTTTTAACATATCTATTACTCTCGTTATTTTATTTCTTATTCTAATTCGGGCTTCTATAGTTTGTTCGTATATAGTAAATCCATTTTGTTATTTCTACTCCCATTACGTTCCACAGTTTACTGGCAAAAGCCTATTTTCTGTACGATCTTGTTCTTAGCTAAAACATTTCATGTGTTCTTCTGTGTTTCTTCTTTTTCTTCCTACTCCTGTTTTACTTTAAGTAGACTTTCGCCTGTTTGACGTTAATGTGTAGCCCGTACTCTTGGACTGTCCACTGATAATGACTACCAACTTTCTGCCCACCTTTTTGGTGGCCTCCCAACTCTTCTACCTTGTGGTACTACATCGTTTACAATCTGTATGCAGTTGTTCTGCATTCTGTTTACATGTTCATTTCAAGCTCTTTGGCGTGTTCCTGAGAATTTGACAACATTATTTATTACACAACTGATGATGTTGATTTGGTACCGTGCTATAGACCTAAGAGTTCTCATTTCAGCTGTTTCTAAGGCTTTGTTTTACTTGTTTGCAAAAACACACAGGAACGTCTCGCTGACATACATTAGAATGAGCTTAATGACACATTTGTAAATGGTATCTTACAGTCGACAGTTATTTCGCTATACCACTTCTCTGGTGCATTCACAAATTGCTTTGAAAGCTTATTGTTGTGTAATATTTCTTTTTGTATATTTCAATTTCTGCTAATTTCAGCTTTATGTTTGGATGCCACCATATTATATTGTTTGTCCATTGTTACTATCTTATAGAGCAGTTTTGTTATGATATTTTAAATTTGTAAAACAACCGTGGTGGATTTATTTCCTGTTCACTCTGTCTTTGCGCTAAGTGGGGGCTGCGCACCATTTGGAATGAGCTACTAAAATTATTAAAGAGAAGGGTCCTGACGCTGGCGTTTTCACGAAAAGTTTAATCAGACGCGAAGGGGCTAGGGCCAAATAAGCTTTGCTTCCTCATCATATTGCGAATAAGTGGAACCCATCTATTGCCGCTAGTGTATGTTTCAACAAACCCCAGATTTCGCTCAGTAGATTCTTGACAAATATCGGCCCATATTACTCCCGATTCTGTGTGTGTGGCGTTGATGGAGTGCTTCTTCGTCTATTTCTTACTGGTTTTCTCGAAACAGACAGTTGCCGCTGGGTGCTTCCCCATAGGAGATTCATAATATCCAGTAGGTATACTTCCCCGACAATTTAAGAAACTGCAAGTTGTCGTTATTTCGCATGTAATATCTGTGTGTAACTATATAACGTTCCGTCAGTCTTCAACAGACTGATTTTGGGCATTGTAAAAAGTTTTAAATTAAACGTAAATATTCATTCAATCTGCATTAACATGCAGAGCACAATATCGATTAGTTAAATTAATGAGCCCTTTCCGAGCTGCAAACTTGTTGAATATTTTTAGTATTTAGACTATATGCGGTGACGTCACTTAGGATGCAGATAATTTTGGTGTTTGACGTGTAGAAGTGCCTCTACCACTATGTTTATTGTGCTTTAGATGAGTTTTTTTTACGATTTCTTTAAAGCAACTTGCAGGAAATGTCCAAAACGAAGCAAAGACCTTCATTTGCATGTATTTAAGGTGACATTTTAAGGTGAGTTCATTATCTGCAGGATTTGCTAATATAACACTTCCGACATGGATGGTTAATCTTTGTTTCGTTGTTTGAGTGGATCGACAGTCGTCTGTTCTTATATACAGACCACCTGGCGCCCTTGTATTTAATTAACATCTCTTAGCTTGAGCTAGTTCACAATTACATGCATCAGTGTTTTTCTTGGCTATCATTCGAATTTAACCGCTATCTGTCTGGGCTACCAGCAATTTAATTTTTAAGGGTTGTTCTATTTTGTGGATTAATTATTGTTGGCCTTTTGACCTGTAGCAGCCTTTGGAGGTAATCTTCGTTGTCAGTGATCAATACTGTCTGTTTGTAAGCTTTCTGCGAGTATTATGCCTTTCTTGTGTCGCTACTTTGGCCTGCTGTTTCTTTAACGTTTTCATCATTCTTATTTTGCACAATAATTGCAGAAGTTAATGTTATGGCGTCTAATACACTCCTATTTGTTACAACATAATCCAGCAATGATGTTTGTTCAGCAGGTGATCTTTTATTTATCCGCATTCTAAAAACGGTATTATTAATTCTTGGGCAATTTTGACTACAAACAACAATCAGTAGCTTCCATTATCATTTTCATTAAAGCGTTGCTTTATTCCCAGAACTGCAATTCTTCCAAAACGTACATTAGTTTGGTAGAGGCAATTTTTTTTTGTAAATCGTCCTAGAATTCTTCCCTGCGATTTCTGGGTTTGATTTGATCATGAGCACATACGCTAATGATGTTCGTCTTTGTATTCTTCCAAATAATCTAGACACTGTACACTGACTTGGTGGCGCAGTGGATAGAGCGCCAGGCTTGCCATAAATAACTCCTTTGTTACAATTGGTGAACCATTTGACGTTGGAATACGATTAACGTAGCTCTTCTCTGAAGACTACACACAACACATCTACACACACGTAACTTGGGGTAGCACAACGGGCGCACTCTGAAATGTAAGTCCCGTGAACCTGGTTCACCCTCCAACTAAAAATTTAAACATCCAATCTTATCACTGTTGCTAATATACTGGTTCCTCTATCACATTTTGATATATTCAAACCATATATGCTATTTCATTCTGTCGGCACGGTGGCACCTTCCTTTATTTTCTAAAACGTTTTCTTTGTCATCAGTCGGATTTCATCGTATCTTAATAACTTTATGCTAATGTTTCTCTTATTCTTCTTGTTCTGACATATGTTAAGTAAGACTTTTTACTTTGTAGAAGTGTTTCATACAGAAGGTTTTATTATACGGTAGCAACCTGAGTGTCTTCACGATCGTGAAGTTTCGAAAATGAACAAACTGTGCTTGCGGTTCGCTTGATTTAATTAATCTTCTGCCTTTACTGCAAGGGCGGAGCACCTGCCTCGCACTCAGCGCAAAATCATCCCTTCCCACCATCTAAGATCAGCTGCGTGCTCTCGGAATTGCATGCGAGAGAAAACTAATATAATACCTAAGTGGTACTATTTTTTACATACCTTGTCACAATATTATTTTTTTCTAGTTTTATGTAATGCTTTCCATTCTGTCGACGTTCTATTTTACACATATTTTTCTAGAGCATTGGGTGGTTGTTACATATCCGTATGTTTGTTTAGAGATATTTCTACTATGTTTTCAGCTAGCCTTATACTATACCGTCTTCACTTTTATATTTGAGATCTCGTAGTTGTTCTTTCTGATCTTTAGCACGCCCTTCCTGTTTTAATGCCATGAAAATTTATCAAGTCAATTTATTCTGGATGTTCTTTTGAACACCTTCATATTTGAAGAATATATTTTTATTTTCATTTTTATTCATCATCTCTTCTCCAAATCTCATAGTTTTTCTTTCTTTCCAACTCTACTGTTGGACGTTAAAAAGACAGAAAGTTTAATTTGTTTATCTAGTACTTAGTAATTAGTTTGTTAAGAATACCTACTTATGATTTTTTTTCTTGTGAAGTCACAAGTTTTTTATGGCACATTCACCAATAATTGTAATATTTTGCCGATATATTTTAATTTTATTTTCTCAAGTTATATTTTTATTTTTTCTTAATTCATATTGAAGCTCAATTGTTTGCTCTGTCACTTTTCGATATTCTGCTTTTAATACTACAATGGAATCCCTATTTTCAGTTTCTGTTATTAATTCGTACGTGTGTGAAGTGTGAAGATAAAGACCATAACATAAGCTTTGGAAAACCTTCTAACTCAGCTGCCATTGAGTTGGACGATGTCTTACGCCGTTGGGATTTCATCCTCTACATTACAATTCATTTACCAAGCCAGGCCAAGTGACCCCTGTACGCTTATTGCTTTTCATAATTTGTATGCTCTTCGACTCTTTCCTAGGGATATTCCGAACTATTTCCCCGTATTGTGCGTCTATTTGACAGACATACTGACAATACAAAATAAATCTTCGTTCCAATATGTAATCAGCTAAACGCAATTGTGCTTTATTGTACTTATTTAACAATGTCAACAGTTTATATGTCAAAAGATTAATATGCACTTTAAGTCTAATCTCTACAGTTTTTTGTGTGGTGTTTCAATGAATACGATCCGTGGTTTTTCAAGAATATTTCTCCTTCGCTCATTTTCAAATGTGTAGTACGTCGAAATACCTATAATTAGCAATAATGCAAATAAATCGTCATTTTGCTATTTGTAAATGAAGACACCAATCGGTATTCTTCCATTTTTCAGCTTATTCGTCTGTTACGTAGTATATTTTTGTTAATTCATGCACTGAAAAATGCAAAAGGCATATTTAACAATGTTATGCTTATTTTTTTAAATATCGCAAGTGGTTGATTATCTAGAAAATCTAATAATCCCGTAAATACAACCAGAATTTGAAAAAGAAAGTTTAATAAACCCAAATTAACAAACCTTTATCGGTGGAATCGTTTGCTGCCTTATGATAACGTCGCAATAACTGTTTACTTTCTTTGTATGTAAACAGTGGAATTTATTGGATTTACTTAAATCTAGTATCATAATTAGTTCAACAAAAGTGAACATGTCGTAGGCATAAAGCAAATTTAGGCAAATAGCATTTGCCTAGTCATATGCTAAGTGCTTAGTGCATATGATACAATGCCAAAGTAAAAAAATTACAAAGGGTGCAACTCACCTAAACAAGCTAGAACGAGACATATTATATGACTAATTTGCTTTATGCCTACGACAAACACAATACGATAGTTAATCTTCACTTATTTTAAGAAATATTTCTAGCTTTAAATAACCCTAAAGCACTACAGTACAAGGAAGCGAGTCCAAGAAACTCTATCTACATATCTACACATTTGTTAATTTGGGATTACCTACTTCTTGTTTTCTAAATTTTGGATGTATTTGCTGAAATATGTATATTATGGTTTCTAACAAAGCAACCATCTAACTGGGCTATAAAATATGTGTCCTTGTAAAGAAAGATTATTTTATATTCTTCATTGCAAATGCTAACAAGAACACTATGAAAATGAAAAAATAACAATTTTGATGAACGTGCGTCTTTTTCTATGAAAACTTTATTTCTAAAGAATGGAGTGTGCTGCCAAAGTATGTAGGTATAAGTAAAGATATTTATACTTATAGTTTATTTATTATTGGCTTCTAACAAGATAATACAGAATGTTTACTGATAGGCTTCGTTTAGTTTAACGGATCATTTGGAAATTTAATGCCGAATTGTCTTTGGCATGCAAAAATGAAAGAAAGATGTTACCATTTCTGTGTGGTTGAGCTTAACGCCTTAAAGTTTGAAATTTCGAATTCTCGTCTTTAAGTATCGCAAAAATTCAATATCAATCTCTAACTGGATTTTAAAAACCACTATCGTCACTGCCATCCCCGCACATCGATGCTTCCGTACATAGCGTGTAGATCCGCGCTGACTGCTCGTGGAAAATCTTTGAATTGCCGTTGTCCATTGTTCCAACGAAGCTCCAGAGAAAATCTTCTTTTCCATCGCGTGCAGAATTAACACCAGTTTTGCTGTGGATATCCTGGAGAGGTTCCCCATTTTGCTTCTTTTTTCGAGCCAGGAGCCCTATCATTTACGAGCGAGCCCGCGTTTGTCGATAAACTTCGTTGGAAAGCGATTAAGTATGTTCAGCTAAGATCTTTTGCAGCACTCGGAGTCTGTGACTTTCCTTAGTTTTACACATCTTTAGTCTATCAGTATTGCGTTTCCCTGTTAAATTCGTTCGCAGGCGAGACCGTCTGCTAGCTTTTCTGATAAAGAACAGGCAGAATTCTTAGGAATTGTTTTGGAAACTGTTTGTTGCGGTCACAGCTGCAAGGCTGGCCAGCTTAAATGTGTGCTTATAAATGTTATCTTAATATAGAGTTTTAAATATACTGTGTGCTTTAATTTGTACAGCACAGTGCAGTTCCGCGTATTTTAAAGTCAAATAAGCATTTTCAGAAGGGTTTCCCATGGTGAAACAGTCTCATTACATCACCAGCTAATGCCTCATAATGGTGGTGAATTAAATTAATACTAAATTATCCCCGTACCTCCTTATCTTCCAAGGTACAATTATTTTGAATATCGCGAGCGAGCTCTCTCTTATTTCAGTTTAAGACCCGCCCCCATCACACTGAGCTACTCAGTATCCTTTAAGCTTATTTCATAATGTAAACGAGGAATTACAGATGATATACAGCATCATTCGTATACAGAAGATTATTTAATCGTTTTCTTCTCACGAGCGCTGCACCGTTGAGATATTTTATCGAAGGTATTTTGATAGTCGGCGAAATATGCTAATGCTAGTTGATATCATGGTAGTGCCTTGTTCTGATTCATTTCAAAATACAAACTTTTTTCACGTATCCTATATATTCATGAACGAACTCCTATAGTAATTTTATAAAGATGGGTTTCTTGGAATTTTCTTCTCAAATCCAACATCTTGTCAGACGTGTAGTAACATACATTTTGTTGTCTATACGTTTCTGTCCAGATTTGATATTATTTGTGTGTCCCGCCACTGTTTGCTGTTTCTCGGATGTTCTTGGGCATAAGTAGGTATAAATATGGATCTTAGCTACTTCTTAATAAATGTTCTCTGTCATAACATACACCATGTTTTCAACCGCTTAATTCCATCATCATCAAACAGTTTCAGCAACTCGGTGTGAAAGTCGTAAGGTCCTAAAGTTTTCATCTTTGATTTGTGTAACAACACAACGAACCTCATCGGCCAAATTTTCGTCTGGAATACTATTACATCTTATTATCTTGGAATATAGCATCAATATAATTCTTCCAAGTGTGAATTAACTTGCCCAATCGTTCGTGATTAGTATAATCCACAAAGTTCCTCCTTTTTTTCTTATTTTCTTGCATTTTCATTACTCCTCCATCATTAGGATTCGTTAATCACCTTTACCAGATCTTATCAAGTTTGAGATTTAAACACAAGCATTCTCCAACTGTCGAATTTGAGAAATCCCTTTTTCATTCTCCACTGATCTCGACACTCTTGTCGACTACAAAATTTTTCCTATATAAAGCTCAGCAAATGAGATGGTAAACGTTGCATCCAACTGGGTTTATGAAGAGCATTACTGAGACGCTGATGATCTATAAGCACATATAAAATTAATATTTGTCCTTTGACAGACTTTAGTTTCCCACGTATTGGGTGTTCCCCAAAATCGCATTATTACGAGGGTAAAACGAATGGGCGGTGGTTTTGGTGGTAAGGAATCTAAGGCGATAATTGTGTCACTACCAGCTGCTGTTGCTGCGTCCCGTCTAGACCGCCCTGTCAGGTGTATGCTAGATCGAGATGAAGATATGCTGATAACCGGAACGAGACATCCATTCTACATGAAGTACAAAACAGCCTTCGATAACGATGGCAAAATACTGGCATGTGAAATTTACATATATAACAACGCTGGATTCTCCAACGATCTATCTGCAGCGGTAGGATCAATTGCCATGCAGTAAAGTTACAATTTCACATGAGTTTGTTAGGTTCTAGAGCGCGCAATGTTCCTCTTCGAAAATGGATACAGAATGCCCAATATTCGCGTCATAGGCTACGTGTGCAAAACCAACTTACCTTCCAACACAGCATTTAGAGGCTTTGGTGGACCACAGGGAATGTTGGCTAGTGAAATGATGATTAGGGAGATTGCTGAATACCTCAATAGGGATGTTACTGAAATTAGTCGACTGAATCTGTATAAAGAAGGGGATATTACACACTACAACCAAAAGCTCGAATACTGTAACGTTATACGATGCTGGGAGGAGTGTATGGCTTCTTCCCGTGTTGCTGCAAGACAGAAGGAGATTGAAAAGTTTAACAAGTAAGAAACATTTGAATTCTGAATTATTTTTGTAATTATTGTTTTGTTATTTTAGAGAAAACCGATGGAAAAAGCGAGGACTCAGTGTAGTTCCAACCAAATTTGGCATAGCATTTACAATTAAGTTTCTGAATCAAACGGGAGCCTTGGTACATGTTTACACCGATGGATCGGTACTTCTCACCCATGGCGGCACCGAAATGGGACAAGGCTTGCACACCAAAATGATACAAATTGCTAGTAAAGTGTTGGAGATTCCCCATTCCAAAATACACATTAGCGAAACTTCCACCGACAAAGTCCCCAACACCTCACCCACAGCTGCTAGTTCCGGATCTGACCTCAATGGAATGGCTGTTATGGTAAGTTAAAATATTCTACTTCTTCTACAAAAATACCAAATTCTATACAGGCTATAGGTCTGTGGGGCACTTGAGCTTTACAGTTATCTTCCTCCATTATTTAGCTATCCTTCACATCTTTTCACTCCTCGTTCCTTCAAGTCTTCCTTCACACTTTTTGAGGTTGCTCTTTTCACAACTCACGAAATATACTTTTGAAGTTCCTTCGCGCAAGCGACCCAACAGTTTCAATATAATTTGTTTTACAAGATTTACGTCTCTTTAAAATGTTTATACTTCTATTTGTACGTGCCCCTTCTCTACTCTCTAAAGATTCGCTTAAGGGTTTTTACTTTCAAATCATTAGTTTCAACATTTTGGGTAAATTCTTCCATAATTGCTAATATGTCATTTAATAGTTCTCGTTGCTCTAGCTTATTAATTTATGTTATTTAACCCTTTCTCCCATAATTTCCTGATTGTGCCACCTTTAAACGAAAAATTACTACCGTCCTGACTAGCTCAAACTCTCGGCAGTGAATGGCGTGGATAAGAACTACGCGGCGGTTTTTTAGGTTAAAAAAATGCATATAATAATTTGGAAATACAGACAGGCGGCAGTCGTTCACCGCAACAAAAAATAAATATACCTAACACCCAAAAACGCATCTGTTTTTTGTGGGTTCTCGCCTTCTCGCTTAACTATCACAAGCTCTAAAAAACGAGCAGGTTCGTTGGAGGCGAATAAAGCATAATATACCAGTAGTAGGAATTAAAGGAGTCTTTAATTATAGTTAGAAATATTTAACAAGGCAATATCCACAATACCAAACAATTAAGCTTTGCGTGCTAAACGCACAGGTAATAGAACGGGCTCGAATTTACGAAGCCAGAACAAATAATACAGAAATCTTATGAAATGTCAACCTAAAAATATAATAACTGGTTCGCAATGCAAACGCTCAGCAAGAAGCATTAATCAAGTAAAAAAAACTACGTTGATATGCCCAGATTGTAAGCTAAATTTAAAAAATGCGCAATTAAATAATAATATTAATAACGTGAGCAACCCAGATGCAAACATACTCTGCTTACAGGTCATAGCACACGCAGCAAACTAATTACCAGCAGATACCCCCATTAAAAGTAGTTATCGCTGTTTAAACAAAAGCTAATATTTTATTTTAAATCGTGCGCGATAAATCCTTGAGGCATTTGTGGTTAAACGTCGCATTATAACGTGGCAAAAATTGTCAACTAGAATTACAAAAGAATCGCTAATATAAAGCTGGAGGAAGGCACGTGTTTTTACACACAGCTAAACTACATTGGATATGTTTTCAACTGATCTAAACCCCACGCAACGCTCTGCGTAAATTGGGCGTTCTCGCAGCCATCGCCGGCCGAAACGATGCAACTCGCGGAAATGCAGTCCGTTCAGGACCGAGCGTGTTAGCTTACAAACGGCGAAGGACATTTGCCTCCAACCATTAGAGGGGACGAGCACCAAATAGTTGCCTGCGGCGGATCTGGGGCACGCCGGGAATGAAAAGGTCTGGAGAGCATTCGAGCGCAGGAAAACGTTCCAGCTCGTGGAAAGAGGGCCTAATATAACAACAATTAACACCAAAACCCGAAACAAGAACATGTACTCACGTCACGTTAGATAACGGGCCATAGAACACGTGCAGCTGAGATATTATCGCTTGCACTTAAGCCCGAATGAGACGACGTTTCCATTGCTTTGAAAAGAAAGCTGAAATGCTTCCACCTGGATGTCCTTAGAATCAACGTGGGCTTCAGATCCCATAAAGTCACCGACATACCTCGTGGCTCTAGATGCCAGGCGGAAGTGTCGCCTCAACCTCGAATTCTTCGTTCGCTTAATACTCAGCGTGAAGTTAGCTCTACTCTCCCCAAAAGTACGCAGATACTAAGAAAATTAATTCGAATAAGAGAGTAAGCTTATATGCCTCACAATGAGAAATTTGGCATCTAATTCCGAAATTAAAAAGGGCCGTTACAGTATTCCTTTCCTCTTTTTATTATGTCTCTTTTTCCTCTTATCATTTTTTTTATTTATATGAATATGTAGTTTGGATTGACATATCCTCCTTTCGTAGTTGTATATTGCATGTTTTCTTTTTTCTGTAAATTGTGTATTTTAACCTAACTCACGTATTCTTCGGTGGTATTGAAATGTCAGCAGGAGAAGTTGTTGATAAGCGTTGCTACGAGTATAAGTGTAACATTGATTTTGACGGTAATAACATTTTGTTGTTATGGAAAACGGGGTGGATGGTTCCACCTAAAATGTGCACAAGTTACAGAACAACAATTTTCAGTTATCCAAACATATAGAGGAATTGAGTGGTTTTGTAGGTACGGTTGTCGCCGAGAAAAAAACTGGTACACCAATTTTTTGAAAATAACACTCAAGATTTAGAGTAATACCTTAGTAACCTGTGCATTAAATTAACGGTCACATTTTTTGCTATCATCGAACGCCGAAAATTGGTTATTTAAAAACATGCCCTGTCATGTGATTTCGAAACAGGAAAAATTATCGATAAGAGGAGTGGCAACTTTTTCGAACGGTTATTACAATTAGTAATAATAATAATAATAGGGTAGATACTCTATTGCTTAGTTAACAGAAGTAGTATCGAGAATAATGTATTAAACACTTACCTTGTTGCTTTTGAATTACTTTCAAAATTAACATATCTCACTTATGAAAATATATCAAATTATGTCACTTGACTATTATTTAAAATTAACTCGGCTAGTCAGTTTATTGAGCAAATAAGAATCTATTTTCCTCAGCTGAATGAGTAAAGGTTATAATAATGAATCTCTTTATAATTGAATACTGAATTACAAAATTATTATTATATTGACTTCTTTGTCAATTACACTCCTTAGTACTTTTAATAGAACCTTCTTTTAAGTTAGATTGTATTATTATGCTTGGTTTGACATTACAATCAATCAAAAGTAGATGTTGTCAAATTATTTAATCAAATTAGTTTTTCCAAATTGAGGTTAAAATTAATTACAGATACCTAGACCGAAATGATATAATTTCTACTTATAATGGCCGAAAACGTCGAGTACCCGAATCAAAGCAAATTTAGAACACTTAATACTTAAATTGCGCTCTAAACCTAAATTACAATGCTTTCCACTAATTTTGTCGTACCAAACTTGTTAATAAAAATACACTAACCTTCACGAAGACTCACTTGTACCTTGAGTGTATTTTCTATCAGCTCCTAACTGATTGGTAGTCGTCAAACACCTCTCTTGAGTTGTTGAAGACCCAAAATAGCTCGTTGTAGCTCTCGTACCTCTTAATACCTTGATAAACGGTAGTACAGCATGCCGCATTCACTCTCACTTTCACTTACTGATGGTTTAAGTACCAATTACCACTTTAAATGGTTTCAAACAATCTTGAAATTATAATATGAATAATAATTGTGACCTTTGGTCAAATTTGAGTTTGAAGTTTTTTCACTTGCAGTAAACAACCCCCTGATTGCCTATTGCTACTACCACCAGTAATATATCACCAACTGTTATCACATGATACCCTTTAGATATCTGGATATTAATATTGAATTAATTAAGCATCCACACAGCATGCTACATTACACACTGTGATTTTATAATGGTGTAAACAGTTATAACACAATACCGTTACATATAAAAATCTATAACGTAAATGTTAAATTTGTATTTTACTAGCAAAGCTATATAAATGGATATTTATTATTATTATACCATGCATTTAAAAAAAATTGAACTGGTAACTTTTTGTGGCTTTTTGTATTGATTCATTTCAAATCTTTTGAAGACTCTGTGCTTATTGCTTCTCCTGCAACTGTTCGTACTTCTTTCTTTCTCTTCTTTTTTGCTAGTATATTCCAAGCTTTTCTATGTTTCTACCACGAAATTACCTACATAATTTTTCACACATGTTCTGTGAAAGGCTGATTGATCTAATTTAAATTTAAATGCACAGCAAGCTTGTGAGACAATTAAGCAACGACTGGAACCCTACAAAAAGAACGATCCCAAGGGCAATTGGGACGATTGGGTGCTAGCAGCCTACATGGATAGAGTCAGCTTATCAGCTACAGGCTTTTACAAAACCCCCGGCATTGGCTACGACTGGAAAACCAATTCTGGCAAAGTCTTCAACTATTATACCTTTGGTGCTGCTTGCAGCGAAGTTGAAATTGATTGCCTCACAGGGGACCACCAAGTTTTAAGAACGGATATTGTGATGGATCTGGGTACGTATACAAATCTGATCATTGCACCTAGTTAAATTTAAATACCGCTGTTATAGGTGAAAGTTTGAACCCAGCAATAGATATTGGACAAGTTGAGGGAGCTTTCGTACAGGGCTATGGTATGTTTGTGCTGGAGGAAATGGTTTATTCACCGACCGGTGTTACCTTTACCAGAGGACCAGGTGCTTATAAACTCCCTGGCTTTGCTGATATTCCACTTGAATTCAATGTATCCTTGCTGAAAGGTGCGCCCAACCCCCGAGCTGTGTATTCCTCAAAAGTAAATTTCTAAAATATCCGTAATAAATGTTACTTATAATTATATTTTAGGCGGTTGGGGAACCTCCCTTATTCCTTGCAAGTTCAGTTTTGTTTGCAATAAGGGAAGCAATTAAATCTGCTAGAGCTGATGCAGGGATACCAACCACCAATTTCAAGCTTTGGGCTCCAGCTACCTCAGCTAAGATTCGAATGGCCTGCCAAGATCATATCACAGCTAAGGTAATTCTTTTAATAACTTGAACCGTTTTAGTGCTAATTTTATTTTCAGTTGGATGAACCAAAAGCTGGCACCTTTGTACCTTGGAATGTTACACCTTAAGCTGCAGAACATGACGTACTTTAAGTTGTTATAAGAAAATGTACTAATGTAAGACGATTACACAATAAACCATTTTATAATTATACAAAACAATGTGCTTAAAGCACACAATGACTATAATAAATTTTGTAAATATTCCATGAAAGATACTTCTAGTAGCATGACTCATTTCTTTGCCCCTGGTTTTTGGTCCTGCTTGCACCTGATCGCAACGTACTGCTCGAATTCCTTCAAGTTTACATCTGCCGTGTCCAACCGTGATAGATATATCATTGCAGCTGCAAGTGCATTGTGTGAATACCTGATTAAACAGTAGTTTTACAAGACTTACCCTCCAGCTGCACTTCAGTTTTGATTAGCCCCTGACCGATGTATCTCGCAATGAGCTCCAGGTGCGGATGCAAACCTGCTCTGTATTTTGCAGCCATAATTCGCAACAGCACAGTTCCCTCCTTCGACACGGTGATACCCTTTAAGGCGGCTTCGTATTCGGCTATCTTGTACACATCGATGAATAGCTGTCGCAGTTGCTTCTTGATTACCTTTTCTTCGTTTTCTTCATCGTCGAACTGAAAACATGCAATATCTTAGAGCAGTTGTTCTCAAAGTGCAAAGTCCGCTGCTCTGGGGGCAGGTTACATTTGAAAATGTTTTCCTTCTTTTATTAAAATTTATTATGAATAAAAATATAAAGGCAGGAAACAGAAACATGATAGAAATACTAAGAATTATCATGAATAAAGCACTGACATCAGGAATGACACCGAAAGACTTGCAAATAGGCATAATCATCCCTATATACAAAAAAGGGGATACAAGAAACCGTAACAACTATAGAGGCACTACGCTACTCAGCATAGTAAGAAAAATGTAGGTATGCCAGAATACCAGAAAAAGGCTGGAAGATACCTTGGAAGACACACAATACGGTTTTAGACCAAATCGAGGAATAATAGAATGCCAACTTCATTATAAGACAGTAAGTGAAAAAGCAATCAAAGAAAACAGGGATGTGCACCTACGCTTCATAGATCTTGAAAAGGCTTTTGACAGAATCGACCGAACTGGTATATGGAAGAAACTAGAGAAAAGGGAAACGGAGCACGGGATAATAATGGGAATCAGAAGCCTATATAAAAAAAAACAGAACTTGGTCAAAATAAGACATAAGAATTCAAGCAGATTTAAGACAAGTGGTCCTTTAATACCTATGATTACAACTTGAAGCTTTATGGTCTATTAAGTTTATCCAATAGACGCAACATGGTAGATCTATTTTTATACATAAAGTGATTCATAATAAAATCGATACCATTGGGATACTATGTATCCAATTATACATCTTGTTAAAAATAAAAATAAACATAAAGAGTAAGATAGGGCTGCATTCTTAGCGCGCTCCTATTTTCAATAGTGCAAGACTAGAGAACCAAGGAAGCTAAAACTAAAGCAAACAATAGACCGAAGGACATTGGAACATGAAGGAGAAAACAATAGTGGAAATAGCATATGCAGACGATATAGTATTGATTGCGAAGGATGTGAAGACACTAAATAAGAACCTAAAGATATATAAACAAAGCCTGAAAAAAAGAGGGATGAAAATCAACGCCAATAAATCAAAAATAATGGTCATTAAAAAAACCAGAAAGACACTCCAAATTAAAATAAAAGATAGCAACCTCGAACAGATGGACAAATTTAAATATCTAGGGACCATAATAATGGAAGATGGAAGATGAGAAGAAGAGATCAAGGCTAGAACGGGAGCAGCAGGACGACTTTTTTATGGAATCAAGAACACATTTTTATTTAAAAAGAGATACCGAAGGAAGCAAAGGTACAAATCTTTAAAAAAGTGGTAACCCCTACATTAACATTCAGCTTCAAAGTATGGACTTCAACTTAAGTACAAAGAAACAAAATACAAAGCACTGAACTGAGGTTTCTTAGAAGGATAGAGAGAACATCTAAAATGGACAAAATAAGAAACACGGTATTCAGAGAAAAGCTGAAGACTAAAGCGATACAAACTATGATGGAAGAAGGTCAGCTGAAATGGTTAGGGACACGTGATGAGATCGGGACAAGCAAAATAATAAAGAAAATATACGAGACAATAATCAAAAAGAAGAAACAGGGATGAATACCAAGGAAAGAATGGACAGATGAAGTAAGAGAAACAACCAAAAAGAGAGGAATCACGTGGAAGAAAATAAAACAGATTACATTGGATAGAGAAAAGCCGAGAGAAACATAGAACAAGAATCCGGAGCAGTGAAACAACCCCACCTTTATCAGCCTTACACCCATAAGGGTTGAAAAGGCTCGCGATTAAGTAAGTAAGTAATGCATGAAAATTTGGGAATACTTAATTAATAGTTAACAGTTTTATTGTCGGAAGCTGCTGACTGATGGCAAAGTATTGTGAAGGATATATTAGCCAGTGCAGTCTCCATGAGTGATATGTTAAGAAGGAAGGGGGAGGACAAGAAAAAAATTATTGCAAAGCAGGATCTCTAAAAAACGTCTATTAATTCAAAAAACACCTACAAAACCAACATGGAATATAGGAAAGAGAAGAAAAAAAATGGGAGGAACGACCAAACTAAGGAGAGTAATGAAGAAGTTAAAAGAACATATGAAAAAATAACAACTTTGAAGGAGATGAACAAAATGATATAAAATTGTGTAAACTTTCTAGTAACGTGTCCAGACCTATGCGCAAAAAAGATGAAACAGTGGGAATACCAAGAGCACAAACATGAGCAGCATAAAAAACTCATAGAAAGAAAAGGCACCTGGGAAATTCGGAAGACTTCGAAACGTGTGAACAAGAGCAGATCTGATAGTCTTCCAAATAAGTGCAAAAATTGAAAGAATCATAACAAAACAAGAAACAGATAATAGAGTTAAAGAAAATTAGAATCAGGAAGAAGAGAACTGAAAGAAGAAATTAATGAAAAACACTCAGGGATAAAAGAATAGTTTTTTAAAATAAAAGAGGAATTCTTCAAGACATAGACAGAATGGGAGAAGAAAGCAGAATAACATAGAGCAGAAGCAAGATAGAGAAAGACGTAGAAATAATTTAGTAATAATAGGAACTGATATAGAGAATAGCCAGATACAATGAGGAGTGGAGCAATTAATAATGATTGCACTTAATAGTGCTGTAAAGGCAAAGACCAGATACAGCATCAGGAGACAAGAGAGCAAGAAAGTAATGGTAGTGGAACTGAGATCTTGAAAAACTCAAAAATAGATTATGGACAAAGGGGCTACTAAAAATACTAGAATATGCATTGAAAATCAAACCTACGAAGAAAGAAAAATACAGGCAGAACTGCGATGCATTGCGAGAGAGGTGTGAGAGAGAAAGGGGAAAAGGTCAAACTTGGTTACCCCAAAATAATCATAGAACGAAAGTAGTATAACTGGAATATTTTTAATTGAGGTGTAATTGAAAACCAATTAATGAACTAGCAGATGCAAATAACAAACAAACAAATAGTAAACAAGTGATTTTTAGGGAAAACTTAAAACGGCAATGTAAATTAAATGGAGCTACAGGATGTATAGAAATTAACGCAGAACAGCTGTTGGTTTACTGTGGGATAGACGAAAAATATGGACACCGGTAGGAATAGCTTGCTTAATTATGCAGACAGCATTAAAAATATAAAAATATTAAATTTTATATCAGAAAGATCGAGCTTAAAATAGGAAATGAAAAATAAAACCATAATAATAGTATATGGCCCAAATGATAATGATAAAAAATAAAACAAGCATACATTTTGGGTAGTACTTCAAGAGAAAATAATTAAAGTAGTGAATAGGGTCATTATTATTGGTGATCGAAGCGGTTGAATAGGAAGTAACGTTGAAAGGGCAGAATATCTGGTGGAGAAGTGAGAAAACGGGAACAGAATAATAGAATTTTGTACTGTTAACGATTAAATAGTGGCAAACACATTGTTTGATATAAGTCACAAAGGATCAAAGTCAAAAAACTAACCAAGAACTCCAAAATAGGAAGAAAGGTGGAAATATACAAAAAAAGGCAATGGAAAACTGTTATTTAGTTTAATAAAGGGACTAAAAAAAGAAAAACGAAACAAGAAAGGAGATCAAGACCTGGAGCGAACAAATAAGCAAGATCTTGGAAAGGAAAGGCTAGCAACGTCAACATAAATTATTTAAATATTAATGCGTACAAGACGTTTTACTCAAATTTAAAGTCCCACGTGAGAGCCTAAACCTCACGCACTGTTATATAAGTTGCAGTTTCCAGTAGGTAAGTATATCCCTGGGAATCAATATTTTATGAGAAAGATGACACATTTTTCTGTCGTTATGTATTCCATTTCGACGCCCCCTGAAATTTTGCGCCAGAAGCTTGTGCTTCTTATGATTCTGGGATAATACGCCACTGGGCGCGGATAAAGCAGTTTGCCGATACCATGACAAATGCGAGTAGATACATTTTTGTAAATACTTCGACACTTAATAGTATAAGAGGACGGACTAAGTAAGTAAGTAATACCGTGTATAAAAAATAGGAACATAGGATTTAACAATTATACTCAGCTTTTTCAAGGCAAAATGAGCAAAGAAAGAATGCATAGACCAACAACAGGCAACTACAGTAAACATACATAGCAATGATAAATGATATAAAGAATGATCTAACGAGACCATAAAAGCCAGAGAAATACCTGAAAAAGTAGATACGACAGCAACAATTGAAGCTCAATGGAAATAAGTATGAAGATAAAATGCAATACTTTTCACCGTGGTGTGTATACTATTTTATTCGCAACCACTTTATTCTAAACAATAATTGGAAAAATTATTATATTGTGATACAGGTTGTGACGCGCATGAATGGATGAACGAGATTCCCAGTGTCCCTACCTACACAGCGGTCGGGAATGGATTCATTTCGAACCGCTGCGACGGCAATCACTTTTCCGACCGGTTCGAAAGTTACAAGTTGGGAATAGCTCATTTTCCAACTTTTTAAAAGTCAGTATTGATCTTATTACATATA